>CM060703.1:89009000-90209000 GCA_030686995.1 Artemisia argyi
AAGGTAGTTATAGTATAGACGTTTCTTTTTTTAAAATCATATTGCAGTTTTTTTATTTTTTTTTATTTAATTTTATTAATTGGATTGTTATATCAAATTCATTAAATGGGCTATTGCAAGTTAATGAGGTTTATAAATATTAGTGACTCCTACAATTAAAGAGATTAAAATTCATAATGTTACTTAACTCCTATTCATATGTAGTTAAGATTAGTTTGAAATCCTTCCAATTAAAGGAATGTTTTTGGTCTTATTTTTTTAAGATTTCCTTTTTAGGAATGGCCTAAATCCATTATAATGTAGTTAATATATATATATATATATATATATATATATATATATATATATATATATGGTAAGGATGCAGTGAGAAGAAACTTTAAAATGAGAAGAATGAGAAATAACTATAACTCCATATTTGAGATGCATCGTCTTGAATTAGATGCATCTCTATTCATTTAGATGCATCACAATTAGTTTCAACGAAAAATACATAGAATTCGTCTAACTTGACGAAATGCATCTAATATATGTATATGCATCTAATTTTTAGCTAGAAAATATATTATGCTGCATCTAAAAGATTAGGGATGCATCTAAATCAAATTGATGCATCTCTAATGTGTAGTTATAGTTATTTCTCATCCTTCTTATTTTAAGAATTCTTCTCATTTGATCGTTTGTCTACACACACACACACACACACACACACACACACACACACACACATATATATATATATATACTCTTTTATAAAGCATTTAGGACATTCTAAATAAGGAAGTTTTAAAATTCTTAAGACCAAAAACATTTCTTATTAAAGAAAGCCATAAAAACTTAAATGTAATTTACTTGGTCAAAACTTATAACCTATCATATTAATGAAATAAATGTAATTTTTAATGAGAAAAAAAATGTCACCATATTAATACATGTAACCGCTAAAAGTTAGTTATTATCAATAATGATTATTAAAAACGTGTAATCACATCTAACATATAAATCTACAACCATTTCATATCTCTCTCACACGTCTATTTGGAGATCAAATAGTTTGAATTGTTATGGGTTATATTCATTTTAATTAAAAATTATCATTTTTTCGTAAAGTTATCGTTAGAAATAATGTATAAATGAACAAAATTACTTCCCACAAAATTTACTCATAGGGTACCCGTCGCCACATTGCGCGGATACCCTTCTAGTATATATATATATATATATATATATATATATATATATATATATATATATATATATATGCAATTCCCCCTAAATCATAATCACACGAAAGAAGTGATTTGATGTTCTTTTTTTGTGTCTCAACATCTTTCTCCACTGGCCTATGATTGTGTTCAAACTTTAAGTTAGAAACTATATATCACTCATTTAAAAGTGTAAATAGATTTTTGGCGCTGCGTCAACATTTATGTTCGTTAGCACTCTGCATCCATACTAAGAGGATGTTCAAAATGAAATGTACAGATTTGAATATGACATATGTTTACAGATTTGGAATTACTCATATTTGTTCCTATATAGGTAACTACTGGTATTTGGCATTTTATTCGTACTTTAATACTTCATCCGAATAATAAAATGCAACATTTTGCTGTATGTATTTTTTTGTGTACCTAAATTGTAAGAGGGATTGAAAGACTGGTCATTGCATGTTACCATGTCTATAATAATATTTTAACTTTCAACACGTTGCCTAAAATTATATGGGGTTTTCCCTGTTGCGTCATTGTACCATTCCAAAATGTCCAATTTGGTCTACAGGTAACAGATAGATGTATCTGAGGGATATTTTTGGCCAAAGTAATGCACTTTTACCTTTTACGAGCTTATCTATTTTAATTTTTAAAGCATTCATACGGACAAAGGTGAGAATAGTAATCAGATTTCCTAATAAAGTTATAATCTAATGAGAGCCCCAATCAATAGCCTTCTTTGTTTTGGGTAAAGAATCAATAGCTTTCTTTGATTACTGTGGATTTGATTGTACACGTTTAATTGGCATCACTACTGATTTGAAAATATATAGATCAACAAAAGTTAGTTTCTAACCTAAACACCAGAAACAGATCAATCGATATTGTAGACTAGAGGCTGAAGCAATTATAATACATCGAAAGCCATACCAGTCATAACATATTCAGGAGCAGCATAACCATAGGTACCCATAACCCTCGTTGATACATGGGTCTCGTCCCCTTGAGGTCCAGCTTTTGCAAGACCAAAATCAGATAGCTTAGCTGTATAATCCTGCAGGTACACAGTACTTATTACCCATCAAACAACTTTTGGAACACTTAAATACAAAAGAAGGGCTAAAGGGAACGAAAAAGATGCATAAGTGAGGAAAAAGCCACTTACTGAATCCAACAATATGTTAGAAGTCTTGAAGTCCCTATATATTACAGGTCGTTCAGCATTATGAAGGAAGGCAAGGCCTTTTGCTGCCCCAAGAGCAATCATCATTCTTGTTGACCACGATAGAGGCGCACTCGTTTCTGAAAACCTCAATAAAGCACTCCAATTAGGTTAAGGAAATATAAAACCCATGCTACAAGCCTTTTCAAAGAAAGGCCTATGCTTCAAAAGGCCAAAGATTACTAGAGGTTCAGCATTGTCTGACAAGCTTTGAACCAATTACAATGTAAAAAAGGACGATAAAACTATAAAAGCATCAGAACAATAACTGCTCATCAGCATGAGACAACAATGATTATACAATCTGATTTTTCAGTACAGCAGGAGAGCAAATTCAAATATAGAGTAAGTTACACCGGATGGTCATGTATGTGCATAGTTTCCAAGTTAAAACTACCGATACGGACCATTTGTGTGCTTTGTTCTGTGTGGGGACTAGCAATGCACTTTAATCAAGTCGACGGATTACATGTGAAAACTTGGTAAAACCAAAGAGACTATACGAGTAATGAACTATAAAATATAGGACAGTTGAGACTTCGCCTAGTGTGAAGTTGACATTTCTGCATACTCATAGTGATCTGACTAAGTAAGGTGCATTTTTTAATGAACACCCGATAGCTGATCCACAACCATAACTTGACCACACTTCTTTCCCCAAATGACATCATTTTTAACCTCTGCACACCCATCCTATCATAACCAAAATCTCTACATAAGAGAAAACTTACTACACCAAAAGTAGCGAGCTTCGTTATTTGCAGTTGCAGCAAACAAAAGCTGCTGAGCTCTGTATGAACCCACGCAAAACATAGTAGAGTGGAATGCATGGAATCTACAAATTATCACAATCAAAGCTCGCATGTGTGATATAACATTCGTTGAATAGCTTTGACTGATAAAAATGGTGAGTAAGGAAGCGTAGATTGAAGCCCATCATACATTAACACTAAACTTCTAAAAGCTCCTTATGTTTTTAGCCTAACTCTCCTTACTGATTTAAATAAGATGACATAATCACAGAAGATAACCACTGACAAACAAATTGTCTACATAACACTTCACCACCACAGAAAGAACTGGGTAACTAAATATGGATGGGACAGTAAAAGGAACGGAGAATCATTATACTCCTTTGTTTCATCAATCAAACTATCTAAACTGGAAAGGCACAAGGCAATGTGAGTGACTGAGTGGTCTCAGGTTCAATTCCTGCTCAGTTGTGCAAATAACTCTGGTGGGGGAGGACTTTACCCGGTTTGTGTCTGTGTGTCGAGGGCTCAAACACCATGGATTAGTTGGCCAAAAAAGGTTGGAAACCATATTTACCAAAAAAAACAAAAAATCGAACTATGGCAGATAGAAACATTTGCTCATGATAGCTGTCAAAGAAGGTTATGAAGTGAGGTTTAGATGTCAAAATGGTCAAGTTAGGGATGGTGGCCTAAAGCTACCATGATTGTGTTGGAGTTACTATTTGGTGAACTTCTATTAGCTTTCAAGTTAATGATACACTTTGAAATGTGTTGGGGAGCACACTGAATCCTTAGTTGTAACCTCACTTCTTGACACTCGTAGACACCACATGTGGTGACGTTTATTCTTAACAGCATGTAAGCCATGGTTCTTGATTATAAGTATAACCAGCTGCCTTAGGGCAGTTGGCCACCAACTACCGCAAAAGCGCGCAGTTGACCAAGTCAAAGCTTAAAGGCGGGGGTTCGAATCTGGACTCCAACTTGGTCAGCCAGTGTTGCCTAGGTAATTTACCGGGATATGCCTTCCTTGTTGGGTGGGGGGCTCGGTACCAAAAAGGTACACGGACTTGAGATGGTTCCGCCAAATACCATTTTTTTTTTCTTGATTATAAGTTTTTTATTATCTGCAACTGCTTACTCTTAACCCTCTTGCAACCACATGCACAAACACATGTAAAGGAAAGAACATACAAAGAAGGTTAATAGAGAAGGTTAACAGTGTAACTGAAAGTTTGAAACTAGTGGCGCTGGAATGGGAAGATAACAGACCATGACAAATTGCACGTGATGCCAAAAAGGCATAAAAATGTGATAGTAATTAATTTTGATTTGAGTTTTTTTGTGTCACGTCTTTTACTTTCTTACCTATCAAAGGATTGTGGGGGTGAGCATACAATCATAGTATCCTCGTGATAGTAGATAGAACCTCCCCATGAGACAAAAATGTAGCAAATTCTTTATTTACAAAGACTTTCCAGGATATGGATAATAGATAATGAAAAGAAAAGTTACAAAAATATGAAAACCGTTAAATACTAATGCTTCCCTCCGGCCCACAAAAATGTAGAACCTCTCAGTTTGGGTTGTCCCATAAAAACACAAAATTTCCATTTAGGGTAATAATCCAATTCATCCTCTACATATTTTCCCATTAGCAACCATTACAGGAAATTGATAACATTGACTTCTATCAACAGGTTTTTCAATATTTTCTTGTGCTTTTAGGTATTTGTTAATAGGTCGTAGACTTCCATCAACATATGGATCAAGAAAAATTGTACATTTTTCATGATAGTAACACATTACTTAAAGTGAACCTGGAATCAACATCCAGTTTATACATGATGAACCACAAAAAGAATGACATGAAATGGTTACACAAGATACCAATGCTCGAGCTACAATGCTAGATGATAAATGGGGTTAAATAATGAGCCTAGTGCTTGATGATAAAAAGATACATTTAGGGATACGGTGCTGGACAACAAAGATATTATATGATTATGGCAGTGCTTGATGACATACGATAAAAAATAAAGTATTTTTACACTAATGAGTGGTGACGATGAGAGCTCAAGATGGAAGAAAAAAAGCTTATCAAGTGAACCTAAAATGTAGAGGTCTCTATCTGTTGACAAAAATACTAGTCCAATGACATCCTATTAGTTCTTTACTCCTATTAGAAGAAAAATTATATGGTAAACATTATATCTCAGATGCACTTAGACAAGAGCAGCATAAATAGAGAACCAGCCATCAAGAGGCGCATTTGAAATGAAACAGAAAATTTACAATGCAGTTCTTGAATGCCTACCATTTATCTCAAGATAGAACGTAATTACCTTCTCGATTACTAAGCAATCAAGAACCCTATTTCCTTGTAAAATACATGATTATTTTACTATTAGCTTCTCAAAATGACGTTGGATCACAAACACGACAGAATCATGGTTTTAGGATATGGTGTATCAGTAAGAAGTAACTTATACTACGACAAGAGCATTACTTTAGGCTGTTTAATGGGTCGAGTATACATGATTATTTATCCATGGGTGCTAGAACAAAGTGAAAGGATGCAAATTAGATAATTCCAACCTCTCTCCCTAGCAAATACAAAATGTTACTACGACTACTAGTTCCAGCAGTAGTAATAGACAGGCGTGTTATAATGATAGTAGGTAATGCAACCATGGCTTCTGACGTTTTATAATGCACAAGAACAATGTTAACTAGTACGACTAAAAAGGCTTTTGACGCAATCATAAGAAAAGGATAGTGCATACTTCGAAAGAGGTGATTCTCAAGGCTTCCACGAAACATAAACTCATAAACAAGCAATCTATGATCATCTTCACAACAATATCCAATTAATTTCACCAAATTCGGATGTCTCAGCTGACCAAGGAAATTAACTTCCGTCTGTCACACAGAAACACCGTCACACGCATTATTAATCAAAACACCTTCCATCATAACAAATACCATACACAGAAAAAGATAAAAGAATCTTACAAGCCATTCTCTGTGACCTTGAAGCCCCTCCTTATTCAAAACCTTAACTGCAACCGGTAACGACTTTAACCCAACTCTAACATTCTCATCAATATAACCTTTATAAACCGTCCCGAAACCACCCTCACCAAGAATATAATCAGACCTAAAGCTTTTAGTAATGGTCTCAAGCTCAAACAATGTGAAAGCTATAACATGAGTATACAGCAAGGAATTATTTCGCAAGTCTTGTAGAACATTTGCAATATTACTACGAGGTGTGGAGGGATCACTTAGATCTGATATCGACCGGCTATGCTTCTTCTCCAATACCCCCTGATTTAACTGCTGTTGTTTAACTGTCATCATTAAGTTTCGAGTTAATAATCACTCCCACTGTCCCAAATTAATGGTTCATATTACTATTTTAGTTTGTTTAAATTAACTAACTAGTGCTAAAAATGTACCGCATAATAGATCAACATTGCCCCTAAAAATGTATTCTGCTGCCTAAAAGTAAGCTGTAATAAAAATGTTTCTTTAAAAAAAAAAAAAAGAAAAAACGTCTATATTATTTATTTAGCTTCCCAAATTAATTTTTCCACCGCTAACAATGTATGGGCATGATTGATCAAAGTAGCCCTAAGTAAAAATAAAATTATGCTAAATTAAGTTGTATATGAACTTAATAGATCAAGTTTATTAGCATTTGGCCGCAACAATTATGTTTTTTTTGCAAAAATGAAATGGTGAAATAATAGAGTTGACTTAGATCTGGAAAAAGGTTGGTACCTTGAGCGTCTGAAACAACAGCGGATTCTTCGCGAGTGCCGCAATTACCCATTATTATTATGTTGTTGGAATGTGATGTTCTGTCTCATTATTATTTTACAGCCGCTGGTGTTGGGGTTTCACGGTGTGTGTATGTGTCGGTGGGTGGGTGGGTGGGTGACTAAAAGTCAGTGAGTTTCAGTTGTCTCTGACTGGTTACCGCTTCTTTCCTTCGTTATCATCGTCATTTTACATATACCACCCCTTTTCTTTTTTTTTCTCTCTCTCTTTTATCTTATCTTTTACTAAAGGGGTATTTGTTTTTAAAAAATTCACTCTTAATAATATCTTTGACTCATTCAGATGCGGGCAGATATTTGGGTCATTAAGACTGTTTGTTTTTTTCATGTTATTCAGAGGCAGTAAGAAGCAATCTATGTTAAGAGCGTTTGTTTTTCTTTTACCATTAAGAGACAGTAAGAGGCAAAAACCTCTTATTGAACTAGATGTAGAAGAGGTGTCTTAACACCTCTTAATGTCTCTTTTTTATTATTATTATTATTATTATTATTATTATTATTATTATTATTATTATTGTCAAATAAACATGAATTGCAAGTTTTGTTTAAAATACTTTTAACTGTAAATTTATTATTACTATATTATAGAATTTGTTTTCTTATATTTAATAAATTTTATTTATTGTGCGAATGCAATGGTTTTATATTTTATTGTAAAAATTGATAGCTTAACACATCCAGACATTTTTACAAAAATAGCAGTTTTATTTTAGTCAGATTTAGATTTCTCAACCACTTATTCAGATTCAGATTTTTCTACCGCATATTCAGATTCAGAGCCTTTTAATAAACAAACAGCACCTAAACCTTTTTTGCTCTTTTCTTATTAAGAAGGCTACCCATGCAACCCACTACATGGCCAAAGATACCAATAGCACATCGGTTTTCTCTCTTTATGACAATTTCATGGCCAACACAAGCCATAAGACTTGTAGTAATTGTGACCAAATACCCCTGTCACCTCAACGTTATCTTAGATTCTCTCTCTACGATCAAATGCATGACCAATGCCCACAATGGTGACCAAATGCATGACCCAATCCTTTTTTTTTAATTAAAAATTCATTAATAACTAAAAAAATTGAATTAATAACTCAAATAATAATAATAATAATAATAATAATAATGATAATAATAATAATAATAATAATAGTTTCTTTAATCAAGTTGATAGTAATTACATATTTTTCTGTTCATCTTTTGATATTCTAAAAGTGTAGATTATTTTGAAACATAACTATAGCTATAAAGGGTTTTTTTGTTCTTTTTTTGGTAAACATGGTTTCCGACCTTTTTGCCGACTAATCTACGGAGCTTGAACCTACCGCCACACAGACTCAAACCAGGTAAATCCCTCCCTTTTCAGGAGGTTGGCGTGGCCACTTTAAGGTTGTTTGCACCTAGCAGTAATTGAACTTGAGACCTCACATATTTTAGAGTGATAGTGATAACATCAAATGTATGCTACATTTATATATCTTTTATCTCGCGATTATTGCTCATTATTATACATTTATAACTGAATTGATATTTAATTTCTTAAATTTATTATATATAAAACGTTTAAACATGGTTTTCGTCATGCGCGGGATTACCTAATGGTTTTACATACAGTTTAAAATTTACGCGATTAAAGTAAAACATTGAAGTTTATAAGTAAAATTTAACGTAAAATTTACGGTTCTTACATTCCCTCGTGTTAAAAGAATTCCATCCCGAAATTTAGTATGTGATATCCGATGGTGAGGTGTCTAGAAAACAATGTGAGTATATTCGGTGAATTATGATATTCACGCTCCTGGGTGAAATCGGGAACTCTTCTTGAACTCCATAGAACCTTGACGATAGGAAATTTGACTTTGCTTCAACTATTAATTTCTCGGTCTATAATTCTTACTAGTTCCTCGGCGTAGTGTAATTTGTCATCATCTTGACTTTTCTCCAGTGGAATAACGAGGGTTTCATCTGATAACCATTTCTTCATATTTGAGACAAGAAATGTGTTATAGATTCTATTGAGTTCTTGTGGCAGTTCAAGATGGTAGGTTACCGGGTCAGTTCTTGCCAAGAGCTTAAAAAGTCTAATGTATCCTGGGTTTAACTTTCCTAGTTTCTCTATAACACCCCCAATTTCGTGAATGCAGCGGAATTCAAATTGGGTGTTACTTCTTGGCATAACAGTTATAATAATAGAAAACGAACTCTAACTGAGTCATTTTAAAACATTTATCATTCAAATATCAGAGTTTACAAAAAAAGAGGTCCCAGTAGTTTCGCGGTTACATAATACATAAGTTTTTGAATGATAATAAAATTTATAGCCTTCTAAATATACGTGCTCCTTCGTGCCATTCTGTGCCAGCCGCATACCTTAAGGACCTGAGATAAACATGCTCAAAAAGTCAACACAAAGGTTGAGTGAAATTCATAGGTTTAGTTAAATTGTTAAACACAATATTCGTAGTGTGAGCTATATAGTCTCACACTTGTAGTTAAAAACAAAACAATTATTATTACACTAAACTCATGACAACCAAAGCGTTAACCTTGTGCCAATAAAAATTGGCATAATCATTACAATTGTAGCCCTAGTAGGTAATTTGCCATTATACCTATTGTTCTCAAATATAGTGCGTTTGATTGCCCTAACTGGGTCAATAGAAACGGGACTCGTCAATCCCAATAGGCCTATTCACAATATTCACACTCACTACAACTAGTGACTGATGGTTTCATGATATTGGGACTTTAAACATAGCAATTGTGGTACTTAGTCAAATAAAACATAAAGGTAAGCATACAGTTCAAAGCATTGTGTTCGAGTAAAAATAGCATGTATCCCTCCCCCAATGGTTTGTAAATTAGGTAAACAATAGAAATGGGGCTATGAACTCACCGTGAGTTAATGATGTTAAGTGCATAATGAAATCGATGGATAAGCCAGGAAAACCTCTACGTACAACCTAGAAATATGATATCGTGTCTTAGGTTTTGAAATAACGATGTGGAATATATATACGAGTCTATATAAGTCATTATATTGATCATGATGTTGTACATGGTAGTTTATAGTGATCGTGTATGTCGTTATGAAAATGGCTTGCTAGTTTATAAAATGTGTTTAGTTAAATATCGTACCACTATTCGGGATATCATAATTCAGAGGTCGTGTACTCATGTAGTAAACGTATAAGGAGCTAGGACACTGATGTAGTATAATTATTCTCCAAGAGATTCAAAGGACATATGAATCCCCGAGTCGTTATCCCGTAGAAGGAGTGAATGGAATCGTGATTTTTCGATTTGTTAAACGTGTCGTAAATAGTGATAAGAAGGGATTTTTGGATATTTGTGCTAAAGACAATGAAATATAAGCTAAAATAAAAGCAAATAAGCGATAATGACAATAATAATGAGCACACAAAAGCTAAAACGTAAAGAGATCCTAAAAACGCGAACTTATCGGGAATTAAAAGCACCTAAAAAGCAAAACAAACGAAAGATGAACCTAAAAAGTCAAACTTAATTTCTAAAAGTCCTAAATACTAAAAAAAAATTTTAGGAAAAAAATTTATATATATATATATATATATATATATATATATATATATATATATATATATATATATATATATATATATATTTGGATTTTCTTTTATTTATTATGAATTAAAAACTATTTAAAAAGAGAAATTAATGAAAAATAGTAAACTAGTTTAGACAATTCTCAAAAACTAAAGAAAACTATTTTTTAAGTTGATAAATCAAATGAGAAAAGAAAATTTGAGAAAAAGTGAAAATTTAACTAAAAATGCAAAGTGACGGGAAATTTCTGAGCCTTAAAAGCAAATAATGGAAATACTAATCCTAAAACTAAAGTTATAATTTTTCTAAGTTCTATTTATCAAAAGAAAATTATAGAATAAAGAATTATATATTTTTTTTTATTGTTTTTCTATTTTTTATGAATTAAAATCTAAACCAAAGAAATTAAATTGAGAAAATTAGCAAATTAAAGTGGAAAATTATGAAAATTTTCCTAAAAGTCTATTGTTGTAACAGAAATGTAAGAAAAATATAAAAAGTGGAAAAAGCTAAAGAAATAAGCATATTAATAAGCAAACAATGAGTAAGAAGCAAAAGGGGAAATGCATATAAAGGAATTAATGATGCAAGGTATTTTGAGAAAAGTCACTAGGGCAGTTGGAATTGGGTGTGTGTGGTGGGTTATCTGTGTGCTTGAGGTCAAGGGGACAAGTCCTACTGGCCACCTTTTTTTTTCAAAACTATTTTTTTTTCTTTTTGCAAACAAATATAACTAATGAAAATGAGTATTTTTTATAACTGATGCTATTTTTGAAAAGAACTTATAAGCTCAGAAAAAGCTCAACTAACTAGCAGTTAAAGCTAAGAAGAGTAAAAAGCTAACACTTAAATTCCAAAAGCTTCAATAAGCTACTAAAAGACTGACCTAGTTGCTAAACAAGCTAATGATCCTAAGGTTCAATTAACTAAGCTAAGATAAACTAGGAAAACAGAAAAAGCTAGGCAATTAAGCAGAATAAGCTAAAAGCAATTAAGCAATACTGAGATCAAATTAGCTTAACAGGCCAAGTATAGGCTACTAAAAAGCTGATAATAAGCTGATGTAAAATTAATAAAAATGAGGTTTAACTAGAAAAGCTACCAAATATTCACTATGCCAAATCTCAGATGAAATAGATAATTGATTGGCAAATTAAAAATCAAAAACACCAGTCTGATGGAACACTTTGAGACTCGTGCAGGGTAATAAAACAGGCCAACAAGGCCTTTTCACAATTGATTTTAAGCAAGCTAAACCATTTCAAAGTTGGAAAAATCAGTTCAATATTTAAGTTTAGCAACCAAGGATTAAGGAAATCCAAGTTTTATGTATTTCCAAACAGTAATGAGCTCAAAAATTGAATTGGTACAAGGTCAGTTGAAACTGATTTTGGACTTATGCTTATGCAAAAATGAAGAAAGAAATGGTCAAAAACTATTGTTGCACAAAGACCTTTATGTAGAACAATAAGAATGCAATTAAGAACTATCTTGTACAAATGTCAACACAAAAAATGCAACTATCCTAACTTATGCAATTCTACTAATGAAAACAGTTATATTGAATGAAACTAAGAAGATGAATGCAAAAGCTATTATTCTAAATGAAAATGACTAAACAAGCTTGAAAACAGCTTTTATGATGCAACTAATGCAAATTTAAATCCAAAAATTGGTCAAATCTTTAAGTTCCTTGGAAAAACTTGTTATCCCAAACACCCCTATATGTAAGTCTATTTTTGATTTTTGAAGTAAAAGTGAGATTTAAGCCATTAAAACTAATAACAGCTAAGCATATATGATATTAAAGATATAATAAGCACAAAACAAGCAACAATAAGCACTATAACAACTAATAAATAAGTAAACAGTATTATACTAATTTTTTTTTCATTATTTTTAGTTTTTGAATGAAAATGAAACACCAATGAAACTGTGCAATCAAATAAGCAATTTATAACTAAAATAAACACAAATATGTAATGAACAACTAACTTGGCACAAAAATAAGCTAATAAGCAGTTTACTCTAAAAATGGAAATGAAATAGAACTTACAAGAGGTCCAAGCTTAAAACTAAGAAGAATAGAAGAATGTGAAGAAACAGCTTGTAAAGGAAAGCTAAAAGGAGCTTAAGATCATCATCATCAAATAAGCTCAAGTGCTTATTTCTTCACCATTGTTGTAGCAACCCACTAACTTCCCCACTAGCTCCCCTTAGGTTAGCAAAGCCTTACTAACATAACTTAAGTCCTCACTAAGCACTATATAGGTTAGATATGCCTATAGCTATTTCCCGAGTGAAATTTTTGCTTTATAACATCACTATTACCTATCTAACCTCTAGACAAGCTCACGTATCCACCTATGCCAACCACCACTATGTTTACTTGATGTAAACATCCAGGTATGTCAAGTCAAGGTTTTAAACACATTTTCACTATGTAAACTATCACTCTAGTACACTATACTCACCAGAAAACCCTAATTGCACCTATGTATTTACGGTTAACTTTAAAACCCTAATTGCTTATTTGAACTAGCTTGAAAGTGTCCAAGGCTTAGGTATGAGTTAAATTAGCAACTTTAGGATATATTAGACTTCCTAGATCATAGTACCACTCCCTAGAACCTAGGTACAAGTCCTTTAACCACAAAACTCTAACTAGGTCATAACTTCTTGGAATTAGGTCTAAACTATCCCAAATCTTTACCATAAGCTACCACCACTTAGTATAAGCCTCCTAAGTCTTAATATTAGTCACTAAACACTCATAGGACACTAATATAGGCACGAAACCCTAAGCTAGACCCTAATCTCTCACTAAGCAAAATTAGGTTATTTAGGTCCTGAAACTAGGTCAAAACCTTCTCGAACCTTTGGTATAAGCTACCACCACCTAGGAAATGATCCATAAACCTTAATACTAGTCACTAATCACTCTTAGGACCCTAATCTAAGTAATAATCCCTTATCTAAAACCATAATCCTAAACTTAACCCTAAACCTAGATTAAGCTTAAAACTAAGACTAAACTAGCACCTTAAGCACCACCAACCACCCAAGCAACCTACAATGCAGCTTGTGAAGCTCCTTGTAACCCTAAGCAACAACCCTAGAACCACACAAGTACCTTACAAGTAGGTGATGCACGTACTTGCCATTTTAGGCCATTTTACACCACAAACACCCCTACACCGCCTCTAGCCCTCCCCCTAGTATCTCTTAGTCACCACTAGCTTCTCCTAGTCACCCCCACTTGTCCATGACCACCCCTCCACGTTAACTTGGCCACCACTACAAGTTTACTTAACCTTTTGGGCTAACGAGGCCTATAAATACCTCGTACCACCCCATCATTTCAAACCAGACCTCCTCTCTTCTTTACCTCATAATTTCTGTAGTATAAGTCCCTTAGTAGCCTTAGAAGTCGAGTGGTATAGCCTAGAACCCTTGTCGAAGTCAAAACCTAGCCGAGAAATCCTAAAACTCACGTTAGGACCTCCCACGACCAAGTAAGCTTAAACTTTGATCCCATTAGCTTTAGTACTGACCTAGGATAGATATTATATGCCTTAGTATCCATAGGAACCTAAGCTAGAGCCTTGATCATTTTCATTTAGAAGTTTTCATTTTTAAACCCTAATTTTAGATAAATACATGTTTATGTGCTAAATTGCCTTATTATGTGCTATAATCTGAATTAGATGACTTAATTAAGTATATATTAGATTAACATAAGCTAGGAAAGTTAGTTGTTTCATAAAAATATAGTTTTCTTGAATTTAGGACTAGTTTTGCAATAGTTTTCATGCATAGGGGTATATACTGTAACTTTATGAAAATATAAAGTTTAGGGACTGTTTTTGACATTTCTTAGAAGTTATAAGTACAAGGACCCTTTTTGCAAAGTTTTAAAACCTTAGGATAAGAAGTAAAATAAGTTATAAACTTATAAGGACTAGATTCGCAAATATTGTTGAGTTAGGGATATAAAGGATAATTATTGAAAGTTAGTGTAGTTTAAGGACCATTTCTGCCATTTCTTTAAAATATATAAGTATAGGGACTAATTGTGAAAAATATAGAAAGTTATATGCTTAAATGTTATAAGTTTATAAGTTTAGGGTAAAAAGTGTAAATATATAAACTTGAAGGATATAAACGGACTATTTCATAATAAGTATAAAAAACTATTTTTGAGTTAGAAATATAACACAATACTAGGGAGCTTCATGTGAGGGGTATCATGTGGATATTTCGTTTTGACAAGTTTGCTGGGTTTACGAATTAAAGAGTCCTGGCTCCTTAAACGATTATTGCATGACCTCTGAATTATGATGGCCCGAATGGTGTTATGCTATAACTAAAACTTAATAACAATATAACTCAATAATAGAGAGCTTCATGTGAGGAGTATTAACTTCTGAATTATGATGGCCCGAACGGTATTATGTTGATAACATAATACAATAGTAGGGAGCTTCATGTGAGGAGTCTTATACTTCTGAATTATGATGGCCCGAACGGTGTTATGTTATATCTAGAAACCGTAAGAGTGATTACTTAAAAACCTAGACTAAGACTTGACACACACACACACACACACACACACACACCCCTACACTACCCCAGGATACGTAAGTGAGCTGTCTAAACCCTACCCTACTTACCTTAGGCCCAGGTGAGTTTTCATAGCCTCACACCTTTTAACTTTACACTCTAAATGCTTTACAAAACCTGTGAGGGGGATACGTGCTTTAAATCGAATACAAGTCTTTTTCTTTGGTTATTGCATGAGTAAACTACCTGCCATCCCTACATAACCAAATTCATAAATCTAATCGCTTGAGATATTTTACACAAGTGAACGCGAATATAATTGATAGATCTATTGGAGTTTGACAACTCTCGTTGGTACTACCTCAAGTATTATATTTGAACCCTCTAAAGGATTAACTTTGGCAAGTTATCCTTCCCGTCCCCTCATGGTTTGGTCTGTAAACCCCATGACCCGGACTGTTAACGAGTGGTTCATGAGCTTAGTGCAATAGACCCACTATCTCTAAAACTTTTTCACACATAGGGTTTCTACAGAACTCTATGGAACTTGTATTCACTCTCTATCTACTTAAACATATGACTCTCACTCAACCTTCGTGTTGACTCTTTAAGCATGTTATCCTAGGTATATAAGCACTTTAGGAACCCTGGCACGGAGTGGCACTGGACATGAGGACGTCCAGTATAGTTATCATTCATCTTTTGCTTTCAAAACGTATCTTAGGGACATCTCTTTTGGTAAAAGTATATCTTTTACTGTAAAAACTCTGATGAATAAATGAATGATAACACCTTTTCCAAAAACGTCTCTTTTCGAGTCGTTTGCTATTATCTTGTCTTTGTTTCCATGAAGTAATACCCCAAACACTAAATCCGTTGCGATATGTGAAAATGGGGGTGTTACAGATTGGTATAAGAGCCTTGGTTATAGAGAACAAAATGATTTTTCCTAAACTATAACCACTTTTTCAAAAAGTCCTTCGTGCCACTAGAATCTCCGAACTTGCCTTTAGATTCCCGACTTGCCTTTAGGTTAAGATTCCCGACTTGCCTTTAGGATAGATTACTAACTTGCCTTTAGGTTAGACTCCCCGAATTTCCTTTAGGATAGATTCCTCACTATTGCCTCTAGGATAAATTCCTCGCTATTGCCTCTAGGGTAGATTCTCCACTATTACTATTGCCTCTAAGATATAACATAGGTTAGAGATATGCTAAGTCGCTTTCCCGGGAATGGTATTACAGTTAGTTATATCTTTCTTTAACAATCCTATCATCGTGTTGGACACTGATGATACGGATACCTCATAGGATAGTTATGAGTATACCCCGGCTACCCCTACTCACTCATCTTCTGGTTCTAATTCTCCGGAAGAATTAGCCCATAATGCCTTAGTTACCTTAGGTTAAGAACCTCCCCCGAATGATCCCTATATGCAAGCATATAATGTTTATATGCAAACATATGGTGGTGATATTCCTACCACATCTACTTTAACCCCTACTCCCTCTATACCCCACTTTAATAGTCAAGATCACTATGATTCCCGAAGTAGTTTCCCTCTTAGAAAACCCGTATTACACACTCTAGGATTCTCATACTTGAGGTTAGATGTAACCCCCGGTACTTTTTCTAAACCTATTGCTAGCCAAAATATCTATTTTCGTACCTGAGACACATTAAAACTTTTATTTTGTGATTATTTGGGCTTGAGAAACGTGAGATATATTGGAAACGAGAACTTTATTCCTTGATTGACTCAGCACAACCTAGAACACTCGAATTGTATTGCATTTGCCAAATTATTTGAATTATTTTGAGTTTTAGAAAAACTCTGAAGTTTATGCTTGATTTTATTGGACAAATTATTTCGTGAACAATGGCGCAAGTTTCGTAAATTTTTGAGTCCGTTTGCTATGTCGTTCGAGCCCCGGAGCGTTTATTGTTAAAAGTTTATTACATTGGCAACTTTGGCCCCTAAACTATCTCCTTACATTATCCCCTACACTTTCATTTAATACAAAACCCACCATATACTATTAAAACCATATATATACTCCCAACCACTCCCATTTTCTCATTTTATCAAAAAAAAAAAAACACACACACACACACACCACACCCTTTTCTCTCTCCCTCCTCTCTCTTTCTCGTTCGCCGCCCGACCACCGCCGGCCAAGAATCCGGCCGCCGGAAAATTTTCCGGGCACCCCAAAAATAACAATTTTTTATATTTTGTAGATCGGGACGTCCCCGTTCCGGTTGTGCAAGCCGATTCAATCAAAACACCCCATAACACCTCAAACCATCACCACTGCCGCACCACCTCCACCACCGAGAACCACCACCGTACGCCACCATCATCACGCCGCCGGTAAACCACCCCCGCCGCCCCTTTTATTTATTTTCATTTAAATTTCAAAACCCTCATTTTATTTTTATGTTAAATCCGATTTTATTATTAAAATCTTTTACAAAAATGGTTTTTGATATGTTTTTAAGCTCAAAACTTGTGTGGGATTGTTTTGTTCTCGTTTGGACCGCGACTTGGATGGACTCACCGAGTCAACTCGTGACTCGGTGAGGGTTTTGATGTTTCTTGTTGTTGTTGTTGTTGTTGTTGTTTGATATTGGTGACGAGGGGAGTATTATTTGTGTTTGGATTGGATTTTTCGAGGGTCCGTTTGGTTTGTGCGGCTCGACAGCCGAGAACCACCACCACCGAGCCATGGGTGGTGGTGGGGGGGAGGGTATTATATTTTGTTGATTGATATTTTGGATGTTTGGATTGGTTTAGATAGTGTTTAGTTCGGATTTGGTTTGTTTGGTTTGAGCCGAGGAGACAACTATGGCTCGGATTTGGATTTGGTTTGGTTTCAGGTTTATTTTATTTGACTTGGGTTTGATTTTTAGAGTTATTACTATTGTGGTAATTATTTGAGTATCGGTTGATTTCTAGTCTCGGGATATTGATATGGGTTAAACGGCAAATAATAATAAAACGGATAATAATATATAAGAAATCTAAAATGAATTTTATAGTTTAATGGACATTATAATGGACATATTTTCATTCCTATGACATTGTGAGCTTGAATTGGACGTATTGGATTTACGGCCTTGGTTATTTGGATGTTATGGACCCTTTGGTACACGAGACGGTAGGGTACGTTAGGCCCGTAAAGATCTTAACGTACCTGGAACCCGAACAAATACAAAATGGTCGATAAAACCTAAACAACTAATGGACTACGCGAATGATATATCCAATCATATTTATTTATATATTAATATTATTTAAAAATAAAGAGTCGTTGACTCGGGAAACGTCATATAAACGGGCAGGTCATGCCGAAATTTTATAAAATTCTTTATGAACTTAGATTATTTTACCAAATATTATTATTATTTCAAAACCTTTTATTTCAACATTATTTTTGGGAAAACGGGTAAAATCCGAGACTTATTGTTACGTATTATTTATTTATTTTATTTGAGTGAGTTTTCCACATTTCTTTATTTCTTTTCTTTTCATTTCTTTTCGACGACTTTCTTCGAGGAGTTCTTTCGTCTTTCTTGCGTATTTGGTTGATTCGCCGACTTATTTATTTTCTAATTTTCTTGTCTCCCACACGAGACTTTACGAAATCTATTTCTTTCAAATGCCATTGTATTTATAAAACTTTTACTCAAGCATTGTTTATTGAGATATTCGAGTATAGTTCTGAGTTATGCCATTTATATTGATTAGGTTGTGCTGAAGTTCATTTGTTGTGACGCATTATTTGATTGGTTATTATATCTCGTTTCCTGCTGCTATTGTTAAGGTGTGATTCATAGCCCGCTTTTTATATTTTAATTGTTTATAAACCCATGGGGTGAGACACATGCTTTAAATGTTTTATGAGCACAAGTATTTTTGGTATGCTTTTCCTGAATGATATATATATTTCCTGACGATGTGCTAAGTAGCTTGTCTTGCCGGAAAGACCCTCAGATCATGAGCCATTAATCACTTGCGAGTGAACGCGAACTTAGTTTATAGGCCTATAGGATTGACCATCTCATTCGTAGTTGTCAAGGGCTTGACATGCGGGTGTACTACTTTCGATTTTGCTGGGTATTGGCAAGTACCCGGCCTTGGGGGCACTTATATTATGAAATTCCGCGGTTATTGTTTATGTTAGTACAGAGTTACTGATGATTGGTTTGGTTAACGTTTGTGTGTCATGAGCTTAGTACCATCAACCATATGTATGCACTGAGATGCCTCTACATATTGGGTGTTACCTTGATTTACCCGGTATTGGCATTTGTTGCTTATATCCTATGATTAAAACCTTGTGCTCAACTTATTATTTTAAACCTATGGATTACACTCAACCTTTGTGTTGACTTTTAAGCATGTGTTTCTCAGGTACTACTACTAATTAGTTTTGGAGCTTTATGATATGGGCTTGGTGGAGTGGTAAGGTCGATGGAGTCTTTCTGTCAAGGCAGCTTTATTATCTTTACTATCTTTACTTTCATATCATTCGTAAAACCTTGGTGTGTCTTACTTATTTCCGTTGCTGAACTTTGTTAAATGTTTTCCGCTGCTAAACTTTGTAAACTTTCCGCTGCAAACTCTATTTTACTATTTCCGCTGCTACTTTGATTTAAGAGTCCTTGTACTCTAAACGGTTTATAATTCGAATGATATGTTTTGCAACATTTATAAACGTCCCGTGTTGTGGTCGTTAGCTATAAATGTGCTTGGTTTCTGTGTGCGTAGTGCCCCCAGCATGTCAGTTGTCGTATTTTGAGTTGGGGGTGCTACATTAGAAATAATTCTAGGATGCCCTTAGGTAAACATAAGAATAGACATAGGATACTTTGAATAGACTATCTCTAAGAAATCATTGAGGAAATAGAAAAATAAGATTATAAATCTTCGAGATTTTTATAGGCTAGAGACCAAACTAGAGAAAAACCCATATGATGAGACGAAAAGTGTACCGCTTTTAGAGGGTCATTTAAGCCCTAAGTCGAGATTATTTGATCAAATATTGCCCTAAATCGTTCCTTTTGTCATTTTAGGTACTTCTGAGAAGAAATCTGGAAAAGGAAGCATTTTGGACGTTTTTGGAGCGAAAAAGTGAAGAAAACGACAAAGTCTCCAATTCATGCTGAAAACAGTGCTTGACGGCGTCAGGATTTGCTTGTGACGCCGTCATTCATTGACCAAGAGGTGGATAATCAAGTTACACATGATGCGCTAGAATGTTTTTGGAGGATTTACACGTGACGGCGTCACCAAGGCCGTCACGTACAAAATACAAGTGACGTCCAAGAATCAAGTTACACATGACGGCGGCAGAATTGGAACTAGGCAACACGAGAGTTTTTATGGCAGCGAGTTGACGGTGTCAGAATTTACTCTTGACGCCGTCAGACTCAAAACTCTATATATAATTTTTGATTTTTCATTCATTAGTGTGAAACTTTGAGAGGAGAATTTTGGAGAAACCCTAGCATGAATTTTACCTTATTTTTAAGGGTTCCAAACCCTTGTTTCATCCATGTTTAATTGAAGATAAGTTTTCCAATAATCATTCAATATGTCTATGTGTTGTTTGATTCCATCTTATGCTTGTCTTTACTTTAACATGCTAGGCTAGGTTTTCTTTGTGTTTGCTTAGATGAAATGAAACTTGGTTATTGATTATTGGTTGGTTGTTTGTTTATAATTGTTGTGGATGAATGATTTCGATGTTAGACTTAAGAAAACTGGCAGACTTCTAATTGGTAACTTGCTTGAACGTCTTAAGAAACATGATCGGATGTGTACTACGATTAATTGGTTATATTTATTGCATAAGTAACTGCTAAGGAGGCCATGTTAGGAGCTAGTAGTCGGCTCGACATAGGAAGAGGTAGAAGCTTATAGAGTTAGGGAAGATCGTACACGGCCCTACGAATGGTATTAAGGAATATAACCCGTCATCCATGAAATTGTAACAAACTAATCAACTAGTAAAAAATAGCTAGGGAGTAGTGAAATCTAAGTAAACACATTTTCTGTTATTATTGTTTTTCTCCATATTCACTTTAGTGTCATTTTATTTTATTTGCATTTGTAGTTATTTGGGTTAGTTGACTAGCAACTAATTCCGCTTCTTCTTCCAAAAGCCGAGGTTTTTACTTGCTTTCCATAAAATATAAAAATACAAAAAGAATCGTCCCTCACCTCTAGACCTAGTTTAATTAAGTTTTAACCCTAGCGAACACTATTCTTTGAGTTGAACGATCAATCCCCCGGTACTTGCCACTATACTATACTAAAACGGTCAGGTACACTGCCTGGTGGGGATTGCAAGCTTCTCAAGATCCCTTGAGAGGTAAAATCTTTTGCAAGGTTGCAAAACTACGCATCAAGTTTTCGGCACCGCATCCCGAGGAATAGTTATTGTCTAGGTTGAAATTTATTTTTATTAGGTCTACTTGCTAGATTCTTTCCTAGTAAGATTTTTATTTTTATTTTTATAGGTCTTCTTTAGTCTATGCGCTCCTGCCACCTCTTGGCAAAGTAGGCTGCTGGGAAAGCCCCCTCATGTCGTAACGGTGTGGGGCCAAAGGAATAGCTAAGGACTTCTTCCCTCATTCTCATCAAATTGGGGTAGCTCAGGAACTATAGAATCTCTCAAGCTCAGGAACTATAGAATCTCCCAGGAGTTGAATAAACTCTTTTATGCTATTGGAATTGGCTATTTCACTCCTGTGGGATTCAAACCCACCGCGTAGGCAGCTTTCGAATAGGCCTTGATTACACCCAGTAAGGATGCGAAAGCAACTGACTAAATATAGTCTGGAGCTGGACACCATCTTAAGTAATAGAACTCCCAGTTGTGTTCCCTACAGTTTCTTGCTTTGATGTAGCTTGATTTTCTATGGGGTCCCGGTTCCAAGCTCTGAGTGAAGCCCCAAAAGCATTTTAGGGAAGCCAAAAAACGTGAGCGCCTAGCGCGAGCCTTATTGAAAAGGCCCTTTACTAAAAACATAGAAGGTAAGGCCGGCTTTCGAGCTGTAGCTCTTTTTCTTTGTTTCCTTTGTTCATAACCGTTGCCATCCGTCATCATGGAAGATGGTAATCTCTTCGACCCATCAACCCACTACAATAAAACCATCCACAAAACCCACCACAACCAAACCAACCTCCTAGACCCCGAACTTTAGGAGACTACTCCCGTCCTAGCCACCAAGGCTATCGAAACACCATTGAGCTCACTCAAGGAGCTAATGTGTCTCCCTTGCGATCTGACACCATCCGGTTGGTGCAAAGCGGAAGTTCATTCCATGGACTTCATTCCGAAGATCCTAATCAACATCTCAAGGATTTCCTAAAAATTGTTGATTCCATAAACCTTGATGTTGAAACTCGAGAGACGACCCGATTGCGTCTCTTCCAATTCTCTCTACGTGACCAAGCTAGTCAATGGCTTGAGCGTTTACCCACAGGATCCATTACCTCTTGGGATGATCTCACCACTCGTTTCCTTGCTCAATTTTTCCCACCGGGGAGAACTACTAAGCTTAGAAATGACATCTTGATGTTCCAACAACGTCAAGGTGAAACTCTCTATGAAGCATGGACTCGTTTCAAGGACTTACTCCAAAAAGTCCCTCATCACATCATAGATCTTTGACTCCAAGTCCAAATTTTCTATGACCATATCAATCTCTCCACAAGGCGAACCATTGACCAAGCGGCTGGTGGCAAGCTACGTGATCTAAGTGCGGAAGAATCATGGGAACTCATAGAAGATCTTGCTCTCTATGACAACGAAAGTTGGAATGATCCTCATGATTTGAACAAAACGATCAAGGCAATATCTTTGCCTTCGAACAATTGAAGGCTAAGTCAAATTTCTTATGAAATCCTACGAAGCTCCTAAACCTTCAAGCCAAGTGAACAAAATTACTTCTTCATGTGAATTATGTAGTGGTCCCCACGACACTCGTGATTGCATGGAACTCCCCGAACAAGCTTTTTCGGATTACGCATCCTCGCGTGCCGACGTAGCGGGAGACAAGTGGTACACTTTCAAACCCGAGCCAAACCCTTACGGTGATTCATACAACCCCTCTTGGAAAAATCACACAAACCTTAGGTGGAAACAAAACCAAAACATGCCCCAAAACAATTCTTCCACTCCACCTAATCGTTATCAATCAAGCCGTCCACCCCCTAACCGTACTTTCAACAACAATCCTTCCAACAACTATGGTAGTACCAATAATCTTGAAGGATTGATGTCCAAATTTATGGCATCTCAAGAAGCTCGTATAGCTAAGTTTGAATCCGAATTCAATCAACAACAAGCGGAGATGACCAATAAAATCAACAATTTGTTGAAAGCCCTCAACAACCAAGTGCTAACTACACCAAGAAAGGACACTAGGGACACTAGTAGCGGAACCCAAATTAAGGACCCCTCATCATTCAAACACGTCCACTTTGTCAACGTAGTCACTATTAAGCCAGTCGATAATAATAGGGAAGAAAGTGATAAGGATGAGATTAAGGAAGTTGAGGATAAAAAGGAAGAAAAAGTTGAGGAAGTAGAAAGTATAGAGGAACACTTTGATAGGTTACCTACCAAGGAAGAACGGGAATACCATAAGGATTTATTCGATGACTCCGAAACACCATACGTCCTTGGTTCACCAATCATCAAAGCGGGTGATCCCTCTAACATCAACATACCATGCAACATTGGGCATGTGCATGTGTGGAAAGCCTACATCGATCTTAGATCTCCCATAAACATTATGACTAGGACCTAGTACAATTGGGTAATGAAGAAGCAACTAGGACCTAGGATGATTCCCAACACGGGTTGGATGAGTAACTTTGTGGGAAGAGTAAAAGGATTGCACGTCTTTGTAGGAAACTTCACTTATGTTACCGAATTTGTAATTGTAGAAGATATTCGTCCGGTAATAGAAGGTTGCCTAAGTCAAGTAGTGTTCGGAAAGCCATTTGTTGAGACCTCTAAGATGAATTATGACCCATCTCTAGGGATAGTTAGGTTCAAGGATGAGAAGGATGAGATAGCTTACCAAATGCCCTATAAGATTGAACAATTCCGTCTTTTATCAAACATCGAAAAGGAGCACAAGCAAGCGGTCTATTATAGGAATGATGAGGATAGACATAGAGGAGTAAACTATGTTATGAATAGAATATTTGGTTTCTACATGGAATGCTTGCAACTAGGTCCGAAATACAAAACCAAGATTAAAGATGACCTAGAAACCGTGACTAATGATGAGGTCACGTAATAGTCCGTGACCTTGAGTCTAGCTGCAAGACTCGTAAATAAAGAAAAGCACTTCTTGGGAGGCAACCCAAGCTTTATTTGTTTTATTTGTTTGATTGTTTGTTTTTTGATTTTATTTGTTTCCGTATGCGTGTTTTATTTTTATTGTTTGTGGTTCATGTTTCAAAAGAAATTGTGAAAATACTTTACCTTGTTGTTTAACTTCGTCTTAACTTCATATAAAGGTATTTCACAAAAGATAAGTGTAAGGGAAATCTAAGTTTGTTTCTAAGAACGGAATTGAACATGGACCACAACAATATTAAATGAACATGCATATTAGTATTTGTTTGAGTCAAATGCTTGTATCGAGTCATAATGATGTTTTGCAGGAATTCCAGGAATTAAGGCATGAGTTTTTCCAGAAATTTTCTGGAAACTTAACATGAGATTTCTATCAGAACACTCTGACGGGGTCAGGATTATAAGCTGACGGTGTCAGGTGTAAAGAAATTCTGAAAAATTTTGCAAGTTTTGTTCTTCTATCGGAGTCTTAAAGTTTTGGTTAATTCTTTAGTTTTATAAACTCCAGGAAATCTGCAAACATTCATTCCGCAAGCATTATATGATTATTATATATATATAAATTGCCGCCGATTTTATGCTCGGTTTGCCTTGATTGTTTTCTCAGGTTTAACAGGTTATATTGGACAAGAAGATGATTTATATTTCTGGAGGGAAGCTTTCAACGTTCATTTTCTTGGAGGAGGATCTAACATTGTTACCATATTATCCACACCGAACGAATCAGGGGAGTATTTGTTTCATTCTTTTACCTTCATTACTTTTACATCATTTTTATTGAACACTGGGGACAATGTTCAGCCTAAGTGTAAGGGGAGGGTAAATGATGATACCTTAGAGAATGCAATTGCACTTGAGTTTGTTTGTTCAATAGTAGGTGTGTGATAAAACTAAGAGAAATACTTGTTAGGGCAATTTTAGCGCCAAATTTAAATTTTTTTTACAACATTTAGGAGTGAAGCTTTAGTCTTAATGAGCGTCTCATGGATAGGAGTTGTATGACTAGCACAAAAACCGTACCACTCAAAATTTTCCACCCCAAATATGCGAGGTTCGCCACTAGATTTGTTAGGAAAAGATGCTTATAAGTGTACCGGTAGTACTTAGATTCTAGAACTTGCGTTAGTGATGCATCCCGAGACTGCTAGTGAGACTACATTCGTGTAGTAGGATTTACTACATGATAAGAGGCATTAGGATAACCCTTGTGTTTAAACCTGTATCATAATTACTTGACCAATGAAGTCATAATTACTTGACTAATAAAGTCAATTAGTTTTTCCCACACCTTTGCGTTGTACTCATTTTGAGTACACGATACCCCTAGTACACCCCTTCGAGCCTATCTTTTTCGTTTCTAACTTTAAGCATTTTACTTAAAGATAGAATTTGTCTACAATCCACCCCAAATGTATACCCAAATCGCCTTAGCCTTCCTTGTATGCACTCATCTTTAGTGCATTATTGTTACATGTTTAAACCCTTAGTTAGTTGTCTAATTGATTACATGGTTGCTAAGTCGAGTCATATATTATAAATATTGTTTTGGGGCGATTGGGACTCATGGGTAAAGTACTATTGTAATGGAGTATTGGGGAGGAACATCATATATTACCCCCATATGTGCGTTAATCTTAAAAAGTACTCCAAGTGTTTTGATTATCTTAGTTCGAGTCATTAGAATAGTTGATTGTAAAGTATGTAAAAGTTCAAGTGTAAGGGGAATGCAAATTCCCTATGATGTATTATTTTTGATGGTAGACTAAGAGTGTATGTAAAAAAAAAAAAAAAAAAAAAAAAGGAAAATCAACAAAAAGGAAAAAAATAGAAAAAGAAAAAGAGAAAAAACAAACATACGGACTACCATCCCATTTCCTTTTTTGTCTATTTATGTTTTTGTTAGTTTATGATTAGCTTAAGTCGAGTCTTGGCTTAGCAACGCCACATTGTACATGTAATTGACCAAGATGATTAACTCGCCACCAGTAAAGATTGCCTTTCTCCAACAAAACCATGGTTATCATAACCCTACACCTCACGTTATAACCCTTTTAAAAGACCTCTTTAATAGTTTATCCTAGGTGCTTACGCCAAGTGGTGGAGGTTTGATCCTTTCCCAAGCCTATGGTAATCTATGTGCTATGACAGGTAGTGAGAGATATTTTCCATTTTCATATTGTGATATATATTTTTATTACACCCGCGAGATGTGAGTATCTAAACACTATTTGTGAGGTGCTAGTGTATAATTTTCGTGCTTGTTTTGGTTGAAGTGAAACGATTATTTGTTGCAATTACTTTCATATTAGTGTTAAATGACCCCTAGCTTGTATTTTGATTAGAATAAAAGCGCATTTGCTTGAGGACAAGCAAATCTCAAGTGTAAGGGTATTTGATGAGACGAAAAGTGTATTGCTTTTAGGGGGTCATTTAAGCCCTAAGTCGAGATTATTTGATCAAATATTGCCCTAAATAGTTCCTTTTGTCATTTTAGGTACTTCTGAGAAGAAATCTGAAAAAGGAAGCATTTTGGACGTTTTTGGAGCGAAAAAGTGAAGAAAACAACAAAGTCTCCAATTTATGCTGAAAACAGTACCTGACGGCGTTAGGATTTGCTTGTGACGCCGTCATTCATAGACCAAGAGGTGGATAATCAAGTTACACGTGACATGCCAGAATGTTTTTGGAGGATTTACACGTGACAACGTCACCAAGGCCGTCACGTACAAAATACAAGTGACGTCCAAGAATCAAGTTACACATGACAGCGTCAGAATTGGATCTAGGCAATACGAGAGTTTTTATGTCGGCGAGTTGACGGCGTCAGAATTTACTCTTGACGCCGTCAGACTCAAAACGCTATATATAGTTTTTGATTTTTCATTCATTAGTGTGAAACTTTGAGAGGAGAATTTTGGAGATACCCTAGCATGAATTTTACCTTATTTTTAAGGGTTCCAAACCCTTGTTTCATACATGTTTAATTAAAGATAAGTTTTCCAATAATCATTCAATATGTATATGTGTTTTTTGATTCCATCTTATGCTTGTCTTTACTTTAACATGCTAGGCTAGGTTATCTTTGTGTTTGCTTAGATGTAATGAAAATTAGTTATTGATTATTGGTTGGTTGTTTGTTTATAATTGTTGTGGATGAATGATTTCGATGTTAGGCTTAAGAAAACTGGTAGACTTCCAATTGGTAACTTGCTTGAACGTTTTAAGAAACATGATCGGATGTGTACTACGATTAATTGGTTATATTTAATGCATAAGTAACTACTAATGAGGCCATGTTAGGAGCTAGTAGTCGGCTCGACATAGGAAGAGGTAGAAGCTTATAAGTTAGGGAAGATCGTACACGGACCTACGAATGGTATTAAGGAATATAACCCGTCATCCATGCAATTGTAACAAACTAATCAACTAGTAAAAGATAGCTAGAGAGTAGTGAAATCTAAGTAAACACATTTTCTCTTATTAATGTTTTTCTCCATATTTTTACTTTAGTGTCATTTTATTTTATTTGCATTTGTAGTTATTTGGGTTAGTTGACTAGCAACTAATTCCGACTCTTCTTCCAAAACCCGAGATGTTTACTGTAATAACCCACATTTTCGGGACATTCCTCCTATTCACTATTCATCAGTTACTATTCATCAATTACTATTCACTGGTCACTATTCATCATTTTACTATTCATCATTTTCGGAGTCAGTTTGTGATTCCGAGAAACGTTCAAAAATTTTACTATTCATGTGACACTATTCATTCCCGGAGGGAATCACTATTCATGATCATCATTCACTATTACGTAAACTGAGTTTACGAGTCTTCAAATTCGCGTAACCAATGTGGTTTAGTTGCAAATTCATGCATCATTCATTAATGACACATCATATAGACTGGAGTAGTCTACATATCATCTGTAACATTATCGGCACTTTAGATAATGCACGGATACGCATTATTTCAATTTACGTATGCTTAATTTGTAATTAACGTTACCACTCAGTTTTTACTACGAACGTATACCCAATACTCCCGACTACGATCCTAACATATTTTTATACTCATTATAATAATATAAAAATTATATTATTAATTTACCCGGTGTTCTCTAATCAATTACTATATTTCACGGTCGGAGTCTATTACTTCGTCGGTTTGCGAAATTTCAATTCAATAATTTTTCTAACACCCGATTCTTGCAATGAATAATATTTTACAACTTTTACAACTTCGACGTATTTTATTTCACCTCGTTAGTATTTATTTCAAGATAACTCGATACCCGATAACACGCAATACACAACTAAAAATAAACAATCACACATGTTTATGGACAAGATTATTTATTAGCCACCAAGCCTCCCCTTTCTCCCCTAAATCACGCCTAATGCCCCCCTCTACATTGTCTTAGAATTACACAACAAGATCTACTAAATTCAACATCTTAAACATGTGATGAGACACACTAATTAATTTTTTTGTGTGCTTGACCAAGACCTTGCTCCCTCCTTTTCCCTAAATTCGGCAACCACTAAGACCAACTCAAAGATATTTTTGACCATGTTGACTCCATATGGCTATATATATATATATATATATATATATATATATATATATATATATATATATATATATATATATAAACTTAGTTACTTACCTTTGTAAAGAAATATATATATATATATATATATATATATATATATATATATATATATATATATATATATATATATATATATATATATATATAATCACCTCCTACACATATATACAAATCGACCCACCCAAGAACAAGGAAGAAACTATAAACTTTTCAAGATCAAGTGCTTAAACAAGTCTTAGGAGCAATCTAGTTTGGGTTTTGAAATAAAAACCTCAAGATTATTAAGTTTTCTTGCTCAAAAATCACCAAATCTTCAAGTAAGTTACTAACAATCTCTCCTACTCTTTTAAGCATCTACTTTATATATTTTCATGATCTAGTAACAGAAACATGTAAATATACTATGATCCATACTACTTATTGTTTATTTTTGTTTATAAACATATATCTATAATTTTTACTAGTAATCTCATGAGATCCACCAAGATTGGTGATGTTTAGGAACCCATGACACCCTAAGAAGGTGTATGGTAGGATTGGGTACTTGTGGAGTTGATTTGAGATAGTTTGGTTAAGTTTTGAACAAGCCTCGAACTAGAAAAATTGATTTTTACAAACTATATAAAGGTTCTGTCCATTTTTGTTAAACGTGGGAAACTCAGGGTCTAGGGTGTAACTTTGGACCAAAGATTTAGAAAATACATTCCGAGATGAAACTATGGCCGAAAACGGGGATAAAAACGAGTTAATAACGAAGAAGATATGATTTTCCGATATTTAACGACGAAAAATATTTTCAAATATAGTTGCTGTTCATCTTTGCCAAACATGGAAACTTCAGGGGTTTCTGGGTAATATTGGGTTTGATATTCAGAAAATACTCTCAAAAACGAAACCGTGGCCGCTTGAATCACTAAAATCCGAGTTACGACGAAAAAGATATGCTATTTTCAAGATTAATGACGAAAACTATATTTTCAGAAAATATTGAATCTGTCCCGATTTTTCTAGCTAGGAAAACTGAGATTTAATGATATCTAGACTAGCCGAGACCTTGAGAAACCTAAAGTATACTTGATTACCTTCGCGGGGATATAAAGAACATAGAAAACGGGCTTATAACGAAAAAGATACAAGTGTTTGAAATCCGGCGATATATATATATTTCCATCAGCTTTTCTATTACAATTTTTGCCGCAAAACTATCCTTGCGAGACACCACTTTCACGGCTGTTTTTCTTTATGATCGGATCAGTTTGAGTCCGAGCCGTAGTTTTATGAAATCAAGATCTTCCAACAAGCTTTTCAAATCAATTGGCCGTTTGATCATTGGACTCGTAACGAATAAACTACGACCTCATCTATATACCCGATAAACTATATATATTTTTGACAGCTTTTACTATAATAGAATTTTTCTAAGTGTTGAACATAATACTTTCAAGTAACAACAATGAGAGTCGATTTTCTCATCGATCAAGACCCGTATAGCCAAAAGTTAAGTGACACGACTTCAAGATATTGTTACAAGGTTTTCAAAAACGCCGAGTTTCATCACCAACCCTTAACGTACAACATTTCGCGACTTGTTTTGCGAGGCCATTTTGGGCATATTTTCAAGTAATGAAAATGTTATTTTTGCGACGAAAACCTTATATTTGCCGATAGAACACCAAACAAGGATCGTGGAGTACCATTTCAACATATTTACCTGAAAAGTGGTTATTAACCTAACGAGACGTCAAAAATATATTTTCGACGATAAACGTTATTTTCAAAACTAATGAGTGGTATCGATAACATACGTACTTGCATGTGTAGCATCATTTCATTTCTTACATTAGAAACTATCATTCATATTAGGTTGCGATTAAAGATCGTGCCTCATTTCAGTGTATCCACTTTTATCATCATAGCTATCGCACCAGGTGAGTTCATACCCCCTACTTTTACCTGTTTTTATAACTGTTTTGGGGGAGAATACATGCTCGTTTTTTACTAAACTCAATGCTTGAATGCGCAATTGTTTACTTAAACACTACTGTTTCTTTGAAGGCTTGTTTGATTATTCAAATGCACCTATGTGTATATTGGTTGCTTACTTGATTATTTTCTCACATACACAAATGCTTTATAAACATGCAACACACTTTATGAACTATTGCTTTTATGCAACACACTTTATGAACTATTGCTTTTATGCAACACACTTTATGAACTATTGCTTTTATGCAACATACTTTATGAACTATTGCTTTTATGCAAACACTTTTATGGACCACACTGAAACTTATGCTTTATTTACACTATTACGCGGATTAGCCTAAGCCCTTGAATCCCACTATGCCCAAACTCATGAACCGTCAATTCCTGCTGGGAAGCGCGAATGTTATAAATAGATCTATTGGGGGTAACTCCCCCGTTCGGTTTGACCGGATAGGCAAACGAACGTATACCATGTCGAAACACAAGTGTCTGGGATAAACACTTGCCGGGCACCTATATATGATTTCATGCTCTTTGAGCATGCACACTGTTATAGCTTCGGTTGCATGAACTTAGCGCTAGCGTAATAGACTATTTTTCTATGTGGCATTGTATTCGTTGTAATGATCACATACTCTACTCATGGTCCACTCTTCAAATTTTACTTTAAGGTAAACTTTATTTTTATGACAATGTGCGCCACACAATGGTCACAAAACTCTCTATTGAACTCACAACACTACTGTTTTATTATAAACCTATGAACTCACCAACCTCGTGTTGACACTTTTTAGCATGTATTTTCAGGTTTTAAGCAATGGCACGCTACTGGAGGTTTTGGCAGGGCATGGCATGGTCATAGAAGACTCTGATATTCACTTGGGGACCGTTTTAAACTATTTTAAGGGCCTACTTCCGCACTACTATTAAAAATGTAAATTCAACATCTCTGATTAAGCTATTTTATTCTAAATGATTCAAGTGAAAACCATTTTTGAACTGTGTTGTAATACCAATTAAGTTACACCCCAGCTACACGTATGCTTCCGCTGGACCCGATTATGGGGGTGTGACATTTACTTGCTTTCCATAAAATATAAAAATACAAAAAGAATCATCCCTCACCTCTAGACCTAGTTTAATTGAGTTTTAACCCTTGAGAACACTATTCTTTGAGTTGAACGATCAATCCCCCGGTACTTGCCACTATACTATACTACAACGGTCAGGTACACTGCCTGGTGGGGATTGCAAGCTTCTCAAGATCCCTTGAGAGGTAAAACCTTTTGCAAGGTTGCAAAACCACGCATCACCATACCCGATAAGTAAGAAAGACATTACAATAGGATGAATTTAGCCTATATTAGAAATTTTACTTAATATCGAGGACCTTAGAATTAGTCATAGATTAGACATAAGAAGTCTTTTAGATATAGTCTAGGAAACTTAGGAATAACAAAATATTAGATTAGTAAACTACCGACATTAAACCTTAAGCTTTTAGTACCTAGTCTAGTTACAGGATAGAAAGGCTAGTTAAGTTTTCACAATATAAGTCATTTTGATGTTATAGTTTGCCTAGACCTAGTCTCATAAGTTACCCATTTCGTATTAAGATTTTCCCACATACTATCCTCAAAGATATAGTATGAGGATTTAGGAATTATTAGGAATACTACACCACTAGGTTATTCTGAGCCTACCCTAAGTTTTATATACCTAGACCTAGAACTGGAGGTTACTAGTTATAACTAGGAAATGACTTCACCTAGGAACACAGAGACTTATGATGATTTTCCGTCATCATTTAAACTAACTACACTACCCCTAGACAATTCCCTTAATAAATCTAAGCGACCAAACTAGATAATTCACTATAGATCGTACCGAGACCTTTAGGTAGGGAAACAAACTTCGAGGAAATCTAGTGAATCTTACCCTCATTAGGATTTCCGTCCTCTGAGGTAATCCTTTCCTATTCTTCCATTTAATCACACTCCTCCGTTCCTTCCTACTCCCCCGTTCTTTTCTACTCTTCCGTTTAATCCTACCCTCCGGTTCTTTTCTACTTTCTTTCTCACTTTTCCATTTTTTCCTACTCCTTCCAATCATCCTACCCTTTTCGTTCTTTCTCACTCCTCCATCCTTTTCTATTCTTCCCTTTCATTCTTTTCTATCCCTTCATCCCATTCCTTCGTCATTCTCCACCCTATCTTACTCTACCCTTACATTCTCTCCTTCCATCATCCTACAACGTTCTAAGTGTTAGAACTTGTATCTTCCGTCTATACGCGAGATTCTATTAGTTAGAACTTGCAAGAATGTCTAAATGGATATGACATTATTCTTATCCCATCTTATTCTTATAAACGTCTATAGAATGGCACGTATGAGAGCCACTACTCCCGCTACTCCCACTACTCCCGCCATGACTCAGGAAGCCATCCGGCAACTAGTTGCTGACAGTGTAACTGCGGCACTAGAAGCTAGGGATGCTAACATGGCTAGAAACCCCAAAATTCCTGTGGCGAAGAAGAGTAACTACAAGGAATTTATGAGTTGTTAGCCCTTCAATTTTAAGGGGACAGAAGGGGCCATATGAATGATTCACTGGTTTAAGAGGTGTGAATTAGTATTCTCCCGTAGTAACTATACTGAGGATTATAGAGTTAAGTTTGCTACCGGTACTCTTACCGAAGAAGCTTTATCCTGGTAGAACTCGTATGCCCAACCCATAGGAATAGAAGAGGCATACAAGTTAACTTGGACTGAATTTAAGAAACTCATGATTAGGAAATATCGCCCTCGAACAGAAGTTAAGAAAATGGAAGATGAGTTTTATGACTTGACTGTGAAGGGGAACGATGTTAAAACTTATATGAGGAGATTTCAAGAGTTGGCAACTTTGTGTCCTACAATGGTGCCAACTGTTGAAAAGACAATAGAAGTTTTCATCGGAGGTTTGCCCCAGAGTATCGAAGGGAATGTTACTGCCTCTAAACCACAAGATTTAGAGGAAGCCATTAACATAACTTTGAGGTTAGTGGATCAAGTAACAAAGCACAACACTATGCCAGCGCCCAACGATAATAAACGAAAGATCCACGATGGGAGAGATTTCAAAAATACCAACCCCTATCCTCAACCAAACCCAAGGCAAGAAACTACTAAAGCTTATGCCGCCACTCCAACTAAGGGAAGTGGTTATGCTGGGAAAGCCTCTCTGTGTGAGAGATGTGCTTTGCACCACACAGGGCATTGTTTCATCAAATGTAATACATGTAACAAGGTGGGTCATCAGGTAAAGGATTGCAGGCACAAAAGACCAGCCTCTAGAGGTAATCCGCTACTAGAAACGGTCATTTGTCATGCTTGCCGATAAAAAGGACACTATGTAAATATATGTCAAAAAGAAAAATACTGATGGTGGCCAGGGAAGAGCTTATATGTTCAGGGATAGGAATGACCAAGAAGATCCAAATGTAGACACGAACTTAGGATCAAACCCTTTGCCTTAGGTATATATTCTCACCCTTGCACACTAACCCTAGTTAAAATCTCGGGATGAGATTTTCTGTTAGGATGGGAGACTGTAGCAACCCACTAATTTCCCCACTAACTTCCCCACTAGCTCCACTTAGGTTAGCAAAGCGTTACTAACATAACTTAGGCCCTCACTAAGTACTATCTAGGTTATATATGCCTATAGCTGTTTCCCGAGTGAAAATTTTGCTTCATAACATCACTATTACCTATCTATCCTCTAGACAAGCTCACGTATCCACCTATGCCAACCACCACTATGTTTACTTGATGTAAACATCTAGGTATTTCAAGTCAAGGTTTTAAACACATTTTCACTAAGTAAACTATCACTCTAGTACACTATACTCACCAGAAAACCCTAATTGCACCTATGTGTTTACGGTTAACTTTAAGACCCTAATTGCTTATTTGAACTAGCTTGAAAGTGTCCAAGGCTTAGGTATGAGTTACATTAGAAACTTTAGGAAATATTAGACTTCCTAGATCACAGTACCACTCCCTAGAACCTAGGTACAACTCCCTTAAGCACAAAACCCTAACTAGGTCATAACTTCCCGGAATTAGGTCTAAACTATCCCAAATCTTTACCATAAGCTACCACCACTTAGTATAAGCCTCCTAAGTCTTAATATTAGTCACTAAAAATTTATAGGACACTAATATAGGCACTAAAACCTAAGCTAGACCCTAGTCTCTCACTAAGCAAAATTAGGTTATTTAGGTCCCGAAACTAGGTCAAAACCTTCCCGAACCTTTAGTATAAGCTACCAGCACCTAGGAAATGATCCGTAAACCTTAATACGAGTCACTAATCACTCTTAAGACTCTAATCTAAGTACTAATCCCTGATCTAAAACCCTAATCCTAAACTTAACCCTAAACCTAGATTAAGCTTAAAACTAAGACTAAACTAGCACCTTAAGCACCACCAACCACCGAAGCAACCTACAAGGCAGCTTATGCAGCTCCTTGTCACCCTAAGCAACCACCCTAGCACCTCATAAGTAGCTTACAAGTAGGTGATGCACCTACTTGCCATTTTACACCACAAACACCCCTACACCGCCTCTAGCCCTCCCCCTAGCCTCTCTTAGTCACCACTAGCTTCTCCTAGTAACCCCCACCTGTCCATGACCACCCCTCCACGTTAACTTGGAAACCACTCCAAGTTTACTTAACCGTTAGGGCTAATGAGGCCTATAAATACCTCGTACCACCCCATCATTTCAAACCACACCTCCACTCTTATTTACCTCATAAGTTATGTAGTATAAGTCCCTTAGTAGCCTTAGAAGTTGAGTGGTATAGCCTAGAACCCTTGTCGAAGTCAAAACCAAGTCGAGAAACCCTAAAACTCACGTTATGACTTCCCACGACCAAGTAAGCTTAAGATTTGATCCCATTAGCTTTAGTAATGACCTAGGATAGATATTATATGCCTTAGAATCCATAGGAACCTAAGCTAGAGCCTTGATCATTTTAACTTAGAAGTTTTCATTTTTAAACCCTAATTTTAGATAAATACATGTTTATGTGCTAAATTGCCTTATTATGGGCTATAATTTGAATTAGATGACTTAGTTAAGTATATATTAGCTTAACATAATCTAGGAAACTTAGTTGTTTCATAAAAATATAGTTTACTTAAATTTAGGACTAGTTTGGCAATAGTTTTCATGCATAGGGGTATATACTATAACTTTCTGAAAATATAAAGTTCAAGGACTGTTTTTGACATTCCTTAGAAGTTATAAGTACAAGGACCCTTTTTGCAAAGTTTTAAAACCTTAGGATAACAAGTAAAATAAGTTATAAACTTATAAGGACTAGATTTGCAAATATTGTTAAGTTAGGGGTATAAAGGATAATTATTGAAAGTTAGTGTAGTTTAAGGACCATTTATGCCATTTCTTTAAAATATATAAGTATAGGGACTAATTGTGAAAAAGATAGAAAGTTATATGCTTAAATGTTATAAGTTTATAAGTTTAGGGTAGAAAGTGTAAATATATGAACTTGAAGGATATAAACAGACTATTTTCATAATAATTATAAAAACCTATTTTTGAGTTAGAAGCATGACACAATACTAGGGAGCTTCATGTGAGGGGTGTCATGTGGATATTTCGTTTTGACGAGTTTGCTGGGTTTACGAATTAAAGTGCCCTGGCTCCTCAAACTAATATTGCATGACCTCTAAATTATGATAGCCTGAACGGTGTTATGCTATAGCTAAAACTTAATAACAATATAACTCAGTAATAGGGAGCTTCATGTGAGGAGTATTAACTTCTAAATTATGATGGCTCGAACGGTATTATGTTGATTACATAATATAATAGTAGGGAGCTTCATGTGAGGAGTCTTATACTTCTTAATTATGATGGCCCGAACGGTGTTATGTTATATCTATAAACCTTAAAAGTGATTACTTAAAAACCTAGACTAAGACTTGACATACACACACACACACACACATACCTACACTACCCCAAGATACGTGAGTGAGTTGTCTAAACCCTACCCTACTTACCTTAGGCCCAGGTGAGTTTTCATAGCCTCACACCTTTTAACTTTACACTCTAAATGCTTTACAAACCCTGTGAGGGGGATACGTGCTTTAAATCGAATACATGTTGATTGGGGCTAAACCGTCAGATATTATTGACCAAGGTCAACAAGTCAAAAACAGCTTAGACCAATGCTCCGTGGATAGTATAGTTTTGTCCCCGGGTCGTTATGTCCCGACGAGATTGCAATGGTGCTTGAAAACGTTTTTGAGTATGAGTGGCACTGAGGACAGTAGCCAAAGATGATTGAGAAGTGATTATGCTACTGATTGTTTGGTATTTGGACAATTTGAAATAATATTAACAATAACAGATATACAGATGTAATCACAAAAACACAAATTGGAAATCAGATTACAGACAGAGAAAAGTGAGATTTGACAATTTTACAACTACAGGGGGTGCAAGTGAAACTTTTTCAAACTTAAAATTAAAAGAAAATAAAAATGAAAAGAAAATTATTTATTTGATTATTATAATATTTAAATACTAATTAATTAATAAAACTATTTAAAAAAGTAATTAAATCTAATTTAAAAAAAACTAAAAATAATTAAGGTTACAAATTAAACTAAAAATTTGCTAAATTATTTTCTAAACTTCTAAATTAACTTAAAGAAAATATAAAAATTAAAAAGAAATGTTTTTGTCTTTTTGTGGGTTTTCTTTTAATTATATACTAATTATATTAATTAAACTATTTAAACTATTTTAAATTACTAATAATACTAAAAATGACTAGAAAATTATAGAAAAATTTACAAATCTAATTAACCATCTCAGGAATCCTAAAAAATTATAAAAATTTTCTAAAAATTATATTTAGACTATTTTACTAATTATTTACTTATTAATTAATTAAAACCTAATTTAACTAAATTAATTAAGAAATGAAAAAGTGAACAATAGAATTTAAGAAACTATTTTCTAAAAAATCCTAAATGACTTATAGAACCTAGGAAAAATATAAAAACCTACTGTTGTTAATTAAAATTTAAGAAAACTATTTAATTACTAATATTATCTAATTAATTAATTAAACTATTATTAATTCTAATAATTATTAAATCAAAAGAGAAAAATCTAAGAAAATTACTGAAAATTCTTTAAGGTGACAGGAAATTAAGAAAATTATAAAAATGATGAAATGCTTATTAATAAGCTGAAAAGAAAAATTAAAATGATAAAATCTATTAAATAGAAGCTATCACTATTTTTAATTTTGGTTTTTGTTGGTTTTTCTTATTGACAGTTGATTAAAAGCTAAAAACAAGAAACTTTTATAAAAACACTTTTGAAATAGCTTAAAATAAGCTATGTGCACCCCCTTTTTCTAAACAGTGGACTAATTAGCTTATTAGGACTTATGCAATGTTTGAAAAAGCTGGGAAATGACAAACTAAGTATACACAGATGATTATAAACTTGAAGTAAGACAAGTGGAACAAATAAAAACTCAAAATAAGCTGCTAAGGAACAAATAAGCACTTATCACAACTAAGGGCCAAAACAGGCCAAACCAAAGGTTTTTGAACCTCTGTGGGGTCCACAGAAGTCAAGGTGGGTACAAAACAAAACTTAAACTATGAAGGTGGACTGGTCAACTACAGAATAAGCCAATAAATTGGGCTTATTGCTTATCTTTGAGCACTGGGGAGGCTATGGAACTTGTGGTCACACACTGAGTGACTCAGTGTACACTCAGGAAATGGTCAACCTTAATGGGGCTAGCAGGCCTATCAAATAAGCCCAAGATCACAAAATAAGCACTAGGTCTTGTCAATGAGCTTATTGACTTTCCAAAAAGCCAGGGTACAGGGTGTAGGGTCCACTAGGGTAGTCACTAAACAACTTGGAAATATGGCCAAAACCTGTGCACAGGGCATGTACTTGCCCTGCAGGTCAAAATAAGCACTTGCAAAAGCTTATATAAAAATCAAAAAAATAAGCTGATTGTAGAACTTTGAAGACTAAGTGACAAAGATTAACTTCTAAAAAGATTAGGGTCTCAAACCTATCACAAAAATCACAAATAATCTCCCAAGTTTTGGATTTCTCAGATAAAAGTGTTTTTGACTTTTTGTAATATAAAGCTTAGGTTGACTTTTAGAAACTTTAATCCTGATTTACTGATTGAAAATGATTAAATAAGCTATTCTAAGACTAAAATAAGCTACACCACTCACTTGTGAATGGAAATGGGGCATAAGCTGTAACAATTCGCAATTTCAGGTTAACTTTTATTCTCGAAAATTTTACTATTCACTTTTTACTATTCATCTCAGAAATTTTTATTTCATATTCTCGTAAGTTAAACTATTTTAACGATAATTCGAGAGTTTGACGCTCGTCGGATCATTTCTGCAAAAATCACAAAGCCGTGTCCAAGATTTACTTTTAGGTTTAAACGTCCTTCCAGCATCCCGATATAAAACATTATAAACAATAGAAATATGATTTTCTTTCATTTTAGGACAATTCCAAAAGTTTCGGAATTTTACGTTTTTCAATTCAGCGTTTTACGCGAATTACGCGTTTTAGACCCGTGTTTCCAGTTTTTAGCAGGGTTTTAGCACCCGATAGAACCTACCACTCATTTTATATTTTATTATGGAGTATATTGACATGTTTGACCATACTTTCAAGTTTCATATTTTTAGGATACCCGGTTTTACGTTTCGTGACTTAAAAACTTACGGTTAGCGATTTACGGAGTCAAAACTAGCTACATACTTAGGATATTATCATCCAAAGACCATGACTACTCATATAGTCACCCTTATCCTTGGAAAAACGACTTAGGAGGGGGGGGGGGGAGTCACCATGTGTGATTAAATCTTGACTTTAGCCATTAGATTTTACTTAATTACAACTTTGTCACCAAGTTATAGCACTTTCCTAGCAAGCTTCCTAACCTCCTCATTCATAGTATAAATACAAGCTCATTTGCTTCCTTTCTTCATCACCAAAAACGCCACAACATATGTACCTAGCACCATGATCCTTTGATCTTCAATATACAAGTTACACTACAAAGTTCAATGTCTTAGTATTCTCTACCTAGTTCTTAAGTTTGTTTGGTGATTCCATGGTTGAATTAAGAGCTACACAAGGTTACTAGGGCTGAAGTTAAATGGTTTTTACAAGGGTTATATCAAGGCTAGCAAGGGTTACAAGAGTTATGGTGAAGGGTTTACAAGCTTAGGTTTAGTGTCCTAGTTCCATACTTGACTTCCTTTCTTTAGAAAGCCAAAAGTTGTAAGCAAACCCTTATACACTTTCTTGCTCAATATCATTTCATGCTTATTATGTTTCTTTCATGCTATATATGGTCTTTGTATTGTGTTCATGATGTTTAAAAATGGATAAAACGAGTATTGGTATACATATGTTAACTTATGACAAGCAAACAAGCAAACTAGTGATTTTTATGGAAAACCACGACCACAATAGTATAACTTTGATATTTGACACTTACTTACTGTTAAAGAGGACTTAACAAGGAAAACATAGCAATTTGAATCACCCAAAACGAGTACACGAGTCAAAAGTTATGACCATTTGAAGTTAGCGAAACCAAAACGGCAAAACTGCATAAATAGCATTCTGATCAAATTATGATTTTGAAAATCCCACTTCTGGTCCGATTCATCAAAAAGTTAAAACACGAAAGTTGTCCGGAACGATGTTTTCGTTCAGGAACAAAGAAGCTCGAGCCCTGAAAACGCTTTCTGAGTGATAATTTTCTTCAAATTCTTAACAACCCATTTTTAGACCAAAGTCATTATATAATAGTCATGATTTACTAAGACCAAGAGGTCTAATGACCTAAAGCCAAGACCACAACCATGGCTAAAGCCAAGGTTGAGTCTCAAGACCATGGTAACAATGACCAAGGTCACGGCAAAGCCACGGCTAAAGACCATATAACTTTTAAAGATCAAAAGCTTATATATATATATATATATATATATATATATATATATATATATATATATATATATATATATATATATATGTTATCAAATACTACAATAGTAGGGAGCCTCATGTGAGGAGTTCATTAAGCAAGCCGTCGAGACGAGTTGTGGATTTACGAGTTAAAGTGTCCTGGCTCCTCGAACGTTTACTCTATGACTTCTGAATTATGTCGGCCCGAACGGTAGTAAGAGATTTACAACCTATACATGTTTCATAGACCACTTATATTCAACGACTTACATTATATACTAAGTACTACATGTAACAATTCGCAAATTCAGGTTAATTACTTTTCCCGGGAAATTTACTATTCATTTTTACTATTCATTTCTTTCTGAAATTTTCCCGAAAGTTGATTTTTATTTCATATTCTCGAGTGATAAATCATTTCCATGGCAAATTAAATGTTTGACATTCGTCAGATCAGTTTCGTGAAAGTTATTAAGGAAATACACAGAATTACCCGTTTTAGGGTAAAACGTCAATCAGAAATTCCACGCTCAACGAAATTTGATTCCGTCAGGTGACCCCACATCAGAAAAATGTTTAACACACTTATGATTTATTTGAGAATAAATCATGACTGAGAAAAATCATGGCCCAAATAAACTTCGGCCGTGAAAAACTGGAATTTTCAGTTTTACGCGTTTTTACTCAGCCGTAACCCTAGCCTTTACCTGCACCGCATTTCTAAGATGATTTGAGCTTTCAACTTATTTAAATAAGTCAACATATTTTTCCCTCCTCCATTGACTAAAAATCATTCCTTGATTTTATAAATCATTCCTTGATTTTTAGGCTTCCGGTTTGATGTCTAAAAGACATTTAAGACCAACCGACACCAGACTGAGCCCAGTCTAGACATTATAAATCATTTTAAATCATTTTTAGCATATTAGAAAAGTAACATTTTACTTTTCTCAGTTTTACGCAATATTCGTACATTTTACGTATTACGCGTTTTAGACCCGTGTTTCCAGCTTTTAACAGGTTTTACCACCCAAATGGAACTTATCACCCATTTTATATTTTATTATGGGACTTATGAACATTTCTAACAATACTTTAAAGTTTCATAATTTTACGACACCCGGTTTTACGTTTTGAGGCCTAATCATTTACGGTTGGCATTTCCCGGAGTCAAAAGGCATCAAATATCTAGATATCATCCAAGCCAAGCCACCTCACCCCCCCTTATCCCATTTGAACCGCCAAAGGGAAGGGGAGTCACACCCTTGGTGGCTTGATCTCATGGCTTGTTGTCTTGGATGGTGTACATGTGTTTTTCTTGCTAAAATATCTTAAGAAACTAACCTCCTCATTGAGCTATAAAAGCCCCTCTCCCTCCCTTCCTTGGCTGGCCATCCCAACACACCAAAACCTCTCACACTTATCTTTAAGTCTTCTAATTTGTTGCAAGGTTCAAGAGTTATTTCAAGATAGAAACCCTAGTAGCTTATTTTTCACCAAAAATCTTCCAAACCCTAACATACTTGGTGTTTTCTCTTGAGTTTAAATCCACTCAATACACCTCAACTTTCATTACATATCTTTCAAGAATACCAAGGGTAGAAAGGTTGCTTAAAGTGAAAAAGGGTTGAAGCTTGTCTATCAAAGTCCATTTCCTTACTAGTTACTCCTTTCTTTAATTAGAAAGCCTAAAGTTGTAAGCCTAAACCTACCATGCTTCTTGTTTATTTATCATATCCATCTCATTTACATGTTATCTTTGCTATATTATGTGTTGTAATTATGTCCATGATGTATCATGATGAGTAAAAGATGTTGTTGTAATGAATTATTGAAACAAGTTACTAAAACAAGCAAGCTAGTGAATATCTTGGTATAACCTGATCAAAATGGTAAAAATTTTATATTGGATTATTACATATTACAGTAGAGGACCTAACAAGAAAACCATAGCAATTTGAACCACCTAAAAAGAGTAAACGAGTCAAAAGTTATGGCGATTTGAAGTTACCAAAGATTTCCGGCAAAACTGCCTAAAAGTTTCTGTGACAGAACCTAAAACACGCAAAAAGAGGCCTTTCTGGTCCGATTCATGAAAAAGTTAAAACACGAAAGTTGTCCGGAATCACGTTTTCCTTCAGGAATCAAGAGGCTCGAGCCTTGAAAACGCCTTCTGAGTGAGATATTTCTCAGTTTCTTAACAGCTATTTACATATTTTTAGTCACTAAGTTATTGTCATACTTTCAAAGGAATAAAAGGTATTATGACCTATAACCAAGACCCCCACCATGGCTAGAACCAAGGTGGTGTCTCATGACCATGGAACAAGGACCAAAGGTCATGGTTAGGCCATGACGAAATGACCAAACCAACTTACAAAGGCGTAAACATGAAACAATGAAATTGGCGATAACATGAACAAGCAATTTGTATCTACTTCACCTAAAAGGAAACCATGAGATTTTACCAAGACAAATGGTCACACAAGACTTATAAAACTACCCCTAATAACAATCTTCATGTACTATAAACTTTCCTAAGTTTATACTAATATCGGACATGTAACTTTTTCGGATCAAAACTTATATCTATATACTTTATCAACTACTACAATAGTAGGGAGCTTCATGTGAGGAGTTCATTATGTAAGCCGTCGAGATGAGTTGTGGATTTACGAATTAAAGTGTCCTGGCTCCTCGAACGCTTACTAACATGACTTCTGAAATATGTTAGCCTGAACGGTAGTAAACGATATACCAAAACATACATGTTCATAAATCTTTCTTTCAAAGACTTACAAATATACATAATACCACATCATGGACTATAATGCAAGATATATATATATAGGCACTCCGTTATATTCTCTACACAAATCCTAAGTCGCAACATTCTATTATAGGTTGCTCGTAGAAACCTACACGATCCGACCATCACCTTCATTACTTGCTATCGTACTTAAGGTGAGTTCATAGCCCCACTTTACATTACTTCAATGTTTTATAAACCCTTGGGGGAAATACATGCTACTTTTAAACCGAACACAATGCTTTGAAACTGTATGCTGCCTGATTGTTTTATTATTACTAAGTACCTACCTTGCCAATCCTAGGCCCCCTCATGAACCATTTAATCACTAGTATTAGTGAGCGCGAGTATTGTGAATAGGCCTATTGGGATTGACGAATCCCATTTGTTTGAGCAGATTAGTTCAACAAATGCACTATATTTGAACATTTAAGTATGACGGCAAAGTACTTACCGGGGCAACATAACCGCCGATTGATATTGGTACCCGTTAACGTCTTGGTTGCATGAGCTTAGTACATAATAATAACTGTTTTGTTTTCTAACATGAGTATGAGTCTAATTAACTCATTACTACCAACATATTGTGTTCAACCGTTAAACAAACTCTATGAATATCACTCAACCTTTGTGTTGACCTCTTAAGCATGTATTTCAGGTCCATGATAATCAAGAATGGAGCGGGAAGGGCACGTACCGAAGGAAGAAGGCTATAAACTATTATGTCATTCGATAAAAACATCATAGACTTTATATTGATGTGTTTTGAAACAATGGATCATTTTGGGACCTTACTATGTAAACTTTGATACATTTGAATAATATGAATGACAACTCTTTTTATTACGATTCGTTTAGAGATCGTTTTCTATTATTATGACTGTTGTGCCGTCGAGTAACACCCAGTTTGAATTCCGCTGCATCATGAATTGGGGGTGTTACAGATTGGTACCAGAGCCATGGTTATAGAGAAACGGGTCTAAGTGAGACCTAAACTATAACTACAATAACAAGCAAAAACATTTTTATAGCCTTCCGCTCTTCGTGCCTTCCGTCCTCCAGAAGATTATGGACTTATTACACATGTTATCCTACATGAACATATTTGTATATTGTCATATGCACATTTCCTTAGTTTGAGCATTTTCCATAAACATTTGATTATTTTTGACATCATAAATTGTAGACATCATGTCCGCACCTCCATCTCCTGATCATCTTCATGCTATGCCCGAGTATTTACCAATTCTTCCCGGACCCGATGATCCTTACTTTGAACAAATTGACTATGACGATGAGGAAATACCTTATGAGGATCTAGACAATGAAATAGATTCGGACGAAGATCCTGAAATGGATTTGGACATAAATATCGATGAGTACGAAGAGGATCCTGAAATGGATGTTGACATCGAAGGCATCGAGGAGGAAGCGGAGGAACTATTAGTGGTGCCACATTTATCACCATTGACATCTCCACCTCCGGTTTCACCAATTTCATCCGAATCTAACCGTACCACTCCAGCTCAAATTCCGAAATCTACTTACCAAACCGGCGGAACATCTACATCTCCACATATGTTCGCGAACTCAGCTCAATACGAAATCTACTCTTTGAAACAAGCTCTCAACCTAACCCAACTCAAGGTTAAATGTATGGCAAGTCAAATGCACGAATGTATGTCCAAGGTAAATTCTGCTAGAATGGATGCCATGAATGCTCGAGACGACCTATATTGGTTTAAGCTTGACATGAGCTACGTGAAGCGTGACTCGACTCATGTTGGGGAAGAAGTCTTAAATCCTTTGACGGGCTTGGATAATGTCAAGGATAGACTCACTTTGGTTGAGAGGGCCCAAGAACAGGATGCGGTTCAAATTCACCAACTACTTAACCGCCTAAATACCGCCGAAATCCGGTTAGATGTGGCAAACTTTGACAGGTATCAACTTAGGAATGATTTGTGTGGGATGCAAACTCAAATGAGTTCCATACAACAAAGGTTATACCGAAAGGAGGTCAAAGAATACCGTCCAAACGAAAGCGTAGACGTGTTAGCAACACGCGGAAATAATAATCCGACCGGACCGCAACAACCTCCCAACCAACGTTAGACTAGTGTTATAGTACTAGTTAGCTTTTGTACAACGTTGTAATTACTAACTGAAAGTATCAGTTAGTAAGTTTTGAATGAACTTGTAATAAGTTCGATTTTGTAATCAACGTTATATAAATATAACTTTGTTTTATATACTACCATGTGTTGCTTTTAAGTTTCAAACATTATCATCCTATCATTCTTATCAAACATTGTGCTCATCTCACAACTCTCTAATTACAATGTATCTTTTGAACAATAGAATCATGGCGCCAAAGAAAAAGACCCCACCAACGATGACACAAGCCGCCATCCGCAAACTGGTAAAGGATAGTGTCAATGCAGCACTTATCACGGAACGAGCAGCCGTAGCTGCAGCAGCTGCCGATGCCACCACAGCTGCTGGTGCTGCTAATGCTGCAGCAGCTGCTAATGCTGCAGCCGCTGCTGATGCTGCAGCAGCCGCAGAAGCCGCCACTGCTGCGGAAGCTGCAATAGCTGCAGAGGCTGCCAGAATTGCCAGTCTTAACCTTGGAGGACCTACCCCTCCGGTGACCAATGTTACTACAGTACCAAAGGGTTGCTCGTTCATTTCCTACCTGAAATGTGAACCCCTCAAATTCAAGGTTACTGAAGGGGCTGTAGGTTTGACCCGTTGGTTCGAAAAGGCAGAATCGGTGTTCATTGTTAGTAAATGTATCGAGGGGGATAAAGTTCAGTATGCCACAAGTACTCTGTTGAATGAGGCCTTGTCCTGGTGGAACTCAATTGCTCAACCCATGGGCATTGAGAATGCCTACAAAATTACTTGGGCAAATTTGAAACAAATGATGATCAAGGAATACTGTCCACGCAGTGAGATACAAAAGTTGGAAGTTGAGTTCTGGGATCATACGGTTAAGGGAAATGATATCATGACCTACAACCGTAGATTCCAGGAACTGAGGATACTTTGTCCATCAATGGTTTCCCCAAAGGAAAAGATGTTGGAAAGGTATATTTGGGGACTTCCCTCAAGCATACAGGGGAATGTGACTTCGGCAAATCCCAAAGAACTTGATGAGGCTATGCGGATGTCCCGTAGTCTCATGGATCAAGTGGTACGTATGTCGGAAACCCGCAAGCAAAACAACCTCAACACCAACAACAACACCAACAACTCCAACAACAGCAATGCCAACAATCCCAACAATTCCCACTACCGTAACAACAACAACAACAACAAGAACAACAACAACAAACGACCATATGATGGTAACCGTGGGAATAATAACAACAACAACAACAACAACAACAACAACAACAACAACCAAACCCGAAACAACAACCACCACAATCAACAGAACAAGAGACAGGAAGCCGCGACGGCTTATGTTGCTGCACCAGCTGGTGGTAGGTACGTGGGTAATCAACCACAATGTACCAAATGCAATTACCATCACGAAGGTCCTTGCCCGGCCAAATGCCACAAGTGCCAAAAGCCCGGACATCTTGCCAAGGATTGTAGGGGCAAGGGTATAGCTACTGGGGCTAACACACAGCCCATAGTTACATGTTTCGGGTGTGGTGAAAGGGGACACTACAAAAACAACTGTCCTCAAAACCAAGGGCCCCAAGGCGGAGGTGCTCGTGCTAGAGCCTATGTCATAGGAAAGGAAGAACCACACCAGGACCCGAACGTGGTTACCGGTACGTTCTTACTCAATAATATTCCTGTTAAAGTATTATTCGATTCTGGTGCTGATATGAGCTTTATATCTACTAGAATTGCGCCTTTACTTGATATTCCATCAATTACTTTAACCACTAGTTATAATGTTGAGCTAGCTACCGGTGACTTAGTAAATACCAATACCGTAATCCCAAACTGTACCCTTAATCTCTTAGACCACCCCTTTAACATCAATCTTATGCCAATCGAACTCGGAAGTTTCGATGTTGTTATTGGCATGGATTGGTTGTCTAAACATCGAGCTAACATTATTTGTGGTGAAAGAGTTGTGCACATTCCATGTGACAATGAAACTTTGATCATTCGTGGTGATCAAAGTGGAACCCGAATAAACATCATCTCATGTATCAAAACCATGAAGTACATTGAGAAAGGATGTTATGCTTTCTTAGCCCACGTAACAGAAAAGAAAACCGATGAAAAACGTCTCGAAGATGTTCCTATTGCCCGTGAGTTTCCGGAAGTCTTTCCAGAAGACTTACCCGGACTACCACCACATCGACAAATAGAGTTCAGAATTGATTTAATACCAGGAGCGGCGCCAGTTGCCCGCGCACCATACCGGCTAGCACCTTCAGAGATGCAAGAGCTATCAAATCAATTACAAGAACTTGCGGACAAGGGATTTATTCGACCCAGTTCCTCACCTTGGGGAGCTCCTGTTTTATTCGTGAAAAAGAAAGACGGGTCATTACGCATGTGTATTGACTATCGTGAACTAAACAAATTAACCATAAAGAACCGATACCCACTACCAAGAATTGATGATTTATTCGATCAATTACAAGGTTCAACCTATTACTCAAAAATTGACCTACGTTCAGGTTACCACCAAGTCAGAGTTCGTGATGAAGACATTCCAAAAACAGCCTTTAGGATACGATATGGTCACCACGAATTCCAAGTGATGCCATTTGGGTTAACAAATGCACCGGCAGTATTCATGGATCTCATGAATCGGGTGTGTAAGCCATATTTGGACAAATTTGTGATCGTATTCATAGACGACATTCTCATTTATTCCAAAAACGAAGAGGAACACAAAGAACACCTTAGAACAATTTTAGGACTACTCAAGGAAGAGAAATTGTATGCAAAGTTTTCTAAATGCGAATTTTGGATTCAATCCGTACAATTCCTTGGGCATGTGATTGACAAAACCGGTTTACATGTCGATCCCGCTAAAATTGAAGCTATCAAAAACTGGCCAACACCTACCACACCTACAGAAATTCGTCAATTTCTGGGTTTAGCCGGGTATTACCGAAGGTTTATTGAAGGATTTTCTTCAATAGCAAAATCTTTGACCAAGCTAACTCAGAAAAACAAGAAATACGTGTGGGATGAAGACGAAGAAAATGCTTTCCAAACCCTTAAACAAAAACTTTGTAGTGCTCCTATCCTAGCATTGCCAGATGGGATCGAAGATTTTGTAGTCTATTGTGATGCATCGTACCAAGGTTTAGGTGCCGTGTTGATGCAACGTGATAAGGTCATGGCTTATGCATCAAGACAACTCAAGGTCCATGAGGAAAATTACACCACTCATGACTTAGAGTTAGGAGCTGTGGTCTTTGCACTAAAAATCTGGAGGCACTATCTATACGGTACTAGATGTACTGTGTACACCGATCATAAAAGCCTACAACACATTTTGAACCAAAAAGAACTAAACATGCGACAACGTCGTTGGTTGGAATTACTAAGTGATTATGACTGCGACATTCGTTATCACCCAGGGAAAGCAAACGTAGTAGCCGACGCCCTAAGCCGAAAGGAACGAGTTAAACCACTACGAGTCCGAGCCTTAGTTTTAACCATAAATTCAAACTTTCCTACTCAAATCCTTCACGCTCAAGCTGAGGCGGTGAAACAAGAAGACATCCAAAAGGAAAGGTTGGATGGCATGATGCAGAAGAAATTCGAAACCCGTTCAGATGGAACTCTATGCTTCCAAGGTCGAAGTTGGTTACCACTTTATGGTGGCCTACGAGACTTGATCATGCATGAATCACACAAGTCTAAATACTCCATACATCCAGGATCTGATAAAATGTATCATGATCTTAAAATACTCTATTGGTGGCCGAACATGAAAGCCGACATTGCAACTTATGTTAGCAAGTGTCTTACCTGCTCCAAAGTAAAAGCCGAACACCAAAAACCATCCGGTCCATTGCAACAACCAGAAATTCCTACTTGGAAATGGGAAAGAATTACTATGGACTTCATTACCAAGCTCCCAAGGACATCAAGCGGTTATGACTCCATCTGGGTCATAGTTGATCGTCTCACAAAATCCGCACACTTTATACCAATCAAAGAGACTTACAAAATGGAACAACTAACCCGACTGTATGTCAAAGAAATAGTCTCAAGACATGGTGCACCAATATCCATCATATCCGACAGAGATGGTAGATTTACTTCCAATTTCTGGCAGTCACTCCAAGACGCCTTTGGAACAAATCTAGACATGAGTACAGCATATCACCCTCAGACCGATGGTCAGAGTGAACGAACCATCCAAACACTTGAAGACATGCTTCGAGCATGTATAATAGATTTTGGAAAAGGATGGGATACTCATTTACCATTAGTCGAATTTTCCTACAACAACAGCTATCATACAAGTATTAAAGCAGCTCCATTTGAAGCACTTTACGGTCGAAAGTGTCGTTCACCTGCTTGTTGGGCTGAAGTGGGAGAAGTTCAACTCACTGGACCAGAACTCATCCGTGAAACAACGGATAAAATTGTACAAATCAAAAATCGGTTACAAGCCGCAAGAGATCGACAGAAAAGTTATGCCGACACACGACGCAGACCCCTAGAATTCCAAGTCGGAGATAGGGTTATGCTAAAGGTATCGCCTTGGAAGGGCTTGATACGATTCGGCAAACGAGGAAAACTAAACCCAAGATACATCGGACCATTCAAAATCCTAGCCAGGGTTGGTCCTGTGGCGTACAGACTTGAGCTTCCATCAGAACTCAGTAGTGTACACCCCACTTTCCATGTATCTAACCTGAAGAAATGCTTATCGGATGAATCACTTGTGATTCCACTCGATGAAATTCAAATCAATGACGATCTTCAATTTGTTGAGGAACCCGTAGAAATCATGGACCGAGAGGTCAAACAACTCAAACAAAGCCGTATACCAATTATCAAAGTTCGTTGGAACTCACGACGTGGTCCTGAATACACATGGGAACGAGAGGACCAGATACGAAAGAAATACCCACACCTTTTTACCAACGAAGCTTCTACTTCCAACGCTAATTGATCTCCGGGACGGAGCTCTCATATGGGGTGGAGACTGTAACAATTCGCAAATTCAGGTTAATTACTTTTCCCGGGAAATTTACTATTCATTTTTACTATTCATTTCTTTCTGAAATTTTCCCGAAAGTTGATTTTTATTTCATATTCTCGAGTGATAAATCATTTCCATGGCAAATTAAATGTTTGACATTCGTCAGATCAGTTTCGTGAAAGTTATTAAGGAAATACACAGAATTACCCGTTTTAGGGTAAAACGTCAATCAGAAATTCCACGCTCAACGAAATTTGATTCCGTCAGGTGACCCCACATCAGAAAAATGTTTAACACACTTATGATTTATTTGAGAATAAATCATGACTGAGAAAAATCATGGCCCAAATAAACTTCGGCCGTGAAAAACTGGAATTTTCAGTTTTACGCGTTTTTACTCAGCCGTAACCCTAGCCTTTACCTGCACCGCATTTCTAAGATGATTTGAGCTTTCAACTTATTTAAATAAGTCAACATATTTTTCCCTCCTCCATTGACTAAAAATCATTCCTTGATTTTTAGGCTTCCGGTTTGATGTCTAAAAGACATTTAAGACCAACCGACACCAGACTGAGCCCAGTCTAGATATTATAAATCATTTTAAATCATTTTTAGCATATTAGAAAAGTAACATTTTACTTTTCTCAGTTTTACGCAATATTCGTACATTTTACGTATTACGCGTTTTAGACCCGTGTTTCCAGCTTTTAACAGGTTTTACCACCCAAATGGAACTTATCACCCATTTTATATTTTATTATGGGACTTATGAACATTTCTAACAATACTTTAAAGTTTCATAATTTTACGACACCCGGTTTTACGTTTTGAGGCCTAATCATTTACGGTTGGCATTTCCCGGAGTCAAAATGCATCAAATATCTAGATATCATCCAAGCCAAGCCACCTCACCCCCCCTTATCCCATTTGAACCGCCAAAGGGAAGGGGAGTCACACCCTTGGTGGCTTGATCTCATGGCTTGTTGTCTTGGATGGTGTACATGTGTTTTTCTTGCTAAAATATCTTAAGAAACTAACCTCCTCATTGAGCTATAAAAGCCCCTCTCCCTCCCTTCCTTGGCCGGCCATCCCAACACACCAAAACCTCTCACACTTATCTTTAAGTCTTCTAATTTGTTGCAAGGTTCAAGAGTTATTTCAAGATAGAAACCCTAGTAGCTTATTTTTCACCAAAAATCTTCCAAACCCTAACATACTTGGTGTTTTCTCTTGAGTTTAAATCCACTCAATACACCTCAACTTTCATTACATATCTTTCAAGAATACCAAGGGTAGAAAGGTTGCTTGAAGTGAAAAAGGGTTGAAGCTTGTCTATCAAAGTCCATTTCCTTACTAGTTACTCCTTTCTTTAATTAGAAAGCCTAAAGTTGTAAGCCTAAACCTACCATGCTTCTTGTTTATTTATCATATCCATCTCATTTACATGTTATCTTTGCTATATTATGTGTTGTAATTATGTCCATGATGTATCATGATGAGTAAAAGATGTTGTTGTAATGAATTATTGAAACAAGTTACTAAAACAAGCAAGCTAGTGAATATCTTGGTATAACCTGATCAAAATGGTAAAAATTTTATATTGGATTATTACATATTACAGTAGAGGACCTAACAAGAAAACCATAGCAATTTGAACCACCTAAAAAGAGTAAACGAGTCAAAAGTTATGGCGATTTGAAGTTACCAAAGATTTCCGGCAAAACTGCCTAAAAGTTTCTGTGACAGAACCTAAAACACGCAAAAAGAGGCCTTTCTGGTCCGATTCATGAAAAAGTTAAAACACGAAAGTTGTCCGAAATCACGTTTTCCTTCAGGAACAAAGAGGCTCGAGCCTTGAAAACGCTTTCTGAGTGAGATATTTCTCAGTTTCTTAACAGCTATTTACATATTTTAAGTCACTAAGTTATTGTCATACTTTCAAAGGAATAAAAGGTATTATGACCTATAACCAAGACCCCCACCATGGCTAGAACCAAGGTAGTGTCTCATGACCATGGAACAAGGACCAAAGGTCATGGCTAGGCCATGACGAAATGACCAAACCAACTTACAAAGGCGTAAACATGAAACAATGAAATTGGCGATAACATGAACAAGCAATTTGTATCTACTTCACCTAAAAGGAAACCATGAGATTTTACCAAGACAAATGGTCACACAAGACTTATAAAACTACCCCTAATAACAATCTTCATGTACTATAAACTTTCCTAAGTTTATACTAATATCGGACATGTAACTTTTTCGGATCAAAACTTATATCTATATACTTTATCAACTACTACAATAGTAGGGAGCTTCATGTGAGGAGTTCATTATGTAAGCCGTCGAGATGAGTTGTGGATTTACGAATTAAAGTGTCCTGGCTCCTCGAACGCTTACTAACATGACTTCTGAAATATGTTAGCCCGAACGGTAGTAAACGATATACCAAAACATACATGTTCATAAATCTTTCTTTCAAAGACTTACAAATATACATCATACCACATCATGGACTATAATGCAAGATATATATATATATATATAGGCACTCCGTTATATTCTCTACACAAATCCTAAGTCGCAACATTCTATTATAGTTTGCTCGTAGAAACCTACACGATCCGACCATCACCTTCATTACTTGCTATCGTACTTAAGGTGAGTTCATAGCCCCACTTTACATTACTTCAATGTTTTATAAACCCTTGGGGGAAATACATGCTACTTTTAAACCGAACACAATGCTTTGAAACTGTATGCTGCCTGATTGTTTTATTATTACTAAGTACCTACCTTGCCAATCCTAGGCCCCCTCAAGAACCATTTAATCACTAGTATTAGTGAGCGCGAGTATTGTGAATAGGCCTATTGGGATTGACGAATCCCATTTGTTTGAGCAGATTAGTTCAACAAATGCACTATATTTGAACATTTAAGTATGACGGCAAAGTACTTACCGGGGCAACATAACCGCCGATTGATATTGGTACCCGTTAACGTCTTGGTTGCATGAGCTTAGTACATAATAATAACTGTTTTGTTTTCTAACATGAGTATGAGTCTAATTAACTCATTACTACCAACATATTGTGTTCAACCGTTAAACAAACTCTATGAATATCACTCAACCTTTGTGTTGACCTCTTAAGCATGTATTTCAGGTCCATGATAATCAAGAATGGAGCGGGAAGGGCACGTACCGAAGGAAGAAGGCTATAAACTATTATGTCATTCGATAAAAACATCATAGACTTTATATTGATGTGTTTTGAAACAATGGATCATTTTGGGACCTTACTATGTAAACTTTGATACATTTGAATAATATGAATGACAACTCTTTTTATTACGATTCGTTTAGAGATCGTTTTCTATTATTATGACTGTTGTGCCGTCGAGTAACACCCAGTTTGAATTCCGCTGCATCATGAATTGGGGGTGTTACACTACATCATGAACATTATGCAAGACATATATAGGCAATTCGTCGTATTCTTAGACGTTACTCCAAACCTAAGTCACAACGTTCTATTATAGGCTGCTCTTAGAGACTTTCGCGATTCGACTACCACTTTCATTTCTCATTACATAAGCTTAAGGTGAGTCATAGCCCCTACTCTTTTCATACTTGTTTTAACTCTTGGGGGGGATACATGCTCAACTACTTGCTTACTTGTACAAATACTCAAAACATTTATACTTGATTGCTTTATACTTGATTGTGTTATACTTGATTGACATTATACTTGATTGCGTTATACATACTTGTTACACTATACTTGCTTAATTTAAATACAAGATTCGTATTTATGTGCATACATAATACTCTATTCTGTCGGAGAGGTATTGATAGTACTCTTGGGAAGATGCCCCCTACCCTTGTGTCTATACTTGACCTTGGATGTCGTAGTACTATTTGGGGAGAGGCCCCCGCCCTTGTGTCTATTCTTGACCTTGGGTGAATATAATCCGGTGCATTGTGTAAACTATATATTGTAGCAGTGGGTTGTGAACACACAGGTTACAAGTCTCTTATGGCGGGACTTGTAACTGAGTGGATTCTCAATGCCTTTGCTGTGTGAACATTCTTTAAGGCTTTTTAACTGTTTTAAGACAAACTCTATGAACTCACCAACCATTGTGTTGACACTTTAGCATGTTTATCTCAGGTTAGTAAGGCGATAGCTAGTGCGTGGAACTTAGAGTCAAGCTGCATATTCTGAAGACTTACGCTTTTATCATTTACCATTCAAAACATTTGTATACATTTATGTATCATACTTTGGAATCTCATGTTTGTAACTTTGAATTCATTAATCAAATGGTAACTTTTCAAAACGTCTCATTTAGAGTTCGTTTTCTATAACTTGTACTTTGTATTATGAAGTAGCACCCCTATGACACAGTCTTCCGCTGCGGTATTTTGGGGGTGTTACAGATTGGTACCAGAGCCTTGGTTATAGAGAACTAGGTTGCATTTAGTGCCTAGACTATAACTGCTATATACGTTGGGACCTTCCTCTTTATTTGCCTTACACACAATACATACACATATGCTTTTTTGTTAGAGGTTTGCTTAGTTCCACGCTGTTAGATGATGTGACTTTAGTATTATAAGGAGCCCCAGAGATTCGTCGAGTCATTAAAAACATGGAGCTCAGTAATAACTAATTAGTTAACTTGATCTTGTGACAGTTCTTGTTTGATGAGACACAAGATTTGAGTTAAATAATATTATTGCTTAGCTTTAGGGATTTGATGACTTGATTATCTTACTATCGGCCTCAGAAGGCGGATTTTGTGTCGGAAATTCTTAAGTAGGATGATTTAGAATCTCCTTATTTAAAAGGATTGGGACGCCTCTTCAGTTAAATAAAGAAATTGTAAATCACCGAACCATAAGTTTATGAGACCTTACTTGCATAAATTTGGACGCTTCTTTATGTAAGTAATGTGTTATAAATAAGTGGGCTTATTCACATCCGATACAACTCCTTAACCAGAATCTTAGACGAATCAGAGTGAACACCACTATTTTAGAGATCCTGAAATCCCGAATTCTCTTAGACACACCATAAGTAGTTAACATCAACTGAACTTCGGGACGAAGTTCTCCTTAAGGGGTAGAGACTGTAACAATTCGCAATTTCAGGTTAACTTTTATTCCCGAAAATTTTACTATTCACTTTTTACTATTCACTTTTCACTATTCATCTCAGAAATTTTTATTTCATATTCTCGTAAGTTAAACTATTTTAACGATAATCCGAGAGTTTGACGCTCGTCGGATCATTTCTGCAAAAATCACAAAGCCGTGTCCGAGATTTACTTTTAGGTTTAAACGTCCTTCCAGCATCCCGATATATCCATAAAACATTATAAACAATAGAAATATGATTTTCTTTCATTTTAGGACAATTCCAAAAGTTTCGGAATTTTACGTTTTTCAATTCAGAGTTTTACGCGAATTACGCGTTTTAGACCCGTGTTTCCAGTTTTTAGCAGGGTTTTAGCACCCGATAGAACCTACTACTCATTTTATATTTTATTATGGAGTATATTGACATGTTTGACCATACTTTCAAGTTTCATATTTTTAGGATACCCGGTTTTACGTTTCGTGACTTAAAAACTTACGGTTAGCGATTTACGGAGTCAAAACTAGCTACATACTTAGGATATTATCATCCAAAGACCATGACTACTCATCTAGTCACCCTTATCCTTGGAAAAACGACTTAGGAGGGGGGGGGGGAGTCACCATGTGTGGTTAAATCTTGACTTTAGCCATTAGATCTTACTTAATTACAACTTTGTCACCAAGTTATAGCACTTTCCTAGCAAGCTTCCTAACCTCCTCATTCATAGTATAAATACAAGCTCATTTGCTTCCTTTCTTCATCACCAAAAACGCCACAACATATGTACCTAGCACCATGATCCTTTGATCTTCAATATACAAGTTACACTACAAAGTTCAATGTCTTAGTATTCTCTACCTAGTTCTTAAGTTTGTTTGGTGATTCCATGGTTGAATTAAGAGCTACACAAGGTTACTAGGGCTGAAGTTAAATGGTTTTTACAAGGGTTATATCAAGGCTAGCAAGGGTTACAAGAGTTATGGTGAAGGGTTTACAAGCTTAGGTTTAGTGTCCTAGTTCCATACTTGACTTCCTTTCTTTAGAAAGCCAAAAGTTGTAAGCAAACCCTTATACACTTTCTTGCTCAATATCATTTCATGCTTATTATGTTTCTTTCATGCTATATATGGTCTTTGTATTGTGTTCATGATGTTTAAAAATGGATAAAACGAGTATTGGTATACATATGTTAACTTATGACAAGCAAACAAGCAAACTAGTGATTTTTATGGAAAACCACGACCACAATAGTATAACTTTGATATTTGACACTTACTTACTGTTAAAGAGGACTTAACAAGGAAAACATAGCAATTTGAATCACCCAAAACGAGTACACGAGTCAAAAGTTATGACCATTTGAAGTTAGCGAAACCAAAACGGCAAAACTGCATAAATAGCATTCTGATCAAATTATGATTTTGAAAGTCCCACTTTTGGTCCGATTCATCAAAAAGTTAAAACACGAAAGTTGTCCGGAACGACGTTTTCGTTCAGGAACAAAGAAGCTCGAGCCCTGAAAACGCTTTCTGAGTGATAATTTTCTTCAAATTCTTAACAGCCCATTTTTAGACCAAAGTCATTATATAATAGTCATGATTTACTAAGACCAAGAGGTCTAATGACCTAAAGCCAAGACCACAACCATGGCTAAAGCCAAGGTTGAGTCTCAAGACCATGGTAACAATGACCAAGGTCACGGCAAAGCCACGGCTAAAGACCTTATAACTTTTAAAGATCAAAAGCTTATATATATATATGTTATCAAATACTACAATAGTAGGGAGCCTCATGTGAGGAGTTCATTAAGCAAGCCGTCGAGACGAGTTGTGGATTTACGAGTTAAAGTGTCCTGGCTCCTCGAACGTTTACTCTATGACTTCTGAATTATGTCGGCCCGAACGGTAGTAAGAGATTTACAACCTATACATGTTTCATAGACCACTTATATTCAACGACTTACATTATATACTAAGTACTACATCATGAACATTATGCAAGACATATATAGGAAATTCGTCGTATTCTTAGACGTTACTCCAAACCTAAGTCGCAACGTTCTATTATAGGCTGCTCTTAGAGACTTTCGCGATTCGACTACCACTTTCATTTCTCATTACATAAGCTTAAGGTGAGTCATAGCCCCTACTCTTTTCATACTTGTTTTAACTCTTGGGGGGGATACATGCTCAACTACTTGCTTACTTGTACAAATACTCAAAACATTTATACTTGATTGCTTTATACTTGATTGTGTTATACTTGATTGACATTATACTTGATTGCGTTATACATACTTGTTACACTATACTTGCTTAATTTAAATACAAGATTCGTATTTACGTGCATACATAATACTCTATTCTGTCGGAGAGGTATTGATAGTACTCATGGGAAGATGCCCCCTACCCTTGTGTCTATACTTGACCTTGGATGTCGTAGTACTATTTGGGGAGAGGCCCCCGCCCTTGTGTCTATTCTTGACCTTGGGTGAATATAATCCGGTGCATTGTGTAAACTATATATTGTAGCAGTGGGTTGTGAACACACAGGTTACAAGTCTCTTATGGCGGGACTTGTAACTGAGTGGATTCTCAATGCCTTTGCTGTGTGAACATTCTTTAAGGCTTTTTAACTGTTTTAAGACAAACTCTATGAACTCACCAACCATTGTGTTGACACTTTAGCATGTTTATCTCAGGTTAGTAAGGCGATAGCTAGTGCGTGGAACTTAGAGTCAAGCTGCATATTCTGAAGACTTACGCTTTTATCATTTACCATTCAAAACATTTGTATACATTTATGTATCATACTTTGGAATCTCATGTTTGTAACTTTGAATTCATTAATCAAATGGTAACTTTTCAAAACGTCTCATTTAGAGTTCGTTTTCTATAACTTGTACTTTGTATTATGAAGTAGCACCCCTATGACACAGTCTTCCGCTGCGGTATTTTGGGGGTGTTACATAAGCCACACTAAATCCAACACAGAGGGTTAATTAGGCCTATTAGTATGTGATTTTGACTTTTTCTCAAACAAGACCTAGTTATTATGGTTGTTCTGAGCTAATATGATCCTAAGTGACATGTACCAACAAGGAAAAACAACAAACATACACTAGAACACCCAGAATCACACTGATCCAAACACACCTTAAAGTTGGACTGTTTTATGATTTATGAAACAAGTGGGTTTTAGAACTTATAAAACTGATCTAAAATGACTTAATATGATCTAATAAGCTTAAATGAACATATAAACACTAGTAACAACAACAAATGACCAAGATTACTATTTGTACTAATTTGACTGTCAAACTATGAAATTAAAGCAACTATGATTACCAATAAGCAAGCTACTAATTTAAGGCAAAAATATCACTAGTTAACACTAAATAAGCGCAGAAAAGCTAAATAAGCAATTAGATAAGCTATGCTACAGTGAAAATACAGAAATGAGTTTAAGGCCTTACAATGTGCAATCCTGCTTGTACCAAGAACCAAGGACCACAAACCAACCTATAGGTCTTCCACAAGATCACTAACCCACAACCATCCAAAATTCACTGTGCTCCAGCTTAAATCTTCATAAAACCTGACAGTTGACTTTTGTTGACTATTTTTGTATTTTTGAGTTTTTTATAACTAAACTGTATTTTAAGGTTTCTAAAAGCTTGATTAAGCTTTCTGGGAGCTTAAGTGAGCCTAAGAGTCCATTTAGTCTAATAATAACAACAATACAGCTAATTTAGAATTTTGAAATAAAAGTAAAAATTGCACAAACTGAGATATCAACTCAAACTTGATTTTTATTAGAGGAAAAGCTTAAAAGTACACTGAAAATAGGAATCACACTATTTGAGAGCTAAATTACACAATAAAAACTTGAAATTTGCTTATACGACATAAAAATTACTAAATTAAGCTACTACTTCTTCTCTTGTTCTTCTCTTCTATTTATAGCTGTGGATTAGGATTTCTGAACCCTTTCTGATCATATCACATCCAATCTTGACCGTTGAATTCCTATGAATTAATCCTGACCTTTGATTTCGTTTTTGGCGGGAAAATTGGGAGAGAGTGAAATAGTTTAATACTGCAACAGGGGGGGGGGGGGTGGCATTTAATGTGGTTGTCTTGTTAGGTGATAGTGGTGGTACGAGTGGTTTGGGTGGTGGATTTGACAGGGATGGTTGGGTGGTGGTGATATGATGGTTCTGCAAGTTGGGGGGTGAACGAATGTGGGAAAGGGGTTGGTTTGACTGGGGTTTGACCCTGGTATTTAATACCAGGGTGGGCTTTTTGTGTGTTGGGCCAAAGCAAAAAGGGTAGGGAGTGGGCTTGGGATTGGTTATGTTTATTATTTGGATTGGATTTTTAGGCTTTTGGTATTAATACGAATCCGTTTGGTTTGAGTGGTATATTAGGCCCAAGGACTAAAATTGCAACAAGCTGAAAATTGAAGGACCTGTTATGTAACTTTCCAAAAAGTATTACAAGGACATTTCTTGCCAAAGTGTGATAACTTAAGGACCATAATTGCAATTTTCCAAAAATAAGTACCTAGGGACCTTTTATGCCAAATCTTCAAACTTCAGGGACCAAACATGTAATTTCACCAAACTTTCCAACCAAGGATCATTCCTGCCATAGAAGATTAGTACCAGGGCCAAAATTGTTTTTCTCAAAGTTTTTACATCCCAGGGACCATTTTTGTCAATTTTTAAAGTTGAGGGACTAAACTTGCACTTTTGTGAAACTTTGCACCAAAAGACTAAATATGTAATTTTGTGATTTAAAAGGACCTTTGGTGACTTTTTCAAGTTTTTAGAATAGCCAGGGACTAGTTTTGACAACTTTTGAAAGATGAGAGACTAAAACTGCCAATTATGCAAATTTTGTTCATTTTTCATCTGTTTTTGATTATTTTGCATTTGAAACATATAAAACACGTTCCTGGGATATTTTCATTATTTTGATGCATTTTTGAGTGTTTTTAGATGTTTTGGCAGCTCAGAATATGTAAAAATGATGAGTATTTACACACTCATTAATCCCCCAAACTGAAACATTGCTAGTCTGATTGATGCTAAACCACCTAACTTATATTAACCAAGGAATGGTCAACAAAGTCAAATAGCCTAGATCAATGCTCCGCGGAATATAGTATTTCCCCGGGTCGTTAAGTCCCGACGAGGTGTGAATGGTTATAAAACGATTTCGTGATCGGGTGAATTTGGATGGAAAAAGGGTTTTGAGTTATTAAACTACGGAATCTACAAGAGAATAGCTTAAATAAGCTATATGAATAAGACGGGAAACTAGGAGAAACCAGAAACGATTTAAACCTAAAAACGCGTACGTTACGTTTAAATAAAACGTAAAAACTGAAATCTGAAAACACCCAGGGGGTGAAAATGACTTTTTTCCAAACTAAAAGGTAAAAGAAAATTTTTAGAAAAAGAAAATAAATTTTAACACTAATTAATTATTTAATATTAATTAATTACTAATTAATACTAATTATTAATACTTAAAATACTTAAATACAATTTAATATTAATTAAATACTAAAAAGGTGAAAATAAAATTCCTAAAATTATAAAATAACTAAAAACAACTTTTAAAATTAAAAATAAGTCTTTTTGTCTTTTTGTGAATTTTTTATTAATTAATAACTAATTATCTAATTAAACTATTTTAAATTATAAAAAAAATACTAAATGAACAGTAAAAATTCTAATAAAATTTATAAAATTATTTTACATTATATAAAAGCTAGGAAAAATATATAAACAAGGTTTTGCTTAATAAAAACTAATTATGCTATTTAAAACTAATTATTACTTAATTATTAATAAAAATAAGATTAATTCTAATAAATACTAAATGATAAAATAAAAATCTGAGAAAATTATTATAAATACTTTAATATATGAGGAATTTAAGAAAAATATAAAATAGCTAAGTTCTTAATAAAAATATAAAAATGAAAATTGAAATTAAATTACATTAAATAGAAACTATCACTTAATATTAAATTTGTTTTTCTTGATTTTTCTTTTAGAAACTTATTTTACAACTAAAAACAACAAACTTTTACAAAAACAACTTTTATGAAAATAAAAAATAAGCACTTGAGGTGCTTATTTGGTCAACAGTTGACTTTTGTTGACCAAGGGGCAAAATAAGCTAAAATCAGCTTAGGTGGGGCCCACTCTGGTTGAATCTAGTTTAAATGAGTTTAGGGGACTTGATTGAGCCAGAAAAAGCAAAAGTGGATCACACAATAAGCAATTAAGCCACAAAATAAGCACTTGTAATCTTGTTTGAACTGAAAATGGGGACAGACTTTAGGTGTGGATTCAAGTGGGACCCAGGGGGTTTCAGGTCAAACAAAAGGTCAATGTCCCAAGCCTGGTAGGAGGGGAGTTGAGAGGAACAAGTTTTGAGGGGTGAGGACCACTGAGGTGATCAGAAACCACCACCAAAGTGGTGGTGGTGGGTGGTTTGTCTGTGCAGCAGGGCACACAGCTCCCCTGCAACCTACTTTGGGGGGCTGTGGGGCCAAGAAAAAAAATCCTAAAAATATGAAAATTGTGGGATCTTGAAGATGAGCTGGTATACTATCAATGGAAACAAGTTTCAAGCTCTGGAAGCTTATACAAAAATCAAAACAAATCTGTGAACTTTTGGAAAACTATGAAAGGCACAATTTGGCTTTTTGTAAAAAACTTAAGAACTTGACTTTTGTGAATTTCTAATGAATGTAATCTACTGATTATGTTATAATATGATGAAACAAGCCTAATCTAAACTATATTAGCAATTGGTTAATTGAAAAAGTGGGCTTGGAATCAAATCCTTCCAACAGTTAACTGTTGGAAGGTGTGAGGCTAGATTTTTGACTTTTGCTTATTAAGAGACTAAGTTAGAAGCCTAAACAACCTATCATGACATAATGCAACATTCTAAGTAAGTAACAACAACAAGAACAAGCTTATCAGTGGTGTTAACCACTGATCCAAACACCCCCTTATATGACAGTTTTTAAGGATTTCAAAGGAAATCAAAGATTTGAACCATACCACTGATTGTAAATGTTTGTTATGATATATTAAGACAAAATAAACTCAGATTCAACAATCTAAACAACAAAAACTCAACAATCCAAATGAAGTTATATGTGACAGTGAAAATGAAAAATTAAGCAATCATTAATCCAACTGAACAAGCATAATATATTAGGGTATAATATGACTAACAAACAGCAAATAACACAAAATAAGAGAGACAGGCACTTTTCTAGCTATTACACAGTAAAAAGTAAAAAATGATAAAATGAGCTTACAAGAGTCCAATGCCTTAGACACATGAACCACAGACCAGATTTGCATCCTAAAGACTCCCTTGAGTCACTAATACCCTGAAATCAGAAAACCACCATGCTCCTTGCTTGAGTCTTCATGCATACTGAATTTTATGTTTTATTATATTTATTGTGATTTTTCTTAAATTGTTGAGTATTAAACTAGAAAGGATTGCAAAGCTTTGAAAAACTCTTAAAAACTCACAAGTAAACTTCCATGAACTGAATAGAACAGGTTTTAACAATATTTAACAAAGTAAAGCAAATTTGTCAAATTTACTCACTAATGCCAAATCTGATTTTTCTGAATGAAACTTGAAATTGAAATGAAAAAGAGTTAACATTACATTGAAAATGTTGATCACAACTAATTTTAACTGAAAACTACAACTAAAATTCAAATTACACTAATTACAAATTTTAAATACTACCCTGCTACTTCCTACATTAACTAACTACTCATGCTTCTTTTTTTTCTTGAGTTATATAGGTCCTTGGGTTAATTCTTGACTTTCCTACTTCTCTTGAGGGCCATTGGATTAGGAAAATGCATCTAGGCCGTTTAATTTTTATTGGCGGGAAAAAAGTTCCTTTGGCAGGTTGTGGTTTGCTTGTAGAGTTTTGAGGGAAATTAATGCTCTTGGATGTTTGTGGTGAGGTGGAGGGACATAGTATGGGAGTGGTGAGCTGGAGGAGGGGGGAAGAGTTTGTGTGTTGCAGTGGTTAAGCAGGTATCAAGTGGGGGGTTGAGGTGGAAGACGGTCAAACTTGGTTTGACTGGGTTTAGTAATAAAACAGGGTGTTTGTTATTTTAAGTGGGGATGGGCTGATGGTGAGATGGGCTTGGGGAGTTGTGTGGGCTAGGATCAGGTAAGGGGGTAAGGGTGGATTGGGTTGTTTGTTTATTTAGGGTCCATTTGGTTTAGGTACATAATCATAAGGACCATTTTTGGAATTCTTTCAAAGATAAGGGGCTGCAAATGAAACTTTCCCAAGGTAACCATAAGGACTTATTTTGACAACATTTGAGAATTACAAGGATGAAAATTAATATTTTCCAAAATAAAATACCCGGGGACTAATTTTGCAAATTTCCAAACTCCGGTGACTAAACTTGTAATTTTCTCAAAATTTTCATCCAGGGATTAAAAGTGATTTTTGTAACTTCCCAAGGACCCAAAATGATTTTTCTTTCAAAAATATCCCACCAGGGACCAAATCTGCCAAAATCTGAAACTCCAGGGACTAAATTGTAAATTTCCAAAACTTTTCCAATTTTTCACCAAAGGACTAAATATGACAACTTATGATTTCAAAAGGACCTTTGGTGATAATTTTCTATATTTTGAATATCCAGGGACTAGTTTTGTAATTTTATGAAAGTTGGGGAACTGAAACTGCCAATTTTGCAAACTTTATACGTTTTTCGTCTGTTTTTGCTCATTTTGCATCTAAAACATATAAAACACAATTTTGAAATATTTTCAGTATTTTGATGCATTACTGAGTGTTTTTGTATGTTTTGCAGTTCAGATTAGACAAAAAATGATGAGTGTTTGAGCACTCATTAATCCCCCACACTAAACTATTGCTAGTCCATAGCAATACTGTTTTGAAAACTTGATGGATTTTAAACTCTTTACCAAAAGCCATCACTTCTAGAGTAGCCAGGTGTAAGAACTGTGGCACACCTGATAACCGTGTGATTTTGAGCAAACCACCAGCTGTCAACGGATTTGAGTAGTCTTTACCAAAAGCCGTTTGCTTCTGGACTAGCCAGCTCTTGATGGAATAGTCAACATCTTGGTGAGCTGATTACCAATTATGGATTTTCCACTGCCTTTACCACAAGCCATAATCTTGCGGGCTAGCCAACTCATTTGTTTTTGGGGAGTTGATGAACCATACAATTTTGGGCAAATTGCAAGCCATAAACGGATTTGAGATGTCTTTACCAAGAGCCGTTTGCTCCTGGACTAGCCAATCCCTTTTGTCGGTAAGACAAGGCGGACTTATTACCACAAAAATTTTGAAGCACCAGTGAAATTTTTTTGAAAATTTTTGAAATTTTGGCCACAAAACGGGGGTATTATATAGTAAAATATGATAAAATTCGCTAGAATAGCGAATACCCCCCACACTTAGCATGAATATTGTCCTCAATATTCAAAATCCCGGCTATTATGCCGACATTTTGAACGTAAAAGGGCAACATTACAAGCTAAGCGTGGAAAACACCATTATGTTTTTCACTTCATATGTAACCATAGCATGGGGGACTCCCCCCACACTTAGGGTGAAAACCCTATATGCATGCTACTGTTTTTGTTTACCGAGTCGCTAGCTTGACTCGACCCCGAATTCATTTGTCCTTGGGGAAGCATGATGTGGAAGAAGCAATCTCAATCGGACTTTCATTCAAAATGTTTGGACAAACATATGAAGCACATGAAAGTTCCACACTGATGAGATAAGTACCCGGCTCAAGATAACGATACATGAAAATGCCGGGGTCAAATATAGTGTCTTCATTCCTGAAGGAATGAAGAACAGGAGAAGTCACCCGAAAGGTGAAGAAAGGAAGAAAGATCTTGATGACAATCAAGATTGATTCATCATCATCAGAAAGATAATTCATGATTGGTGTATCATGAATCTCATCAGTAAAGCTCATATGATCTAGACAAATTATGGGTGGGAGGGTTGGGATTTTGATATCAATCAAATTCTCAAGGTTGAGAATATTTCCCTCCGGAAAACAAAGATCAACTTTCTCTAGATCAAAGTGAAAGTTATCACACTCCGGTGGAGATATGATATGAGTGAGTTCACCGGAGAACTCCTCAAAGGTGAATAAATCATATTCGGGGAGAGAAATTTGAGAATGAGAAGTGGTAATGCCACTAATCTTCTCTCCCATATGATCAAAGGTAAAGGCTTCAAACTCCGGAATAGGATCGTCGGAGACAATGTCACTATCCTTTATGGGGATAGGAGATGAAATAGGTTTCATTTTGAAAGCCTCGATTTTAGAAATGAGGAGATCGACATTCAATAATGTTGCACGAAGTGCTTCATCCTTGATTTCAGTGTCAATCTCGTCATTCTCTTCTTCTAAGCTGACTAGCTCAGAAGGTAATTCTTCCATATAAACGATGTCCTCACAAGATAATGAATTGTCATTAGTAGAATCGGAGAACATCTCATCATGATTAGATGGGAGGAATAGAGGAGGAGGAATATCACAAAAAGTCCCCTGTGACTCTCTCGGGATTGGGACAAGGATCTCAACACTAGACTTTATTAATTCGTCCGATTCCTTATTAGGAACAGTGTCAATATGCTCGCCCCCCATGCTCAGAGAGTGAGTGTGAACTTCGGGTGTGATAGGAGTGGGTTGAGATGGAATCTCAACTGATGGAATGTCATCTGATGAATCTTTGTAAAATCCAAGGATATCAAGTGTATCCTCATCATTACTGTCATCAGGAATGAAACGGAATCGAGAGCTAGACCTGGCTGCTTTTTCTTTTGCTATAGATTCCCTAATAGATCTTTCATAGACATCTTGGGAATTTATTTTAGCAGCCTGTTCATCAGCTAACAATTCTTCCATTGATTTTTGGTTTGGATTATCTGGGGTATGTGTTATTCCTCTCAAGTCTTTCACTAAATCCAAAAGATCAAGGAGAAGACTTTGAGGAATTGGTGGAGATGGAGGTTCGTTATAATACGATGTGTCAAAATTGTCACAAGGATATGGATTACCCGTTTGACAATCTGAGCTGAAGTGCGGACCTCCACAGTAATCACAACAGTAAAACTGATGTGGCTGTGGGTCGTATGTGCTAAAGTCATAATTGTTATCAGGAAACTGCTCATAGACAAGCGTGTTTCCCGATTGACAATCAGAACTATAGTGTGAGCCACCACAGTACTCACAACAGTAAAACTTCTGAGACTGATGGTGTGGTAACTGATGGAATGAATCAGTCGTGTCATGGTAGGAATAAGGATCTTGGTTATAGACAGACCCGTTTCCTGACTCTACCATGCCACAGCTGGGGCAATTGCCACCATTATAAGGATTACCACACCAATGGCAAACCAGAAAGTGTGGATGAGACATAGAAAGAATCAAATGTGTATAGAGGGTGAGGAAATGAGAATCAAAAGAGTAGGAGGGTAAAGATGAATATTTTTGGGTTTTTGGAAATACATTTTGTACAAATGAGAAGGAAAATTTTTTTGTGTTTTTTTTTTATTTTTATTTTTTTTTTGTTCGTTGAAAACTGAGTTTAAAAATGTTTTCGTGAACGGTTTTGTTTTGACAAATAGAAAATTTGAACAAAGGATGGATAAATGTACAATGGAACGAATTCCAAACTCACTAATCAGAAAAATCGTTTAGAAAACGCACACAACCTCCCCGGCAGCGGCGCCAAAAATTTGATTGATGCTAAACCACCTAACTTATATTAACCAAGGAATGGTCAACAAAGTCAAATAGCCTAGATCAATGCTCCGCGGAATATAGTGTTTCCCCGGGTCGTTAAGTCCCGACGAGGTGTGAATGGTTATAAAACGATTTCGTGATCGGGTGAATTTGGATGGAAAAAGGGTTTTGAGTTATTAAACTACGGAATCTACAAGAGAATAGCTTAAATAAGCTATATGAATAAGACGGGAAACTAGGAAAAACCAGAAACGATTTAAACCTAAAAACGCGTACGTTACGTTTAAATAAAACGTAAACGTATAAAATAAAACGTAAAAACTGAAATCTGAAAACACCCAGGGGGTGAAAATGACTTTTTTACAAACTAAAAGGTAAAAGAAAATTTTTAGAAAAAGAAAATAAATTTTAACACTAATTAATTATTTAATATTAATTAATTACTAATTAATACTAATTATTAATACTTAAAATACTTAAATACAATTTAATATTAATTAAATACTAAAAAGGTGAAAATAAAATTCCTAAAATTATAAAATAACTAAAAACAACTTTTAAAATTAAAAATAAGTCTTTTTTGTCTTTTTGTGAATTTTCTATTAATTAATAACTAATTAATTACTAATTATCTAATTAAACTATTTTAAATTATAAAAAATACTAAATGAACAGTAAAAATTCTAATAAAATTTATAAAATTATTTTACATTATATAAAAGCTAGGAAAAATATAAAAACAAGGTTTTGCTTAATAAAAACTAATTATGCTATTTAAAACTAATTATTACTTAATTATTAATAAAACTAAGATTAATTCTAATAAATACTAAATGATAAAATAAAAATCTGAGAAAATTATTATAAATACTTTAATATACGAGGAATTTAAGAAAAATATAAAATAGCTAAGTTCTTAATAAAAATATAAAAATGAAAATTGAAATTAAATTACATTAAATAGAAACTATCACTTAATATTAAATTTGTTTTTCTTGATTTTTCTTTTAGAAACTTATTTTACAACTAAAAACAACAAACTTTTACAAAAACAACTTTTATGAAAATCAAAAATAAGCACTTGAGGTGCTTATTTGGTCAACAGTTGACTTTTGTTGACCAAGGGGCAAAATAAGCTAAAATCAGCTTAGGTGGGGCCCACTCTGGTTGAATCTAGTTTAAATGAGTTTAGGGGACTTGATTGAGCCAGAAAAAGCAAAAGTGGATCACACAATAAGCAATTAAGCCACAAAATAAGCACTTGTAATCTTGTTTGAACTGAAAATGGGGACAGACTTTAGGTGTGGATTCAGGTGGGACCCAGGGGGTTTCAGGTCAAACAAAAGGTCAATGTCCCAAGCCTGGTAGGAGGGGAGTTGAGAGGAACAAGTTTTGAGGGCTGAGGACCACTGAGGTGATCAGAAACCACCACCAAAGTGGTGGTGGTGGGTGGTTTGTCTGTGCAGCAGGGCACACAGCTCCCCCGCAACGTACTTTGGGGGGCTGTGGGGCCAAGAAAAAAAAATCCTAAAAATATGAAAATTGTGGGATCTTGAAGATGAGCTGGTATACTATCAATGGAAACAAGTTTCAAGCTCTGGAAGCTTATACAAAAATCAAAACAAATCTGTGAACTTTTGGAAAACTATGAAAGGCACAATTTGACTTTTTGTAAAAAACTTAAGAACTTGATTTTTGTGAATTTCTAATGAATGTAATCTACTGATTATGTTATAATATGATGAAACAAGCCTAATCTAAACTATATTAGCAATTGGTTAATTGAAAAAGTGGGTTTGGAATCAAATCCTTCCAACAGTTAATTGTTGGAAGGTGTGAGGCTAGATTTTTGACTTTTACTTATTAAGAGACTAAGTTAGAAGCCTAAACAACCTATCATGACATAATGCAACATTCTAAGTAAGTAACAACAACAAGAACAAGCTTATCAGTGGTGTTAACCACTGATCCAAACACCCCCTTATATGACAGTTTTTAAGGATTTCAAAGGAAATCAAAGATTTAAACCATACCACTAATTGTAAATGTTTGTTATGATATATTAAGACAAAAGAAACTCAGATTCAACAATCTAAACAACAAAAACTCAACAATCCAAATGAAGTTATATGTGATAGTGAAAATGAAAAATTAAGCAATCATTAATCCAACTGAACAAGCATAATATATTTGGGTATAATATGACTAACAAACAGCAAATAACACAAAATAAGAGAGACAGGCACTTTTCTAGCTATTACACAGTAAAAAGTAAAAAATGATAAAATGAGCTTACAAGAGTCCAATGCCTTAGACACATGAACCACAGACCATATTTGCATCCTAAAGACTCCCTTGAGTCACTAATACCCTGAAAATCAGAAAACCACCATGCTCCTTGCTTGAGTCTTCATGCATACTGAATTTTATGTTTTATTATATTTATTGTGATTTTTCTTAAATTGTTGAGTATTAAACTAGAACGGATTGCAAAGCTTTGAAAAACTCTTAAAAACTCACAAGTAAACTTCCATGAACTGAATAGAACAGGTTTTAACAATATTTAACAAAGTAAAGCAAATTTGTCAAATTTACTCACTAATGCCAAATCTGATTTTTCTGAATGAAACTTGAAATTGAAATGAAAAAGAGTTAACATTACATTGAAAATGTTGATCACAACTAATTTTAACTGAAAACTACAACTAAAATTCAAATTACACTAATTACAAATTTTAAATACTACCCTGCTACTTCCTACATTAACTAACTACTCATGCTTCTTTTTTTTTCTTGAGCTATATAGGTCCTTGGGTTAATTCTTGACTTTCCCACTTCTCTTGAGGGCCATTGGATTAGGAAAATGCATCTAGGCCGTTTAATTTTTATTGGCGGGAAAAAAGTTCCTTTGGTAGGTTGTGGTTTGCTTGTAGAGTTTTGAGGGAAATTAATGCTCTTGGATGTTTGTGGTGAGGTGGAGGGACATAGTATGGGAGTGGTGAGCTGGAGGAGGGGGGAAGAGTTTGTGTGTTGCAGTGGTTAAGCAGGTATCAAGTGGGGGGTTGAGGTGGAAGACGGTCAAACTTGGTTTGACTGGGTTTAGTAATAAAACGGGGTGTTTGTTATTTTAAGTGGGGATGGGCTGATGGAGAGATGGGCTTGGGGAGTTGTGTGGGCTAGGATCAGGTAAGGGGGTAAGGGTGGATTGGGTTGTTTGTTTATTTGGGGTCCATTTGGTTTAGGTACATAATCACAAGGACCATTTTTGGAATTCTTTCAAAGATAAGGGGCTGCAAATGAAACTTTCCTAAGGTAACCATAAGGACTTATTTTGACAACATTTGAGAATTACAAGGATGAAAATTAATATTTTCCAAAATAAAATACCCGGGGACTAATTTTGCAAATTTCCAAACTCCGAGGACTAAACTTGTAATTTTCTCAAAATTTTCATCCTGGGATTAAAAGTGATTTTTGTAATTTCACAAGGACCTAAAATTATTTTTCTTTCAAAAATATCCCACCAGGGACCAAATCTGCCAAAATCTGAAACTCCAGGGACTAAATTGTAAATTTCCAAAACTTTTCCAATTTTTCACCAAAGGACTAAATATGACAACTTATGATTTCAAAAGGACCTTTGGTGATAATTTTCTATATTTTGAATATCCAGGGACTAGTTTTGTAATTTTATGAAAGTTGGGGGACTGAAACTGCCAATTTTGCAAACTTTATACGTTTTTCGTCTGTTTTTGCTCATTTGCATCTAAAACATATAAAACACAATTTTGAAATATTTTCAGTATTTTGATGCATTACTGAGTGTTTTTGTATGTTTTGCAGTTCAGATTAGACCAAAAATGATGAGTGTTTGAGCACTCATCATAGTCCCTAGCAATCTTTTGAGAAAAACTTAATGGATCTGAAGTCTCTTTACCAAAAGCCATTACTTCTGGAGTAGCCAAATGTTTCAGTTCAAGTAAGAACTATGGTCCACCTGATAACCATGTGAATTTGAGCAAACCACCAGATGTCAACGGATTTGATTTGTCTTTACCAGAAACCGTTTGCTTCTGGACTAGCCAACTCTTCACGATTAAGGATATGGTGAGTTGATTCCCATACAATTTTTGGCAAATTGTCAGCCATCAACGGTTTTGAGATATCTTTACCAAGAGCCGTTTGCTCCTGGATTAGCCATTCCTTGTGTGAATTAGACATGGTGGACTGATTACCATTTGTTGTGGTTAGTGCGAAGCACTTCCACTAAAAAAAAATTTTTGGGCTAGAACGGGGTATTATGGCACTTATAAGGTAAAAATGTGATAAAATTCGCCAGAATTCCCCCCCCCCCCACACTAGAACTGAATATTGCCCTCAATATTCAAAGTACCGGCCGTTATGCCGATATTTTGAAAAACTTGATTTGAAAATTTGTGAAATTTGGGCAAGTGTGGGAATAGCATTTTTTTTAAGATTTCTTTATATACAACAGCATGGGGGACTCCCCCACACTAGTTTGGTAGAAAGTAGAAAGAAGTCAGAGATATGGGTGAAAACCCATATTTTGCTAATTTTTGTTCACCGAGTCACTAGCTTGACTCGATCCCCGAATTCATTGGTCCATGGGGAAAGTTTGGAGATCCGGGACAACCATGGATGGTATGTCCTCTCCAAAATAGTGTTTCAAACGATGACCATTCACTTTGAAGTTAGGACCTTCGGGTTGAGATAACTCAACAGTCCCGTATGGGTATACTTTTGCAACAGTGAATGGTCCAGTCCATCGGGTTTTTAATTTCCCCGAGAAGATCTTTAACCTTGAATTGAAAAGAAGGACTGTAACCTCTCGTAAATTTTCCATACGATTAGTAAATGCAAACAAATAAATAAAACAATGTTACAAGGAATTAACACCATTTTACGGGTAACAATTTTTTTTTTTTTTTTTTTTTTTTTTTTTTTTTTTTTTTTTTTTTTTTATGATATGGTTTGATATTGAACCACTACGATAACTGTGATTGACCGTTTACCCAGGAACGATGCTTACACACAACCTAGATTGCCTATAATTATTGCGAACGATAAATAATTATATAACGCGTTTATATTTAATAATACGTTTCGTATAAATAACGTATACTATATATATATTCCCCGAACCTACGAAACTTCCAGAGAACGCTCACTAATATTTTTGAACTTCGACACGATAATCGAAACACCCTAGGTGGGCCCCCAACACCCTTTGGGCCACGGATTACACAACACAAACCAAACGGACTCTTTTCTTTCTTTTTCTTTTGCTTGGGCTGACACCACCAGCAGCCCACAGGCCAAGCCCAAACGCACCCTTTTTGTTATTTAGTTTTGTTTCTGCCAGTCGCGACACTCCCAAACGCACCCTAGTATCTCACGATTTCTACACACAACTTACATATATTTTTGTTTACCTCGTCTCACCTAGTACCAAAGAAATAGAAACAACCCAAGTTACACTTATTCTTACTCATTTACTACCCTAGAAAACGCCTAAGCAAAACACCAAACTCAACCTTGGTAGATAACACAAAAACGTGGCATATTATTCCTTAGCACCACCCATGCTCTCCAATCCCATCTAAATGAACAATGTGAATGTAAGAAACGTCAGGAATGAATAGGGATTCACTTACACAATCCTAAGCTATGTAAATACTCGATTGGTTCATATTTGTGGCGTTACTATTCGCCTAACATGCAACCTCCATCCTTGTGAACTTATCTTGTCCATACACATTCAAAATACAGCCTATATAAGCTTTACATGCAAACCACATCACTACATACACTCATACGTACCATACCACTAAAATTAATAACGAGAAGAAGCTATGGAGGGACGAACGAATTGCTAGGAGAACCACATATCACAACGAACCTAGGAAGCAAGGGTTGGAGCTACTTGAACCTTGGAGAGACGTGAAGTGAACCACGAGGCATTGAACCATATACACGAACCATTTTCATCGTTTTACTCCACCTTTTGAGGTGAGGTGAGACTCCAAATCGTTATTTTCATTATTTTCATATACGTATTTCTTGTTTTGCACGAACACTTTACCTAAATAAAATGAGAAACTTAAACGCGACATGCATATATTATCTATCGTATTACATATTTACTAAGTCATTAATGAGACCCTATAAGTATTTCAAGCTCATATTAACATATACATACTAAATATTACACGTTCCTAAGTAGTATGGACCTATACGATTTCACTTTAAAAAGACTTAGATTATTTTTCAACTTATATAAGTTATACGCATGAATTTTGGCCGTATACTTTGGCCTCGTCATTTTAAAAATCGACACATAACCACCTATTATTTTTGTACGATCTAATTGCCTACTTGATATACTATCAGGAATGATAAATAGTACGACTTAACAACTTCATTTGATCACTAAACGAGACCCAAAGTAAACCGACATTGAAACTGTTTTCAGAAACTTAAAAGCCTTAAGTGGGCCGAAAAGCCCAAAAAGCTTGTTTTAGCTTATTACGATAAGCTAGGAGTATAATATGTTTTGAAATGATGTTATAACTTAAAATGATGGATTTCGACTAAACAAGTATACCCCCAAACCCCTTGGATCGTACGGGCCCTTAATATTGGATCGTTAAGCCCAATTAATGAAATAAGAGGAGAATAAGCTAATAAGCTGTGAAAATAAGCTATTTGAGACCTTAAGAGCTTATTGAAATAATAAAAATGTTAAGTTTTGAATTTGGTAAAGTTTGGACCATTTTTGCAATTGTACGAGAGTTAGGGACTAAAATTGTCAAAATTATAAACTTTGGGTGAAAAGTATAAAAACTGTTTTTCTAAGGGTATAAACTGTAAATATTGAAACTTAGGGATAATGAATGTAAATATTTGATATTTGGACTAAAAATGTAAATATATATAATTTTTGGACTAACGACGTAAATGTTCTCCGTTAAGGGTAAAAAGTGTAAAATTGAGAAACATGAAGGATTGAATGGTAATATTGATTTTAATAAAAAAACTTTATATATACTTATATATATATTTGAATATATATTAAAACGATAAATAATAAAACGTAACTTATTAAATAAAACGTAACTTATTATATATATATATATATATATATATATATATATATATATATATATATATATATATATATATATATATATATATATATATATATATAATACGAATAAAACTTATATAACGATAAACAAATTTAGACGAATAAAACAATACGTAACCATTATTTATTTTTATACGACGTAACACATCACGTATGCACTTTATCGATTCCTTATAATTAATAATAAACGTTCGCAATAAAACGAGACTTAAGAACTGAAACGTGCCATATCTTTTAGGTTGTGTGTGAAGCCGTTGCCTTGCATCGTTGAGATTACAATTGTTCTACTATCCTACTAAGGTGAGTTCATAGCCCACACTTAACTGATTTCTGTGGGGGGGGTACATGCTCAAAAACCGAACACAAGTCTTTTCCTGATCTTATTATTGCTTAAGTAGCTATTGCCAAAAGTCCCTCGATCATGAACCTTAATCACTTGAAAAGTGAACGTAAATAATTGTGAATAGATCTATTAGGGATTGACAATCCCCATTTGGTTGCTAGAGGAAAGTCACCAAATGCACGTTATTTGAATATAATAGGTTACTGGCAAATACCTATCTTGGGGGCTATATATTTTACATCATTATTATGAAAATATTGATATCTGTTGAATCGTTGAGTGTCATGAGCTTAATGCAATAATGAATGTGATTTCTAACTTGTTTATTTGTATCGATATTACAATAAACATCTATCTCTTGTGTTCAAACTCTTAAATATAAACCTATGAATTTCACTCAACTTTTGTTGACTTTTAGCATGTTTATCTCAGGTAACTAAATGGAATGGATGGCAACGGCACGAAGTGGGCAAATAAAGAAACGTTTATTTCTCTTTAAATAAAACTTGTTGTTGAATAACGAATTCTCTTGGAATTATGAATATTTGGTATTTTAAATAAAACTTAAAACGATCACTTGAATCGTTTTCTATAATTGTGACGAAAGATCCACAATATAATACCCCAAAAGTCTTCCGCTGACATTTTAAGTCTTCCGCTGTATTGATCGATTTTGGAGGTGTTATAGATTGGCATCAGAGCTACGGTTATAGTGAACCAAGTGTTTTTGGAACATTGGACTTTAACTACACTTTAAACGGGACAAAATTTTCATAAAATACCATCCTACGCCCTTCGTGCCTACGCATCCCAGTAATTGGTAAAAAGTATTATTTACCCTATAGCATTTTTAAATTGGTTATAATTATGCTTACATTTACTAATCGGGAAATTTATTACAGTATCATGTCTTCGAACACCCACCCTATCAGCTTGTCCTCAAACTCAGGAACTGAAGATGTTACTTCAGCCTATGCTACCTCACCTATGCCTATGTCTCCTGCTACCGACAGATACATGCAAAGCCAGCAATTTCTGCCAGCATCTGACACAGGCTTCTCCTCTTGCAACATCTGGTCCGATTCGCCGATCTAGGCAAATTAGACAACTTCAGCCGTATGAAGCAAGTACTGCTGTACCAGCACCAGCTCTTGTCATACCACCTGAATCAGTTGTGCCATCACCACCTGCACCACCAGTAATACCACCAGTACCAACTATCTTCTACAGCCAAACTACTACTGTGCCACTAACACCATCACCTATAGTATCACCTCCACTAGCATCACCACCAGCACCTTACCGAAGTGTCCCTCTATCACCTCACCGAAAGACTTACCCAATCCGCCCAACCGCCTCAGAATCTAGTATTCACTGTAGTCGCCGAAGGACCCACAAGCGGGCAGATGCTCGTAAATGGTCTTTCTTATTGCCCATTATGCGATATTGGAGATCTCAGGAAGGAACACCAACAACAAGGGAACTTGGGAAAAGTTCTTACTCTACCTCCCGAATTCTGCCAGTCACTGGGGAACCCATACACCATACCCTACCATTGTTAGCTGCAAGAATGGTTCGCCACGAAGACCGACTTGATTCCATCGCTAGTATACTCAACAAGATTCCACAGGAACTTCTAGAAACCTTTGAAGATGACATGAACAGTCTCATAATTGGTCATCTTGCAGTAGAGGATAAGGTCGAAAAGTTGGATTCTCTATTTTGGGAATCAATGGAATTCATAGGAGCACTTTGTGGGGCTAACACTTCAACCGAAATAGCATTGGGGACTTTAGACCGAGAAATTGAAAGGATCAACACTGAAATCCTACGCCTTAGGCAAGCCCTGCTAGAAGCTCGAGAAAGGGAAAGAGCTCGAGATTAAACCATGGAAACCATGTCCACTGCCATTCAAGAACTCCAAAACCACCTAGACAAGGCCTTAGGAAAACCACTAGACCACCACCTTGTTAAGAAAAAAATCAATGTCCTACAAATAAGAATATCTTGTCGTGTTTTGTAAACATTTGCACAAGTACAAATAAGTGTTGTAACACCGTGACATTGATTTATGGAAGTTTATTTTATCTTTATTTACGTTGCATTATATCATAATATATTGGTTCATACAGGTCAAACTTATTCGTTATGTGTGTCATTCCAACATACGAAAATTTACGATGATCGAATCATTGTAACTACGACCTATATTTAACTATTCATTACTCGATATGTATTTTCAACGTGATAAGATTATTATAAATGTTCTAATAATATACCTTCTTTTATAGCAATATGGCTAGAACTAGGAGAACAACCACGAACGCCGCACCAGCAAACCCCGAAGTTATGACCCCGGCTGCAATCCAGCAAGCAATTGCTGATGGCGTTAATGCCGTTTTAGCTGAACAAAACCGTAAAAGAGACAGAAATGCACCGGCACCCCGCTACTGCACATACAAAGACTTCATAGCGTGTCAACCTACGTATTTCAAAGGAACTGAAGGAGTGTCGGAATTAGCTCAATGGTTTGAAAGAAGTGAAACTGTTTTCCAAAGAAGTGGATGCTCGGGAAACAACAAGGTAAGCTTCGCAACGGGAACACTAATGCAAGACGCTCTATCCTGGTGGAACTCTACCGTTCAAACACTAGGAGCAGAAGCAGCACATCAGCTTACTTGGATTGAATTCAAGGCTAAAATACTAAAGAAGTATTGTCCCCGTTCCGAACTGCGAAAACTCGAAGATGAGTTCCATGCCTTAATAGTGAAAGGAGTTGATTTGAGAAGTTACAACCGGAGATTCCAAGAACTTAGGATACTATGCCCTACCATGGTGCCCGATCATGAGAAGACATTAGAGAAATATGTCGAAGGACTCCCTAGGAGTATTGAAGGAAATGTCACCTCAGCAAATCCGCCAACCTTGGAAGCAGCAATGGAACTTGCTCAGAAACTTCTAGATCGAGAAGTGAAATACAATGAACTTAAAAGGAAATTGGATGATAAAAGAACCACTCACCATCACAACAACAACCAGCAAAACTACAACAGTCATCACCGCAACAACAACCAACGCAACAATAATCTGAACCACCAACCATATCACAACACTCGAAGCACTCAGCAGCAGAATCAAAGACAAGAAAAACCCCGAGTCCACACCGCTACGGAAGGTGTAGGGTACAACGGACAGAAACCCCTGTGCCAGCGATGCAAACTTCATCACGAGGGTCGTTGTACCGTCCGATGTGACAAATGTCATAAAATCGGACATCAAACCAGAAACTGTAGGATTCCTGCTACGGGAAGCAACACATTAGCTGTACCACCCACTTGTTTCGGATGTGGAGAAGTAGGACACATCCGGAGAAACTGCCCAAAAGGAAACGAACCAGCCAACGCCCAAGCTAGGGTGTACCTACTCGGAGATGGAAACGGACCCGATGTAGTCACCGGTACGTTTCTACTAAACCATCATAATGCTAGAGTATTGTTTGATTCGGGCGCCGATAAGAGTTTTATATCAGATACGTTTGCCCCTTTACTTAATGTTACCCCCTCTAAGCTAAACACCACCTACGAAGTCGAGATGGCTGACGGGAATTTAATAGACACTAATACTATCATTAAAGATTGCACCCTAACCTTATCCAAAAAACCTTTTGCCATTGATCTTATGCCGGTTCAACTTGGTAGTTTCGATGCTATCGTCGGCATGGATTGGCTATCCCACCATCGTGCTAGGATTCACTGTGACGAAAAGGCCGTCCATATACCACTCAAGGATGAAACACTCATTGTCCAGGGCGACAAAAGCAAACCTCGATATGGAATTATCTCATGTATGCGAGTAATAAAATACATGAAAGAAGGATGTCAAGTATTCATGGCTCAAGTTACGGAAAGTAAGTCATCCGAGAAGCAGTTTGATGACGTACCTATCGTTAGGGATTTTCCAGAAGTATTCCCTGAAGAATTACCTGGTATTCCACCAGTACGTCAAGTTGAATTTCAGATTGAACTAGTGCCTGGAGCGGCACCAGTAGCTAAAGCACCTTATAGGCTAGCGCCATCTGAAATGGAAGAGTTGTCAGAACAACTAAAGGAATTATCGGATAAAGGATTTATTCGACCAAGCTCATCACCTTGGGGAGCTCCAATTTTGTTCGTTAAGAAGAAGGATGGATCCTTTCGAATGTGCATCGATTACCGGGAGTTGAATAAACTTACGGTAAAGAATCGATACCCATTACCTCGAATTGATGATCTGTTCGACCAATTGCAAGGATCAAGTGTGTACTCAAAAATTGATCTGAGATCAGGATATCATCAGCTAAGAGTTCGAGAAGAAGATATTCCAAAAACTGCATTCAGAACGCGCTATGGTCACTACGAATTTCAAGTAATGCCGTTCGGCCTGACCAATGCACCAGCAGTTTTCATGGATTTAATGAATCGAGTATGCAAACCTTACTTGGATAAGTTTGTATAGTATTCATAGACGATATTTTGATCTACTCTCACAACGAAGAAGAACACGCGGGACATTTACGAATCATTCTAGAACTGCTCAAGAAGGAAGAATTGTACGCTAAGTTCTCTAAATGCGACTTTTGGATTCACACCGTACAGTTTTTAGGACACATCATCGATAGTCAAGGCATTCACGTAGACCCTGCAAAGATTGAGGCTGTTAAAGGTTGGTCATCTCCTACAAACCCCACGGAGATTCGTCAATTTTTAGGTCTCGCAGGTTACTACCGAAGATTTATAGAAGGATTCTCCAATATTGCAAAACCTTTGACTAAACTGACCCAAAAGAATGAGAAGTACATCTGGGAAGAAAAGGAAGAAGCAGCCTTCCAGTTGTTAAAACAAAAGCTTTGTGAAGCTCCAATATTAGCCCTCCCAGAAGGAAACGAGGACTTTATAGTATATTGCGACGCATCTTATCATGGACTAGGAGCGGTCTTGATGCAAAGAAGCAAAGTGATAGCTTATGCATCCCGCCAACTAAAGAAACATGAGGAAAACTACACGACTCATGACTTGGAGTTAGGAGCTGTAGTGTTTGCGCTCAAGTTGTGGAGACACTACTTATATGGCACAAAATGTACCGTATACACCGACCACAAGAGTCTTCAACACATTTTGGATCAGAAGGATTTGAATATGAGGCAACGTCGCTGGCTAGAGTTGCTCAGCGATTATGATTGTGAGATCCGTTACCACCCAGGAAAGGCTAATGTAGTAGCAGATGCGTTAAGCCGAAAAGAACGATTGAAACCCCTTCGAGTTAGATCACTAGGGATGACTATCCACTCACCCCTTCCATCCCAAATCCTTACCGCGCAGAACGAAGCACTTAAAGAAGAAAACCGACCCAAAGAAAAGATTTACGGTATGCCCGAGAATAAGAATGGTTTCGTGAAGAAATCCGATGGAACACTGTGTTTCAAGGACAGAAGTTGGATCCCTATGATTGGAGGTATTCGTGAGCTCATCATGTATGAGTCCCACAAGTCAAAATACTCCATTCATCCAGGTTCCGACAAGATGTATCAGGATTTAAAGAGACTATATTGGTGGCCAAACATGAAGGCTGACATCACAGAATATGTCAGTAAATGTTTGACATGTTCAAGAGTAAAGGCAGAACATCAGAAACCTTCAGGCTTACTTGTACAACCAGAACTTCCTATGTGGAAATGGGAACGAATCACTATGGACTTCATCACCAAACTCCCAAGAACCTCATCCGGACACGACACAATATGGGTTATTGTGGATCGTCTAACAAAATCCGCTCATTTTATACCTATCAAAGAAACCGATGAGATGAATACACTAGCTCAGATATATGTGAAGGAAATTGTCACTCGACATGGAGTATCAATTTCGATTATCTCGGATCGAGATAGTCGTTTCACCTCCCACTTTTGGAAATCATTACAGAAAGCCTTAGGAACTAAACTAGATATGAGCACAGCGTACCACCCTCAAACTGATGGTCAAAGTGAAAGAACTATCCAAACCTTGGAAGATATGCTCCGAGCATGCGTTATCGATTTTGGAAAAGGTTGGGATAAGCACTTACCATTAGCAGAGTTTTCATACAACAATAGTTACCACGCCAGTATAAAAGCAGCACCATTCGAAGCACTGTATGGTAGGAAGTGCAGATCGCCCGTCTGTTGGGTAGAAGTCGGAGAAAGACAACTTATAGGACCAGACCTTGTTAGGGAAACAACCGAGAAAATCATTAAGATTAAGCAACGCTTACAAGCAGCCCGAGATCGACAGAAAAGCTATGCAGACCTAAAAAGGAAACCCATGGAATTTCAAATAGGAGACAGAGTCTTATTGAAAGTATCTCCCTGGAAGGGAATGGTACGATTTGGAAAGCATGGAAAGTTGAACCCCAGATACATCGGTCCGTTCGAAATCCTGGAAAGGATAGGACCCGTGGCTTATAGACTAGAACTACTCGAAGAACTTAGTCGGATTCACGACACCTTTCATGTGTCAAACCTTAAGAAGTGTTTATCCGATGAATCTCTCGTGATTCCATTAAAAGAGATTCGACTAGATGATAACCTTATCTTTACCGAGGAACCCATTGAAATTATGGATAGAGAAGTCAAACAACTAAAATAGAACCGTATCCCTATTGTCAAAGTTCGTTGGGACTCCCAGCGAGGACCGGAATATACCTGGGAGCGCGAGGATCAGATTCGCTCCAAGTACCCACATCTCTTCACCTAAGACACCCTCGACAACTATCTTAGACTACAATTCCGGGACGGAATTCCCTGTAAGAGGTAGGTAATGTAACCTCTCGTAAATTTCCCATACGATTAGTAAATGCAAACAAATAAATAAAACAATGTTACAAGGAATTAACACCATTTTACGGGTAACAATTTTTTTTTTTTTTTTTTTTTTTTTTTTTTTTTTTTTTTTTTTTATGATATGGCTTGATATTGAACCACTACGATAACTGTGATTGACCGTTTACCCAGGAACGATGCTTACACACAACCTAGATTGCCTATAATTATTGCGAACGATAAATAATTATATAACGCGTTTATATTTAATAATACGTTTCGTATAAATAACGTATACTATATATATATTCCCAGAACCTACGAAACTTCTCGAGAACGCTCACTAATATTTTTGAACTTCGACACGATAATCGAAACACCCTAGGTGGGCCCCAACACCCTTTGGGCCACGGATTACACAACACAAACCAAACGGACTCTTTTCTTTCTTTTTCTTTTGCTTGGGCCGACACCACCAGCAGCCCACAGGCCAAGCCCAAACGCACCCTTTTTGTTATTTAGTTTTCTTTCTGCCAGTCGCGACACTCCCAAACGCACCCTAGTATCTCACGATTTCTACACACAACTTACATATATTTTTGTTTACCTCGTCTCACCTAGTACCAAAGAAATAGAAACAACCCAAGTTACACTTATTCTTACTCGTTTACTACCCTAGAAAACGCCTAAGCAAAACACCAAACTCAACCTTGGTAGATAACACAAAAACGTGGCATATTATTCCTTAGCACCACCCATGCTCTCCAATCCTATCTAAATGAACAATGTGAATGTAAGAAAAGTCAGGAATGAATAGGGATTCACTTACACAATCCTAAGCTATGTAAATACTCGATTGGTTCATATTTGTGGCGTTACTATTCGCCTAACATGCAACCTCCATCCTTGTGAACTTATCTTGTCCATACACATTCAAAATACAACCTATATAAGCTTTACATGCAAACCACATCACTACATACACTCATACGTACCATACCACTAAAATTAATAACGAGAAGAAGCTATGGAGGGACGAACGAATTGCTAGGAGAACCACATATCACAACGAACCTAGGAAGCAAGGGTTGGAGCTACTTGAACCTTGGAGAGACGTGAAGTGAACCACGAGGCATTGAACCATATACACGAACCATTTTCATCGTTTTACTCCACCTTTTGAGGTGAGGTGAGACTCCAAATCGTTATTTTCATTATTTTCATATACGTATTTCTTGTTTTGCACGAACACTTTACCTAAATAAAATGAGAAACTTAAAAGCGACATGCATATATTATCTATCGTATTACATATTTACTAAGTCATTAATGAGACCCTATAAGTATTTCAAGCTCATATTAACATATACATACTAAATATTACATGTTCCTAAGTAGTATGGACCTATACGATTTCACTTTAAAAAGACTTAGATTATTTTTCAACTTATATAAGTTATACGCATGAATTTTGGCCGTATACTTTGGCCTCGTCATTTTAAAAATCGACACATAACCACCTATTATTTTTGTACGATCTAATTGCCTACTTGATATACTATCAGGAATGATAAATAGTACGACTTAACAACTTCATTTGATCACTAAACGAGACCCAAAGTAAACCGACATTGAAACTGTTTTCAGAAACTTAAAAGCCTTAAGTGGGCCGAAAAGCCCAAAAAGCTTGTTTTAGCTTATTACGATAAGCTAGGAGTATAAGATGTTTTGAAATGATGTTATAACTTAAAATGATGGATTTCGACTAAACAAGTATACCCCCAAACCCCTTGGATCGTACGGGCCCTTAATATTGGATCGTTAAGCCCAATTAATGAAATAAGAGGAGAATAAGCTAATAAGCTGTTAAAATAAGCTATTTGAGACCTTAAGAGCTTATTGAAATAATAAAAATGTTAAGTTTTGAATTTGGTAAAGTTTGGACCATTTTTGCAATTGTACGAGAGTTAGGGACTAAAATTGTCAAAATTATAAACTTTGGGTAAAAAGTATAAAAACTATTTTTCTAAGGGTATAAACTGTAAATATTGAAACTTAGGGATAATGAATGTAAATATTTGATATTTGGACTAAAAATGTAAATATATATTATTTTTGGACTAACGACGTAAATGTTCTCCGTTAAGGGTAAAAAGTGTAAAATTGAGAAACATGAAGGATTGAATGGTAATATTGATTTTAATAAAAAAACTTTATATATACTTATATATATATTTGAATATATATTAAAACGATAAATAATAAAACGTAACTTATTATATATATATATATATATATATATATATATATATATATATATATATATATATATATATATATATATATATATACGAATAAAACAAATTTAGACGAATAAAACAATACGTAACCATTATTTATTTTTATACGACGTAACACATCACGTATGTACTTTATCGATTCCTTATAATTAATAATAAACGTTCGCAATAAAACGAGACTTAAGAACTGAAACGTGCCATATCTTTTAGGTTGTGTGTGAAGCCGTTGCCTTGCATCGTTGAGATTACAATTGTTCTACTATCCTACTAAGGTGAGTTCATAGCCCACACTTAACTGATTTCTGTGGGGGGGATACATGCTCAAAAACCGAACACAAGTCTTTTCCTGATCTTATTATTGCTTAAGTAGCTATTGCCAAAAGTCCCTCGATCATGAACCTTAATCACTTGAAAAGTGAACGTAAATAATTGTGAATAGATCTATTAGGGATTGATAATCCCCATTTGGTTGCTAGAGGAAAGTCACCAAATGCACGATATTTGAATATAATAGGTTACTGGCAAATACCTATCTTGGGGGCTATATATTTTACATCATTATTATGAAAATATTGATGTCTATTGAATCGTTGAGTGTCATGAGCTTAATGCAATAATGAATGTGATTTCTAACTTGTTTATTTGTATCGATATTACAATAAACATCTATCTCTTGTGTTCAAACTCTTAAATATAAACCTATGAATTTCACTCAACTTTTGTTGACTTTTAGCATGTTTATCTCAGGTAACTAAATGGAATGGATGGCAACGGCACGAAGTGGGCAAATAAAGAAACGTTTATTTCTCTTTAAATAAAACTTGTTGTTGAATAACGAATTCTCTTGGAATTATGAATATTTGGTATTTTAAATAAAACTTAAAACGATCACTTGAATCGTTTTCTATAATTGTGACGAAAGATCCACAATATGATACCCCAAAAGTCTTCCGCTGACATTTTAAGTCTTCCGCTGTATTGATCGATTTTGGGGGTGTTATAAGGACTCTATCACCAACGTTGAAAACGCGGTTCTTAATTTTGGAGTCGTGGATCTTCTTTGTCTTTTCTTTGTAGATCAAAGAGTTCTCGTAGGCTTGATCACGAAGTTCATTTAATTCATTGAGTTGAACTTTACGGTGATCACCCACTTTATGAAGATCGTAGTTTGCATGTTTCAAGGCCCAATAGGCTTTGTGCTCGAGCTCGATCGGTAAATGACACGCCTTCCCGTATACAAGCTTGTAGGGAGCACACCCGATGGGTGTTTTGTAAGCTGTACGGAAGGCCCAGAGTGCATCATCTAGTTTGTCCGACCAGGAGGCACGGTTTTCACCTACGGTCCTCTCAAGAATCCGTTTAATACCACGGTTTGAAACTTCCACTTGCCCACTTGTCTGTGGATGATACGTGGTAGAAAGACGGTGAGTAACACCGTACTTAAGCATGACTTTTGCGAATTGATCATTGCAGAAGTGTGTACCGCGATCACTAATGATGGCTCGGGGAGTTCCAAAACGAGCAAAGAGGGATTTCAAGAATTTCACAACAACTCGGGCATCGTTGGTGGGTAAGGCTTTTACCTCAACCCATGTTGACAAGTAGTCAACAGCCACGAGGATATACTTATTTCCACGAGAAGATGGGAAAGGCCCCATAAAATTAATGCCCCAGACGTCAAAGATTTCACAAACTTGAATGACATTTTGTGGCATTTCGTTCTTTTGTGAAATATTCCTGTGACGCTGACAAGCATCACAAGCTTTGACTAATTCGTGGGCATCCTTATAAATTGTGGGCCAATAGAAACCGGAGTCAAACACCTTTTTGGTGGTGTAGTTAGGACTATGGTGGCCCCCGGTGGGTCCAGCATGGCAAGCTTTGAGAATATCAGCGGCTTCCTGTCCGTAAACACATCGCCTGATGACTTGATCGGCACAGATTTTGAACAGATAGGGGTTATCCCAGAAGTAATGTTTAACGTCTTTGAAGAATTTGTTTTTCTGTTGGGACGACATCCCCTTCACGATGAAGTTACCCGCATGGTAATTTGCAAAGTCGACAAACCATGGGGTAGAAGAGTCACCACGAAAAGAAACCGCATTGAGTGTCTCGAGAGGAAATGTTTCATTTATTTCCTGTTTCTCGGATACATCCTGGTGAGGGTTTTCTAATCGTGAGAGATGATCAACAGCAAGGTTCTCGGCTCCTTTTTTATCACGGATAATGATATCAAATTCTTGGAGGAGGAGAACCCAACGGAGTAGCCTCGGCTTTGCATCTTGTTTTGCAAATAGGTACTTCAAAGCCGAGTGATCCGTATACACTACGCATTTGGTCAGTATCAAGTATGGCCAGAATTTTTCAAAGGCATACACCACAGCCAATAGTTCTTTTTTAGTAGTGGTGTAATGACTTTGAGCTTCGGTCATAGTTTTGCTTGCGTAGTGTATAGGCTAAAAGTATTTTGCTTTTCGTTGCCCCAAGACCGCACCTATGGCAAAATCACTAGCATCGCACATAAGCTCAAAAGGTAGGTCCCAATCGGGGGCAACAAGAATCGGTGCCTCAGTAAGCTTTTTCTTTAAGGTTTCAAAAGCTTCGATGCACTCAGGAGAGAAGATAAAAGGAGCATCCTTCTCGAGGAGATGGGTCATAGGCCGGGCGATTTTAGAGAAATCTTGGATAAACCTACGATAGAAGCCGGCATGACCCGAAAAGCTCCTAACACCTTTGACGGTAGTGGGATGAGGTAATTTAGCGATGACATCAATTTTGGCTTTGTCAACCTCAATCCCGTTTTTTGAAATTTTATGGCCGAGGACAATGCCCTCTTTAACCATAAAATGGCTCTTCTCCCAGTTGAGACTCAAGTTCGTTTCTTTACAACGTTTTAGCATCTGTTCCAAGTGGGAGAGACAAGACTGGAATGAATCCCCGATGACTGAAAAGTCATCCATAAATACCTCTATGGTTTTCCCGATCATGTCGGAAAAGATTGACATCATGCACCTTTGGAACGTGCCGGGTGCATTACATAAGCCGAAAGGCATACGTCTGTAAGCAAAAGTTTCGTAGGGGCATGTGAAGGTAGTTTTCTCTTGATCCTGTGGATCAATGGGGATTTGGAAGTAACCCGAGAAACCATCGAGGAAAAAGTAGTATTCATTCCCCGCTAGTCTTTCGAGCATTTGATCCATATAAGGCAGAGGAAAGTGGTCTTTACGGGTGGCTTCATTCAACTTAGGATAGTCAATGCATACTCGCCAACCCATGACCAAACGAGTTGGAATCAACTCGTTTTCCTCGTTGGTGACAACGGTTATGCCACCCTTTTTAGGAACGCAATGAATCGGGCTAACCCAAGGACTGTCAGATATAGGGTAAATCAATCCCGCATCAAGAAGTTTTAGAACTTCTTGTTTGATAACTTCATGGATTTTGGGATTTACTCTCCTCTGTTGTTGCACTGCTGGCTTAAAGTCATCCTCCATTAAGATTTTGTGTGTACAAAAGTCCGGGCTAATACCCTTAATGTCGGAGAGTTTCCAAGCAATTGCTTGCTTGTGTGACTTAAGAACCTTTAGGAGTTCAGTCTTTCCCTCATCTTTCAAGTCTTTAGCAATAATGACGGGTAATTTATCATCACCCTCCAAAAATGCATATTCTAGATGAGGAGGCAAGTCCTTAAGCTCGACCTCGGGAAATTCTTCAGATTTTTCAACAGACTTAATTTCCGCTTTATGAAGTTCTTTTGGAGACGGAGAGTGTGAAGGATCGTCATTTAGCAATCTTTCAAGAAGAAGAATATCCCCCTCCGGGTCAAGATAGTTTTCATCAATCTCATTTGAGATTGAGCTATCCTGAGCAAGAAAAGCCTCGACCTCTTCCAAAAGGAAGTCATTTCCCTCAAACGGAGTGAGAGAAGGGGAAGAGTCGGATATGATAGGCTCAGAAGAAAGAGTGGTACTGCCACTTGATGAGAAACCGAGGATCTCTTGAGAATACTCCTCTGACGCAACATCGATGATGTCAATTCGGTTTACCGTTTCAGCGTCATAGTTGGAGGAATATCTTGAAGTCTGATCAAGATTGAATGTGACGGCTTCATTACCAACACGTAAAGTGATTTCTTCTTCGAAAACATCGATTAGAGCACAACCCATTCTTAAGGATCCCCTCCCGAGAATGAGAGGAACTCTTGGGTCAGCATCGAAATCAACAATCACGAAATCTGCCGGAAAATGGAACTTTCCTACTTTCACGAAGATATCCTCGGCAATGCCGAGGGGATGAGATATAGTACGGTCTGCAAGCTCGAGAGTCATGCAGGTAGGAGTGACAGCAGGAAGAGAGAGTTTCTTCCAGATTGAGTGAGGCATAAGGTTAATACTTGCACCAAGATCGGCCAAGGCAAAGCATTCAACCATCCCCGGGAAAATGCAAGGAATGAGAAATTTCCAGGGATCTCCAAGCTTTTCGGGATGCTTTTTCAAGAGCACTGCTGAGCAGTGCTCGTTCAGTGGAGTTTTAGCCATCTCACAGAGTTTTTCCTTGTTGCTTATCAGATTTTTGATTGTTGAAGCAAATTTAGGCATTAGAAGAAGAGCATCCGCGAAGCTAATATCGAAATGTAACTCTTGGAAAATTTGGGAAATTTTTTCCATCTGATGATTAGCTTTTTCGCGGTTCTTTTGATCATTCAAACGTGAAGGATATGGAATTGAAGGCTTGGGATTGTTCTTTGGAATTTCATCAGGAATTTCCGGAGGATTAAATACAACTTTTGACTTACGAGTCGGGACTGGGACAACTTTAGGGTGGACGTTGTTGGTACCTCCGTTATTAGTAGGAAGTACCGTGTCCGTGGTAACCTCAGGTTCACATTCCGCTACCTTGGTAGGAGGAGAAGAAGAGGTATAGGGAGTCGTGGGTCCATTGTATGATACTCCACTTCGGGTAGTGATCGCCTTAACATCGCCCCTCGGGTTAGCGATCGTGTTGCTCGGTAGTGTACCCAGGCCCGAGGGTCGATCATTTAAAGACTTCTGAAGTTCAGAGATCTTGCTGATCAATAACCGATTTGTTTCCTCTTGTGCTTTCATGAATTGTTTTAACACTTCATCGGAGGAAGACGAGGGCTGAACAACGTTTTGATTTTGGTTAGGAAAATTTTGAACACGGTTGTTTTGAAAATTTCCTTGGTTTTGGTTGTTGTTTCCTTGAAAATTATTTCTCTGATTGAAATTACCCTGATTGTAATTCCCTTGACCTTGGTTTCTTTGAAAATTTCCTTGAAAACCTTGATTTTGATTGCCATTTTGAAAATTGTTTTGATTAAAATGACCTTGATTTTGGTTCGGGTTTTAGAAATTCGGGTTTTGACCTTGGTTAAAATCTCCTCGATTCTGATTTTGATTCGAGTTACGATTTTGATTTTGGTTAAAACCGGGAGGTCCGAGAAAATTGTTGGAACGATAGCTTAAGAGATTACGGTTCCCTTGTGGTTGGTAAGAATTACCACCCATGTTGTAGGAACCTTGAGCAGCATAAACATTCTCTTGAGGATATCCAACAGTAGCTGGACACTCGAAATACAGATGTGGGCCTCCACAAGTTTCATAACTTCGGGCTACGGCTTTCACTTGTTGATTTTGAACTTGTTGATTTTGCATAGTTTGGTTCATTCTCAACACAGCCGTAGAGATATCATCCATCTTTTTAGTGAGAGCCACTATTTCAGAAGATGATGATGAAGGAATGACTGATTTACATGACTCATACCTCTCCGCAGAGGAATCCCAAAAGTTATGGTGGGCAGTCATGTTCTCAATTAGATCATAGCATTCTTCGGGACGCCTTTTCATGAAGGTCCCACCAGCAGCAGCATTGAAAATATCCCGGTGCCTCAATGTTAGACCATTATAGAAGGTATCTATGATGGTAACCTGTAACATATTATGGTTAGGGCACCGATCAAGTGCGAGCTTATAACGTTCCCAAGCCTCGAATATAGACTCATCGGGACGCTGCCGGAAGTTGCTGATATCATTTCGTAACTTGGTAACCATGGAAGGTGGAAAATATTTTGCTAGAAACTTGGTTACCATTTCAGCAAAGGTACGAATAGAATTCTTTGAGAGTCAGTCAAACCATGCAGTGGCATGATGGGTGAGAGAATAGGGGAAGAGATACAGACGGAGGGCATCATCGGTGACACCATGCTGTTTCATGCTTTGGGTGACGGTAAGGTATTTATCAAGATGCTTGTTAGCATCGTCACCCGGTAATCCGTGGAATTGACACGAATTTTGGACTTGTTGGATCATGTGGTGCTTGAGGCCAAAGTCCGTAGCCTCAATAGTGAGTGGTGCAATAGGTCCGCCCCTCCCTTGCATGGTAGGCTGGCACAACTCCTCCATCGTTCGGAGATCGGGAGCTGGCTCATCCTTGGGAGGGTCAGGGGGTGGTGGTGGCCCGTCGTCCATTTCTGTTTTTGGTTCTTCAATAACAGTACGTAGCTCAGGTACGTTTTTCTGATTTTTATGCCTTGTTTGTGAACGAGTGCGCATGCACTAAAAACATTTTTTCAAAACAAATTCGAGGCAAAACGACAGGGAACTTAAACCAATAATCACAAGTGAATGGCTTCTTTAAAAAAGGTACACCACTCACAGGGATACAATGGCAAGTTTTAATCTTTAGTTTGGGAACTTATTATGTCCACACCCCCAGTTGGTAGGTGTTCTGCCTTGGTTTGCGGTGGTAAGATTTTATGTAATTATTTAACAGAAAAATTGTTTTTGGGCTTTTCGGGTGTGTGTGCAAAAAACTTTGGGAAATATTTTTGGTATCGATTCGTTAACCGAAATCGACCTCTTTAAAATTACTCGCTGGGTGGCGGGAGAGAAGAATGGATCTCTCTTCAGTTCGCAATTTAATGTCAGAACTTCCGTATTCCACCTGTGTAGGTTGTAATCTTAAAGAAACCGAAGTAATTTAACTTCACGATTTGTTTTGTTGTTTTTGATTTTTTTTGGTGTTGCTAACACTTCAGGAAAAGTGTTAATGAACTTTTTGATATGATTGATATTTTTACAAAAAAAACTTTTTACAAAAGTGGTGAAATTTGTATAGGGAGGGTTTTGAAAACCACTAAACTTAAAACGATTTTAAAACACGCAACAACCTCCCCGGCAGAGGCGCCAAATTTTGATTGGGGCTAAACCGTCAGATATTATTGACCAAGGTCAACAAGTCAAAAACAGCTTAGACCAATGCCCCGTGGATAGTATAGTTTTGTCCCCGGGTCGTTATGTCCCGACGAGATTGCAATGGTGCTTGAAAACGTTTTTGAGAATGAGTGGCACTGAGGACAGTAGCCAAAGATGATTGAGAAGTGATTATGCTACTGATTGTTTGGTATTTGGACAATTTGAAATAATATTAACAATAATAGATATACAGATGTAATCACAAAAACACAAATGGGAAATCAGATTACAGACAGAGAAAAGTGAGATTTGACAATTTTACAACTACAGGGGGTGCAAGTGAAACTTTTTCAAACTTAAAATTAAAAGAAAATAAAAATGAAAAGAAAATTATTTATTTGATTATTACAATATTTAAATACTAATTAATTAATAAAACTATTTAAAAAAGTAATTAAAATCTAATTTAAAACAAACTAAAAATAATTAAGGTTACAAATTAAACTAAAAATTTGCTAAATTATTTTATAAACTTCTAAATTAACTTAAAGAAAATATAAAAATTAAAAAGAAATGTTTTTGTCTTTTTGTGGGTTTTCTTTTAATTAAATACTAATTATATTAATTAAACTATTTAAACTATTTTAAATTACTAATAATACTAAAAATGACTAGAAAATTATAGAAAAATTTAAAAATCTAATTAACCATCTCAGGAATCCTAAAAAATTATAAAAAGTTTCTAAAAATTATATTTAGACTATTTTACTAATTATTTACTTATTAATTAATTAAAACCTAATTTAACTAAATTAATTAAGAAAATGAAAAAGTGAACAATAGAATTTAAGAAACTATTTTCTAAAAAATCCTAAATGACTTATAGAACCTAGGAAAAATATAAAAACCTACTGTTGTTAATTAAAATTTAAGAAAACTATTTAATTACTAATATATTATAATTAATTAATTAAACTATTATTAATTCTAATAATTATTAAATCAAAAGAGAAAAATCTAAGAAAATTACTGAAAATACCTTAAGGTGACAGGAAGTTAAGAAAATTATAAAAATGATGAAATGCTTATTAATAAGCTGAAAAGAAAAATTAAAAAGATAAAATCTATTAAATAGAAGTTATCACTATTTTTAATTTTGGTTTTTGTTGGTTTTTCTTATTGACAGTTGATTAAAAGCTAAAAACAAGATACTTTTACAAAAACACTTTTGAAATAGCTTATAAATAAGCTATGTGCACCCCCTTTTTCTAAACAGTGGACTAATTAGCTTATTAGGACTTATGCAATGTTTGAAAAAGCTGGGAAATGACAAACTAAGTATACACAGATTATTATAAACTTGAAGTAAGACAAGTGGAACAAATAAGCACTCAAAATAAGCTGCTAAGGAGCAAATAAGCACTTATCACAACTAAGGGCCAAAACAGGCCAAACCAAAGGTTTTTGAACCTCTGTGGGGTCCACAGAAGTCAAGGTGGGTACAAAACAAAACTTAAACTATGAAGGTGGACTGGTCAACTACAGAATAAGCCAATAAACTGGGCTTATTGCTTATCTTTGAGCACTGGGGAGGCTATGGAACTTGTGGTCACACACTGAGTGACTCAGTGTACACTCAGGAAATGGTCAACCTTAATGGGGCTAGCAGGCCTATCAAATAAGCCCAAGATCACAAAATAAGCACTAGGTCTTGTCAATGAGCTTATTGACTTTCCAAAAAGCCAGGGTACAGGGTGTAGGGTCCACTAGGGTAGTCACTAAACAACTTGGAAATATGGCCAAAACCTGTGCACAGGGCATGTACTTGCCCTGCAGGTCAAAACAAGCACTTGCAAAAGCTTATATAAAAATCAAAAAAATAAGCCGATTGTAGAACTTTGAAGACTAAGTGACAAAGATTAACTTCTAAAAAGATTAGGGTCTCAAACCTATCACAAAAATCACAAATAATCTCCCAAGTTTTGGATTTCTCAGATAAAAGTGTTTTTGACTTTTTGTAATATAAAGCTTAGGTTGACTTTTAGAAACTTTAATCCTGATTTACTGATTGAAAATGATTAAATAAGCTATTCTAAGACTAAAATAAGCTACACCACTCACTTGTGAATGGAAATGGGGCATAAGCCACACTAAATCCAACACAGAGGGTTAATTAGGCCTATTAGTATGTGATTTTGACTTTTTCTCAAACAAGACATAGTTATTATGGTTGTTCTGAGCTAATATGATCCTAAGTGACATGTACCAACAAGGAAAAACAACAAACATACACTAGAACACCCAAAATCACACTGATCCAAACACACCTTAAAGTTGGACTATTTTATGATTTATGAAACAAATGGGTTTTAAAACTTATAAAACTGATCTAAAAAGACTTAATATGATCTAATAAGCTTAAATGAACATATAAACACTAGTAACAACAACAAATGACCAAGATTACTATTTGTACTAATTTGATTGTCAAACTATGAAATTAAAGCAACTATGATTACCAATAAGCAAGCTACTAATTTAAGGCAAAAATATCACTAGTTAGCACTAAATAAACACAGAAAAGCTAAATAAGCAATTAGATAAGCTATGCTACAGTGAAAACACAGAAATGAGTTTAAGGCCTAACAATGTGCAATCCTGCTTGTACCAAGAACCAAGGACCACAAACCAACCTATAGGTCTTCCACAAGACCACTAACCCACAACCATCCAAAATTCACTGTGCTCCAGCTTAAATCTTCATAAAACCTGACAGTTGACTTTTGTTGACTATTTTTGTATTTTTGAATTTTTTATAACTAAACTGTATTTTAAGGTTTCTAAAAGCTTGATTAAGCTTTCTGGGAGCTTAAGTGAGCCTAAGAGTCCATTTAGTCTAATAATAACAATAATACAGCTAATTTAGAATTTTGAAATAAAAGTAAAAATTGCACAAACTGAGATATCAGCTCAAACTTGATTTTTATTAAAGGAAAAGCTTAAAAGTACACTGAAAATAGGAATCACACTATTTGAGAGCTAAATTACACAATAAAAACTTGAAATTTGCTTATACGACATAAAAATTACTAAATTAAGCTACTACTTCTTCTCTTGTTCTTCTCTTCTATTTATAGATGTGGATTAGGGTTTCTGAACCCTTTCTGATCATATCCCATCCAATCTTGACCGTTGAATTCCACTAAATTAATCCTGACCTTTGATTTCGTTTTTAGCAGGAAAATTGGGAGAGAGTGAAATAGTTTAATACTGCAACAGGGGGGGGGTGGCATTTAATGTGGTTGTCTTGTTAGGTGATAGTGGTGGTATGAGTGGTTTGGGCGGTGGATTTGACAGGGATGGTGGGGTGGTGGTGATATGATGGTTCTGCAAGTTGGGGGGTGAACGAAGGTGGGAAAAGGGTTGGTTTGACTGGGGTTTGACCCTGGTATTAAATACCAGGGTGGGATTTTTGTGTATTGGGCCAAAGCAAAAAGGGTAGGGAGTGGGCTTGGGATTGGTTATGTTTATTATTTGGATTGGATTTTTGGGCTTTTGGTATTAATAAGGATCCGTTTGGTTTGAGTGGTATGTTAGGCGCAAGGACTAAAATTGCAACAAGCTGAAAATTGAAGGACTTGTTATGTAACTTTCCAAAAAGTATTACAAGGACCTTTCTTGCCAAAGTGTGATAACTTAAGGACCATAATTGCAATTTTCCAAAAATAAGTACCCAGGGACCTTTTCTGCCAAATCTTCAAATTTCAGGGACCAAACATGTAATTTCACCAAACTTTCCAACCAAGGATCATTTCTGCCATAGAAGATTAGTACAAGGACCAAAATTGTTTTTCTCAAAGTTTTTACATCCCAGGGACCATTTTTGTCAATTTTCAAAGTTGAGGGACTAAACTTGCACTTTTTGTGAAACTTTGCACCAAAGGACTAAATATGTAATTTTGTGATTTAAAAGGACATTTGGTGACTTTTTCAAGTTTTAAGAATAGCCAGGGACTAGTTTTGATAACTTTTGAAAGATGAGGGACAGAAACTGCCAATTATGCAAACTTTGTTCATTTTTCATCTGTTTTTGATTATTTTGCATCTGAAACATATAAAACACATTCCTAGGATATTTTCATTATTTTGATGCATTTTTGAGTGTTTTTAGATGTTTTGGCAGCTCAGAATAGGTAAAAATGATGAGTATTTACACACTCATCACAAGTCTTTTTCTTTGGTTGTTGAATGAGTATACTACCTGCCATCCATACATGACCAAATTCATGAATCTAATTGCTTGTGATATTTTACACAAGTGAACGCGAATATAATTGATAGATCTATTGGAGTTTGACAACTCCCGTTGGTACTACCTCTTACTAGAGGGTACCAATAAGTATTATATTTGAACCCTCTAAAGGATTAACTTTGGCAAGTTATCCTTCTCGTCCCCTCATGGTTTGGTCTGCAGACCCCATGACCCAGACTGTTAACGTGTGGTTCATGAGCTTAGTGCTATAGACCCGCTATCTCTAAAACTTTTCCACACATAGGGTTTCTGCATAACTCTGTGGAACTTGTATTCACTCTCTATCTACTTAAACCTATGACTCTCACTCAACCTTCGTGTTGACTCTTTAAGCATGTTATCCTAGGTATATGAGCACTTTAGGAACCCTGGCACAGAGTGGCACTGGACATGAGGACGTCCAGTATAGTTATCATTCATCTTTTGCTTTCAAAACGTATCTTAAGGACTTCTCTTTTTGTAAAAGTATATCGTTTACTGTAAAAACTCTGCTGAATAAATGAATGATAACACCTTTTCCAAAAACGTCTCTTTTTGAGTCGTTTTCTATTATCTTGTCTTTGTTTCCATGAAGTAATACCCCAAACACTAAATCCGCTGCGATCTGTAAAAATGGGGGTGTTACAATTGTTGACTTTAAGAAACTGTTGAGATTGAATCAGCTTTTCTATCAAATATGCTCACAATTAGCTACAGGAAGCTAATATGAACCTAAACAAACTAAGAGAAAGCTTATTGAAGCTTATCTAATCTATTCTACCATTTTTTTATATTCCAAGTATTTTTCTTATTTTTTTGGATTCTTAGTTATAAAGCAGATTGTTAGTGCAAACGTTACGATGTTTAATCTATACAGTGTCTTCATGTTTTAATGATGAAAAACATGTAACTTGTAATGCATAACGTAAGGTGCACACATGATGCGTGTTTTGCAACCTCGCAAAAAGTTTTACCTCTCAAGGGATCTTGAGAGATTTTGCAATCAACCAGGCAGTGTACCTGATCGCTGTAGTGTAGTATATGGTAAGTCCGGATGATTGGTTGTTCTCTAGGGGAATAGTGTCATTAGGATTGAGATGTAGGTTAACTAGGTCTAAAGGTGAGGGATGATTCTTTTTGTATTTTTATGTTTTATGGAAAGCAATAAAATCTCGGGTATTGGAAGAATGGGCAGAATTAGTTGCTAGTCAACTAACCCAAAATTACTAATTAAACAAAATAAAATAAAATAAATAACAAGAAAAGTAAATGCGGTGGACTTCTTATGAGAGACAAGTGTGTTTACTTAGATTTTACTACTCCTGATGCGTGGATTTTGGTCTACGCAAAAGGTTTTACTTCTCAAGGGATCTTGAGAAGATTGCAATCCCCACCAGGCAGTGTACCTGACCGATATAGTATAGTGAGTGGCAAGTACCGGGGGATTGATCGTTCTCTCGGGGAATAGTGATCGTTAGGATTGAAACTAATCTAATTAGGTTTAGAGGTAAGGGATGATTCTTTTTGTATTTTTATATTTTATGGAAAGCAAGTGAAAATCTCGGGTATTAGAAGAGTGGACGAAATTAGTTGCTAGTCAACTAACCCAAATAACTACTTAAACAAATAAATAAATAACAATAAAATAAAATGTATGAGAACTTCTAATATGGAGAAAAGCGTGTTTACTTAGATTTCATTACTCCCTAGTTATCTTTTATTGATTAATTAATTTGTCTCAATTGTATGGGTGAAGGGTTGCATTCCCTAATACCATTCGTGGGGCAATGTACGATCTTCCCCAACTCTGTAAGCTTCTATCTCTTCCTATGATGACACATTTAGTATCCTATCATGACATCATTAATAGTCACTTATGCATTTAATACAACCAATAAAACCGTAGTACACATCCGATTACATTTCTTAAGACGTTCAAGCAAGTTACCATATAGGAGATTAGCCAGTTTTCTTAAGCATAACGCTAAAATCAATCACCCATAACAAATAATGACAAGCCAACAACCAACAATCAATAACTAGGTTTCATTAGATTTAAGCAAACACAAGTAAATCTAAGCTAGCATATTAAAAGAAAGAAAAGCATACAATATAATCAAACAACACATAGACATATTGAATGATTAAAGGATAACATTTCTTTAATTGAACATGGAAGAAAAGAGGGTTTGGAACCCTAAAATTGATGCAAAAGTCGACTAAGGTTCGTACCAAAAGTTCCCTACCAAAAGTCCTCTCTTATGAATGAAAAAGCGAAAAGTATATATAGATTTAAAAAGGTGACGGCGTCCCCTTATAATGGCTGATGCCGTCATCTCGCCATGTCTAGGGTTTCTTGTCGTCCAATCCAACTTCTTGACGCCGTCCCCTTGTAGGACTTCTGGGCCGTCACGCCTTAGGAAATACAAGTGACGGCCTACTTTCTGTATAACGTGATGCCGTCAAACCTTATGCTTCAACTTTTCTTCTGGTGCGTCAAGTGCCATTGTGATATCCACCTCTTGTTCCAATGAGTGACGCCGTCCTTTTAAAATGCTTGATGCCGTCAGGTACAATTTCCACCTTAGATTATTGACTTTGTCATTTTCTTCACTTTTTGCTCCAAAAATGTCCAAAATGCTTCCTTTTCCAGAATTCTTCTCAAAAGTACCTAAATTGACAAAAGAAATGAATTAAGGTAATAGTTGATCATATTATCACGACTTAGGGCTTAAATGACCCCTTAAAAGCGTAACAAATTTCTCCTTATCAAATATCCTTACACTTGGGATTTGCTTGTCCTAAAGCAAATGATCTTTTATTCTAATCAAAATACAAGCTAGGGTTCATTTAACATTAAAATAAAAGTAATTACAACAAATGATCGTTCCACCTTAATCATAATAAGCACAGAAATTATACACTAGCACCTCACAAATAGTGTTTGGATACTCTCATCTCTCAGGTGTTATAAACCTATATATAACTAATAGAATGGAAAAATATCACTCACCACCTGTCATAGTAAATAGATTACCATAGGCTTGGGAAAGGATTGAAAACCTCCACCACTTGGCGTAAGCAGCTAGGAAAACACGGTTTGTTGTGTTAGTGCAAATATTACGATATTTAAACTAAACGGTTTCTTCGTTTTAATGATGACAAACATGTAACTTGTAATGCATAACGTAAAATACGAAAGTTACTTGTTTACACAAATCATCAATGCATACTTGCATCAACATTTCTCGACGTCTCAAGCATGCTTCAACAAATTCATAGATTTCCATACCGACGTAAATCACTCAAGGTATGGACAAACAAATCCACTACTTGACAAATGATCAAAGGAATATATTTTTCTAAACTTCCCATTTTTTATGTGACAAAACATTTTTTCAAAAATACATTTTACAAATTATTTTTGAATTATAAAGAAATGTTTTATTTTGGAAAATCATTTCAAAAATCCCAATAGCTATATACAGCTATATTTTTTTTTACCTAAATCAGCTGCAAACTCCCCCAAATAAACTTTCACCACTAAAGACAAAAATTGGAGCGTCTTTGTCTAGGACGGTACCACGGTACCGCTAAATTTAGAGGTACCGTGTGACAATTAGTGGTGTCGTCCCCCTGTAACGGTCATTTTTCTCTTTGCCTATAAATAGTGGACCATTTAACACTTTCCACCTGATTTTTCCAGCCACTTTTCTCTGGTTTAATCCCTTTTTAGTTAGATCACTTTTGTGGAAAACTAGAAGGGGGGTTGAATAGTTTACCGTTTAAAAATTTTTTAACTTGTTTAATTAGCTTTGAAACTTTCCGTTTGATCAAAGATATATACACAAACACAATATATAATATGATAGTAAATGAAAGAAACGATCAAACCACAACACGAGTATTTATCGTGGTTCGGCTACAAGGACTCTTTTTCCTTGCCCTACGTCCACGCCCTGAGTATCCAACTCGAGAGTTTCTTTCACTAGTCAACAAGCTCCTTTCACCGGCGGAGAAAACCTTACACGTCGCTTATACACGTTTACCGATACTAAGCTAGATGTCGAGTTCTTTTACAAGGGTACAACCACTCCCGTTAGTTATTTTAGAAGGGTACAACAACTCCCGTCACACTTTGTATTTTGAGGACTAAAATACTAACCGATCACTACTGAAAATACACAATCAAATAAAGTGTAAACTACACAAGTCTACACAATGCTAAGCTAACAAGTCTTGCAACGTTGTGTTGAATACTTGTAACTTTTTATGAACTCGTGAATCTCTTTGCTACAAAAAGAAACTTCACATATGAGATGTTAAAGGGTTAGATGAAAGAATGAATGAATGTGTGAAAATATGATGTAGAGTGATTAGCCAAAAATTAAACTTGTGGCTTAGTATTTATAGCAAAACCTTCTGCAGGCCTGGCGGATACGGCGGAACCCTTAGATGGGTTCCGTCCGTGTACCCCCAAGGTTCCGCCGGGCTTGCAGTTGGTTTTGAAATAAATCTTGCAAACCAAACAATGGCACATCTCATTACACCTAGTCAAACACAAAACTTGTGCAAGCAAACATATGGTTAGTCAAACACACTTTCTTTCCATAAATGTATATTGACAAAACTTGCCATAAATGTGATGTGACATTTCTATTTTAAGAAATAAAAAGTGTTGTGTTTTATGAAATGTAAAATGTAGCAAATGTCTAGTTTATGCAAGTCTTTAAAACTAAGATTATGTTTTACTTAGAAACTAAAGTTTATATTTTGTCGTTAACGAAACTTAGCAAAGATCGTAAAATATAAATAACGTTTTTAGGCGATATTTGTATTAACAATCTCCCCCTTTTTGTTGATGACAAAACATAAACTTTGTTTTTAAGTAACTCAGAAAATCTTAGTGTTTAAGACTTAAAAAAAAATTATATTAAACTTGTTTTACTTAAGTGATGAAAATCATATTAAGTTTAAAGGTTTAATATATTTCTCCCCCTTTTTGTCAAAACAAAAAGTAGAGTAGCGAAGCAGAATAATGCACGAGCTCCCCCTTTGTTGTTACTCCCCCTGAAAGGAGTGCCAAGATGGGAAACATGGATTTTGATCCTACAAAAAAATGGTTAGTTGGTTATATATATAATCAAGCTTGTAGTTACCACACATAATGCAACCACAATAACAACTCAAAAATGATCAACCAACAATTCAAGTAAGTAAGTAGAAAAAGATATCATTTCAAGTAAAATTTGACTTTTACAAGTCAAAGACAAGAAATAGGAAAGATCCTCCTACTTCTAAAAAAAAAACTAAAAATAACCAAGAAAATAAAAGAAAATCAAATCCTACTTTCCTAAATGGGGCAAAAGGCCTCCAAATATTGTCTAGGATTTGTTTGGGTGGGAAAGAGCATCCAAACATTCTATGACGTGTTGGAATGCAAAACGGGTTTCATCTTGGAATTGGTGAAGCAACAATTTGATGCTTTCACCCATTTGCTCACAATGTGAGCAAACATGGGGATGAGTGGGTGGAAATGGGTTGGTTTTGGTTTCTTGGTTTGAGGGTTGGTTGGTTTTTGGTTCTTGGTTGGAGGATGGGTTTGGTATAGAGTCAAGCAAGGTGGTTTGAAATTCCATTGCTTGATGGAGGTGATTCTCGATCATGCTTTGGATTTCCTCATAGGAAGGAAAGAAAGACTCAAAGGTTTGGGCTTGAGAATGTGGTGGAGTTGGGTGATCATGGTTTTCAAAATTTGGTTCTCCATAAAGAGGACCATGGATGTCATGGTAGATAGGGTGAAACAACAATGGTTTGGGTTGGTGGTATGTAACACCCCCAATTCATGGATGCAGCGGAATTCGAACTGGGTGTTACTTGACGGCACAATAGTCACAATAATAGAAAACGAACTCCAATTGAGTCGTTTTAAAAGATTTATCATTCAAATTATATAAATATCAGAGATTACAAAATGAGGTCCCAGATGGTTCCATGTTTACAAATTAAATGAGTTTTGAATGATAATAAAATTTATAGCCCTCTTGAGTATCCGTGTCCTTCCGTGCCATCCTTGATCGTCATGAACCTGAAATACATGCTTGAGAGGTCAACACAAAGGTTGAGTGGAATTCGTAGAGTTTAGTTAAATCGTTTGAACACAATAATCGTAATGTGAGGTAATTAATCACACATTCATAGTTAGAAAACAAAATCGTTATTTATTTCACTAAGCTCATACAACCAAAGCGTTAACATCGAACCAACAAAATTGGCATTATAGAAGCCCTATCAAGGTACTTTTGCCGTTATACCGCTAAATCTCAAATATAGTGCATTTGTGTGAACTCATCGTTGTTCAACACAAATGGGATTCGTCAATCCCAATAGATCTATTCACAATATTCGCGCTCACTAAAGGTAGTGACTAATGGTTCATGATATAGGGACTTCGAACATGGCAATCGTTACTTAGTGATAATAAAACATCGTCGGGTAGCATACAGTAGAAAGCATCGTGTTCGAGTAGAAAAATAATAGCATGTATTCCCCCCATGGGTTTGTAAAATAGTTAAACAATAGAAAGTGGGGCTACGAACTCACCTTAAGTTATGTAGTAAGTAGTGAAGGTGATGGTTGGATCGTGTAGGTTTCTATGAGCAACCTATAATAGAATGTTGCGACTTAGGATCGGAGTAAAGAATATGAAGTAGTGCCTATATATATATATATTGCATTTAATCCATGATGTGGTATGATGTATAATGTAAGTCTTTGAAAGAAATGATTCATGAAACATGTATGTTTATATATCGTTTACTACCGTTCGGGCCGACATAATTCAGAAGTCATGTTAGTAAGCGTTCGAGGAGCCAGGACACTTTAACTCGTAAATCCACAACTCAACTCGACGGCTTACATAATGAACTCCTCACATGAGGCTCCCTACTATTGTAGTAGTTGATGAAATATATAGATATAAGTTTTGATCCGAAAGGTTACATGTCCGATATTTGAATAAACTTAGAAAAGTTTATTAGTACATGAAGATTGTTATTAGGGTATGTTTCATAAGTTTTGTATGACCATTTTCTCTTGGTAATATCTCATGGTTCCCTTTTAAGTGAAGTAGATCCAAATTACTTGTTCAAGTTCTCGTCAACTCTTTGTTTCATGTTTACGCCTATGAAAGTTGGTATGGTCATTTCGTCATGGCCTAGCCATGACCTTTGGTCCTTGTTTCAAGGTCTTGAGACTCAACCTTGGCTCTAGCCATGGTTGTGGTCTTGATTCTAGGTCATAAGACCCCTTTTGTCTTCATAAACCATAACCTATATGTAATGACTTTGTCTAAAAATGGGCTGTTTAGAATTTGAAGAAATTTATCACTCGGAAAGCGTTTTCAGGGCTCGAGCTTCTTTGTTCCTGAACGAAAACGTCGTTCCGGACAACTTTCGTGTTTTAACTTTTTGATGAATCGGACCAGAAGTGGGACTTTCAAAACCCAAATTTGATCAGAATGGTATTTGGCAGATTTGCCGGAAACTTTGGTAATTTCAAATGGGCGTAACTTTTGACTCGTATACTCGTTTTGGGTGGTTCAAATTGCTATGGTTTCCTTGTTAAGTCCTCTACTGTAATATGTAATGATCCAACATCATATTTTTACCATTTTGGTCGTGGTTTTCCAAGAAAGTCACTAGTTTACTTGTTTTAGTAACTTGTCTTAACAATCAATTACAATAACTTGTTTTGATCATTTTTATACATCATGGACATAACTACAAGACATAATATAGCAAGAATAACATGTAAATAACATGAACATGATTATTTAACAAGAATCAAGTTAGGGTTTGGCTCACAACTTTTGGCTTTCAAAGATGAAAGGAAGTTAACATGTAAGGATAGGACTTTGATAGACTTGCTTCAACCCACTTCACTTCATGCAATCTTTCTACTCTTGTAATCTTGAAAGAGAGATGATGAAAATTGAGGTGACTTGAGTGGATTCAAACTCAAGAGAAATCACCAAAGTTCTAAAGATTTGAAGTAGTTTTGATGAATCAAAACTAAACTAGGGTTTATGTATGGATATTGCACTTGATTTCTTGGATGGAACTTGAAGTAAACTAGTAAAATGAAGGGTGTTGTGTGTGTGGGTCGTTCATATGGTCAAGGAGTGGGAGGAGAAGCATTTATATGCAAATGAGGAGGTTACATTGTTGACTAGTCAACACTTGGAGGCCAAGTTGAACACATGTTCACATCTCATGACACAAGGCATAAGATCAAGCCACATGGGTGGTGAATCCCCCCTCCAAGGCTGTTCATGAGCTTGGAGAGCAAGGGTGTGGACTTTTCTTGGTATTATCCAAGATACTTGGTTAGTTTTGACTCCGGGAAATGCCAATCGTAAATGATTAAGCCTCAAAACGTAAAACCGGGTGTCGTAAAATTATGGAATTTGAAAGTATTGATAAACATGTCAATAAGTTCCATAATAAAATATAAAATGAGTGGTAGGTTCCATCGGGTGCTAAAACCCTGCTAAAAACTGGAAACACGGGTCTAAAACGCGTAATACGTAAAACGTACGAATATTGCGTAAAATTGAGAAAAGTAAAATGTTACTTTTCTAATGTGATAAAAATGATTTAAAATGACTTATAATGTCTAGACTGGGCTCAGTCTAGTGTCGGTTGGTATTAAATGTCTTTTAGACATCAAACCGTAAGCCTAAAAATCACGAAATGACTTATAACATCAAGGGATGATTTTTGGTCAATGGAGGAGGGAAAGAATATGTTGACTTTTTCTAAGAAGTTGAAAACTCAAATAGTCTTAGAAACGCGTTTTGTGGACTAACGGTTAATCGCCCAAACGGTTAAGCGTGCTCATGTGAGATTAGTACAGGCTTGGGTGACCTGCTGGGAAGTCTTTGGTCATGTTTTTCTCAGTCACGATTAATTCTCAAATAAATCATGAGTGTGTCAAACATTTTTCTGATGTGGGGTCACCTGACGGGGTTGAATTTCGTTGTGCGTAGAATTTCTGATTGACGTTTTACCCTAAAACGTGTAATTCTGTGTAATTCCTTAATAACTTTCACGAAAATGAGCTTATGAATGTCAAACTTTTAATTTGCCATGGAAATTATTTATCACTCAATAAAATCAAATAAAAACCAACTTTCGGGAAAGTTTCGGGAAAAATGAATAGTAAAAATGAATAGTAAAAGTGAATAGTGAATTTTCCGAGAATAGTAATTAACCTGAAATTGCGAATTGTTACAGTCTCTACCCCTTACGTTGAACTTCGTCCCGAAGTTCTTTGTGTGTCATATGTTGGAGTGATGTCGATGAAAAGGTGTGGTTACTTATGAGGACTAGAGTCTGGAATTACCAGTGATGTAATTTGATTTGTCATTTCGGTGTATGGTGTAGGATGAGGCTTCCTTTTATGTAGGAAAGGTATGGTAATAGTCGAATATCAAAGGAAATTGATATAGCAGTCGGATATTAATAGGAATTAATATAGTAGTTGAATATCAAATAGAACTTGATATAGTTGTCAAGTATCAATAACAATTGATATAAGAATCGAATCATGGAATAAGCGTTGAACATGTGGTTGGACCAAGTCCTGTTTGAATTGTACGGCTGCCCATGCATATGGCTACATGGCTTCGCAATGAGTTTGGTACGACTGCGCATGCGTATGGTTACATGGCCCCGTAATGAGTTTGTTTGTTATTGCACTATCATTATGAAAACCAAAAGTAAATCTCGTACTAATGGAAATTGGGATAGTTGTTGCAATCATAGCCTAGTAGGTAATCTGTTGTTGTATCTAGTGTTTATTGACTTCATACTTATGTTATTTCGGATATAATTAAGCCCACTTGTTTATAATTCTTTATTTACATAGAGAGGCATCCCAAACAATGTAACTAAAGGAATATAAACGTATGGTTCGATGATTTATAATTTCTTTATTTAAATGAAAAGGCATCCTAATCCATTCAAATAAGGACATTATAAATCATCCTACTCAAGAATTCCCGACACAACATTCATACTTAGCCGGTGAGTTACAAGGTAGTGTATTATGAGATGATACTGGTGTTCCAAAAGTACAAGATGAATATTCAAACTTGTAAAGCTGATGAGGGTACTTGTGGTGTAACTAAGGATGATTTGAGCTTTAAAAGTGCATCAAAATCTGTAAATGAGCTTGTGGTTCCAACGGTTGTGAAGATAATGTTATGATATGTTGATGAATAAAAGTGTGTAGTGTATGCTTAACATTAATACTCTTAGGTATAGATGTTGAGTTTGCTTTAAAAATCTTAAGAGATTTTAAAAGTTTATGATGGAATGGTATCCTAAACAGGATGGTACTTCTACAGGATGAAGAGAATAATTGATAACTATCCCAAGATAGTAGTTCGGATTATCTCATAAATGAAAAATTTCAAGAATGAAATTAGGTAACACAAATAAGGTGTTAAGATTTCGCTGAGTGGTAAGACATTATCGTGTCTCTAGATTGTCTTAATGTATTCTGGTGGTTTATCGAGTTCATGTAGGAAATCAACCTAAACATAACCCTAGTACAACTACTCTCAGTATTGGAAAATTTTAAGTCGAATATAGTTAGTCAGACTATATTCCACTGTCCCAAGGTTAAATATAGGTGACTAGTCTATATTTAGCCAAGGTTCGATAAAATTTTCAAATACCTAAACTAGGTATACTTTTGATATGTCCGTTGCTTTCGGGAAACTGTCCACTAAACAAAGGCGATGTCAAACCCTTAAGTTGCAAGTCCCGTCCATACAAGACTTGTAACGTATGTTTTCATATTCCATTGCATAGAAGGTAGTAAGGGTAGATACGTATGGAAAGGAAGTTTTAAGTAGTTCTAAAATAGAACATACTTGGCCAGGATCACGAACTTTTAATAATGAAGGTTTCATAAGAAAACTTTGATGAATGTAGAGAAAGTTCAGCTTTTGTCGATGATGGATTAGTTTGTCCTTTAGAAATCTCATATTTCTTGTTTTGAAATCGATAGATTGTGACGGGTTTTTGATATCATAAGAAATGATATTGATTATGTGATGGAATAATTCTAGAGACCATTTGCACAAAACACAAAGTCTCGGAAGTAGGTTAGACCATTGTGTAATTCACAATGTCTGGGAAGTAGGTTAAACCGTTGTGTGACTCAAAACATTTGAGAAATGATTAAGACCATTGTATCATACAATGTCTTGGAAAATGAATGAGACCATTGCATCGCACAATGTCTTGGAAAATGAATGAGACCATTGTATCTCACAATGTCTTGGAAAATGAATGAGACCATTGTATCTCACAATGTCTCGGAAAATGAATGAGACCATTGTATCTCACAATGTCTTGGAAAATGAATGAGACCATTGTATCCCACAATGTCTTGGAAAATGAATGTTGGAGTAGGAACATGATTGGGAGAATGTAGTTGTGCCGAAATGCCATAGAATAGGCATACGCAGATATGTTTAGATAAAATGATTGAAAATAAACCGAGTTTATATATCAATATACTAATATGTTCATGTAGCATAAAATGCCTAGTGTGTATATATCAATATACTTATATGTGTTCATGTAGCATAAAATGCTTACGGGGAAATGCTCAATTATGTTTAGGGTACATATATCAATATGCAATTATGTTTGTGTAGCATAAAAATGTCTTCGGGGAAATGCTCAAAATGGGTATATATGAATATACTAACATGTTTGTGTATCATAACATGCTTACTAAATCCATAATCGTCTGGAGGATGGAAGACACGGAGAGCGGAAGGCTATAAAATGTTTTTGCTTGTATGTGTGGTTATAGTTTAGGTCTCAATTAGACCCGTTTCTCTATAACCATGGCTCTGGTACCAATCTGTAACACCCCCAATTCATGGATGCAGCGGAATTCGAACTGGGTGTTACTTGACGGCACAATAGTCACAATAATAGAAAACGAACTCCAATTGAGTCGTTTTAAAAGATTTATCATTCAAATTATATAAATATCAGAGATTACAAAATGAGGTCCCAGATGGTTCCATGTTTACAAATTAAATGAGTTTTGAATGATAATAAAATTTATAGCCCTCTTGAGTATCCGTGTCCTTCCGTGCCATCCTTGATCGTCATGAACCTGAAATACATGCTTGAGAGGTCAACACAAAGGTTGAGTGGAATTCGTAGAGTTTAGTTAAATCGTTTGAACACAATAATCGTAATGTGAGGTAATTAATCACACATTCATAGTTAGAAAACAAAATCGTTATTTATTTCACTAAGCTCATACAACCAAAGCGTTAACATCGAACCAACAAAATTGGCATTATAGAAGCCCTATCAAGGTACTTTTGCCGTTATACCGCTAAATCTCAAATATAGTGCATTTGTGTGAACTCATCGTTGTTCAACACAAATGGGATTCGTCAATCCCAATAGATCTATTCACAATATTCGCGCTCACTAAAGGTAGTGACTAATGGTTCATGATATAGGGACTTCGAACATGGCAATCGTTACTTAGTGATAATAAAACATCGTCGGGTAGCATACAGTAGAAAGCATCGTGTTCGAGTAGAAAAATAATAGCATGTATTCCCCCCATGGGTTTGTAAAATAGTTAAACAATAGAAAGTGGGGCTACGAACTCACCTTAAGTTATGTAGTAAGTAGTGAAGGTGATGGTTGGATCGTGTAGGTTTCTATGAGCAACCTATAATAGAATGTTGCGACTTAGGATCGGAGTAAAGAATATGAAGTAGTGCCTATATATATATATATATTGCATTTAATCCATGATGTGGTATGATGTATAATGTAAGTCTTTGAAAGAAATGATTCATGAAACATGTATGTTTATATATCGTTTACTACCGTTCGGGCCGACATAATTCAGAAGTCATGTTAGTAAGCGTTCGAGGAGCCAGGACACTTTAACTCGTAAATCCACAACTCAACTCGACGGCTTACATAATGAACTCCTCACATGAGGCTCCCTACTATTGTAGTAGTTGATGAAATATATAGATATAAGTTTTGATCCGAAAGGTTACATGTCCGATATTTGAATAAACTTAGAAAAGTTTATTAGTACATGAAGATTGTTATTAGGGTATGTTTCATAAGTTTTGTATGACCATTTTCTCTTGGTAATATCTCATGGTTCCCTTTTAAGTGAAGTAGATCCAAATTACTTGTTCAAGTTCTCGTCAACTCTTTGTTTCATGTTTACGCCTATGAAAGTTGGTATGGTCATTTCGTCATGGCCTAGCCATGACCTTTGGTCCTTGTTTCAAGGTCTTGAGACTCAACCTTGGCTCTAGCCATGGTTGTGGTCTTGATTCTAGGTCATAAGACCCCTTTTGTCTTCATAAACCATAACCTATATGTAATGACTTTGTCTAAAAATGGGCTGTTTAGAATTTGAAGAAATTTATCACTCGGAAAGCGTTTTCAGGGCTCGAGCTTCTTTGTTCCTGAACGAAAACGTCGTTCCGGACAACTTTCGTGTTTTAACTTTTTGATGAATCGGACCAGAAGTGGGACTTTCAAAACCCAAATTTGATCAGAATGGTATTTGGCAGATTTGCCGGAAACTTTGGTAATTTCAAATGGGCGTAACTTTTGACTCGTATACTCGTTTTGGGTGGTTCAAATTGCTATGGTTTCCTTGTTAAGTCCTCTACTGTAATATGTAATGATTCAACATCATATTTTTACCATTTTGGTCGTGGTTTTCCAAGAAAGTCACTAGTTTACTTGTTTTAGTAACTTGTCTTAACAATCAATTACAATAACTTGTTTTGATCATTTTTATACATCATGGACATAACTACAAGACATAATATAGCAAGAATAACATGTAAATAACATGAACATGATTATTTAACAAGAATCAAGTTAGGGTTTGGCTCACAACTTTTGGCTTTCAAAGATGAAAGGAAGTTAACATGTAAGGATAGGACTTTGATAGACTTGCTTCAACCCACTTCACTTCATGCAATCTTTCTACTCTTGTAATCTTGAAAGAGAGATGATGAAAATTGAGGTGACTTGAGTGGATTCAAACTCAAGAGAAATCACCAAAGTTCTAAAGATTTGAAGTAGTTTTGATGAATCAAAACTAAACTAGGGTTTATGTATGGATATTGCACTTGATTTCTTGGATGGAACTTGAAGTAAACTAGTAAAATGAAGGGTGTTGTGTGTGTGGGTCGTTCATATGGTCAAGGAGTGGGAGGAGAAGCATTTATATGCAAATGAGGAGGTTACATTGTTGACTAGTCAACACTTGGAGGCCAAGTTGAACACATGTTCACATCTCATGACACAAGGCATAAGATCAAGCCACATGGGTGGTGAATCCCCCCTCCAAGGCTGTTCATGAGCTTGGAGAGCAAGGGTGTGGACTTTTCTTGGTATTATCCAAGATACTTGGTTAGTTTTGACTCCGGGAAATGCCAATCGTAAATGATTAAGCCTCAAAACGTAAAACCGGGTGTCGTAAAATTATGGAATTTGAAAGTATTGATAAACATGTCAATAAGTTCCATAATAAAATATAAAATGAGTGGTAGGTTCCATCGGGTGCTAAAACCCTGCTAAAAACTGGAAACACGGGTCTAAAACGCGTAATACGTAAAACGTACGAATATTGCGTAAAATTGAGAAAAGTAAAATGTTACTTTTCTAATGTGATAAAAATGATTTAAAATGACTTATAATGTCTAGACTGGGCTCAGTCTAGTGTCGGTTGGTATTAAATGTCTTTTAGACATCAAACCGTAAGCCTAAAAATCACGAAATGACTTATAACATCAAGGGATGATTTTTGGTCAATGGAGGAGGGAAAGAATATGTTGACTTTTTCTAAGAAGTTGAAAACTCAAATAGTCTTAGAAACGCGTTTTGTGGTCTAACGGTTAATCGCCCAAACGGTTAAGCGTGCTCATGTGAGATTAGTACAGGCTTGGGTGACCTGCTGGGAAGTCTTTGGTCATGTTTTTCTCAGTCACGATTAATTCTCAAATAAATCATGAGTGTGTCAAACATTTTTCTGATGTGGGGTCACCTGACGGGGTTGAATTTCGTTGTGCGTAGAATTTCTGATTGACGTTTTACCCTAAAACGTGTAATTCTGTGTAATTCCTTAATAACTTTCACGAAAATGAGCTTATGAATGTCAAACTTTTAATTTGCCATGGAAATGATTTATCACTTGATAAAATCAAATAAAAACCAACTTTCGGGAAAGTTTCGGGAAAAATGAATAGTAAAAATGAATAGTAAAAGTGAATAGTGAATTTTTCGGGAATAGTAATTAACCTGAAATTGCGAATTGTTACATGGTATTCCTGTTGTGGTGGTTGGTTGTGGTTAAAATGCTCATTTTGGTCAAGAATTGACCTTGGTGTTTCATTTGCAAAAGGTGGTGGTTGTGTTGGTCTTGGTGGAAGATCATTGAGATCTTGGACAAAAGGGTGTGGTGATGTTGGAGGAGACCCAAATAACTCCATAGCTTCAAGTTTTGGCAATGGTGATGGTGATGGAGTTTTGGATGGTTGGGTTGGAGCACTTGGTGGAGTTAGGTCAATGGGTGATTTTGTTAGTGGTTGAGTGAGCTCATTGGGTTCATTGGGTGATGGAGATGGAGATGCAAGGTTTAGAAAATGTTCATTTTTAATTGGTGAGGTGAATTCATCCGAGGATGAGGAGCTTAGGTTGATGGATTGGTTAGACCAAAGTGGTTTGACACTTATCCGGGCGGTTTTCCGGACGGGTCTTGATGGTTGAGAGGTGATAGTTGACTTAGTCATGGTTAAAATGGTTTAAAAGATCAGAAATTGTGATGGAGAAGGTGTGATTTGATAGTGTTTAGGATGGTTTAATTTATAGTGATGAAGAAGTGTGGGAAGGAGTGTTTGGATTTGATGTTTAGCCATACAAAAATGGAGGTTCCTAATGATTTGGAAGACTAATTGTGGGTTTTCAAATCATGGAAGTTAATCCAATGAAAATGGTGAAGTAGGAAGACAAAGATTTGCACTAAACGCTTAGTGGTTTTGGCAAATTTGTTGAAGGATATGTCTCAGGGATTTCAAGGAACCTTTGGAAGGGTTCTTTCCTTTATGTGTGAAGGTTCCTTGAGGTAGTTATGGGTATTTTTGAAATTTGGCGGGAAATGGTTTTCTTTGAGTTATAAGGAATGAGAACTACCCTATTGTGCTTAACAAATTGCAGGAAATTGGTTTCTATCTAAAAGGATGGTATTTTGTTGATTGGATGTTGAAATGTTGAAAACTAAAAAAAATTATGCAGGAAATCTGGCGGAACCTTCAGAATACACAGGCAGAACCCGTGTGAGGGCTCCGTCCGGTCCGTTGGGCCATTTCTGGGTTGCCCAGAAAATACACTGGTGGAACCCATTCTAGGGTGCCGCCAGATCTGCTAGACCTGAAAAACAATACAGTCCGCGATTTTGACCCGCGAGATGATTTTCAAATTTTTCAAAAACTCCTAAAATCAAAAATATAATGCATATCTTGTTAGGTAATGCAAAAAATGGACATGTAAACACGCATACCATAGGACTTTGACCGGGGGGGGGGGGGGTAGCGAATTTCACTATACTTAGTGAAAATTTCATAAACATGAAAATTTGACAACTTGCCAAAAGTTGTCTACCTGCATCATTGTTAGTTAATACATGTTCCAAATAGTATCACAAATTGTACCAACACACAAATACATCACAAATACTGTTTAAACGACCAAATTGTTCAAATAGCACCTAGTGCCGAACACTCCTACACACCCGTACTCATTGACGGTCAATCTTGTTCTTGAGCTTTCCAAGGAATCTTCCAAGATTTTTAAACATCCCTTTGTTTGCTTGAACTCCGCCGACTCATTTGGAATATCTGGAAGTTGGGATAGGTATTCTAGAGGTGGGAGCCTAGAGTTGGGCAAAGAGTCATCTTCACTTATTGAGGAAGATGATGAGGAGGTAGGAGGATGAGGACGTTTTCCTTGAGCTTTGTAAACTCTCTTATCACTAAGTGGAACAAAGGTGTGTGGAATGAGAGAGTAGTCAAGACGAAGACCGTTTGGAGTTGGTGGAATGGGAGAGATGAACCTAAAGAGACGGGTCAAGAGCATTCCATACGGCATAGCCGTTGTGCCATGCACGGGAATGTCGGCCATTCTCTTGGCCATGTAGTAGGCAAGGTTGAAGGGTTTCCTAACGGACAAAGAGTAGAGCATGTAGCAAAGGCAAATATTTATATGATCTCGGTTTCCTATGGTGCTAATGACATTTGCTCTAAGGACTTCCTCCCATTTCTTGAATTGGGGCTTGAGTTCATTCATTTCCATTCCATATGGGTCCTTTTCGACCTCATTTCCCGAACGGGTTCTCCTAGTGTTGGTTGTCCTAACAAAGAGGTGGTCACGAAGTACATCTTTTGACACAAGAGGGGTGTCATAGGGATGGATGCGGTCAAAGAGTGTGTCAAGAGTTGAGAGGGAGTGCAAGTCGGAGTAGATGCAAGTACCACGGTTTGGAACACCTATGATTTGAGCAAACTCCTCAAGAGTGAAGGAGTATTGATGACCACTAGCCCTAAAGTTGATAGACATGCGACCATACTCATCCGTGGAGAGAGTGACGGATGCATAGAATTCTAGAATGAACCTAGGACAAATAGGCTCGACGATTTCTAAAAGACACTCAAAGTTGATTGTGGCAAATTCGGTGTAAAGGTTTGTGCCTTCTAGGAAGGACGGGTCAATGGTTCTACCCTCATGGACATAATGTTTTTCTAAGGCTTTGAAAACGTCGATTTAAGTTGGAGTAAGACCTTTGGTTTTGTGGTGTTTGGGTAGGTACTTAATGGTGTCCTTGTGGTCGTAGTGGGTTAGAGGAGGCATGATGATTCCTAGAAAAACAAAATTTCACATTTTAGTCTAGGTAAACGACTATTGTAATGTGGTTGTTCTAGTGTGTGCCTATATGAAAACAATGTGGAGGTGCGGTTATCTTGACTTATTTTGATGCTTCAAAAACGTTTTATAATGCAAGTTTTGTTATCAAACAAAAGATAACCCAAGCGCTCCTAGTTCAATGTAGCTTCGTTTGAATGTACCCGAAAATACACATTGGTTATGTATTCCCTTTAGCATTCAAGAGACATTATGCAACTGATGTTTTAAACATAACGTTTTGATTTTGTATTCTCAATGTGAGACGAAAAAATATTTGTCCTATTTGTGAGAAATTTTTGGAAGAATTTGACATGGGGTGCTTTAGTAAACATGTTTACACTTAGTAAGAATGCAATTCCTAACTATGGGGAACATGATTAGTTTTGTTAAACACCTAATTTCATGCATGAGTTTCTCAAGTTAATGCATAACCCCAAGTTTTTGTTTTTGTGCAAAAAAATAGAATTCCTAGACTCAGATCAGGATTGTAATCAAGTTTAGAATACTTACAATGATGATTGTTTTGCAATGTGAGTGAAAGGAAGACCAAGAAATCGCAGGTATGCATGGATGGTAAAGTGAATAGTAACAGTTTGGAAGTGGTGGTATGAGATAATGGGTGTTTGGTTTAATATAAACAAAAAAATGGTTCTGCAGGTCGGCGGATACGGCGGACCCTTGAATTGGGTTCCGTCCGTTGTGTCTGAGGGTTCCGCCGACCCTGCTGAGAAAAAGAGTTATGGATTTGTTTTGATTTTTGTGATTTTTGTCTAATGTCCAAAACTACAACGTAGGTTCCATGAGTCCTAAGCCTAGCCTAAGAAGGTTAAAAGGTTCACGTTTAAGGGGTTTTGTGAGAATGTCGGCTATGTTGTCTTCGGAAGAAACTTTCTCAATTGAGATATTTTCTTTTTGAACGTTGTCACAAAGGAAATGATGACGGATTTCAATATGTTTGGTACGAGCATGTTGAACCGGCCGGGTTTTTGCTAAGATCAATGGCACCTTTGTTGTCACAAAGAATTGTGATGTCGTTAAGTTGAATTCCGTAGTTGACAAGAGCTTGCTTCATCCAAAGAGCTTGTTGACATGCCTTTCTGGCCGAAACGTACTCGGCTTCCGTTGTTGAGATAGCAAGAGCCGTTTGCTTCTTTGAGAACCATGAGGTGAGACAATGTCCAACAAAAGTAAAAATACCACTTGTACTTTTTCTATCATCATAGTCACCGGCATGATCCGAGTCGGCATACACTATGGTGTCTATTCCCGTTCCTTTGGGATACCGTAAACCTAAATGTGTAGTGCCCTTAATATACCTAAAAATCCTTTTAACGGCTTCGAGATGAGTAGTCTTAGGATCTTCTTGAAAACGAGCACATAGACAAACACTAAACATAATGTCGGGTCTACTAGCCGTTAGGTAAAGTAGACAACCAGTCATACCTCTATATTTAGTGCTATCTACGGATTCACTTTCCTCATCCTTGGTAAGTTTAGTTTCCGTGGACATGGGTGTTTTGATTGGTTTCGAATCTTCTAATCCAAATTTCTTAAGCATGTCCTTAATATATTTAGATTGGTTAAAGAAGATACCATCTTCTAGTTATTTAATTTGGAGTCCTAGGAAAAAGTTGAGTTCTCCCATCATACTCATTTCAAACTCGTCATGCATGATTTTTGAGAAATCTACACATAATTCTTGACAAGTTGATCCGAATATAATGTCATCAACATAGATTTGGACTATGATAATATGTGAATCTTTCTTCTTAGTGAAGAGAGTATTATCAACTAAGCCCATGGTATACTTATGGTCAACTAGGAAGGTTTTAAGTCGACCATACCATGCTTTTGGAGCTTGCTTAAGTCCGTAAAGAGCCTTTTTAAGTTTGTAAACATGATTTGGTTTTTCAAAATCGATGAAGCCTGGTGGTTGAGCAACATACACTTCTTCATTTATGACTCCATTTAGAAATGCACTTTTGACGTCTATTTGAAAGAGTTTAAAATTGTATGCACATGCATATGCAAGTAAGATTCTAATTGACTCGAGCCTAGCAACCGGAGCAAAAGTTTTATCGTAGTCAATTCCTTCTTGTTGGTTATATCCTTGTGCAACTAGCCTAGCTTTGTTTCTAGACATAATTCCATTTTCATCCATTTTATTACGAAAGACCCATTTTATTCCAATTATAGTTTGACTCTTTGGTTGAGGAACTAATGTCCATACATCATTCCTAACAAATTGGTTTAACTCTTCTTGCATTGCAATTACCCAAAACTCATCTTTAATGGCTTCATTAATGTTTTTCGGTTCAATGGTTGACACGAAACAAAAGTAGTTGCTTTCATTTTGAACTTTTGATCTTTGTGTTCTTTCGTTAATGTTGCCTATGACACCATCTAATGGATGACTTTTATATTCTTTGACATTTACAAGTTCTTTGTTTAATAGTTCATCTTCCTTGTCATTACCTAAAATCTCTTGACTTTCTATTGCTTGGCTTTCAACTAAGTCATCATCTACCAAAGGTGATGTCTTAGAGGGATGTGGACTCTCGTCAAATGTTACGTTCAACGATTCCTCGACTCTTAAGGTTTCTTTGTTCAAAACAATGTAAGCTTTACTATTTTGTGAATATCCAAGAAATACACCTTCATAAGACTTTGGGTCAAATTTGGTAAGATAATCCTTGGTGTTAAGAATGAAGCATTTACTTCCAAACACTCTAAAGTATCCTAATGTAGGCTTTTTACCTTTATATAGTTCATAAGGAGTTTTAAAAAATGGTCTAATTAAGACTCGATTTAAAATATACGTTGATGTGTCAACGACATTACACCAAAATTTTTGTGGAATGTTTTGTTCATTAAGCATTGTTCTACTCATCTCTTGCAATGTCCGGTTTTTACGTTCTACTACACCATTAGATTGAGGGGTATGTGGAGCCGAAAAGTTATGAGTAATACCATTAATACACAAAAGTTTCCAAATTGAAATTCATTATCAAATTCATGACCGTGATCCGTTCTAATAGACACAATATTAGACCCTACTTGATTTTGAATTTTCTTACTTAGAATCTCAAATTTATCAAAAGCTTCATTTTTACTTTTCAAAAATTTTGTCCAAGTATATCTTGAGTAATCATCGACTATGACCAAAGTGTAGAAGTTACTTCCATAACTTTGTATAGCGGATGGACCAAATAAATCCATATGCAAAAGTTCTAGACACCTAGATGTAGAAACCAAGTTTTTAGCCTTATGGCTACTATGGACTTGTTTACCGACTTTGCAAGCATCACAAAAGTGTTGGTCATATTTCAACTTAGGTAGGTTTCGAACTAAGTCTTTGGAGGAGAGGTTTTGAATTAGTCTCATGTTAGCGTGTCCTAAACGTCTATGCCATAAAGTTGAAGATTCATCTAATGAAGTAAGAAAAAGTTTGTCTCTAGATGTTGGATCCATCTTCATGACGTATACGTTGTTCTTAAGAACACCTTTGGCTATGGTTATACCATCTTTAAGTATTTTACTTCCGTTTTGACTAAAAAGGACATTATATTTATTACGACAAAGTTGACTAATACTAAGAAGATTAAAACCTAAGTTATCAACATGAGCTACATCATCTATAAAAAGGGAGTCATGAGAGATTGTACCTTTTCCGATGATTTTGCTCTTAGCATTACTACCAAACGTAACATTACCTCCATCACATTTGTGATAAGTAGTGAAGAGGCTTTTGTTACCCGTCATGTGCCTTGAACAACCGCTATCTTTAATCCATTCATCCGGTTCCAAACAAACTTTGAGGCACACCTATTTTACAAAAAACACTCAAACATTTGGTCCCCAATTTCTCATGGGTCCATTTTGGTTAAGCATACCATTAACTTGTTCCAAGTATGAAAGTAGAACATAAGGGTTCCAAGACATGTAGTTTGGAGCTTGGTAATGTCCAGGAGTGTTTTGGTTCCATACATGTTGGTAGTTTGGTCGTGTGTTGAAGTTGCTCTTTGGAAAGGGGCGTTTGGGAATTGGAGTCTTAGGTCTTGGTTGAGTAGTCTTAGCTCTAAATTCATTTTTACTAAGTCCTACTCCAGTTTTAAAGGCAGGTTTTGTTCCATTTTTATATGTAACTTTAACAAATTTTGAACGATCCGATGTGGATGGTGTTACTGCTGCAGCAGACCTGGCGGAACCTTCGGGTTCAACGGGCGGAACCCTGGATTGGGTTCCGTCTGTTCCGCAGGCTGCTGTAGCAGTTTTGTTAGTTTCTTGTGCATTCTTTTCTTGTTTCGTTTGACCCTTTGAAGTTTCTATTTTCATGAAACCTAGTCTTGTTTTATCAAAGGGTGACTTTTGAAGTTTCATAATTTCATCCGCACAAGAAATGCTCTTATCGAACTTCTTAAACTTCGTGGTTTGTTTTATTAGATCATTTTGAGTAATTTTAAGTTTCTCAACTTCGAGTTTAAGCTCTTCACATGATTTACATGACGTGTCAATACCTTTACTCTTTTCTAATCTCTTAGCTTTTTCTTTTAACTCATAAACTTCATTTTCTAAAAACTCCTTTTTAGTTTTCAAAAACTTATTTTTGTTTATGATTTTTAAGCTCAATTCACAAAGTTTGTTATATTCTTTTTGTAAGGTGTCATCATCAGTAGAAGAATATGATGAGTCGGAGAGTACCTCATTTGAGTCGTGAGCCATGAGAGCAATATCATCATTCTTTGGCTCATCGTCATCTCCTTCATAGTCACTCCAAGCACCACCCACAAAAGCTTGTTGAGGCTTTCTCTTGGGTGGTTTTGGACATTCTCCTACTAGATGACTTGTGTCTCCACACCTATAGCATTTCCTTTCAACCTTTCCTTTCCTATCATCATAATCTTTTCAGAAGGTTTTCTTGTCATCTTTAGGTTGCCTTACAAAATTCCCTCGTCTACGAAAGAACTTCTTGAAGTCTCTCACGGCCATAGCATATTCCTCATCATCACTATCCGAAGTAGATTGTTCATCATCACTTGATTGGACTCTAGCTTTCAAGGCAATAGACTTAACTTTTACTTTCTTGCCTTTAACTAATTCCGAATCTTTTTCCATTACCATTTCATGAACTTTGAGGTTTCCAATTATCTCGTCAAGTGACATGCTTGAAAGATCTTTGGATTCTTCAATTGCCGTCACTTTTGCTCTCCACTTCGGATGGGGTGCTCTAAGGAATTTCCTGACAAAATTCTTACTACAAAAAGATTCATCAAGTGGTTTAAGTGAAGTAATAATAGTGTTAAACCTAGCAAATGCATTATCAATAATCTCATCTTCGGGAATAACAAATTGTTCATATTGTTGAACAAGAAGATCAATTTGTTATCCTTAACTTGTGAGTTTCCTTGATGAGTGACTATTAAAAATTGCCAAATATCTTAGGCGGTTTTACACATAAAGACTCTTTCATATTCTTTCTTAGGTAAAGCATTGTAAAGCATCATTTTAGCTTCATTATTTTTAGCAATCAATTTCTTTTGATCATCATCTTTAGTATTAGAAGCTATATTATCACCATCAATGATTATATACCACAAATCTATATCTTTAGATTTCACGTAAGTTTCAAAACGGTTTTTCCAATATATAAAACCATTTGCTTCAAAAAGTGGTGGTCTTTGCATAGATTGCTCTTCTTTGTAATTTTCAAAATCCTTGGATCGTTTCAAGTTTTAAAACACAATATATTTTAAAAGCTTGAGTAACGTAGCTCTTGATGCCAATTGTGGAAAACTAGAAGGGGAGTTGAATAGTTTACCGTTTAAAATCTTTTTAACTTGTTTAATTAGCTTTGACACTTTCCGTTTGATCAAAGATATATACACAAACACAATATATAATATGCAAGTAAATGAAATAAACGATCAAACCACAACACGAGTATTTATCGTGGTTCGGGTACAAAGACTCTTTTTCCTTGCCCTACGTCCACGCCCCGAGTATCCAACTCGAGAGTTTCTTTCACTAGTCAACAAGCTCCTTTCACCGGCGGAGAAAACCTTACACATCGCTTATACACGTTTACCAACACTAAGCTAGATGTCGAGTTCTTTTACAAGGGTACAACCACTCACGTTAGTTCTTTTACAAGGATACAAGAACTCCCGTCACACTTTGTATTTTAAGGACTAAAATACTAACCGATTACTACTGAAAATACACAATCAAATGAAGTGTAAACTACACAATTCTACACAATGCTAAGCTAACAAGTCTTGCAACGTTGTGTTGAATACTTGTAACTTTTTATGAACTCGTGAATCTCTTTGCTACAAAAAGAAACTTCACATATGAGATGTTAAAGGGTTATATGAAAGAATGAATGAATGTGTGAAAATATGATGTAGAGTGATAAGCCAAAAATCAAACTTGTGGCTTAGTATTTATAGCAAAACCTTCTGCAGGCCTGGCGGATACGGCGGAACCCTCAGATGGGTTCCGCCCGTGTACCCCCAGGGTTCCGCCGGGCTTGCAGTTGGTTTTGCAATAAATCTTGCAAACCAAACAATGTCACATCTCATTACACCTAGTCAAACACAAAACTTGTGCAAGCAAACATATGGTTAGTCAAACACACTTTCTTTCCATAAATGTATATTGACAAAAGTTGCCATAAATGTGATGTGACATTTCTATTTTAAGAAATAAAAAGTGATGTGTTTTATGAAATGTAAAATGTAGCAAATGTCTAGTTTATGCAAGTTTTTAAAACTAAGATTATGTTTTACTTAGAAACTAAAGTTTACATTTTGTCGTTAACGAAACTTAGCAAAGATCGTAAAATATAAATAACGTTTTTAGGCGATATTTTTTATTAACAACTTTCTTTGATCATTTAGAGAGTCTTAGTTTGTTTTAAAGTGATCCAATCATCCAGTCAAGTGATCACCTTCATTCCTCTTCCAGTCCAATAGAATAACCCAAAGTATCAAGAAGATACTAAGTGATAGAGTAATTGAGTAGTGCACTTGCATTAATAGTTATAAGCTTGTTGTATCTTGATATACATCAAGTAGTCATAATCTTTGTTTAGTCTTGTGAGTGTGGATCATTGTGATCTTGTTGAGATCTTGGAGATCTTTTGTAGCTAGTGAGCTTGTGTGTTGATCAAATGGATCAAGGGTAGATCGGGTAGATCGTGTATGGTGTGTTGATTGTGTGATTAGTATGGATCGGGTAGATCGTGAGTGGATCGGGTAGATCGTGTGTAGATCATGTGGATATTGTAGCTTGTGTGATTTGTGAGGATCGGGTAGATCGTTGTAGATTGGTACTAGCTAAGATTAGTACTCGACATTTAGCTTAGTGTCAAAAAATAATGTAAGCGACGTTGTATGGTTTTCTCCGCCGAGAATGGAGCTTGTTGATTAGTGAAGTAACTCTCGAGTTAGGTACTCGGGGAGTAGAGTAGAGCGAAGAGGAGCTTCGTGACCGAACCACTATAAATCGCTGTGTCTGGGTTTGCGTTTTCTTTACTTAATCTCTTTACGTTTTTGCATTTACCGCTTTACATCTATATCTTGCGTAGAATTTATACTTGTGTGGTTTGTTTCTTATATTGTGTTTGTTATGTTTTGTGTCATGGCATGCTATTTACAATATTTCTAAGTTTGTGTTGTTGATACATGCTTTACTTGATGCTTTATATTATCTCTAGTTCTTGTATGACTAGTGTTGACACTTTTCATATTATATCGCAGTTAATCGGGTGTTTGATACAAAAGTTTTTAAATGGAAACGTATTCACCTCCCCCTTCTACGGTTTTCACAATTGGTATCAGAGCCAGATTTCTCAAATTTTTAAAACAAATGGTTTTCAAAATTGAGTACGATCCATGTATCAAATTTCCCATGAAGTTGGATAAAATATGAAAAGCATTTACTTGCTTAATACTTACAAGTTTTGTTGTTAGGTATACTTTGTCATACTAGCTTGAAGGTTTTCTTAAACAAATAAAAGAAAATAATTTGTAAGTGTTCGGTTATGTCTTTAGAAAGAGTTGTAAAGTCATGCAGTTTTGAAAAGTAGCGTTTGGGAAAACTATTTGTCTTATAGTAAAAGTATTTTCATAAATGTTTTTCTTAGTCCTAAACATGGAAATCTTACTTAATATATCTTTTATAGGTTAGGTATTTAGTTTATTAAGTTTTACATCTTTCTGTTACGTCAAATACTTTTTTTGGATGAGAAAATTGGTTTTGTTCAAAATCTGTAAAAACAGGCACGACACCACTAAATATAACGTACGGTACCACTAAATACGGACGATACCACTAATTTAACGGTACCTTCGTCTTTTTTTCAGAACTGAGAAATTTTCAAAAATTCGTATAAAATCAACCGTAAGTCCGTAGGAGTCGTGCCACCTATCGTTTTAAACGTAATTGAGTCTAATTTCATTTAAAAATACTTTTAGGAAATGATTGTAAATTAAAATTTACAAGAGTCTTTGATTCGTAACAGATAGTCTTTTCCGGTCATGCCGATTGCGCAAATTTTTGGTCAATTACAAAGAGAACATCACATGTTGATGCATTTATATTTTCAAAGTGTTGAACTTGATCAAAGTTGAAATGGGGTGGAAAATAAATCATTTTCAAATAAAATCAAGCTTAGTATACACTATTATACTTAATACACAAAATGACGATAAGTATTTTTATGTGTTAAGCTAAATGGTTATTTGTTTTTCTCTGTGTCTTAGTATTGTTAGTTAATATTTTTGAGTACTTATAGTTATCTTTAGTTGAGCTAATTATAACTATAATCACAAGCGTTTTACATGCCTTGTTGCTATGTGTTGATTATTAGTTTTCCGGTTTATACGTCAATAGGACTTAGATTAAACTTCTTGCACTAAGTTGCGTGATTGGTTTTGCATTGCATATAGGCATAGGCCACTTTTCTTGCATATGTGTTTTCGACATCTTGCAAGTGTTAGGATGCTTTAGTAACCTTCTTAGGAATGGAAACTAAGATGGTTAATCAAGTGCGTTGTAAGATATTGTCTTACACAATTATTTTTCCAAAGGTTTAAGTATAAAAAGAATATCACCTCAAAATGCTTAACACTTTCATTAAATCCGTAACATGATCTCAAAAACATCACATCTTCATGTCTTGCTTGACCATGGGTTGTCTAAACAAGATAAAAGATCATATTAATGCATTAGTATTTAAGTAAAAGAAAATGTATTAAACTGGCATTGATCTAACATACATACAAAATGTTTTAAACATTTAGTATTTTACGTATGTTGTATAAAAATATTTACGATAATTATTTTTATACTAATGAGGGGTTGAAAAACTAAAAATATCATTCTTAATAATATAAATAGTTTTTCGCAAATAAAATAAATGACAATATCGAAGTAGTAACTTAATATGTCATTAACCTCACACATACTACTAGTATTAGAATAAATGGAACACATTCCCTATAGAATAAATGGAATACATTCCCTAAATTTTTATTTTCTTTTTAAAATGAGTGGTCGTGAGAGTCAAGAAAGATTTCGAGTACATATCAATTCATTATTCAAATTATGATTGATGTCATCATCGAATCTAACTGACAAGTTTTCGAGTATGGACATGAATTGGAGTCATTATTTGTCTAGCTTCAAGATAATATTAAAATATAACAAAATATACTATCTTGAATATTCATACTCAATCACACTCGATTGTTATGAAAATAATGACGTCCTCTCAAGACGAAAATAATATGCATCGGATCATAAATCACACTTGTGTTGAAGATGGCATATTGAGTCTCCTTGTCCAATGGTTGTGTTCCAAACATTAAACTATTATGTTTAAAAGATGCATAAAATACACAACTAAGTAGGATTGACAACTTGAATGTTTCATCCGAAATATTCAAGTAATTTACTTTGCAATGCAATTAGTAAATGTGTCATTTCTGAAAAACTAAACACGAGCAAACAAACTTTGCTCATGAACGACTCAACACTCAAAAGCACATGTCTAGTAAAAGTGTCACACATAATATGTTATTAACTATTATGTAAGTCATCAATCTTTGAGAATATCACATGTATTTCTCTTATCAAATGATTAACAAAGGATAAATTATAACCTATGTATCTTATTTTCTTTGTAACGTGAATGGTTATGTTACAAGAGAATACATTGCATCTTGTTAGCAAATATAGGATACTAAAGTTGAATAATAATCTAATACAACATGTGTCATTGCATAAACAAGTAAAATTGGTCATACACTAAAATACTTGTTTTACTAAGCATTTATAAGAGTGATAAGTTTCCTCTTAAAAAAGCATATTTGTTGAAATATACAATATGTCTCATTTCAAATACAATACTCACAAGATCTATTGAGGTAAATAACCTTTACTAGATTCTTCACTCAAGATATGCTAAGGAGCATTCTTGAAACACTCTCGATGTAGTAAATTCTACATTATATCACATTAAAACATCTCTTGGATCTAAGAAAACCAAATCATGTTAAAGTAACATGTAACAACTCAACAAAAGAAGATGTCATCCAAGAGATTTTAAAATGCATCATCTAAACCAAATAATCTCTAAATCTCAAACACGAAATTGAAATATTTTGCTTGCCTTTGTTAGGATATTGTGTAAGATGTGTCATCTTTATGCACATTCTTTTTTTTTTTTTTGAAATATGTCTAGTAGAGTCATACTAGGCCATGTAGTAGCAAAATAAGTTAATGTCATCTTTACTACACTTCGATAGGCAAATATAGGAATTTGACTTTTTCTAACATGAGAATGACTACAGGAGAATCTATCGTACTAGAAATTAAATTTGACCTAACGTTTGAATTGCTTCCCGAAGGGAAGTTGGGTTCGTGGTATAACCCGTAAAAATGGTCGTGTTTAGCATGAATTGAGCACCACTAGTGATAGTCTCATACTCATTCTCCAACTTGAAAAAGTTCCATTCCTACATTTGACTAAAGAAAGTTTACATCAGTGAACTTTGACTCCCATTAGGATTACATTATGAACAAGTAGGATATAGGACTCTCCTCAGCAAACCTAGATTGCTTGCATCCCACATATGTGTTTCTAATTGATAACATGTTCATGTGAGATATGATTAGATGCCTTCATGCTCTCTTAATGCTCAGTAATTAATTAATTAATTATTGAGTGCATGTTTATTAGAAATATTTTATCTTTGATTAGCTATTTGGATATTATATCTCTTGATATACATATCTACAATACATGCTCTTAAATGCTAAATGATTATCATGATATGCATGACGTTTGCATTTATTCCTTATGTGTATTTTACATGATTTGGTTGTAAATTTTTCACCCACACTATGTCCTTTTAACACATTAGAAATTAGGTATACCTATCACTATGAACCCTTAGAAGTCATATAGTCATACCCTAGTGTCAAAACCTATAAGTTAAAGTAGTCGCAAAGTTGTCTTAATTCCCTGGTCATCACTTCGCCTTCTTCTAAGTAATACATCCTTTTGTCATGGGAAGGTTAGATACAAACCTAGTAGAACTCAGAGTAGGCTTGACAACTTAAATATTTCATTCGAAATATTCAAGTAATTATAACTTGCGATCGTAATTGTTAAAAGTCATATCCGAAACATCTTATTCAAAGGCTTTTAACAACATATGATAAAACGCTCATCCAAATGCCCAAAGCGAACATCAACCTTTGGATGACAAAGGACTCATGAGTTACTACATAAGTGATTAGTAGTTCCTTTCACCCTCGTGTGAATATACACTCCTTAAGACCAAGTATATTCATCTCCATTAGTTCCTCCTATCCCCATAGGTTTGTCATCGTGTTTTGTCTTCAAGCTCACCTCATAGATAATGAGGATTGAACTTATCCATTAGCTTTAGGATAGAAAACAAACCATCACCCTATCTTGCCAAAAGTATGTTGACACTCTCCTTCCTCCGAATCTCGTCTTATGACTATCTAAATATTTCATTGGAAATATTAGAGTCATCTCGAACTGTCAATAATCTCATGTCAAATCCCATTGGATTTATCCCTCTATCTCGCCAAGAGTATGTTGATACTCTCTTTCTTCCGAATCATGTCTTATGACTACTTGAATATTTCACTAGAAATATTGTATTCATCTCGTGCGTCTCGTCTCATGACTCTTTAAATATTTCACTGAAAATATTGAGTCATTCCTCACACCCCTTGTTTTACCACTTAAATATTTCACTGGAAATATTAAAGTCATCCATTACATCTCGTCTCATGACTTTTTAATATTTCACTGGAAATATTAAGTCATCCGTCACATCCCTCTTATGACTATTTGAATATTTCACTGGAAATATTGAAGTCATATCTTGTGTCTCGTCTCATGACTTTTTAAATATTTCACTAGAAATATTAAGTCATCCTTCACATCGCTCTAATGACTACCTATATATTTTCTCAGAAATATAAGAGTCATTTTCTCGTCTAGTACTACCGTTCATCTCTTAAAAAGAATTTATTAGGTATAAATTCTCTCCTCGTGTCGAAAAATCTCACTAATCTATCTTCTGATTCCTCAGCCTTTTCCCTCTCACTTCCGCATGGTACTAAACACATCATATGTTTGGTTACTTCCGTATCCATTATCTTCTCAACTTGTCTATATTTTTTAACTTTCGCTCTACACTACCAATTCTTCAACATCCCACTCATCTTCCTCACACCCCAAGCGACTAACCGCTAGGATAAGTTAAGATAACCCTTCTTCATCAACATAGATAACCCAACTAGAACCTAATCACTAACCTCACAACCTTTAATATTTTATCTTCTTAACCCTTAGGATATCCCCACGTAATCACATGACTCATTATATGAATGTTTTATGAATATTCACAATGATTGAGAAGAGCTACATGACTTCAAAGGTGAAGTTTATTGTGCGCTATCCACCACTTGTCATAACGTTACCAAGCTCATCGCTTTTTTCAACGTTTGGTTTCCTTTTTATTTTATTTTTATACATCTTGTCCGGATGGTCATAAATTAAGGGGGAGCGAAAACACACTCATATAGCCTTTCAACAAACACTCTTAAGAACACACAATTATAGTTCTTATTCCCTAGAAAACTTCCCTTTAGCTGCCAAGAACTAGGCTGCACAGGAAAATTCGTGACTTCCAGGTCACGGTACCGTTAAATAGGCCACGGTACCGTTAAATTTAATGGTACCGTGCAGAATTTAGTGGTACCGTGCCCCTGTGTTATGAATCTTCACTGTTTCCTTTAGATCCCTGCATCCCTAACCTCAAACCTACAAAATTTTGCAAACTCACATACACCCTAACTTGGTTTAAAAATGCGCGCATCATTGCGCAAATTGCACGCATCATTGCATTGCATTTGAAATTTCGCATTATGGGGCCTAATGCAAGGGCATCCCAAATTGCATTCGCATTAGACCGCAATTTACCGCATTTGTCTAATGCTAGCAATGGCCGCAATTGTCGCAATCTAGTATTTAGGTCATTTTTGTAAAAAAAGAAACCATATAAAAGAGATCCAAGTATTTAAATGGGACTTTAAAGATATAACTTGTTAAAAAAACATACAAATAAAACATAATAACAAAAATGTAGTATTTTGCGTTTTAAATTATTTATTTTACAAATGAATTATTGGCCTAATTTCAATATCCTAGTAACTTATTTCGTAAGTTTATTGCATTTACTTGTTACTTGAAAGAATATACCACGTATAAATAATTTCGTACTTTTTTAATACTAAACGCAATGCATCTAAATTGCGCTCGCATTCGCATCGCGCATCACGCAATGGCTTTTGGGACCATTAGCGCATCGGATTGCAAAACGCAATTTTAAACCAAGCACCCTAAGATTCCCTCACTACAACATAGGACACTACCACCAACTTTAATTCGAATCGCACAACTCTTACCTATATAAGGCCTCACCATTGCAAGCTTATCTTGTATCTCATCTCCAAACCTCACATTATCATCATCACACTCAACCCTTACAACTAAACTTCACTCTTGATAGTGTTATTTAGTTTCAAAACCTTCAACCATTATATCAATCCCACTCAAACCTTTTAGCTACACTTCACTCTTGATAGTGATAGTTAGTCTAAAAACCTTCAACACATCGATCGTTACACTCAAACCTTACAACTATTCCTCACTTTGGATAAGTGTTAGTTAGTTCAACAACCTTCAATCCTCACAATTACACGAAACCCTTCATGCACCATATTATCTCTAACACACAACTAGGATCATCCAAACTAGAAATCTAGAACTTCATTACCTCAACCCCGTTAGAGATATCCGCCAACAATCCTATTAGGATCACATGCACATTTTTTTTTCTTTTCTTCTCTCTTGAAATATATCATGCATCTCATTGTCAGTGCAAATGATATATTAATCTAAAACATCTTTCCCCACCTTTCCTCAAAGGTCAAAACCAACACTTTCCCATCTTATGGGATCATCTTTATTCGCATCTAGGTACATATCATTCTCATTCTCATTCTCATTTTTTTTGTGTATCTTCTATCGAGTCTACTTTATGACATGACTTGTCATAATAGTAATCATTTAGAGTATGTCTTATCAACAAACCATCCTTAACACCAATCACCTTAGTTAGATGATTATGTCGTTCAAAAGGTTTGTCAGGACTTGCCTTCCCAATGACAACTTGGAAGAAGTCATTTTGTGCGTCAGTCAATGAACAAATCTCGTTCTTGTTAGTGTGATTGATTGAACAATTACACCTTAGGTTTTTGGTCGGGTTGTGACACTCAAGTGTCTTTGAATTGCAATATGCATTCATCTTTTTGTGTCGCTCAACTTTCTTGGGCTTTCTTTTAGGCTGTGTCACTCACATAGTTAACCATTGAATGTTTTGCTATATGTATTCTATCCCTATAATGTTGCTCCTATACTCTTATATATTATGTTTCACGAAGCTAACCCTTGATGTAGGAAAAGTCTTTGTAAGAATTTGATCCATGGATCCGTTAGATACTAAGGTAAATAAATAAGGGGATTCAATCACCATAGGGGAGCATTGAGCTAGGGGAGCTCCGGGGTATTTGAATACATAGCTCGGAGTCGTCTTCACAATTAGTAATAGAAGACTTCACTGGGATGATGCAAGCTCGCCTTTCTGGGGAGAAAGGATAGTAGTGCAATAAGGGGGAGTAGGGAATGAATTCAAGGGAGAGCTCGAGGCAACTATCTTTTTGCTTCGACAAAAGGGGGAGAAGGGAGTGTAAATGGGTAACTTTTACATTTTACTATGTATCACTGTTTACATATTTCTCATCATCAAAAAGGGGGAGATTGTTAGTGCAAATATTACGATATTTAAACTAAACAGTTTCTTCGTTTTAATGATGACAAACATGTAACTTGTAATGCATAACGTAAAATACGTAAGTTACTTGTTTTCACAAATCATCAATGCATATTTACATCAACATCTCTTGATGTCTCAAGCATGCTTCAACAAATTTGTAGATTTCCATCCCGACGTAAATCACTCAAGGTATGGACAAAAAAATCTACTACTTAACAAATGATCAAAGGATTATATTTTTCTAAACTTCACATTTTTAATGTGACAAAACATTTTTTCAAAAATACATTTTATAAATTATTTTTGAATTATAAAGATATGTTTTATTTGGGAAAATCATTTCAAAAATCCCAACAGCTAGATACAGCTATATTTTTACCTAAATCAGCTGCAAACTCCCCCGAATAAACTTTCACCACTAAAGACAAAAATTGGAGCATTTTTATCTGGGACGGTACCACGGTACCACTAAATTTAGTGGTACTGTGTGACAATTGGTGGTGTCGTCCCCCTGTAATAGTCATTTTTCTCTTTGCCTATAAATAGTGGACCATTTTACACTTTCCACCTGATTTTTCCAGCCACTTTTCTCTGGTTTAATCCCTTCTTAGTTAGATCACTTTCTTTGATCATTTAGAGAGTCTTAGTTTGTTTTAGAGTGATCCAATCATCCATTCAAGTGATCACCTTCATTCCTCTTCTAGTCCAAGAGAAGAACACTAAGTATCAAGAAGATACAAAGTGTTAGAGTCATTGAGTAGTGCACTTGCATTACTAGTTGTAAGCTTGTTGTATCTTGATATACATCAAGCAGTCATAATCTTTGTTTAGTCTTGTGAGTGTGGATCATATATCCACCCCTTTGCCAACACGTGACGCCGTCACCTACAGAACGTGACGCTGTCAGGTACTGTTTCCAGCTTGATTCAGAGACTTTGTCGTTTTCTTCACTTTTCGCTCCAAAAACGTCCAAAATGCTTCCTTTTACTGATTTCTTCTCCAAAGTACCTAAAATGACAAAAGGAACGATTTGAGGCAATATTTGATCAAATAATCACGACTTAGGGCTTAAATGACCCCCTAAAAGCATAACACTTTTCGCCTCATCAAATACCCTTACACTTGAGATTTACTTGTCCTCAAGCAAATGCGCTTTTATTCTAATCAAAATACAAGCTAGGGGTCATTTAACACTAAGATAAAAGTAATTACAACAAATGATCGTTCCACTATAACCAAAACAAGCACATAAATTATACACTAGCACCTCACAAATAGTGTTTGGATACTCACATCTCTCGGGTGTAATAAAAGTATATATCACAAATGAAAATGAAAAATATCTCTCACTACCTGTCATAGCACATAGATTACCATAGGCTTGGGAAAGGATCAAACCTCCACCACTTTGGCGTAAGCACCTAGGATAAACTATCAAAGAGGTCTTTTAAAGGGTTGTAACGTGAGGTGTAGGGATATGATAAACACGGTTTTGTTGGATAAAGGCAATCTTTACTGGTGGCGAGTTAATCATCTTGGTCAATTATATTTACAATGTGGCGTTGCTAAGCTAAGACTCGACTCGACTTAAGCTAATGAAAACTACAAAAACATAAAAGGAAACGGGATGGTAGTCCATATGTTTTTTTTACTTCTTTTTCTAATTTTTTTCTCTCTCTTTTTTGTTTGTTTTTTCGATTTTTATTTTTATTTTTATTTTTATTTTTTTATTTTTTATTTTTACTTAAAGGTAAATTTTATTAAGTAAAGGAATTTCCAAACGGCAGTACAAGAGAGAAATACAAAGTGTTAACAAAAGTTAGGAGTTAGGACACATCCCTAACTTCCACACATTTGTATTAGCAAAAAAAAATGGCATAGGACAAAATTCCCTAGCTCAAATACATAACAACTAAATAACTAGGCTAGAAATACAATAAACCAAGACGGATGATAATAATGAAGCCAAATTCAAACTGTAAGCCTAGATGTACTTCTGCATCATCAGGTGTTAAAGGGACCAACCAATAACACCCAAACCAGCACAGTACACAAAGACTATACAGAAATCAGGGCTACATCATACCATCCAACTAATAACAAAGAAGCAAATCCAAGCCATCCAAGATCACAAAGCAGCAAACCACCAGGCATACAAAAGGAGCATATGCCACACAACTTATAGAAGAACAAAGGAAGTGCCAAAGTAGCAGTTAAGTAGAGTTTGCCTCCTTAAAAACCTTCTTATGTAAAACCCCAAGGGGCAAAACCATAGAGAAGGACAAAAAGAGTGCAACACTCTCCAAAAACCTTCCCAAACACAATCATTCAATCTCCATCAGTTCAACAGCACAACACCTCACAGTAAGCTAAAACCCAAAAACATCAACTATACCAATAGAAGACTCCATAATCCATTCATACCAACAGTCATAACACTTCAATGTAGAGATCATTGCAGTTAAACTTCCATAAATGTCAATATCAAAGATGAAGTTACACTTCCACAAACCAGTACCTTCTTGATGCCAATTCACCTAACTAAATATCATAGAAAATCTGTAAATCATCATAAGAAACAAAAACCACAGAAATCAAAAATTGGCCAACCCTTCCACCATTCTTCTGTTTTGCTCATGTCTACCCAGTGAGATGTTCCAAATACAGGCAGCCTTGCATACATTAGGAGAGAATTTCAACTTCAGACCCAAAAGCTTCATTCTAATAGTACCTACAATATGATTGAAAACACAATCCTCACTCCTAACAATTTGACCAGCCCTTCTATTGTTCCTTTCTTGACAAATGCAATATACAGCAGAACCCAACATCAACCTTTGTATAACATTCCATATATTATTAGTAGCAGGTTTATTAACTATAAAGGAAATCACACCAGCCCAATCATTACCTATATTTTCAAGCTCAGCCATAGGTTTCAGCCTCTCCCACAACCTTTTAGAAAAAAAAACATGAAAAGAACAAATGACTATGTGTTTCATCATGCTGATTACACAATAAACAACTCATATTTCCTACCTCAAACCACCTGGCCAATCTATCTCTAGTTTTTAATCTCCCCTTAATTGAAGTCCATAAAATAAAAGCATGCATGGGGATGCATTGTGAAAACTAAACATGGTTATGCCAAATAACGTTTGGACAATCCTCAATAACAACTTTCCATACCTCACTAACCGAGTACTCCACTTCTTTGCCCTTTTTGTTAATCCAAATAACTTTATCATGCTTACTAGCATCAATGGTGGGAATAGGGACATTTAAAACAGAATCAAATTTCCTATCCCATTCCATAGGCCATTCCCTTTCATTACCATTAATCATGTCAGCAATCTTAGCTTTATGATCCATACCAGCTAAATCAAGATCATTACTGCTAATTACATTGCTCAAAGGACCATTAGCAGACCACTTGTCAAACTATACATTACAATATCTACCATTACCAATTTTGATCCATATAAACTTTCTAATCATATCTCTTAAGTCCAGAAGTTTCTTCCAACTCCAAGGGGCACCTTTCCTCAACTTAATACTCCAAACACTTTTACCCTTCAACCTATAAATATCAATCCATTTCACCCACACAGTATCCTTTCTATTCACAATGTTCCAAAGATGTTTAGGCATTAAAACTCTATTCCAAAGTTGCACAGATTTAATCCCAAGGCCCCCTTGACACTTAGGTTTACACACATCTTTCTAGGCCACACTAGCTTTACCCTGAGCAGACTCACCCCTATTCCACATAAACCTTTTAAACATCTTATCAATAGTTTCACAGACACTAGCAGGAAGAACAAAAAGAGTAGACCAATAAACTTGGATAGATGCAAGCACAGAGGAAATCAATTGTAATTTTCCAGCAAATGAGAGGCTCTTATTTCTCCAGTCACCAATCCTCTTATCCACAATATCAATTAAGGCCTTACAATCATTAATCTTTAGGCCCTTAGAAACCAGGGGAACACCTAAGTATCTAATAGGCAGTTTACCCTCTTTAAAAGGCATAACCATTTTAAAATTGCCATGACATTAGCATCTATATTACTAAAGAATGACTCACTTTTATCCATACTAGGGTATAGACCAGAAGACATACCAAATTCATCAAGGCCTCTTCTCAAGACTGAGGCAGAAATAAGATCCCCATGGCAAAGCATCAACAAATCATCCGCAAAACATAAACTAGTAATCTTGAGCTCCTTACAACCCCAGTGGTATTGAAATTTCCTTTCAGACCTTACCTGTCTTCTAATCATAAGATTGAGCACTTCCATCACCAAAGTAAAAAGATAAGGGGATATTGGATCCCCTTGTCTCAAGCCTCTACCAGCTTTGAAAAAGCCGTGGGTTTCACCATTGATGCACACAAAAAAATGGGCACTGGTTAAACATACCATAATCCATTGGATCATAACAAGATGAAAACCAAAGTTAAACAGGATGTTCTTCAAAAAACTCCAATTCACTGTATCATAAGATTTAAGGATATCAACTTTAAAAGCACATCTCTTAGCACCCCAATTCCACCCATAACCCCTCATAAACTCTTGAGCTAGAAGGATGTTATCACAAATGTGTCTACCAGGAATAAAAGCACTTTGGTTGACATCTACTAAATCATTCAACACCATCTTAATTCTATTAGTAATAACTTTACTAATGGTTTTATATATAACATTACAGCATGAGATGGGTCTGTAATCAGTAACCAGTGAAGGAGTTTTAATTTTTGGGATAAGAGATATAAGTGTAGCATTAAACTCGCCAAGTAACTTGCCACTAGAAAAGAATTCCCTCATTGCAGCACATGTATCTTTACCCACAACTCTCTAGGCAGCTTTGAAGAATTTAGATGTATAACCATCAGGTCCAGAGGCCTTGTCATCATCAATGTCAAACAATGCAGTTTTGATCTCCACATCAGTAACATCACCAATCAAACCCATAGTAGTTTCAGCATCAAGCTTCTTAGAGAAAAGGCTATCAGGATCATCAATTGGGTAAATAGCATTATCCTCTTTAAAGAACTCTTCAAAATGAGTAACAAAACAAGCAACAACATTGTTACCCTGAAAAGAGTTACCCTGCTTATCCTTAATCTCACTAATTCTATTCTTACTCACCCTACCCTTGATCATATCATGAAAATAAGAACTATTAGCATCACCTTCTCTCAACCATTGAATCTTAGCTTTATGTTTTAATAACCTTTCCTCATCAATAACAATCTCTTTATAAGCTGTAGCATACACTATTTCTTCTTCTCTAAGGAACACATTGTAACACCCCCTAATTTGAAATGCGGCAGCGGAATAGTAATTAGGTGTTATGGTGAGGATCGAAGTCATAATGATAGAAAACGGCTCAAAAGAGACGTTTTAAAAACATAATTTTATTTATATAAATTCAAATACAATAGGTCCTTATCAGAGTATTATAAAAGTCTTGATGTTTTGAACTAAATCAAACATCTTTTATTTTACACCATTATTGAAATAAAGTAGACAAGTTTTGAAGTTTTTTCCGCCCGTTCCATGCTTGCTTCCCCTGTTAAATACCTGAGATACATGCTTAAAAGTCAACAAAAATGTTGAGTGATATCATAGAGTTTGAATTTAATAATCATTTTGATACACAAGTAAGATTGTATTAGAAAATACAATCAGTTTGAAAATATTGATATTACAGTTCATATATTGCTCTAAGTCTCATGACACGCAAACGTTAACAAATACCGTAAAAACGGAGGTGTTTATCAAATCAATGATAAATTTGCCCTCGTGTAATAGGTGATTTGCCAGTTCCTATTTTTACTCAAATATAATTATCACGACTAATACGACTAACCACATGCATAATGGCATTCCGTCAAGTATTAATGGGACAGGCTGTCAAACCTTAAATAGATCTATTCATTATATTCGCGTTCACGTCAGTGATTAATGGCTCATGATTAAGGGTCTTTTGGCAATAGCTAACTTAGGCATATATCAGTCAGGAAGCATACAGAAAAATACTTTCGATCTGTTTATAACATGTATCCCCCTCATGGAGTTTTGAAAATAAGTGAATGTGAGGCTATGACTCACCTTGATTGATACTAAAAATGAAGAAAATAAAGTCGGACGAATTTATGATGACGGCTTCGAAACACAACCTGATAAATAAATTTATCTAAGAACTTGACAAAATACTATTTGGTAAATACGAAGGAATAACGAATATTAAATATTCGTTATGACGAATAAGTGATGTGCAGTGAAAATCTTGTGATATGCATGATATGACAAAATATGATTTTTAAATTATCCATCGAAGTTTTACCTTTTTAATCGTAAGTAAAATATTAACTTTTTAAATATCGTTATATATATTATTAACGTTACGTTAAATAATATATATATATAAATAAAATAAAGTTTAAATGTAATATGAAATAAATTTTCGAAAATAGAAAATAAATAAGAATGATAAATAAATTATGTTTAGTCTTTATCTCCTTTTCCAATTTTACCATTTTTACTCTAACGATATTTGCGTTACACCGTTAGTCCTTTTTATATTAATTTCAACTATAGTCCTCTACTTTGTCCCATAATCAATACTAACCTTAGAATATTAATTTTTATCACATTTTACCCTTATGTTTCTGTCTTTACAAGTTTAGTTCTTTCTTTTCAATATTTACACATTTAGTCCCTCTAGGTGTCGTCGCGTTACATTTTTAGTCCAAATTTGCAAAAATATTTATAAAATTTTTCTAAAAATTTCTGAAGCTTATTTAGTTGATAATAAGCTAATTTCAACAGCTTATTTATTTAAAAGCTTATTTTTTTAGCTTATGGGCTTTGAACGATCCAAACTAAGGCCCATTTAGAGTTTTGGAGGCGAGGGCATGGAAAAAGTTTTGGGCTTGGCTTTGGGCTATTTTTATGATTCTAAAAACATTTCATATGGGCCCAGTGGGCTTACGGATTTTAAATTCTTAATGGGCTTCGATTGAGCCCAATCGACATATATAAAGTTTTTATATGAATTTTGGTTTGAAAATCCGGTTGGTGTCGATTCAAAATGGTTCGAGTATGGTGTCAAAACGTGATTATTTTCACAAGTCGTTTATATGAAAATGTTAGTTTTCTAGGTGGTCTATGGAGTCGTGAAATAATATAGTACCTTTGTTAAGTGAAATTTTGAGTTATACGTGTATTTTGTGGCATGTTTGGAACCGGTATATATTTTGAAAACTTGCAAATATTTACTAAGTGTTACAATAATTTTCATGCAATGGATATGATTTGAAATGGGTGCGTGAAATGCTCGTAACGTTACAACTAAAGTGAATTAGGTGTGCTACGTGACACCTAGGCCTTCCAAGATAGAGGCTAGTCATGATTTGTGTACTAAGTATTAATATTTACGTGTAATATAAGTGCAAAGTGATATACGTTCGAAACAACAAAAACAAAGTGCATGACAAAACTTTTAACGTGTGATATGTAATGGAAATGAGTAGAAAAGACTTACAAACACCTTAGAGGTGATAGAGAGGTCGAGTGTGATAGAATGGAACACAAGAAAATCACGTTTCACAATATAACCCAAACGTTATACTTATTAATCATACCCGATTTCCTTTCCTTGCTTCCAAATAATTATACAATCGATCTCTGTCTTGTAAGAATAGTTTGAAGGACGATTTTACTAGGTGAAGGTGTATGAGAATGAATAAGAGCAAGTGCATGCATGTACGTTATATATTACTTGAATATATAACACGTAAGTAAGAAAATTTCAATGAGAACTTCTCGTACTATTTGCATGTCAGGGAACTAGCTCTTAGGTGATTTTTATAATGCTATTCAAGTGTATGTGAGAGCACGAAAGGTGGAATATGTTTGGTGAATCATGCTAGATGTCGACACATTTATATCTTTACATACGATTTACAAAATCGTATACTACTTGTATATACTTGATCATTTTCAACATTTGAGCATATAATCATCTCAGAATTATTATTAGGAACCATTAGAATCAAACGGGGATCAAAACGGTTAAGAATTGGATAAGTTGTGAATCGGTTTGGTTTTGTAAGGGTCGAATACTTTGCCTCTTAAAAACGTATCAAAACTCAATGTATGGACGCGAGAATTGACACACTAATAGTTGGCTAGGAGGTTAATGAGATGAGAAAATAAAATACGTATGTCGTGTGTAAGATTTAGAAATAAACGAGGCGTTTTGGGGGGTGCTTGAACTAGTCGATCGGATGAAAAATCAAGGTTTTGGATTTTGGGCTTTGGTTCGTTGGGCTTATGAATAGTGAAATGGAATTGGGCTAAAAATTAATTAAGGTTCCGATTGGTTAATTATTGTAATTAAGAAATTTTAATTATATTTAGGTACTATAATTAGGATTAGGAATTAGGTTTAGGATTAAATGAAAAGTTTAGGTTTCGTGTAACGTGTTGAGAATTAATTCTGTCATTTCGTGAATTATATTATTTTGTGAAAATCGTCAAAATAATATAATAAGAAAAATTTCAAATTTTTCCGAGAAAATGGGAATTAGAAACGTTAACAAAGGATTATTTATTCATTAACGATTTAATTACAAGAAATTTTTACAGGGTTCTACAGTACCCACTTGTCATTCTGAATTTCGTCCCGAAATTCGATTTTAAGAAACCTAACAAGTGCGTTCTATGAAAATAAGTGTGGATATTTCTCGCGGAATCTATCTTCTCTTTCCCATGTATAAGTTGGTCCTTGCTTTGAGTCCCATCTAACCTTTACAATGGGGATACGATTCTGTTTGAGTTGTTTTATCTCTCTATCCATTATTTCCACAGGCTCTTCTGTGAACACTAGTTTGTCGTCCAATCTAATCTCTTTTAGTGGAATGACGAGAGTTTCGTCAGACAAACATTTCTTGAGTTGTGATACGTGGAACGTAGGATGTACCCTACTGAGTTCTTCCGGAAGTTCTAACTTATAAGCAACTGAACCAATTCTCTCCAGAATTTTGAAAGGTCTAATGTACCTCGGATTTAACTTTCCACGTCTTCCAAAGCGAATCATTCCTTTCCAAGGCGAAACCTTCAACATGACTTTGTATCCTACTTGAAATTCCATAGGCTTTCTCCTGACATCAGCATAACTCTTCTGTCTGTCACGAGCAGCTTGCAAGCGTTGCTTGATTTGGAATATCTTCTCTGTAGTGTCATGTATTAGCTCTGGTCCGGTGAGTTGCATATCACCAACTTCTGTCCAATAGACTGGTGATCTGCACTTCCTTCCGTACAGTGCCTCAAAAGGTGCAGCCTTTATGCTGGCATGGTAGCTGTTATTGTATGAGAATTCAACTAATGGTAAGTGTCTATCCCAACCTTTTCCGAAATCAATCACACATGCTCGGATCATATCTTCCAAGGTTTGGATTGTTCTTTCACTTTGTCCATCGGTTTGCGGATGATAAGCGGTGCTCATATCTAACCGAGTACCAAGAGATTTCTGTAGCGATTCCCAAAATCTTGAGGTGAATCGGCTATCTCTATCAGAAATAATAGATATTGGAACCCCATGTCTAATCACAATTTCCTTAAAATACAACTAAGTGAGTGTTTCCATCTCGTCAGTTTCCTTGATTGGTAAAAAATGTGCAGACTTGGTTAATCGATCGATGATAACCCAGATTGTGTCTAATCCGGTCGAAGTCTTTGGTAATTTGGTAATAAAACCCATGGTGATTCGTTCCCATTTCCAGACCGGAATTTCTGGTTGCACGAGTAATCCTGATGGTTTCTGAGTTTCTGCCTTTACTCTAGAACATGTTAAACATTTACCAACATACTCGGCGATATCAACTTTCATATTTGGCCACCAATAATTCTTCTTCATATCTTGGTACATCTTATTGGAACCGGGATGAATAGAATATTTGGATTTATGAGATTCATGCATGATAAGGTCTCGAATACCTCCAAAGAGAGGAATCCAATATCTTTCCTTAAAACATAACATTCCATCATTTCTTCTCACAAATTCTTTTTCATTATTTGGCATTCTGTCAACCTGATCTTCCAGGTTTGACCTTCTGTCAATTTTCTCATATTGCCGGTTTTCTTCTTGTACAGCTTCTGCTTGAGCTTTGATGATTTGAGCTGGAAGTGGCGAATGAATTGTGATTCCTAGAGATCGAACTCTAAGAGGTTTAATTCTATCTTTTCTACTCAACGCATCGGCTACTACATTCGCTTTACCAGGGTGGTAACGAATTTCACATTTGTAATCGTTGAGTAATTCTAACCATCTTCTTTGTCTCATGTTCAGCTCCTTCTGATCTAGTATATGCTATAGACTCTTGTGATCGGTGAAAACCGTACACTTTGTACCATATAGGTAATGTCTCCATATCTTAAGAGCAAAAACTACTGCTCCTAATTCTAGATCATGAGTGGTGTAATTTTCTTCATTCTTCTTCAACTGTCGTGAAGCATAGGCTATAACTTTGTCACTTTGCATTAGTACCGCACCTAAACCATGATGAGATGCGTCACAATACACTACAAAGTTCTCATTGCCTTCCGGTAATGCTAATATTGGTGCTTCACAAAGCTTCTGTTTCAGCAGTTGAAATGCTGACTCTTACTTCTCTTCCCATATATACTTCTTGTTCTTCTGGGTTAGTTTCGTCAAAGGTTTTGCAATCTTTGAAAAACCTTCTATAAATCTCCGGTAATAACCAGCGAGACCTAAGAATTGACGAATTTTGGTTAGGGTGGTGGGTGACGTCCAACCTTTAACTGCTTCTATCTTCGCGGGATCTACGTGGATACCTTTGTTGTTGATGATATGGCCTAAAAATTGAACGGTAGAAATCCAAAAATCACATTTGGAAAACTTGGCGTACAACTTTTCTTTCTTAAGTAACTCCAAAATAGTCCTTAAGTGTTCGGCATACTCTTCTTTTTTGCGCGAATAGATTAAAATATCATCAATGAACACAATAACGAATTTATCCAAGTATGGTTTGCATACTCGATTCATAAATCCATGAATACAGCTGGTGCATTGGTAAGACCAAATGGCATCACTTGAAATTCATAATGTCCATATCGTGTTTGAAAAGCTGTCTTGGGAATGTCCTCTTCCCTAACTCTTAATTGATGATATCCTGATCTTAGATCGATTTTTGAGTAAACACTTGATCCTTGTAATTGGTCAAATAGATCGTCGATCCTTGGCAATGGATATCGATTCTTCACCGTGAGTTTGTTCAACTCCCTGTAATCGATACACATTCGGAACGTTCCATCTTTCTTTTTGACAAATAGGATTGGTGCTCCCCAAGGGGATGAACTTGGTTGAATGAATCCTTTATCTGATAGTTCTTTCAACTATTCAGATAATTCTTTCATTTCGGAGGGTGCTAATCGATATGGTGCTTTTGCAACTGGTGCTGCTCCAGGCACTAAATCGATGCGGAATTCTACTTGACGGGTTGGTGGAATTCCAGGTAAGTCTTCGGGAAATACATTAGAAAATTCTTTTACAACTGGCACTTCATCAAGTTGTTTATTCTTTTCTTTTGTTTCTCCTCCCGTTACTTGGATTTGAAATACATGGCATCCTTTGCTTATGTATTTCATTGTCTTGGCGTACGAAATGATATTGAACGAAGTTTTAGGTTTATCGCCTTGGATGATTAAGGTTTCACCGTCGAATGGAATTTGGATGATTTTCTTGTCACAAATTATTCTGGCACGGTGTTTAGATAATCAATCCATACCAATGATGACATCAAAACTTCCTAATTGGATGGGCATAAGATTGATAGGGAAAGATTTATTTAGAAGGGTTAAGGTGCAGTTTTCGATTAGGGTATTGGTACTTAGAATATTTCCATCTGCTAATTCTATTTCATAGATAGTATCTAATTCTACAGGAGTAATATTTAGAATTGCGGCAAACGAAGTAGACACAAAACTTTTATCTGCTCCTGAATCAAATAATATCTTAGCATCTTGTTGATTTAATAGGAACGTACCCGTAACAACATCAGAATTCTGCGTTGTGTTCCCATCACCAAGTACATACGCTCTTCCTCGGGCAACATTATTGGCAATTTTCGGACATTGAGTTCTGTAATGTCCAACTTCTCCACAACCATGGCACTTTACTGCTATCGGTTGTGTGTTGGCTCCAGTCGCTCGATAGTCCCTTGTCATGTGACCAATTCTTCTACAGTTGCCACAAGCAGCCTTACATGCTCCAGTATGATGCATGTTGCACTTGTTACATGGGGGTAGAGTTCCGGCATAACCTTTACTTTCTGCAGGCACTGCTGTATAAGCTCTGGTAGCTTCTTGCCAACGATTTTGTTGCTGATGGTGATTACTACGGTTCTGCTGTTGATCTCTGTTGTGGTTGCTGCTTTGATTGTTGTTGTTGTTGTAGCTCCGGTTACCACTGTAACTGTTGTTGTAGCTGCGGTTGTTGCTATTGTTATTCCCACGGTTGTCAGCACTTCTCTTATGCTCATTGATCACGGAGGTAGAACCTCTTTTGATCACCCGGGTTAACAATCTCTGTGCAAGCCCCATAGCTTCTTCTACTGTCTTTGGATTCGATGAGGTAACATCTCCTTCAATGGATGGTGGCAGTCCTTCCACATATTTCTCCAATGCTTGTTCAACATCGGGTACTATTGTTGGGCACAGCACCGACAACTCCAGAAACTTTCTGTCGTATGTCTTCAGGTCATTGTACCTTACTACTAGCTGATGAAATTCATCCTCTAGTTTTCTGATCTCTGTCCTTGGACAATACTTCTTAAGCATTTTACTCTTCAACTCATTCCAAGAAAGTTTGAAAGCTTCATCTGGACCCATAGCATTCGCAGTAGTGTTCCACCACGATAGTGCTTCTCTTTGAAGAGTTCCTGTAGCAAAGGTAACTTTGCTATTCTCAGAACAACCACTCCTCTTGAAGACTGTCTCAGTATGCTCAAACCAATGGGCCATTTCAGTCACTCCTTCAATTCCTTTGAAGTTTGTTGTCTTGCAAGTCATGAAGTCCTTGTAAGTACAATTGCGAGGAGTAATTGTATTAGCTTCACGATTTGCACCATTGATATTATTCAAACGATCCGCTTCACGAGCTGCAGATATTCCCTCAGCAATCATTCTTTGAACCTCAGTGGGGGTCATGATCACTTCCGGGTTGGAGTTTTCGCTACTTGCATGCTCCATTTTTCTATTGATAATACAAAAATATAGCATTTAGAATTTTAAACAAAATTTTTGTTTAAAGGTTCTTGTGAAGTAGGGAAATGAATATTTATGAGTCTTAACAATAATTGGGCACCATATGTAGTTTTTATTTCGATACAACAGTCATAATCATTCTGATATGTTAGATGCATTTATAATACACATGAACAACCATAAGCATAAATTAACATTTGTATATAGTAATATCAAAACCAACAGCATAACATTAATAACTTAATCAGTCGAGTTGTTATAACAAAACGATACAAGATTATTAATTGCCACATGCGGCAGGCTTAGATGCCTTATTACTAATACAAATACTAACTGCCTCTAATGATTAGGTATGTCCACATGTCCTCCCTTCTCTAAGATCTGAGTTCGGAGCTCCTGCATCTCGGTATGATGTTGCATCTGCATATCTCCTACAAGGTTTTCCAATGTATCTGCTCTTCGGTGTGCAAGCTGGGCTTCCCAAGTACGGTTCTGTACCTCTCTTCGCAATGATATCGCGAAAGAACGTGTCTCAGAGATGTCCGAATGTATCTGAGCTAACCCTTGCTGCAACTCTATCCTATTGGCTATAAGGTTTTGTAAGGTGTTGTGGATAGTATCTGAATGATGAATAATCAATCATCTGAAGAAGTGAGTCTATCTGATCTTCGTGATGCTCCAATCGCGTCACTACTACAGAAGGTGAAAGGGTAGAGGGAATTTCCATCCTAGCACTCTCGCCAGTTTCATAGATATGAGCTGGGGGAGTAAAACCAGGAGGATAGGGTAATGATGGTGAAAGTGGAGAAATAGAATCGGAAATACAAAGTCGGCTAGATGTAGTTATATCTTCCTCAGGGATTTGTTCTCTTGGGTGAAAAGTATATGGGTAAGTTTGGCTAAAAAGATTGAGTAGATGATCGGGTGCATATGAATTGAATTCATGACGTGGTAATGGTGTCGGTAAAACAAAAGCATCGGGATTTTCAGGCGTTGTAGCAATTTCGTCTTGCTCGAAGGGTTCTGTTTCTTGGGAAACAACGTCAGGTAGAAAAGTAGAACGATAAACAGGCGAAGTAACGGACGCGACGGAAATATCAGAGTCGGAGTCTGACATATTCATATTGAAATAATACTGTAATGATTCATAAATAGCGCAGAATAAGAATTTATTATCATCAAAGAATACAAAATTTTAACATATCAAGATCAAAGTATCATAGCTTAATGATTAACTTACCGAGTAAGGTAGCAAGCAAGCACGGCAGGCAAAAATTTATATGGTGTAAATTTAATTTATTTGAAAGTGTGGTTATAGTTCAATGTTTGAAAACATTTGGTTCTCTATAACCTGGCTCTGATACCAATCTGTAACATCCCCTAATTTGAAATGCGGCAGCGGAATAGTAATTAGGGTGTTACGGTGAGGATCAAAGTCATAATGATAGAAAACGGCTCAAAAGAGACGTTTTAAAAACATAATTTTATTTATATAAATTCAAATACAATAGGTCCTTATCAGAGTATTATAAAAGTCTTGATGTTTTGAACTAAATCAAACATCTTTTATTTTACACCATTATTGAAATAAAGTAGACAAGTTTTGAAGTTTTTGCCGCCCGTTCCATGCTTGCTTCGCCTGCTAAATACCTGAGATACATGCTTAAAAGTCAACAAAAATGTTGAGTGATATCATAGAGTTTGAATTTAATAATCATTTTGATACACAAGTAAGATTGTATTAGAAAATACAATCAGTTTGAAAATATTGATATTGCAGTTCATATATTGCTCTAAGTCTCATGACACGCAAACGTTAACAAATACCGTAAAAACGGAGGTGTTTATCAAATCAATGATAAATTTGCCCTCGTGTAATAGGTGATTTGCCAGTTTCTATTTTTACTCAAATATAATTATCACGACTAATACGACTAACCACATGCATAATGGCATTCCGTCAAGTATTAATGGGACAGGCTGTCAAACCTTAAATAGATCTATTCATTATATTTGCATTCACCTCAGTGATTAATGGCTCATGATTAAAGATCTTTTAGCAATAGCTAACTTAGGCATATATCAGTCAGGAAGCATATAGAAAAATACTTGCGATCTGTTTATAACATGTATCCCCCTCACGGAGTTTTGAAAATAAATAAATGTGAGGCTATGACTCACCTTGATTGATACTGAAAATGAAGAAAATAAAGTCGGATGAATTTATGATGACGGTTTCGAAACACAACCTGATAAATAAATTTATCTAAGAACTTGACCAAATACTATTTGGTAAATACGAAGGAATAACGAATATTAAATATTCGTTATGACGAATAAGTGATGTGCAATGAAAATCTTTTGATATGCATGATATGACAAAATATGATTTTTAAATTATCCATCGAAGGTTTACCTTTTTAATCGTAGTAAAATATTAACTTTTTAAATATCGTTATATATATTATTAACGTTATGTTAAATAATATATATATATATATATATATATATATATATATATATATATATATATATATATATATATATATATAAATAAAATAAAGGTTAAATGTAATATGAAATAAATTTACGAAAATAGAAAATAAATAAGAATGATAAATAAATTATGTTTAGTCTTTGTCTCCTTTTCTAATTTAACCATTTTTACTCTAACGATATTTGCGTTACACCGTCAGTCCTTTTTATGTTAATTTCAACTATAGTCCTCTACTTTGTCCAATAATCAATACTAACCTTAGAATATTAATTTTTATCACATTTTACCCTTATGTTTCTGTCTTTACTAGTTTAGTCCTTTCTTTTCAATATTTACACATTTAGTCCCTCTAGGTGTCGTCGCGTTACATTTTTAGTCCAAATTTGCAAAAATATTTATAAAATTTTTCTAAAAATTTCCGAAGCTTATTTAGTTGATAATAAGCTAATTTCAACAGCTTATTTATTTAAAAGCTTATTTTTTTAGCTTATGGGCTTTGAACGATCCAAATTAAGGCCCATTTAGAGTTGTGGAGGCGAGGGCATGGAAAAAGTTTTGGGCTTGGCTTTGGGCTATTTTTATGATTCTAAAACATTTCATATGGGCCCAGTGGGCTTACGGATTTTAAATTCTTAATGGGCATGGATTGAGCCCAATCGACATATATAAAGTTTTTATATGAATTTTGGTTTGAAAATCCGGTTGGTGTCGATTCAAAATGGTTCGAGTATGGTGTCAAAACGTGATTATTTTCACAAGTCGTTTATATGAAAATGTTAGTTTTCTAGGTGGTCTATGGAGTCGTGAAATAATATAGTACCTTTGTTAAGTGAAATTTTGAGTTATACGTGTATTTTGTGGCATGTTTGGAACCGGTATATATTTTGAAAACTTGCAAATATTTACTAAGCGTTACAATAATTTTCATGCGATGTATATGATTTGAAATGGGTGCGTGAAATGCTCGTAACGTTACAACTAAAGTGAATTAGGTGTGCTACGTGACTCCTAGGCCTTCCAAGATAGAGGCTAGTCACGATTCGTGTAGTAAGTATTAATATTTACGTCTAATATAAGTGCAAAGTGATATACGTTCGAAACAACAAAAACAAAGTGCATGGCAAAACTTTTAACATGTGATATGGAATGGAAATGAGTAGAAAAGACTTACAAACACCTTAGAGGTGATAGAGAGGTCGAGTGTGATAGAATGGAACACAAGAAAATCACGTTTCACAATATAACCCAAACATTATACTTATTAATCAAACCTGATTTCCTTTCCTTGCTTCGAAATAATTATACAATCGATCTCTGTCTTGTAAGAATAGTTTGAAGGACGATTTTACTAGGTGAAGGTGTATGAGAATGAATAAGAGCAAGTGCATGCATGTACGTTATATATTACTTGAATATATAACACGTAAGTAAGAAAATTTCAATGAGAACTTCTCGTACTATTTGCATGTCAGGGAACTAGCTCTTAAGTGATTTTTATAATGTTATTCAAGTGTATGTGAGAGCACAAAAGGTGGAATATGTTTGGGTGAATCATGCTAGATGTCGACACATATATATCTTTACATACGATTTACAAAATCGTATACTACTTGTATATACTTGATCATTTTCGACATTTGAGCATAGAATCATCTCAGAATTATTATTAGGAACCATTAGAATCAAACGGGGATCAAAACGGTTAAGAATTGGATAAGTTGTGAATCGGTTTGGTTTTGTAAGGGTCGAATACTTTGCCTCTTAAAAACGTATCAAAACGCAACATATGGACGTGAGAATTGACACACTAATAGTTGGCTAGGAGGTTAATGAGATGAGAAAATAAAATACGTATGTCGTGTGTAAGATTTAGAAATAAACGGGGCGTTTTGGGGGGTGCTTGAACTAGTCGATCGGATGAAAAATCAAGGTTTTGGATTTTGGGCTTTGGTTCGTTGGGCTTGTGAATAGTGAAATGGAATTGGGCTAAAAATTAATTAAGGGTCCGATTGGTTAATTATTGTAATTAAGAAATTTTAATTATATTTAGGTAATATAAATAGGATTAGGAATTAGGTTTAGGATTAAATGAAAAGTTTAGGTTTCGTGTAACGTGTTGAGGATTAATTCCGTCATTTCGTGAATTATATTATTTTGTGAAAATCGTCAAAATAATATAATAAGAAAAATTTCAAATTTTTCCGAGAAAATGGGAATTAGAAACGTTAACAAAGGATTATTTATTCATTAACGATTTAATTACAAGAAATTTTTACAGGGTTCTACACACATTATGAGGGTCTTTATCCAAACTATTCTGAACTCTGTCCAACTCAACCTTTAAACACTTCACTTTATCAAAAACATTTCCATTATCTCTGTTAAGTCTCCTTAAATGAGTTTTCATAGCCTTCAATCTTTTTGCAAAAACAAACATATCAAATCCCTTAACTCTGATGAACCAGTTATTCTCCACAGTTTCAATAAACCCCTTTTTCTCAGTTAAAAAATTCATAAACCTGAAAGATTTAGCTTTCCTATCTTTGACAATCACATCATGCATACAAAGAATGGCTAGAGAATGATCAAATGATAAATAAGGGAGGAACTTAGCAACACTCTCAGGATACATGGTTAAAAAGCAGTCATTACCCATAATCATATTAAGTTTCTTAAGAATACCCTCCCTAGGATCTTTCTTTTTCTGAATCCAGGTATATAACAAGCCACACATATTAATATCACCCATATTCAGCTTACTAACACAATCCTTAAAATCTTGCATACCCAAAACCTTCTTCACATTGAAACAATTAGAATTCTCATTTTGGTGAAGTGTAGTGTTGAAATCACCCATCATAACCCAAGCACAATTACCTAAAATGACTTTATGGTCATTAAGATTCTCCCATAACTTTAATCTAACCTTAACAGTATTGTCTCCATAAACATAAGAGACATAGATATACATATCCTTATTAACACCACTAACCAAGAAGTGCATAACTTGACTAGTTTGAGACAGTAAGGTGACATTAAGAATGCTAGTATCCCACCCCACAGCAATTCTGCAACCCTTAGGGCTATCAACAGAGTTTGAAACCCAACTCCACCTACCAAAGACCTTATTACATACATTGTTAACAAATTTCTTTCTCAATTGTGTTTCAAGAATACCACACATTGAAATACTATTACTACTAATAAGTTTTTTAACTTCATTCTGTCTTAGGGAGTGACAAATCCCTTTGACCTTCCATGAAGCTATATTTAATATCATTAAAACAGTGAGGAGTTAGATGCAATATCACATTGCATCTGTGTAGCACTACTTTCAACCCCATTAGAGACTATATCTTGTGTCATGAAACTAGCATTACCATGGTTTTCATGAGCCACATCACCATTCATACTTTCCAAAATTCCTTCCTCAAAATGCTTTTGTATTATACCATCAACTTTTTGACCCACAAGACTCTCATATTTTTGAATCATCTCCTCTGTCCAAGTGTTTCTAACCCCATCAGTTAGTACTAATTCTGACAGAAAAAACAACTCAACTTCTGCCTTCTGTTTCTCTCTAGACCAACCCTCAATATTATTCAGCTCAGTTTTATAACACTCATCATATGCTTTCACGTAAGCTTGGTTAAGTGTCATACCAGATTCCTTCATCATCACTTTACATAATTCATCAGCATTCTTCTTGGAATTCATGGCTGAGTTGTTATGACCATAGCTAATATCTTTTTGCAACTTAGCAATTCTCCATTTTAACCCTTCAACTAACTTATTTCTAGCCTTTGCATTACATTTCTCATCATAATACTTCCTCAAATCCTTAGACCACCTACATTTTTCACTCTCAGCAATTTGCATACCCAAATCACATGCTAAATCATTTTTCTTTCTCATCTGCACCCACTCATCACTTCCAACATCCACACAATTTATTCCATCTTTTGCTAAAACATTAAAAGTATTCTTGACACTCAGAACATTTTTAGCTTTAGCCTTGCCTACATTTTATTTACTAACAGCAACACCTTTACCCTTATTCTGTGTATTGTCCATGTTCTTATCCTCCATAACTAGACCATCATCAACTTTCTTACCACTACTCTCCATTGGAACATAATTCACATTATTGTTCTCATTTACATTTCTCTGAAACATACCACCCCTGCCTTGCATACCTCATCTGCCTTTACCATTGAACCCCCCTCTATTCATACCATAACCATTACTCTGTTGCCCATATGCTCTACTAGTACTAGCACCATTTCTATTAAACTTCCTAGCTTCTTGCCATTCCTCATCCGTTTTACTATTACCATCAACTTTGACTTCATTAACTCCAACATTCTTAGTCTTTTCAATCTCATCTACCATATAAGCCTATTTAAATCTACAGTTTCTCAACTCATGACCAAAAACCTTGCAATGAGTGCATAGAGCGGGCTTCCAAGCATATTCAACCTTAAGGTTCATAGATCTACCAAGCCTCTCATAGCAAACTTCAATATTATCCACTAATTCAGTTGAAGCATCAACTTCAATTAGCACCCTAGCAAAACTAGCCCTCCCAAAAGCATTTTCACACATAGATGTGGTTATTCTGTCCATTATAATTGGATTGCCAATTCTGCTAGCTAACCTACTTATACCCTGCACATTCCAAGCTTCAAGTGGAACATTCATGATTTTCACCCATATTGGAACTTTAGTAGGTTCAGGCCTCTCCATACATGTACCTGCCTCCCATTTTTGAACAAAAAATGGCTTGCCATCAACTAACCATGGACCATTTTCTAGCACATACTCCACACCCTCCACAAATTTAAACTTGATAAACAATAAACCACACTCATTAGTAATAATCTCTGCAATTTGATGAGCCCTCCACATTCTTCTTAAGTGACCAGAGATCTCATTATAATTCATTTTTTAACCCCACAAAATACCTCACAAGAGTTAAGTCCCACTTCTTACTACCTTCTTCAATAACTGGATCCATGTCCACAACTTCCCTACCTTGCTCATTTATCCTAATAGGAAACATAGTAAGCTTATTATTACCATACCCTAGTAAGTCCTTTAAATGCAGAGACAAAATAGACAGCCTTATTCACCAAATTCTCAGTCATAACAGTATCACAAGACTTATTTTCTGAACCACCATCACTTTTACTACCCACATTCTTAAAGGTTTCACTTAACTTAGGCCATTGATTGCTTATCCCACCCCCATTCACATTCATATCACCATTAGAATTTCCATAAACACTAGAATTACTCTTACTAGGATTTAACACAGGGTTATCCTCAAAAGGTATAGGTATATCACCAATAACTACACTACCCACACCAACATTAGTATTGGCCTCTACCTCATTGGAAACATTAGCATCACTACTTATATTAGGAACAACATGAGAATTACCATGATTTTTAGCCCCAAAGTTTGACTCACCATCAATCCAAGTCAACCCTTGAGAACTAGACGGCATAGCAGCCTCACTTTTGTTACACCCCGTGAACGCTTTGACCAAAAGTTAGAACTTTTTACGCTGAAACGCTTTGACCTGTTTTTTTTTTTACCTTTTGTAATTCACTTATAAACTGACTAAAATAAGTTACAAAACAAACATTGAGATTATTCTTAGAAGAACTAGACTCCAAAACTTTTAAAATGAGTGGTGGCACCCTAAAGTGCACTGTGACCCCTAAAGTGCACTATTGTCTCAAAATGACCCGTAACACTTTTAAACAAAAAATCAACACTTTAAACCTATATTTAAACATATGTAATCTGCATTTAACTTAAAATATACATTATACCTTGTTTCCCAAAATTCTTGATCCGTTAGACCCAAAATGGGTTAAAATGGACCTTGTCCCAAACACCCCTTTTTCTGCATGACCCTTTGGTGCACTATTGACCCATTTTCCGGAAAAACAACTTCTATAACATGACATAACACCAAAACTTCCAGAAATTATTAGGACATTATAAACATCAAATGTATACACAAACTTGGTCATAATGACCCGTAGAAATGTGCTTTACAAAGTGACGGGTGGAAACACCCGTTTTGACCCTTTTGCATACTACACTTAGCCATATCGCCTTTAACTATAAAATTAACACTTTAACAATAAACCAAACACTCATTTAACATTAAAAACCAAGACAACTTTGATCAATGACTATTGACCCATTCAAATCTCAAAATGGGTACAAACATACATTAATCAAAACACCTCTTTAAATATGACCATAAACACTTAACCCATGTTATGAATTTCCGTTTGGCGACTCAATTACTTCAACGACCATAAATTATACCTTGACACTTGACAACAAACTTACAAACCATTTTAGACTTTTGGGGTTACAACATTGACTTGAGCTCGGTATCTACCTAAGCTCTACTTTCTTACCATCTTCTAACTTCCGCATAATCCAACCTTAGACCTTAGTCTAAGTTAAGCATCATTGCACAACCTACAAAACATTAAACACTTAAACCGTAAACACGAGGCTTAGTAAGTAAAACGGGTATAACTTAACATCATACATTAAACATACATTTTGCATCATACCCATCATTCCATCATAACATTAGCTATAACTCATACCTTAAGCCATCATTAAACATCACCATTCATACTTTAACCAATTCCATTCTACTCTATCATTCTTTTGCAAGTTATGCCAAACTAGCCTTACAATCAACTTTCACATAAGCACATATATAACGCATCATTATATAATCTTAACATAAACATCACATAACACATGATGTATAGAAATCCATATAACATCAACTTATAACCGATTTACTTACCTCGATCCCAAGCTAATGAAACCAAGGTCATCATCATCTCCATTCTTTGTCATTTAGGCCAAAACACTATTATCATAAACATATAATTAATCAACTATGTCATGGCTACCATAACCATACCCCTTTTTAATCATCACTAATTATCACATAATCATATGATGATTATATGATAATCAATCCCATTAAATTCATTAACTTAAACCCAAAATAGGCATCTCATAATTTCTATACTCTTTAATTAGCTTCAAACACCATTTACCCAATTCCCCCAAATTGGGTACATAAACCCTAACCTCTCAATCATCAATTAAACACTAATTAAAGAATACTTACTTGCAAGGATCATTGCTAAGAACCTTACTCTTGGATTAGAACATCTCAACATCATCATTATCATCATAGTTCCTCTTTTCCCTCCTATTTTTCTCTCTAAAAACCGACAACAACTCACACCCTTGAATAATAGGGAAATATCTAGAATTCCCTGGATATAATTATCCAGGCACAAGTTTGTGCTTATGGCAAGAATAGCCCCTCAAGTCTCTTTTCTATTACTTTGGCCACAACTAACTTATAATAACACTTAGTATATGACAACTTGAACCCCTTAAGTCTACTTCCTTCTATTTATGCCATACAATACTTTCATAACCTTATAATATGTTCTTTGACCACAAGATTGACTATCGGGTTTGACCATTACGCAACATTCGTTGACTAACCAATCACGTAAGGCCCTTAGTCCATTTCATCTAGGGTGAGGCATATTTGTATCCAGGATACGGGTGTTACAATTCTATCCCCCTTATTTAGATTTCATCCCCGAAATCTCTTGTCTATACTAACCCAAACTTAGTCCCATCTTACTCCCGTTATTAGCACTTTCCGTTCTTCATCCCTTTTTGGTTGCAACAATCTAAGTGATCTTGCAATTCAACGCCTTCTATACGCACTTCATACCCTTAACTCATTTCATTTTACGCTTAACTCTTCTAATCCTTCATTTCTCTTTCAACCATTTTGTCATTTAAGACACAATCCTTGCCACTAATGTATACCATTAAACCCTTTCTACGTCTATCAGGTAACCTAATAACTCATTCCATTCTAACTTTCCCGTCAAGGACTATGTGGCACTTGAACATTTCGTACCATCTTAACTTTAATAAGTAAATTATTTATTAACTTTCTACTTTACCGTAACCCTTTTTTACTATTCCGATAGCATTTTACTACACATTATGTTTGCCTTTACTTCTTATCCCATGCCTTCATAGCTCGTTAACCCACATTAGCATTTTTTACCATTCATTACTTCACTTTATCATTATTTTGCATTGCAACAATTATATCTTTTAAAACTTTAATCATTTCAACTTATACTTTAACACCTAAACTCTAGGCTTTACACAACGACTCTTACTTCATGTCAAAAGTCTAACTCTTACTCTATCCACCTATATTAGTTCCTTACGACTTCTAACCATTCCTAGACTCCCATTTCTACCCTTTTACCCTAATCATGCCATGTCGGGAACACATAAGTCCACTCATTCGTACTTCCTTATTTACATAGAGAGGCGTCCCAAACGATGTAAATAAAGATGTACAAACTCATGGTTCGGTGATTCACAACTTCTTTATTCAAATGAAAAGGCGTCCCAATCCATTTAAATAAAGAAACCATAAGCCATCCTACTTATACACTTCCGACATAACACTCATACTCTCCGTTTCACATTTAGCTTTTAAATCTTTTCGTTCTTTTTATTCTTTACGTTACCTTTTAACTTTTTAGTCTTGGATCTGTACCATTACCACATTCACTTTGGGGGTATTTTTACATGCCAAGGATATAGGAAACCCTTTGCCGATGAAGGCAATACTTTTTATCCCGAAGGATCTTCTACACATCCCGAAGGATCCTTTAACATTCATTAGCTAGGTCATCCCGAAGGATACCATCATTTATCATCATTAACTCGGTCATCCCGAAGGATGCCATCTTTAACCTTTCACATTTCAATCACGGATCCAAGTCATTAACATTGTACCACACACATTATCCCATCCATTTATTTAGTTTAAGCAAGTATCATAGGGTATACGAAACCCACTTAATATATATTAACACATTCTCTATGTGTGCACTTTTCATTACAACCTTCTTTCTTAACCCACATTAATCATTTTCACATTATTACTTACTCTTTAGTCTACCCAACTCTTTCCATATTTAACCTTACATAGGTTATCAATTATAACATACTCATTACCATTCGTTTATCCTTCTTTCACGTTTTAAACATTAACACATTCATTAGCATCATTCATTCATCTTACACATTTTAAATAGGTTTCATTATCCCACACTTCCATTATAATAATAATCACCGCTAATGGGACACATTAGCCGTGACATAATATTCAAGGCAACACCTTAACCTCATACACACACATCTCATTCTCAGTTACATTCTTAACTTATCGCATTTAACTTTTAGCATTTAAACATTTTCGTTCAATTCCATCCTTTACATACCAACACACTTTATCACTACTTCACGTTCATTCTTAAATCTCAAGTACTTTACCTTACAATTAACCCATCTCTATACCACTTTAACACTAGTCTTTAGTCACTAAATATAATGAGACCATATGTTGGTCACATTTCATGCTATCATAACCTAACGTCATTCTTTAACCTTTAAGTCATTAAACACTTAATCATTAGTTCGTTAGTTTCATCTTGTCTTTTCACGCTATACCTTAGTACGCTTAATATCATTATGATCCACACTTAAAGCATCATTACTTAATTCACTTGTTAGCCCATCTCTAATACCACTTATCATTCCTACTCATATTCCATTACCATTACTCTAACACACATTCTTATAATCATAATATAATCACCGGCACCAACCAAGGTGCACGGCTAACAAAATCATTTAAACAATTCAAGTCCCCTACGGGCTAACATAACATACACTTCAACACATTCATCACTTATTATCATTAGGCTCATCTAACAAAAGGCATAATCCACCTTATACTTAACAACTACTTCCCGCATCACTAGAACTTACATTCAACGCTTCTATGAGTGGTTTGAGACTAGGAAACCTATAGTGGAAACCTAATTCACTTAAACCGAAGCTCTGATACCAAGTTGTTACACCCCGTGAATGCTTTGACCAAAAGTTGGAACTTTTTACGCGAAAACGCTTTGACCTGTTTTTTTGACCTTTTGTAATTCATTTATAAACTGACTAAAATAAGTTACAAAACAAACATTGAGACTATTCTTAGAAGAACTAGACTCCAAAACTTTTAAAATGAGTGGTGGCACCCTAAAGTGCACTATGACCCCTAAAGTGCACTGTGACCCCTAAAGTGCACTATTGTCTCAAAATGACCCGTAACACTTTTAAACATAAAATCAACACTTTAAACCTATATTTAAACATATGTAACCTACATTTAACTTAAAATATACATTATACCTTGTTTCCCAAAATTCTTGACCTGTTAGACCCAAAATGGGTTAAAATGGACCTTGTCCCAAACACCCCTTTTCTGCATGACCCTTTGGTGCACTATTGACCCATTTTCCGGAAAAACAACTTCTATAACATGACATAACACCAAAACTTCCACAAATCATTAGGACATTATAAACCTCAAATGTATACACAAACTTGGTCATAATGACCCGCAGAAATGTGCTTTATAAAGTGACGGGTGGAAACACCCATTTTGACCCTTTTGCATACTACACTTAACCATATCGCCTTTAACTATAAAATTACCACTTTAACCATAAACCAAACACTCATCTAACATTAAAAACCATGACAACTTTGATCAATGACTATTGACCCATTCAAATCCCAAAATGGGTACAAACATACATTAATCCAAACACCCCTTTAAATATGACCAAAAACACTTAACCCATGTTATGACTTTCTGTTTGGCGACTCAATTACTTCAACGACCATAAATTATACCTTGACACTTGACAACACACTTACAAACCATTTTATACTTTCGGGGGTACAACATTGACTTGAGCTCGGTATCTACCTAAGCTCTACTTTCTTACCATCTTCTAACTCCCACATAATCCAACCTTAGACCTTAGTCTAAGTTAAGCAGCATTGCACAACCTACAAAATATTAAACACTTAAACCGTAAGCACGAGGCTTATTAAGTAAAACGGGTATAACTTAACATCATACATCAAACATACATTATGCATCATACCCATCATTCCATCATATCATTAGCTATAACTCATACCTTAAGCCATCATTAAACGTCGCCATTCATACTTTAACCAATTCCATTCTACTCTATCATTCTTTTGCAAGTTATGCCAAACTAGCCTTATAATCAACTTTCACATAAGCACATATATAACGCATCATTATATAATCTTAAGATAAACATCACATAACACACAATGTATAGAAATCCATATAACATCAACTTATAACCGATTTACTTACCTCGATCCCAAGCTAATGAAACCAAGGTCATCATCATCTCCATTCTTTGTCATTTAGGCCAAAACACTATTATCATAAATATATAATTACTCAACTATGTCATGGCTACCATAACCATACCCCTTTTTAATCATCACTAATTATCACATAATCATATAATGATAATATGATAATCAATCCCATTAAATTCATTAACTTAAACCCAAAATAGTGATGAGGCGAAAAATGAAACATTTTTAGGGGGTCATTTAAGCCCGGAATTGAATTTATTTGATCAAATATTGCCCTAAATCGTTCCTTTTGTGATTTTAGGTACTTTGGGAGTGAAATTTGAAAAAGGAAGCAATTTGGATGTTTTTGGAGCATAAAAGTGAAGAAAACGCCAAAGACTTAATTTTCCATGCTGCGAACAGTGTATGACGGCGTTAAGAGGAAATATTTGACGGCGTCAAGAGTAAAGTCCATGACGACCCAGAAGAAACCTGAAGGCGTCACAACAAGAGCGTCACGAGTTAAAATCATGACAGCCTGCATAAGGTGTACACATGACGGCGTCAGACCCAGATCTAGGCAGTCCGAGGAACTATTTGGCGACGAGATGACGGCGTCAGACATTTTTTCTTGACGCCGTCACCTTCTAAAATCTATATATAGTTTTCTAATTTTCATTCATAAAGAGGAACTTGTGTGGAGAAACCCTAGGGCCGAACTTTGTACGAATTTTATAGTATATTCAAGGGTTTTCAACCCTTGAATCCTTTTATATTCTATTGAGATAAGTCTTCTCTTAATTCAATCAATATGTCTATGTGTTGGTTGTCTATATCTCTTACTTGTCTTGATTTCAACATGCTAGGATAGATCTATCTTGTGTTTTCTTAGATCTAATGAAACCTAGATGTTAATTATGTGTTGATTACTTGTTTATGGTTGTATTGGATGAATGATTTCAATGTTAGGCTTAAGAAAACTGGCAGATCTCCAATTGGTAACATGCTTGAACGTCTTTGGAAACATGAACCGATGTGTACTAGATTTTATTGGTTGTATTTAATGCATGAGTAAATTCTAATGATCCCATGTTAGGAGCTTCTTAGCCGGCTCGACATAGGAGTGAAGTAGGCACTCATAGGATTGGGGAAGTAAGTACGCCACCCCATGAATGGTATTAAGGAATACAATCCATCATCCACGCAACTATAACAAGTAATTAACGTGTAAAAGATATCTAGGGAGTAGTGAAATCTAAGTAAGCACATTTCTCCCACATATTGCTCACAACTGTAGTATAATATAGTTTAATTTCATTTTTAGTATTTTATTTTGATTGCATCTTAGTATTGGGTTAGTTGATTAGCAACTAATTCCGCCCAAATCCTTCCAAAACCCGAGATTTTTAATTGCTTTCTAAAAAATATAAAAATACAAAAAGAATCATCCCTCATCTCTAGACCTGGTCTTTAGGTTTTCTAATCCTAGCAACACTATTCCTAGCTGAACGATCAATCCCCCAGTACTTGTCATTATACTATACTACATCGATCAAGTACACTGCCTGGTGGGGGTTGTAAGCTTCTCGAGATCCCTCGAGAGGTAAAGCCTGGTGCAAACCCCACGCATCAAGTTTTTGGCGCCGCTGCCGGGGAATAGTTATTGTTTAGGTTAGAATCTCTTTTTATTAGGTCTACTTGCTAGATTCCTTTCTAGTAAGATTTTATTTTTATTTTTAGGTTCTCTTTAGTCTATCTTATTTCTTCGTGTTTTTGTTCGTAACTCTTCACCACCCGACATCATGGACGATGGGAACATCTTTGAACCCGTCATCCCACCATAACAAAACCCACCACTAGAACCTCTTAGGCCCTGAACCTTAGGAGAGTATTCCCGACCTAGCCACCAAGGCTACCGAAACACCATTGAGCTCACCGGAGCCAATGTGACCCCCTTGCGATCCGACACCATCCGGTTGGTGCAAAGCGGATGTGCATTCCATGGACTTCGTTCCGAAGATCCAAATCAACATCTCAAGGACTTCCTTAAAATCGTAGATTCCATAGACTTAGATGTTGCAACAAGAGAGACGACCCGATTACGCCTATTCCAATTCTCTCTACGTGATCAAGCTAGTCAATGGCTTGAACGGTTACCCGCGGGATCCATCACCACATGGGATGATCTCACCACTCGTTTCCTTGCTCAATTTTTCCCACCGGGGAGAACTACTAAGCTTAGAAATGACATCTTGATGTTCCAACAACGTCAAGGTGAAACTCTTTATGAAGCATGGACTCGATTCAAGGACTTACTCTAAAAAGTCCCTCATCATGGCATAGATCTTTGGCTTCAAGTCCAAATCTTTTATGACCATATCGATCTCTCCACGAGACGAGCCATTGACCAATCGGCCGGTGGTAAGCTACGTGATCTAAGTGCGGAACAATCATGGGAACTCATAGAAGATCTTGCTCTCTATGACAACAAAAGTTGGAATGATCCCCGTGACTTGAACAAAACGGTCAAGGCAATATCTTTGCCTTCAAATAATTCTAGCACTCCCGACCGTAGGATCATGGAACTTGAGGACCAAGTCAAGTTTCTCATGAAATCTTACGAAGCTCCTAAGCCTTCAAGCCAAGTGAACAAAATCACTTCTTCATGCGAATTATGTAGTGGTCCCCATGACACTCGTGATTGTGTGGAACTCCACGGAACAGCTTTTGCGGACTACGCATCCTCGCGTACCGACGAAGCGGGAGATAAGTGGTACACTTTCAAACCCGAGCCAAACCCTTACAGTGATTCATACAACCCCTCTTGGAAAAATCACCCAAACCTTAGGTAGAAACAAAATCAAGCCAATTCTTCCAATCCGCCTAATCGTTACCAACCAAAGGGTCCACCCTCCAACCGTACTTTCAACAACAATCCTTCTAACAACTATGGTAGTACCAACAATCTTGAAGGATTGATGTCCAAGTTTATGGCATCTCAAGAAGCTCGTATATCTAAGTTTGAAGCCGATTTCAAACAAAAGCAAACCGAGATGACCACCAAAATTGACACATTGTTGAAAGTTCTCAATGACCGAGAAATGGGAGCACTCCCAAGCGACACGGTCAAGAACCCGAAACTAAACGTTAATTCCATATCATCAGTTTCGTCACCCACTTCTTGTCCGCAATACTACTCGGTTAAATCAACGAGCACGTGTTTCAAACAAAACCAAATTCTTCAAAAGGACCAATCAAGTAAAACACCTGATATAAAACCGGTCAAAAGTATAGTTGGAACACCTCCTACGCAAGACCTTGACGATGAATTCAAGGAACTTCACCTTGAACGCCCCGTTATTGATGTCTTAGCCCGTGCTCCCTACTATAGTGCCCTCCTAGAAAAATATGAGAAGTTTAAATTAGGTAAAAATGGGACCGCCTTCGTTCAAAACAAGTTGCCTAAAAAGCTTGATGATCCGGGTATATTTGTTTTGCCTTGTAAGATAGGAAGATCCGAAGCTTTCGACACACTAGCCGATTTAGGGTCAAGCCTCAAATTGATTCCCTTATCCCTTTTCACCACTCTTAAGCTAGGAAAGTTAGAGGAAACGGAGGTATTGATAGGTCTAGCGGATGGGAGTATTGCCCACCCGGTTGGAATGATTAAGGATGTAGTTGTTCACGTAGGAAAGTTAACTATCTTAGCGGATTTTCACGTCCTAGACATGGTTAGTGACACTACATGCCCATTGTTGGTAGGAAGAGGATTTTTAGCGACCGCTAGCGCCATGATAGATTGCAAGGAGTCTAAGATAGCGGTAGGTGAAGGCGACACTTGGTCGGTGTACGATGTTAAGAAGCATAGTTATGATTGTGATGATGAACCGACACCACATTGGGTAGAGATTAATAGGAGACCATCTAGATATGGACCTTGGATAGAAAGGAACTTTATAGGACCTCAACGCCCATTTTATTTAGGAAAAGATTTCATTGAAAAGACACATTCGGTGGAACAACTCATAGCTAGAGATGAAGAGCTAGATCCTTTTGAGGACCCCTTAGTCTTTAGGAAGATGATTGAGTTCTTAAGCGTAATGCCTATTAATATAGAGATAAATAAGTGGAAAAGAGAGGGAGACAAGTGTAAATGGAGGTGGGACAAGCCACCTAAAGAAGGTGACGGATCATGGCATATGAAGATGACTTTGTATGATCCGGATGGAGAAAAGTTTGAAAGGTCATACCGTACTAAGAAAACCGATAGGAAGCTAAAACCTAAGTTTGATCCCAAGGATGTCCTCAATAAGGAACTCACCCGTATCACGTAGTAACCCATGACCTTGAATCTAGCTACAAGACTCGTAAATAAAGAAAAGCGCTTCTTGGGAGGCAACCCATGCTTTGTGTGATTTTTATTTTTGTTTGTTTGTTATTTGCTTCCGAATGCATGCTTTATTTTTATTGTTGGTAGATCATGTTTCAAAACTAAAGAGTGGAAATACTTTACCTTGTTGTTTTGCCTAGTCGTAACTTCACCCAAAGGTATTTTTGCAAAAGATAAGTGTAAGGGGAAACCCCAAATATGTTTTTAAGAAACAAACCTATCATGATTCTCCACAATATTAAATGAACATGTATATCCGTATTTGTTAGAGTCAAATGCTTGTATCGAGTCATAATGAAGTTTTGCAGGATTTTCCAGGAAGTAGGACGAAGTTTTTCCAGAAATTTTCCAGAAACTTAACATAAGAATTTCTGCAGGTCACTTCTGACGGCCTCATGAGTTTACTCTTGACGGCGTCACGTGTAAAAATCTGGAAATTTTACCGGTTTTGTTTTTCTTACGGAGTCCTAAAGTTTTTGTTGAATTATTAAGTTTTATAATCTCAAGGAAATCTGCAAACTTCATTCCACAAGCATTATATCTTATTTTGTTTTCTAGGATTTAATAACATATGTAGATTGCCGCCGATTTTATGCAAGGTTGCCTTGTCTGTTTTCTCAGGATTTACAGGTTATGTATGACAAGAAGATGATTATTTTTCTGGAAGGGAAGCTTTGATTGTTCATTTTCTTGGAGGAAGATTTAACCTGGCCACCTTATTATCCATACCGAGCGAATCAGGGGAGTATTTGATTTCATTCTTTTTACTTATTTCACTTTTACATTCTTTACTTGAACATTGGGGACAATGTTCATCTTCAGTGTAAGGGGAGGGTAAAATGATGATACCTTACAGATACACTTTCGCTTGAGTTTGTTTGTTTGATAGTAGATGTGTAATAAAACTATGAGAAATACTTGTTAGTGCAATTTTAGCGCCAAATTTAAATTTTTTTACAACATTTAGGAGTGAAACTTTAGCCATAGCAAGCGACTCATGGATAGGAGATTGTATGACTAGCACAAAACCGTACTATTCAGAAAAATTTTTCACCCAAATATGTGAGGTTCACCTTTAGATTTTATAGGAAAAGCATTTACTATTAGTGCTTATGAGTGTACCGGTAGCATTTAGATTCTAGAACTTGCATTAGTGATGCATCCCGAGACCGCTAGTGAGACTACATTCGTGTAGTAGGATTTACTACATGATAAGAGGCATTAGGATCACCCTTGTGTTAAACCCGTATCATAATTACTTGACCATTTAAGTCATATTACTTGGCTAGTTAAGTCAATTAATTTTTCCTACACCTTAGCGTTGTACTCATTTTTAGTACACGAAACCCCTAGTACACCCCTCCGAGCCTATCTTTTCGTTTCTAACTTTAAGCATTTTACTTAAAGGAAGAATTTGTTACACCCCACTTAAATGTACACCCAAATCGCCTTAGCCTTCCGTGTATGCGCTCATTTTTAGTACATTATTGTTATTTGTTAAACCCTAAGTTAATTATCTAATTGATTACATGGTTACTAAGTCGAGTCATATCCTTGTACATATTGTTTTGGGACGATTGGGACTCATGGGTAAAGTACTTATTTTATGGAGTAATGGGGAAGAACATCATATATTACCCCCGTATGTACGTTAATCTTAAAAGTACTCCAAGTGTTTTGATTTTCTTAATTCGAGTCATTAGAATAGTTGAGTGTAAAGTATGTAAAAATTCAAGTGTAAGGGGAATATTCATCCCCTATGATGTATTATTTTGGATGGTAGGGTAAGAGTGTATGCAAAAAAAAAAAAAAAAAAAAAAAAAAAAAAATCGAAAAAATAAATTCAAGAAAAAGAAAAGAAAAAAAATAGAAAAAGAAAAGAGAAAAAAACATACGGACTACCATCCTTTTTCATTCTATGTTTATTTTATGTTTTTGTTATTTTTCATTTATTAGCTTAAGTCGAGTCTAGTCTTGGCTTAGCAACGCCATATTGTACATGTAATTAACCAAGATTGTTAACTCGCCACCAGTAAAGACTGCCTATATCCAACAAAACCGTGTATTTCATATCCCTACACCTAACGTTACAACCCTTTAAAAGACCTCTTTGATAGTTTATCCTAGGTGCTTACGCCATGTGGTGGAGGTTTGATCCTTTCCCAAGCCTATGGTAATCTATTTTGCTATGACAGGTAGTGAGAGATATCTTCCGTTTCCATATTGTAATTTATACTTTTTTACACCCGAGAGACGTGAGTATCTAAACACTATTTGTGAGGTGCTAGTGTATGATCTCCGTGCTTGTCTTTGGTCTTTAATGGAACGATTATTTGTTGTAATTACTTTTATATTAGTGTTAAATGACCCCTAACTTGTATTTTGATTAGAATAAAAGCGCATTTACTTGAGGACAAGCAAATCTCAAGTGTAAGGGTATATGATGAGGCAAAAAATGAACCACTTTTAGGGGGTCATTTAAGCCCGGAATTGAATTTATTTGATCAAATATTGCCCTAAATCGTTCCTTTTGTGATTTTAGGTACTTTGGGAGTGAAATCTGGAAAAGGAAGCAATTCGGACGTTTTTGGAGCATAAAAGTGAAGAAAACGCCAAAGACTTAATTTTCCATGCTGAGAACAGTGTATGACGGCGTCGAGAGGAAATATTTGATGGCGTCAAGAGTAAAGTCCATGACGACCCAGAAGAAACATGAAGGCGTCACAATAAGAGCGTCACGAGTTAAAATCATGACGGCCTGCATAAAGTGTACACATGACGGCGTTAGACCCAGATCTAGGGAGTCCGAGGAACTATTTGGCGGCGAGATGACGGCGTCAGACATTTGTTCTTGACGCCATCACCTTCTAAAATCTATATATAGTTTTCTAATTTTCATTCATAAAGAGGAACTTGTGTGGAGAAACCCTAGGGCCGAACTTTGTACGAATTTTACAGTATATTCAAGGGTTTTCAACCCTTGAATCCTTTCATGTGCTATTGAGATAAGTCTTCTCTTAATTCAATCAATATGTCTATGTGTTGGTTGTCTATATCTCTTACTTGTCTTGATTTCAACATGCTAGGCTAGATCTATCTTGTGTTTGCTTAGTTCTAATGAAACCTAGATGTTAATTATGTATTGATTACTTGTTTATGGTTGTATTGGATGAATGATTTCAATGTTAGGCTTAAGAAAACTAGCAGATCTCCAATTGGTAACATGCTTGAACGTCTTAGGAAACATGAACCGATGTGTACTAGGTTTTATTGGTTGTATTTAATGCATGAGTAAATTCTAATGATCCCATGTTAGGAGCTTCTTAGCCGGCTCGACATAGGAGTGAAGTAGGCACTCATAGGATTAGGGAAGTAAGTACGCCACCCCATGAATGGTATTAAGGAATACAATCCGTCATCCACGCAACTATAACAAGTAATTAACATGTAAAAGATATCTAGGGAGTAGTGAAATCTAAGTAAACACATTTCTCCCACATATTGCTCACAACTATAGTATAATATAGTTTAATTTCATTTTTAGTATTTTATTTTGATTGCATCTTAGTATTGGGTTAGTTGATTAGCAACTAATTCCGCCCAAATCCTTCCAAAACCCGAGATTTTTAATTGCTTTCTAAAAAATATAAAAATACAAAAAGAATCATCCCTGATCTCTAGACCTAGTCTTTAGGTTTTCTAATCCTAGCGACACTATTCCTAGCTGAACGATCAATCCCCCGGTACTTGTCATTATACTGTACTACATCGATCAGGTACACTGCCTGGTGGGGGTTGTAAGCTTCTCGAGATCCCTCGAGAGGTAAAGCCTGGTGCAAACCCCACGCATCAAATAGGCGTCTCATAATTTCTATAATCTTTAATTAGCTTCAAACACCATTTACCCAATTCCCCCAAATTGGGTACATAAACCCTAACCTCTAAATCATCAATTAAACACTAATTAAAGAATACTTACTTGCAAGGATCATTGCTAAGAACCTTACTCTTGGATTAGAACATCTCAACATCATCATTATCATCATAGTTCCTCTTTTCCCTCCTCTTTTTCTCTCTAAAAACCGACAACAACTCACACCCTTGAATAATAGGGAAATATCTAGAATTCCCTGGATATAATTATCTAGGCACAAGTTTGTACTTATGGCAAGAATAGCCCATCAAGTCTCTTTTCTATTACTTTGGCCACAACTAACTTATAATAACACTTAGTATATGACAACTTGAACCCCTTAAGTCTACTTCCTTCTGTTTATGCCACACAATACTTTCGTAACCTTATAATATGTTCTTTGACCACAAGATTGACTATCGGGTTTGACCATTATGCAACATTCGTTGACTAACCAATCACGTAAGGCCCTTAGTCCATTTCATCTAGGGTGGGGCATATTTGTATCCGGGATACGGGCGTTACAACTTTCCCCCTTACTAACCTCAAGCCCATCATCCTTAACCTCCATATTCTCACTATCATCACCATCATACTCAACACCTTCCATTCCCTTAACCATATTCCTATTCTTACTACTACCCTTCTTAGCTCCTTTCTTAACACCCAATGACAATTTTGAACAACCACTAGTATTCTTAGCAGCTTGTTTAGAATCACTACTTGAGTTTCTAGTACTTCTCTTAGATCTCACAACATCATTAGCCACCAGAGGTGGCATAGAATTAGGGTTTATGGGATCTGGGTTTTTTGGATCTGGGTTTGGTGGATGAGGATTGATTTCAGACATGATTAGTTGAGGGTTAAACACAAAACATAATATGTTTAAGGTTTGAGAATTAATGAGATGATGAAATAGACGTTAACGGATTTATGGAAAAAGGGGAAAGGACAAGAACAGTGAAAACGGAATTATAAAATGAATTTAATGAGGTGAAGGAATTAAGAAATATGGTGAAATTTGATACTAAAATGTTAAGGGTGAATAGTAGATTTCAATACAAAAAACAAAATCAAAATCCAATGGATAGATCGAATTTAGATGATGAAATTCATAATAAAATGTGAAGAATAAATTAGAGAGAGAAAGTAGACACTCTTTCCCTACCGTCCAAAATAATACATCGTAGGGAATTTGCATTCCCCTTACATTTGAAATTTTACATACTTTACAATCAACTATTCTAATGCTCGAATTAAGATAATCAAAACACTTAGAGTACTTTTTAAGATATTAATTCACATATGGGGGTAATAATTGACATCATCCCCATTACTCCATAACAATAGTACTTTACCTATGAGTCCCAATCATCCCAAAACAATATGTACAAGATATGACTCGACTTAGCAACCATGTAATCAATTAGACAATTAACTAAGGGTTTAAACATGTAATAATAATGCACTAAAGATGAGTGCATACAAGGAAGGCTAAGGCGATTTGGGTGTACATTTGGGGGTGGATTGTAAACAAATTATACCTTTAAGTAAAATTCTTAAAGTTAGAAACGAAAAAGGTAGGCTCGGAGGGGTGTACTAGGGGTATCGTGTACTAAAAATGAGTACAACGCAAAGGTGTGGGAGAATTAATTGACTTTACTATTCAAGTGTATTGACTTCATTGGTCAAGTAATTATGATACGGGCTTAACACAAGGGTTATCCTAATGCCTCTTATCATGTAGTAATCCAACTACACGAATGTAGTCTCACATGTGGTCTTGGAATGTATCACTATCACAAGTTCTAGAATCTCAGTACTACCGGTACACTCATAAGCATCTTTTCCTAACAAATCTAGGGATGAACCTCACATATAAAATGGGGTGGAAAATTTTTGAGTGGTACGGTTTTTGTGCTAGTCATACAACTACTATCCATGAGACACTTATTAAGACTAAATCTTCACTCCTATATGTTGTAAAAAATTTTAAATTTGGCGCTAAAATTACCCTAACAAGTGTTTCTCTTAGTTTTATTACACACCTACCATTAAAAAAACAAAATCAAGTGTAATTGCATTATCTAAGGTATCATCATTTACCCTCCCCTTACACTTAAGCCGAACATTGTCCCTAATGTTCAATTAAAAGGATGTAAAAGTAAAGAAGGTAAAAGTATGAAACAAATACTCCCCTGATTCGTTCGGTGTGGATAATGCATTAACATGGTAAGATCTTCCTCCAAGAAAATGAACGTTGAAAGCTTCCCTCCAGAAATATAAATCATCTTCTTGTCCAATATAATCTGTTAAACCTGAGAAAACAATCATGGAAAACCTAGCGTAAAATCGGTGGCAAATTCTATATATAATAAAATCCTAGAAAGCAAATAAAGATATAATGCTTGTGGAATGAATATTTGCAGATTTCCTGGAGTTTAAAAAACTAAAGGTTTCACAAAAACTTAACGATTCCGGCAGAAAAAAAACTTGCAAAATTTTCTAGAATTTTACACATGACGCCGTCAGGTTATAATCCTGACGCTGTCAGAAGTGACCTGCAGAAATTTCATGTTTAGTTTCCGGAAAATTTCTTGAAAAACTTACGCCTTAATTGCTGGAAATCCTGCAAAATACTCATTATGACTCGATACAAGCATTTGACTCAAACAAATACTAATATGCATATTCATTTAATATTTTTGTGATTCATGTTCAATCTCGTTCTTAGAAACAAATTTAGATTTCCCTTATACTTATCTTTTTCAAAATACCTTTATATGTAGTTAAGACGAAGTTAAAAACAAAATAAAGCATTTTCACAATTTACTTTGAAACATGAGCCACAAACAATAAAAATAAAACATGCATACGGAAACAAATAAAATCAAACAAACAAACAAATAAAGCTTGGGTTGCCTCCCAAGAAGCGCTTTTCTTTATTTACGAGTCTTGTAGATAGACTCAAAGTCATGCCCTACCATGCATCGCTTATGCTCACATACCCAAGTGTGAGCCATCTAATTGTTGCCTCAATTCTATTATAGTCATCACTTAGCTCTAAACATATGCGATAATACCTTTTATTCTTTTCATGGGGATATTTAAGCCCTTTTCTTATGTCGTTCTCACTTAATATCTCATGAGGGGGAACCTATTACATCTTTCAACTGAAAAATCCTTAAATCTAGGGTGGGCATGGGGCATTCGATAGACAAATTCCTCATCTCAGTTTGAGAAAGTAATTAACCCTTCCATAAGCTTTTAATCTAATTTGGTTAACCTTTTGAATGGCTTCCCAAACACGACTTGGGTTAAATTACTATCAACAAACTCTCCTAGATTCTTCATAACCATAAATTCAACTAAATAGACAAAGCTTCCTACAAACACATGCAATGTCTTTGCCCTAGCAACAATATTATCTCCTTTGTATTTTAACTCATTTACCATAATTTTGTTGTATTCAGTACGCGAAATTATGTTCATTGGTGATGATGAGTTAAGGTAAGCATCAAAGCTCCTAAATCTTATTTTAGAAGGAAATTGCATATTAAATAAGCTATCGTTCTCAATCCTTGTCCTAGGGTCGACATATCTAAGAGGGTTCATCTCTTCCTCCATCCTATCCTCATTAATTACATCACCATCATCTAGGTCCTCATCGGAGTCCAAATAGTAAAAAGGGCTAACCCTATGGTCATTATCATGGTCAGACTCCTCCATCTCAGAATTATTGCCAAAGTGATGGTCAGGCGAGAGGTTAGGTGGGTTCTCATTTTCCACTACAGGGATTGGGATGGGTAGTTGGAAAATCCTTCGACGAAAAACACGAATAACAGGAATCAAACGATCAATGCTATTGTTATCCATCGAGAAAGTCTACGAACAAAGGAAACAAAGAAGAAATATAAACTAAAGGGAACCTATAAAAATAAAAATAAAAATCTCACTAGAAAGGAATCTAATAAGTAGACCTAATAAAAAGAAATTTCAACCATAAGCAATAACTATCCCCCAGAAACGGCGCCAAAAACTTGATGCATGGTTTTGCAACCATGTAAAAGGTTTTACCTCTCGAGGGATCTGAAGAAGCTTGCAATCCCCACCAAGCAGTGTACCTGACCAATGTAGTATAGTGTGGTGGCAAGTACCGGGGGATTGATCGTTTTACTTGGGGAATAGTGTTCGTTAGGATTGAAACTTAATCTAACTAGGTCTAGAGGTGAGGGATGATTCTTTTTGTATTTTTATGGTTTATGGAAAGCAAGTAAAAATCTCGGGTATTGGAAGAGTGGGCGGAATTAGTTGCTAGTCAACTAACCCAAATAACTACAAATGCAATAAAAATAAAATAACAAGAAAATAAATGTGGGAAAAACTTTATATGGAGAGAAACGTGTTTACTTAGATTTCACTAGTCCCTAGCTATCTTTCATTAATTGATTAGTTTGTTACAATTGCATGGATGAAGGGTTATATTCCTTAATACCATTCGTGGAGCCGTGTACGATCTTCCCCAACTCTATAAGCTTCTACCTCTTTCTATGTTGAGCCGACAACTAGCTCCTAACATGGCCTCCTTAGTAGTTACTTATGCATTAAATATAACCATTAAAATCATAGTACACATCCGATTCATGTTTCTTAAGATGTTCAAGCATGTTACCAATTGGAGATTAGCCAGTTTTCTTAAGCCTAACATCGAAATCATTCATCTAACAACAATTAATAACAAATAATCAATCAACAATCAATAGCTAGGTTTCATTACATCTAAGCAAACACAAATAAACCTAGCCTAGCATGTTAATGTAAAGACAAGCATAAGATAGAATCAAACAATACATAGATATATTGAATGATTATTGGAAGACTTATCTTTAATTAATCATGGATGAAAGAAGGGTTTGAAACCCTTAAAAAAGGCTAAGATTCGTCCTAGGGTTTATGGTGAAGTTCCTCCAAAAGTTCTCTCTTTAATGAATGAAAATTAGAAAACTATATATAGAGAATACAATCTGATGGCGTCACGTTATACATGTGACGCCGTCAACTCGCCGCCAATGCATCCCTCGGATTGCCTAGATCCGGATCTGACGCCGTCACCTTATATTCTTCACTGGCCGTCACCTTCTAGATTGTACGTGACAACCTAGGTGTCACAAAGGGTGACGCCGTCACTCTTTAAATCCAAAAGACCTTTTAGCGCGTCTTGTGTAAACTTCATATCCACCTCTTTGCCAACACGTGACGCCATCACCTATAGAACGTGACGCCGTCAGGTACTGTTTCCAGCTTGATTTGGAGACTTTGTCGTTTTCTTCACTTTTCACTCCAAAAACGTCCAAAATGCTTCCTTTTCCATATTTCTTCTCCAAAGTACCTAAAATGACAAAAGAAACGATTTGAGGCAATATTTTATCAAATAATCACGACTCAGGGCTTAAATGACCCCTAAAAGCGTAACACTTTTCGCCTCATCATGAACCTAGGAAGTATGGTGTCTCGGGGTCGTCGAATAAATACCTATGGTATGTACGTTTTTCCTTAGTTGGTAACGTATCAAAGTAGTCTTCTACATCCTCTACTTCTTTCTCCTTATCCTCCTAAACTTCCTTAACTTCGTTCTTAGGTTCATTTTCAACTTCAGTCCTGTCCCTATCATTCTCTTCCCTATCCTTATTGATTGGATTAATAGTGACAACATTGACAAAGTGGACATGTTTGGATGTTGAGGGATCCTTGATTTGGGTTCCGCTACTTGTGTTCCTAGTGTCCTTATTTGGCGGTATCAACACTTGGTTGTTGAGAGCTTTCAACAAGTTGTCAATTTTGTTGGTCATCTCCATTTGTTGTTGGTTGAATTCGAACTCAATCTTAGCCAAAAGAGCTTCTTGAGATGCCATAAACTTGGATATAAATCCTTCAAAATTATTGGTACTACTATATTTGTTGGAAGAATTGTTGTGAAAGTACGGTTTGAGGATGAATCGCTCGATTGAAAACGATTAGGTGGATTGGAAGAAATGTTTTGGGGCGTGTTTTGGTTTTGTTTCCACCTAAAGTTTGGGTGATTTTTCCAAGAGGGGTTGTATGAATCACCGTAAGGGTTTGGCTCGGGTTTGAAAGTGTACCACTTGTCTCCCGCTCTGTCAGTACACCAGGATGCGTAGTTCGCAAAAGCTTGTTCGGGGAGTTCCATGCAATCACGAGTGTCGTGAGGACCACTACAAACTCACATGAAGAAGTGATTTTGTTCACTTGGCTTGAAGGTTTAGGAGCTTCGTAAGATTTCATGAGAACTTGACTTGGTCTTCAAGTTCCATGATCCTACGGTCGGGAGTGCTTGAATTATTCGAAGGCAAAGATATTGCCTTGTCCGTTTTATTCAAATCACGGGGATCATTCCAACTTTCGTTGTCATAGAGAGCAAGATCTTCTATAAGTTCCCATGATTCTTCCACACTTCGGTCACGTAGCTTACCGCCGGCCGCTTGGTCAATGGTTTTCCTTGTGGAAAGATTGATATGGTCATAGAAGATTTGGACTTGGAGCCAAAGATCTATGCCATGATGAGGGACTTTTTGAAGTAAGTCCTTGAAACGAGTCCATGCTTCGTAAAGATTTTCGCCTTGACGTTGTTGGAACATCAAAATGTCATTCCTTAACTTGGTGGTTCTTCCCGGTGGGAAAAATTGAGCAAGGAAACGAGAGGTGAGATCATCCCAAGATGTGATGGATCCCGCGGGTAAACGCTCAAGCCATTGACTAGCTTGGTCACGTAGAGAGAATTGGAAGAGACGCAATCGGGTCGTCTCTCGAGTTTCAACATTAAGGTCTATGGAATCTACAATTTTGAGGAAATCCTTGAGATGTTGGTTTGGATCTTTGGAACGAAGTCCATGGAATGCACATCCGCTTTGCACCAACCGGATGGTGTCGGATCGTAAGGGAGACACATTGGCTCCTTGAGTGAGCTCACTGGTTTTTCGATAGCCTTGGTTGCTAGGTTGGGAGTATTCTCCTAAAGTGCGGGCTCTAGGAGGTTGGTTTGGTTGTGGTGGGGTTTGTTGTGGTGGTTGGCAGGATCAAAGATATTACCACCTTCCATGATGGCGGATGGTAATGGTTACAAACAAAGAAACGAAAAAATAAGATAGTCTAAAGAAAACCTATAAAAATAAAAATAAAAATCTCACTAGAAATGAATCTAGCGAGTAGACCTAATAAAAATAAATTTCAATCTAAGCAATAACTATTCCCCGGCAACGGTTCTAAAAACTTGATGCATGGATTGCGGTCTACGCAAAAGGTTTTACTTCTCAAGGGATCTTGAGAAGCTTGCAATCCCCACCAGGCAGTGTACCTGACCGATATAGTATAGTGAGTGGCAAGTACCGGGGGATTGATCGTTCTCTCGGGGAATAGTGTTCGTTAGGATTGAAACTAATCTAATTAGGTCTAGAGGTGAGGGATGATTCTTTTTGTATTTTTATATTTTATGGAAAGAAAGTAAATATCTCGGGTATTGGAAGAGTGGGCGGAATTAGTTTCTAGTCAACTAACCCAAACAACTACTTAAACAAATAAATAAATAACAAGAAAATAGAATGTATGAGAACTTCTAATATGGAGAAAAGCGTGTTTACTTAGATTTCATTACTCCCTAGTTATCTTTGATTAATTAATTGGTTTGTCACAATTGCATGGGTGAAGGGTTCCATTCCTTAATACCATTCGTGGGGCCGTGTACGATCTTCCCCAACTCTATAAGCTTCTATCTCTTCCTATGACGACACGTTCAGTATCCTATAATGGTCTCATTAATAGTCACCTATGCATTTAATACAACCAATAAAACCATAGTACACATCCGATTACGTTTCTTAAGACGTTCAAGCAAGTTACCATATAGGAGATTAGCCAGTTTTCTTAAGCCTAATGCTAAAATCAATAACCCACAACAATTAATGACAAACCAACAACCAACAATCAATAACTAGGTTTCATTAGATCTAAGCAAAAACAAGTAAATCTAAGCTAGCATGTTAAAGAAACAAAAGCATACAATATAATCAAACAACACATAGACATATCGAATGATTAAAGGATAACTTTTCTTTAATTGAACACGGAAGAAAAGTGGGTTTGGAACCCTAAAATTGCTGCAAAATTCGACTAGGGTTCGTACCAAAAGTCCTCTCTTATGAATGAAAAATCGAAAAGTATATATAGATATACAATGGTGACGACGCCCCCTTTTAATGGCTGACGCCATTATCTCGTCGTGTCTAGGGTTTCTTGTCATCCAATCAAACTTCTTGACGCCGTCCCCTTGTAGGACTTCTGGGCCGTCACGCCTTGGGAAATACACGTGACGGCCTATGCTTCAACTTTTCTTCTGGCGCGTCAAGTGCAATTGTGATATCCACCTCTTGTTCCAATGAGTGATGCCGTCCCTTTGAAATGCTTGACGCCGTCAGGTACAATTTCCAACTTGGATTCTTGACTTTGTTGTTCTCTTTACTTTTTGCTCCAAAAATGTCCAAAATGCTTTCTTTTCCTAAATTCTTCTCAAAAGTACCTAAATTGACAAAAGAAATGAATTAAGGTAATAATTGATCATATTATCACGACTTAGGGCTTAAATGACCCATTAAAAGCGTAACAAATTTCTCCTTATCAACTCCCTAGTTATCTCTTATTGATTTATTGATTTGTTACAATTGTTTAGTTGAAGGATTGTATTCCTTAATACCGGTCGTGGGGGCGTATACGTCCTTCCTCAACTCTATGAGTATCTATTTCTTCTTATGATGTCACGTTTAGTGTCCTATCCTAGAATCATCAACATATACTCATGCATTAAATACAATCAATAAAACCGTAGTACACATCCGATTATGTTTCTTAAGACATTCAAGCATGTTACCGTATAGGAAGTTAGCCAGTTTTCTTAAGCCTAATGTGAGTCAATCAACCAAACAATCACTAACAAATCAACAATCAATAATTAACAACTAGGTTTCATTAGATCTAAGCAAACACTAAGAGATCTAAGTTAACATGTTAATGAAAAGAAAAGATAAAGAATTAATCAAAAAACACATAGACATATTGAATTATTAAAGAAGAACTTAACTTTCAATTGAACATAGAAGAAAATAGTGCTTGAAACCCTAAAAGTACTGTAAAATTCAAACTCACAAAGTTCCCTACAAAGTACCACAAGTTCCAACTCTCTTTTCTAATGAAAAAAATCTAAAAGTATATACAGAGATACACATGTAATGGCGGCAGGTTATGATTCCTGACGCCGTCATCTCGCCATGATTAGGGTTTCTTGACGCCCAATTAAGCGGCTTGACGTTGTCACTCTTTAATCTCACTGGGCCGTCTCTTGTTATCATCATACGTGATGGCCTACTCCACATAACACGTGACGCCGTCACGTGTTAATTCACCAAAAGTCTTCTGGCGCGTCATATGCAAATAAATCCACCTCTTGAATCTTCAAATGAAGGCGTCACCTTGTAGAGCGTGACGTCGTCAGGTGCAATTTCTAGCATAGTTTCTTGATTTTGTCGTTTTCTTCACTTTTAACTCTAAAAACGTCCAAAATACTTCATTTTCCAGAATTCTCATACCAAGTACCTAAAATGACAAAAGAAGTGATTTAAGGTAATATTTGAGCTTATATTTATGATTTAGGGCTCCTAAAAGCGTATCAAATAAATCCTTATCAAATACCCCTACACTTGGGATTTGCTTGTCCTCAAACAAATGAACTTTTATACCAATCAAAATACAAGTTATTATGAGAAACACATTTGTGCAAAAGTTTTGGCTCATTCTAAAACTTTTTAATTTTTGAGAAATAAATTTGATAAAAATTTGAAGTTTTGAACAAGTTTGGACTATTTTAGAAAATAATGTTTTGATCACAATATTACTTTGTCAAAATTAGTTAAAATGTTTGTGAAAATTTATATAAGTGTAAAACTTTAAAAAAGTTTCTCAAAGATTTTAAAAAATTTGGGCAAAGTAACGTTTATATCATAGTGGGTAACAAAGTTTAGCAAATTCTGCTATCGCACTATTTGGTGTCGCAAGCAAAGTCAAACATACTCAACTTTTGCAAAATAGATTAAAAAAAAAAAAAAGTATCGCAAACAAAGGTTGTGATAGTAGACAGCTATCGCAACAAATTTAAAAAAGGCTATCGCAAGCATTTAAGGCACGAGGTTTAGGATTTGTTTGGGCTCGATAACGATCGATTTAAGACACAAAATTTATGCCATTTCATTTAAAAGAATTTTTCCAATAAAAACGAGTATTCATACGACTAGTTTCTCGTAAATAATATAATAATCAAATTGAATTGTTTATTGAGTCTATGGTTGTGCCGATATGCATTGTGTGCGGTTTTCATATTTTGCGAGATAATTTCTCGTATTCAATTCAAATAAGTGTTGGAAAAGTTCGAAAATGAAATATAAGTAATAATAAATATATTTATTATTAAAAATTAGTCTGAAAATTTTCGATGTGTTACACATAGTCAGAAACATAAATTTGACATTAACAATTTTCAACAAAAGAAATTTATGTCATCAATAAAATAATATTTTATATACACATATCAAATCAAAATCTTAAAATACTATAATTACTAATTAGGAAAATCTTAATTTTTTTGCATTAAATGGAGTACATTATAAAGTTACAGTTAAAAGTAGGTTTTTAAGATTGGGATCCTACCTAGGATCGTTTTCGTCTTTGCAAGATCGTGATCGTAAGATCAGATCGAGATCCTAAGATCCTACTACAATGTTATTTTTTAATAGTCTTTGTAATATTATTTAAATTTACAATATTTTATATAATAAACAAAAAATTATATGAATGTTTTAAGGAAATGTTGTCCTAAATTATGAATATGGAATATTTAAAAAGAATCACATGTCGTTTTTTAAATTATATTAAAAGATAATCCATATAACTTTGTAGTTTTTTAGTTAGCGGTTCGAGAAACGTAAGATTGGATCGGATTAGATCTTAAGATCCTATGGTCAAGATCGGGATCCTATAAGATCTTAATCATGCTAAGATCATATGTATGATTGATGAGTGGCCTTTTACTCATCATTTTAGGCCTGAAAAACCCACCAAAACGACCAAAAACACCCAAATGACCATATAAGATCAACAAATATCCTTGGAATGTGTTTTTGTGTCTTTCAGGTACATTTGGATTGAAAACAAGGCAAAAGTGAGCAAAACGGAGCTTGGATGGGAAACCGGAACAATATGGAGCAATATGGAGCATTACCGGATCTATTAGACACAATTGGAAGCATTTATTGAAGAATGAAAGAGTCGAAGACAATCCCGGCAATCTGACATGGGGTGAGCATGGAAAACCTAACCAAAACTCATAATTTACCCATTTACCCTTGACCTAAACCCGAAATTACCAAAATACCTCTCACCCGACACCAAATTCCCAAAGTACCCTATCACCCTTTTAACCCCCGAGACTTAATTGCAAAATCATTTTCAAAAACCAAACTCAAAACTTTTTTTCCAAAATTATTTCAAAATAAAATCATTAAAACATTTTGTAAAAGTTTTTTTTAAAAGCTAAAATTATTTTGATAAAACTTTTTTACCCTTATTATTATTATTATTATTATTATTATTATTATTATTATTATTATTATTATTATTATTATTATTATTATTATTATTATTATTATTATTATTGTAGTATACTAACTAAGTCACAAACATGATGATTATAGTGGTTTGTGTGGCGTATGGATTAAAAGAGGAAGAAGAAGAAAGAAAGTTGGAACCTTGAGAGAGAAATAAATAATATTAGATTAGTAAGAATGAGAAGGTCCAACCCTCTCCCTTGGTGGGAGAGGGGAATTTATACGAGGAATAGAAACGCCCACACCTGGGCTGTGGATCAGGCATACAGTGGGTAAAGACCCGTCCTTCTTTCACGATGTTACTTAAACTAATTCTAACTAATAACTAAACTAACTACGAGCTAACTTAATGCTATTACAATATTTAGGTGACCGAGTCTTTTATAGGAATATTTGTATTCCTAACAATCTCCCCCTAAGCGAGGTCACCTTTGGAAATTAAGCTCTTCGATCTTCAAGCATTCTTTAGTCTTTGTAGCTCGTAGGTTCTGATTCTTCACTTTTCAGCACACTTTGTACATCAAGCAATGAACTTGTGATTTGAGTTCCTTTGAAATGTGTGATCTTTGAGCTTCTTTGAGATCCTCAGCCACAGTAAATCTCCAAGCTCATCCTTAGTCGTATTGCCTCCATGTAATGAAGTGACTTTTGGACCGTCATGCTCACACCCTTCTGTATTGAGAGACTTTTCATCAGAGTTACGAAAACGTTGTTGGTAGTCTCTTTAACTTTCACGATCATCATTGACAGCGAGTAGGATGTGTGAGCATGAGGTATGGATTGATCCAATTCAGCTAGAAATAGTGACCATCAACTCCATCTTTATATGTGTCCCTGAAATAAAACAGTTAGCAATAAAGATAGAGAATGAATATGGCTTTGTCATTCATTCTGCGAGGTCAGACAACCCTCCAGTTTTGTGAAAACCGACCTGTGATCAGGTAGAGTCTCTTTTAAAGAAGACTCTCCTTGACAGGAATTTCGAGCTTATAGTAGTGAATTTTCCAAACAATCCACTTTGGAATCTTCATACTTAGCATGTTCTCATACCAGAACGTCTTAAAGCAGACAACATGATAGAGTGAATCGGTGAATTGATATTCACGGATTGATGAGAAATTGATTTATAGAAATCACTCGCGTGTCATATAATAAACATTTTTTGCGACACGACGAGAGTTTTATACTTTGAATCTCATTTCCATCACAAATACTTTTGTTTGAAAGATTTTACCCAATCAATGTGCTCGAAAATTAGTTGGTGAACACATTGAAAGGTTTTTGCAAAAGTATCCGTCAATCCATTTCCTGGAACAAGTTTGATTCAATGTTGAATCGCACCATCGTTGCTTTCCAGTTTTCACTTGATCATTGATCCAAGGTGGATCTCACATGTCACCTACCAAGAGCTTGAGATATGTTCGCTCTAGAAGGATTTCCAACTTCATCGTGAATGTTTTTATATCACTCGGATGTTCTGGAAATACCACAAGGATAATGCTTAGGACTCTAAATATTTTATCTTATTTTCCACAATGTGTGAAACAATAAGCATATTTGGAATTGTGTCCTAACGAGATTTATGGATGATCTCATGGCTCTAGACTCAATAGTGCATTTTGATCCGCTCCTGGAGACTGGGGAGGCGTCTCCTGTTTTAGGTACCAACATGGCTCACAATGAGCGGTCGATACATTGCATAAGGTTCCCCGTGAGAATGAAACAAGCTCTTTTAAGAGAACTTGAGTGGTTGGGAAGTTTGGTGCAGTGCGTCACTGGGTCCATGACATCTTGTCTTCAATACAAGTGTTACCTTAGTAACCACTAGTAGCATATGAAGTTGAACCCGGATCTGCCCTAAGGTTGAATATTTGGAGGGCTATTTCTTTTCACCCTTTTCACATTTCATTTCTTTTTCATTATTCAACCCCTTCAGTGCTTACCGAAACTTCATCACTAGAACCTTGTTGGGTTTGTTCCAGTCCCAGCTCTATCTCAGTCCGCACTCTTCCCTTTCTCACTTTTCTCCTTTTTTTCAATCATTCCTAAGGACTTCTAATCTATCTATGGATTATCCCTGGGAAGATCCTTCCAGTTCTGGTGGATCATGGGAACTCATACCTAACCTTAACCATCCTTATAACTCCGTGCATAAAGATAAATGGTCGGTCTTTGATATTACTTCCACAAACGCCTTTTGCTCCCCCTCAATATGTGCATCGATATTCGAAAGAGTTTAGCACATATGTGGGAGCCTATTATTGAGTCCAAAAGATCACATTTAATTATCAGATTTCATATTTAAATCACATTCTCTCCCCCAATCAAAAATTTCAAATCTTTCAAGATTTTGGATCTCAATTGATTTAAATAAGTTAGGAAACGTTTGGGAGAGAAATGCGGTCAGTTTTAATATTTTCTGATAAGAGGAACCTTTTTCTTGCTCCCCTTAATCTGTGAGGGAGGTTGTTATGTGTCAGATTTGATGAGTTTACAAAAAATTTGAAGTTTTAACGAAAACTCTTTGAAAATTTCTCATTCTGACACATAACCATCATAAAGTGTATTGTTGCAAGGTTTTTGTACAAAGTGGGGAGTTTTGATGATACATAAAATTTTGAGAAATCACTCTCCCTCTCAATCAATGACGGATGTTAAAACTGAAATATTTTCATAAAATATTGAAGTCATTGATTGAGTGAAAAATTTTATCAAAATTTAGATTCAATTTGATTTTCAATCAAAATCTCATGGTACCACCAAGTTTTGCACAACAACTTTCCGGAAAAATCATGGAAGGGAAAGTATTGGCGATAAAAAGAAGATTTCTCTTCTTTATCAAGAAATAATGCACTGAAACGTACATTAGATCGAGGAAACATGGATATAAAGTAATCCATGCCCAGGTGAACTTCACCCGGTAAAAGGAACAACCATCTTTTTGGCGACGTGTTTTCCCTATTTTGAAAAACGGGTTGCTATCTGAAGTAATAGCAAGCCATAGTTTTGAAGTCCGGGTTACAGCCTGAAATGACTGTAAGCCATATTTTTTGAAGAATATTTTGAGATACGACATGTTTTAGAAAAAACTTTATTTGAAACCGAAAAAGTCTTGCTCAAGCATATGTATGATTCCGTGTCATTATTGAATGACATTTCTAGAAACGTACATAATATTGATTACACAAGAGACATGTCGTAAAAAGAGTATTTTTGAATTTTTTATAATTTTTCAGATTTTTATTGTTTTTATAGGCTTTATATTTTTCTATTTTCTTTTTGTCATAAGCTATGTACAAAGGATATGTGAAACCAATCCTTCACTCCTCACTCTCTTCCTGAAGATACTTAAGAGTTTCCGGGGTGAGGCTCTTCATTCCAAGTCGTGGAAGAATAAACTGAAATCTTTCACGAGAGAGAGCCTTTGTGAAAATATCAGCCAATTGAAACTCCGTCCTCACAAAGTAGAGTTCCACCACCCCTTTCTCCACTTGTTCTTTGATGAAGTGATGACGGATGTCAATATGCTTGGATCTGGAGTGCTGGACATTGTTGCAGCACAAAGCAATGGCACTTTTGTTATCACAGTACATAGGGATTTTGTTGAACTTGAAACCGTAGTCTGATAATTGAGATCTCATCCATAAAATTTGAGTACAACAAGAGGACATGGCAATGTATTCAGCCTCTGTGGATGGTATTGAAGTGCACATTTGCTTCTTAGATGACCAGCTTACAAGTTTCTCATCCAAAAATTGAGCAACTCTAGACGTACTTCTACGAGAATCTTGACACCCTGCGTGGTCAGCATCAGATTAGGCCGTAAGAGCCATTGCATTGTCTTTAGGGTACCAGAGACCCATGTGGATGGTCCCTTAAAGATACCTAAAAATTCTCTTGACAGCTTCCAAGTGCTTTTTGGTAGGCTTGGATTGATACCGAGCACACATACAGACTGCAAAAAGAAGATCTGGCCTGCTTGCTGTGAGATACATGAGGGATCCAATCATGCTTCTGTATTTGGTTTGATCAACGGGTAAGCCTAATGGAGCGTCATCAAGTTTGGATCTTTCAACCATTGGAGTGTCAACTGTGTCACATGAATCAAAGCCAAATTTCTTCAAAATCTCATTAGCATATTTGGCTTGATTAATGAAGATACCGCTTGGATTTTGTGAGATTTGTAACCCCAAGAAGAATGACATTTGACCCATCATAGATATTTGGAACTTGGAACTCATTTCTCTTGCAAATTGGTCACATTCATTGGAATCGGACGATGCAAAGATGATATCATCTACATAAATTTGAACATGAAGCAAATGGGTTCCAGTCTTCCTAGTGAACAAGGTAGGATCAACAACACCCTTGGTGAATCGGTTTGCAAGAAGAAATTTAGACAATGTATCGTACCAAGCTCTAGGAGCTTGTTTTAGGCCATATAGTGCTTTCTTCAAACGATAAACATGATTTGGTCGTTCAGGATCCACGAATCCTTCAGGTTGAGTAACATAGACTACTTCTTTCAAATCTCCATTCAGGAAGGCAGTCTTAACATCCATCTGATAAACAATCATGTTACTGCTAGCAGCATTGGCAAGGAAGATCCTAATGGCCTCGATACGAGCAACTGGTGCAAATGATTCTTCAAAGTCTATACCTTCTTGTTGACTGTATCCTTTTGCAACTAGCCGAGCCTTATTCTTCAGGACATCACCATGCTCATCAAGCTTTACTTTGAAGATCCACTTGAGAGCGATGATCATTGCACATTCAGGTGGTGGTACTAATTCCCATACATCAAGTCTATCAAACTCGTGAATTTCTTCTTGCATTGCTGTGAACCAGCATTCTTTAGTTAACGCATCCCTAAAATCTTTTGGTTCGATTTTGGATAGAATGGAATTGAAGAAGCACCGCAAGGCATCGGTAGCAAGCTGTTTTCTGGTGGACACCGGTCGTGAGGGATTTCCAATGATGTTATCAATTGGGTGATCATTGGTCCATTTTCTGAGGTGTTCATGAGGTTTAGGGTAGTGAACCGAAATAGTAGTATTTGAATCTCCTGATGATGACGCTTCGTTATAGGATTCAGGAGTGAATACATTAACAAATGGTTCATCTTCAGGTGGAGCAAAAGGATTTACTTCACATGAGTTATCTGCTGTCACTTCTTGACGTTCAGAAGATGGTAGTGCATTTGACTCATGTTGTGAGTTGCTAGGTTCAGGAGCATCCTGATCAAGTGAAATGGAAGTGGATGGACTATTGGTGACATGAGGAGCTTCTACAACCATATCATTAGGTTCCGCAGCCTGTTGTTCAGGATCTTGAGGTAGCTGCAATTCGAAGTATTCATCAAACATGAGGTCAAATAGCTTCTTCAATTCTTCACAAGTAGGAGGAACATAAGGAGTGACAGGTTTGGGATGTTGTACAAGTCCCGAACTAATTGGTCCAGGAGATAAAAGATTTGGTGAGGGTCTAGAACTGGTGTGTCCTGAAGCCGTATGCTCTGTCAGCTCATCAAACGTGACATGGATTGTTTCCATGATCTGTCGGGTTCTTTTGTTGTAGATTCGGTACCATTTTCGATCTGGCGCATAACCAACGAATACCCCAATATTAGCCTTAGCTTTTAGTTTCCCTAAGTCTTCACTATCATTAGTTGGATAGCACAGGGCACCGAACACACGAAGAAAGGAGAGATCGGGTTTTTTGAGATGCACTAGCTCGTAAGGTGTCTTGTTGTGGAGAGGATGTATCAATGATCAATTTTGGGTGTAACATGCAGTAGCTATAGCTTCAGCCCATAGAAACATTGGTGTCTTAGAGAATATCAGCATAGTGCGAGCAGCTTCAACAAGTGTACAATTCCGTCTTTCAACAACTCCATTTTGTTGAGGAGTTCGAGGGATACTCTTTTGATGACTTATGCCGATACTTTCATAAAATTGAGAGAGTTGTTGGTTAACAAACTCAGTTCCATTGTCAGTGCGAATGATTCTAACGGTTTTGTTGAGCCTTACTTGCAACTGCTTGATGATTTTGATGATGATATCGGGAGTTTTATCCTTGGATCTTAAAAACTTCACCCATGTGAATCGTGAGTAATCATCCACAATAACAAGAATGTATCTTTTCCCATTGAAGCTTTGCACTCTCATGGGTCTGCACAGATCCATGTGTAAAGTATAGAGCACTTCAGTGTTAGAGTTTGTGGGTTTTGGTTTGTGAGTGTGTTTCTTGCTTTTATCCAATTGACATGCTGAGCAAAGATGATCTTTTTCATATTTCAATCTGGGCATACCTCGAACAAGATCTTTGCGAGAAAGTTCATTAATGGTGCCGAAGTTTAAATGGTTCAAACGACGGTGCCATAACCATGATTTCTTCTTTGAGGCCTTAGAGAACAAGAAAATAGGAGAGGACCGCATCATGTCTTCGATAGAGATGGTATACAAATTGGTACCACGACTTCCCTTAAGAAGATCAACTCCATCCAATTCTCTAACAAAACATGTGTGTTTTCTGAAGGCCACTTCGAGATCAGAGTCATAGAATTGTCCAACTGAGAATAGATTATGCCCAAGTCCTTCCACATAGTAAACTCTGGAAATCACGCTGTCACCAAACACATAATCACCATACCACATAATGGCACCAAAGTGGTCGTTTCCGAATCTAACTGTCCCGATAAACTTTTTCACGAAATTTCTGAGCCGAGAGCGATCCCCAGTCATATGTTTTGAGCAGCCTAAGTCCAAATACCACAGGACGATTTGTACGACCTGCATTTGAAACCAGACAGATATGGATAACTGAAAAACATGGATCCCCAAGTGTAATTGGGATCCAATTGGTTAGCACACGCATACTTAAGAGATGCAGGATTAGAATTTTCATTGGCTCTCACATATGAACCGATACTAGTTGATGCCACTGACTTAATGTCAAGGCATTGAGTCACTAAAGGAAATTTCCTACCAGTTGCCTTCCATTTCTTAACCACTAAAGACTTAGGATCGGGCATGTTTGTCAATGGGCGCTGGCTTCCTAGAGTGAACTTTCTTCTAGTAGGTTTCCACTGATATCCTACATTGGTAAAAACTTTTCCAGTTGCTTTCCAAGTATGGTTTTCCAGTTTTTGTGTCTTAGCAAACTTAACTGTGGATTTATAAGAAGAGTTCAAAAATGACACAACACATTCATCATGATTACCAAAAATTAAACAACCATTACAAGTCTTACAAGGAGCATTAGAATTCGAATTAATTACAGTATGCTTAACACAAATACTAGAATCAACACGATTCTTTTCACTCAAATCAATCTTATTGTTCCTAAGGTGGTCTTCTAATTTCTTCCCTTGATCACTCTTAGCAGGCGAAGTCCTATCATTCCTTATATTTCCTTTAGGCTTTGACCCGCTAGCTTTAGTGATATTGATTAATCATGTAGAATTGACGATGGGAACATTAGATTGTTGCATAGTTGTTAGGTTTCTAGGTGTTTATGTGCTATGATCAGAACTAGCCAGAGGTATATCAAAGGTAACATGCTTTTTCAAATTCCTAGATGAGGATGTGCCATTTCTATCACGCATGTTGGGAATCTTTGGGACATGTACCTATGGCATATTCTAACAACTCTTGTGACCGTTTGGTGAGAAAGCAAATATCAGATAGGGCGTTATCAGATTGTCTCACCGTTCTATCTTCTTCAATGGTCTCACGAGTCATGTCAAGGCAATTCTTAAGATGTCTAAGGTAATCACTATGAACTAGCTCATTGTTCTTAAGAGGAAGAGGAATAAAAATAGCCTCACATGCATATTTTTTACATTCACAGACCATAGGATTGATATTGTCACATCCAATAACCGGCATTTTCCCTTTCACCTTTGTCTTTAGATTCTCAATTTCATTAAGCAAAGAGGTTATCGTTTCATTGGTTTTATCACGAGTGATCTTAATAGAATCATATAACTCTTTGTAATGTTGTTTAACTTTAAAATTTTCAGCTTGAAAACAATCATTTTCATGTCTAAGTAAGCTGATTGTGTTTTGAAGTTGAAAGTTATGAGAATCTGCAGACATTGGTTTATAGGTGTCGATCACAACATTCATGGAAGACTTCAATTGGGAAATTTGAGCCCTCAATAACCGGATCATGTTCATGTGAGCTTGAATTTTTTCATCCCTTTTTGCTAATTCAAAATATGTATCAAATTCCGGAGCATCAGAAGATGTCTTGGCCTTTGATATTTTCATTTTTTCTTCTAAATGTTGATATTTTAATTGTAAGTTAAGATTATCAACCTCTAGTTTAGAAAAATTCTTGACTATGTTGTCATGATCATCATTTTGAATTTTTTCATGCAATTTCAAATTCTCCCCCTCAAGCTCAAAAACACGATTATGAAGGTTATTCAAAGCAATAGACATTTCATGAAAATGACAAGCATTAAATGAAGAATCTGTAGTAGTATAGAACACATCTTGTGTAATATATTTAGCAATCAAACTGTCATTCATGATGAGAATATTTTTCCTGGCAATTCCACTATGCTGAAGATCTATTGCATTGTTTACACTTATTTTCCACATTTTTAAACACCTCTTTCATTTCTTTTAGCTCAACATCAAGGGATTGTCGTTAACCCTCAAAGTTTTCTTTGATTAGTTTAAAAAACGGGATGACTTCAGTTAAGTAACACTCTTTGGTAAGCTCAAATCCCCGTTCACCCTCAGTGATTCCTGTTGGTGTGATTCTCTTTTTGCATGTTTTATCAAAATCAGTGAACCTTTGACAAAGGACATATATGCTAATAAGAGTTTTACATTGCGTGGGAAGTGACAACTGAACTAATTGCATTGATGTATTGGGGGGATACACCATTTGGGCAGCTAACTTTTGACGTGTCTTGGCCTTAATTTCCTCAGCTTTCATTTTCCCAACGTCTAAAGGCCAAAATACCTGTTCTGGTGTTAACTTAGTTTGAGGTACAAAAACAGTCACTCGGTTTTGTTCATAATAATCATGGGGCTTAACAATGACTCGGTGTTTAATGCACTTTGGATCCTTCATTTTATTATCAAATCTCTCTCTATCGACAGAATCAAGATCATCCAATTCATTATCATACCAACTATTTGGGGGGTCATGATTGGGTGTAAGCATAACCTTAGCATCATAGAGGGCAGGTTGAGAGGCTCTAACGCTCTTAAGGAAGTTTGTTTTAGGCATCCCTAAATCCTTATCACTATGCTTATCCCGCAGTTTAATGTGCTTTTCCATCATTTGAGCTATTTGACAGGTTTGGCCTTGGATGTACAACTTGTTTTCAAGTTTGTTTTTCAACTGCTTAAGGTTGGAAAATTCATTTAACAATTTAGTTTCTTTTTCTTGAAACTCAATTTTTAGACGATTTAAACTATCCTGAATTTCCTGTTTTTCCTTAACAGCACGATCAAGTTGATTTTGAAAAGATTTAATCTCTTGTTTAAAGGCCATTTCCTTTAAGTTTTGCTCAGTAATGTAAGCATGCATTTGCCAATCCATTTTTTGTTCACGTTCGGTTAGCTCAAATTTTGCACGTTGTTCATAACACCTAACTCGATCCTTAAGAATATTAATCCTAGTGGTCAGAGTGTCATCAGGTGCAACAGCAGTGTACTCATCAAATTCACACACATTGTCATCAACAGAGGATATATTACATGATACAACAGGATCTACGTTGTGCTTTACATATTGTTCATATGGGACGATGTTGCTATTTCCCATGTTAGCAATATCTAATTCAGCAACTTTTGTTTGTTGTACTTCGTTATATATCTTTTGTTCATGCATCACATTATCGTCACAAGCAACAGAAGACATTCCACAAGATACGTCAGAATTACTGTTGTGATCCGAATGTTGCTCAGTTGGGAAAACGTTAATGTTCTCCAATTCAGCCTCATTTGATTCACCAACATTATTTTGTCGTATATCGTTGAAGGTATTTTGTTCATCATTAACTGCACATTTATCATATAATTTCAGTACCTCAAATATGATGGATGATTTGGAGGGACCAGATTGTCGTGAGGGTGTGACAACAGATGACAGATTAGCCATGAAGATTATCTGAGCAATGGGTTCGTCATCAACATCTAAGTCGAAAGCATCACAATCCTCAGCCTGGAAGATGTTTAGATCATTAAGAGCTAAGTCTGAACTGGTTATTCATCCACATCATCATCAAATGTCTTTCCATCAACCCCAGCAATAAAAGCCAATTCTTCCTCATTTAGCACAACTCCATTCTCTTGAGCTTGCATGAGCAACATTTTGTCCTTGAAGTAGTATGAGTTCTGAGGACGTTTTGGCTGAGTGTAGTTTTTGGCAATGTGACCTAAACCCCCACAGTTGTAACATTTTGGTTACCTTCCTTGTCCCTAATTCATATTTCCAACTCGGTTCTGCAAGTTAACCCGTGTAGCATTCCTTTGATTCACATTTTGTCTACCCTGAAAATTCCGCAACATTACTCTTCCATCTTCCACAATAGACTAATTACGTGGATTTAAGGAAGCTCTAAGTTGATTGTTGGTTGGTGGGAGTGCAGCTCTGAAATGTTGAACCAGTAGAGACACTTGGTTGGATAGATTGTCAATCATTTTGTCAGTATGAGAATACCCTGAATCGAGATGGGTATTCATGGCAACAGGTGACTGTAGAGATGAGTGATCCACTGATGACACAGGTTGAGTGGTTGGCATCATACTAGTCATGAAAGCAAGTGAGTCATTGGTGGTAGTTGGATTGAGCTTCTCTCTTAATTGACAATCATATGCTGCATGCTTCTCATGTTGTTGTAGGTATGCAAACAATTGTTCATAATTCGTGTTTCTCAATCCTTTGTTGAGCTTGACTGCAGTAACAAAGCGATCCCACTCAGGTGACATGTTGTTCACAAACTTAGGGTTGAGTTGGATGTTGGGCATTGTCATTCTGATCATTCTCATGTCATTAACCAGCTTGTGAAATCTGACATAGTAGTCGGTAATGTTTTCACCAGGATTCATTTTGAAATGTTCAAACTCATCATATAACTGAGACTCACAGTCTTCTTTGGTCAACTCCGATCCAGACAGAAGCATAAATAGCTTTGGCTTCAGTGTTGAAATTGATTAGCTTGTACACATCCTTGGGTAACCCTTGTATCACGATGTTGGAGGCTCGAATGTCAGCATCATAACGCTTCTTTTCAACATCATTGTGATCATTGTAAGTGCGTGGTCTGTCAATTCCATGGGTGACAGATCCATCCTCAGCCGTGGAGATAGCATCTCTGGTTGTACCCATATGCATAGGACCTTCATCGATAGATCGCAGGATGTTCTCACCATTTTCTTTACCCAGGCAATAAAGTCTGATTCTTTGTGCCCACGATTCATAGTCAGTCCTATCTAGCATAGGAGGTCGGGTATTGGACCCAGCAGCTTGAATGTCATCCGAAACAGTTGTCATCTCAAATTCTTCAAACGGGATTTTACAACTTTTGTGACTTAAACCGAGAAATGATTCTTTCTAGGGATTTTACTAAAGTCAACAAACGAAACCGGAAGATATACTCAGCAAGTTAAACTAAGAGAGAGATATCGGATGAGTCACAGTTTGCACCAAGTGTTAAGTTGTGACAAGTCAAGTTGCAATATATCCAATTGAGATTAGTTAAGTAATAAGGATTAACTCACATTGTCAGATCACAATTAGATTAATCGAAACGACTTAATTTACAACAATTCACGAATTGCAAAGTGATTAACCTATCACACGAATCTCACCACTTAGTTAATTGCCAACAAAGTTGAGAAAGTCACTACCTAAGAGAACAAACCGCTAAGTAGGAGCAAATAGCAACTTGATGAGCAAATCGCAGGAAGAGCAAACCGCAGGAGAGATAACCACAAAGAGTAACCAACCACAGAAGAAGCAAACCACAAGGTGAGTTAACCGCTAGGTGAGTAAAACGCTAGGAGCAAGCCGCAGCAAGGAGTAAACCACAGAATGAGTAAAACGCAAGTGAGGTAAACGCAAAAAATGCAAACCACAGGAGCAAACCACAAATACTTAATCGCAAACCACCAAACCGCAAACACAAGTCGCAGTTTACAAAGGTCCAAAACAGTCACTTTCCTTGCGTTTTGTCTGTTTACCCAAAATAGTAATCGCTATCAAATAAACCACAGAGTCCAGTAGCAAATTGCAACCACGAAATCAGACAGTGGAGCAAACCGCAGTCAAGAACAACGACTCAAAACCAATCCAAACTTCAAATAGAGGAATGATATAATATAACCAACTGAAACACAATGTTATACTAACACCAAAGATCATAAAAGTACATCTCAAACATGTCAAATAACACTAGAAAGATCAAACCTAGATGTTTTCAAGAGAAACACTTCTAACTAACAAAAACCACACAAAACCACACCAAATATGATTCACCAAGGCCCTAAGATGAAACCTTGGCTCTTGATACCAATTGTAGTATACTAACTAAGTCACAAACATGATGATTATAGTGGTTTGTGTGGCGTATGGATTAAAAGAGGAAGAAGAAAGAAAGAAAGTTGGAAACTTGAGAGAGAAATAGATAATATTAGATTAGTAAGAATGAGAAGGTCCAACCCTCTCCCTTGGTCGGAGAGGGGTATTTATACAAGGAATAAAAACGCCCACACCCGGGCTGTGGATCACGCATACAGTGAGTAAGGACCCGTCCTTCTTCCACGATGTTACTTAAACTAATTCTAACTAATAACTAAACTAACTACGAGCTAACTTAATGCTATTACAATATTTAGGTGACCGAGTCTTTTATAGGAATATTTGTATTCCTAACAATTATTATTATTATTATTATTATTATTATTATTATTATTATTATTATTATTATTATTATTATTATTATTATTATTAAAAAAGCATTTCTTTTTCAAATCTAATTTTACTTTTACATTATTATTACTTATTCTATATTACTACTAATAATTTAAAACTTAAAACTTAAAACTTAAATCTAATTCCTAACCTAAAAACCAAATCCGGATTACACCTTGGCCCAACTCACCCTACACCACCAGGCCACAACTCACTAGCCCATTTCCAACTCGATCCACAAACACACCATAACCTACTCCAACTGAAACAATAAAAACTATTACACCCGTATTTACCCTTTGACTTTAACAGTCAAACAACACCCTCTTAACACTTACCCGCCAAACAGCCTCCCCTGTGTCCCACCTTCCAGCTCACCCAGACCAAGACAAACCTTGATCACATGATGTCCCATCAGTATCCAATGTCCATGTCACCAATCCTTGGACACAAAATTCATCCAACGGCTAGAATGGAAAAGAGTGGTGCCCAAGTTGATCCTGTGGTTGTGAAGGTCTTCAAAGAAACACAATTGGCATCAAGGCTCAATACACTATGTGAGAAAGCACACAAGAAGAGGACAAGCTCAACACAGAAACCCTAGGAACTCCAATATAAATAACAACCACTTTCCACTTTTAAGCTTTGTCCAATTTTTCATGTTTTAGAAAGATTTGGATCATTTTAATTTCCTTGTAATTTTAATTTCAGCTTTTAATTTAACATTGTCTTTCAATTTCATTGTAATCCTTTCTTTTAATCAATGCAATTTCTTTTTCTATTTACTCTTACTGTTATTGTAAACATTTACTTAAGCTCATACCCAATAAACTGAATAAATAGCTTCATTGGGTGTGAGTTATTTTGATTATCAAGTTTTCCAAGTTCTTTTTCCTGTTTTCAGTTAAAAAAAAGAAAAAAAATACTGTAGCACTGCTTTCAAACTGCTTATTTTCTGTCTAAACTGCTTATTCCTGCTTATTTATTGTTACTCTCTGCTTATTAGTGCTAGTTAATACTTATAAGATTAGTTTGTAGCTTTAAATTTCTTATTAAGCATTGCTTAAGAAACTGTCATTTTAGCCTCTCAATAGCTCATTTGTATTCGCTTATTCAGTGAATGAATATTGCTTCTTAAGAGTTTTTTTAACTTGGCTTTAACTTTTGTGTGCTTAAACTATTCCTAAATCAGCCTGTAAATACAATTTAAGAACTTTAGGCAGTGTTTGGCACAAGCTAAATTTCTGCCCAAAACTTGTTTTTTGCCAAATCTTTTACTTAGATCATCCTTATTATAGTTTAGTTATTAGTTTTAAGTTAAAATTAGTTGTTTCAATTAGTTTTCAGTTTGTTTTAGTTGATTTCAAATAATTTTTTTTAGGTAACTGTCTTCATTAGAAAGCTAGGATAGATTGTTGTTTGATTTTGCTTAGTAGTTGTTTTTGGTTAACTTTAGTCTACAATAGGTTAGTTCACTTGTCTAAGCCCTGGCAGTTGACCTTTGTTAGTCAAAAACCACCCTTTTGACCCATTTGGTAACCAACAGTTACTGTAGCAACTGTCCTAAAACATCCCAACAGCCCTTCATTCCTCTATTTTTCATTTGCTCATCCCTCGATAATTAGGCCTAGAATTTAGTTTATAGCTTCTTTGGTTGCTTGTCTACATGCATATATTTTTAATTTATTTTTGTGGTTTTTTTTTAGTCAGCTTATTCAGCCCTAAAGAAGGCCTTCTGTCCACTTTCCCTTTTGCATACTTAGTTTAGGATTAGCTTAGTTAGTGCTTTTTAGGATTGTTCAACAACTTAATCATGTTTCTTTTAGTTTACTAGGATTTCCCCTAGTGTTCCCTTAGTTTATCTTCCCTTAGTGTAGCTTATAGTAGCTTCTCATTAGCTTTTTAAGTTTTAAACTTCCTTAGTTAAGCCTTAGCCTAAAACTGCTTATCCTTTGTGTTTTTATATTGCTTATTATTAAATTTCACAAGTAGTTTTAGTTTTAAAAATTGCTTATTTTTATGTTTTCTCAATGCTTGTGCAAAAAGAATTGAAAAAAAAAATATTTAGCAAAAATTCTTGTGAGCCAGGCTCGAACCTGGGTCTGCCTATACACCACACAAACAACACCCTCCCATCTTTGCCAAGTGATGTTTTTGTTATTATTTGTTTAATTTAATATTTATAGTGTTAGTTGTTTTGCTTATTTAGCTTATCAATTTTAGACTTGCTTCTTTTTACTGCTTATGCCCTCTTCATAATTTTCCTAAGATAGTGTTTAGTTAAACTTGTTTCCTAAAATTTTTAAGATTTTTCTTAAATGTTTTAGTATTTTTAATCATTTTTTTCTTTATTTAGTTTTTGATTCATAAAAAAAATATTAAAAGGTAAAAAAAATTAATTTTCTTTTTTACAAAATTTTCTTTTAATATTAGGATCGTAGAAAAGTAATTTTTATACCCGTACAATTAGCGTAGCTCAAAATTTACGTTTTATCTTGCATATTTATGGTTTTTTTTTAATAACTTTTACATTTTTAAACTTAGTTTACGTTTTAGGCTTTCCTAACTCCCGATTATTGTTCCCGTAGACTTTTAGGTAGATTTTAAGTTTTATTTAGTATCCCTTGTTTACATTTGCATTTTAGTTTCGTTTATCTTAATTTCTCGTACGTTATTTGTAATTTCCCGTAGTTTTAAATTTCCAAAAACCAAAATCGTCAATCAAGCACTTTAATCGCAAACCCTAATCGATATCCTTAATTCACGTCTCGTCGGGAAACGACCCGGAAAATCACTTACCCGGTACTTTTCAAAATATCGTATTCGTAGGTTTTACGCGTTAACCTTTTTAACGAAAGGTTGACTTGTGATTCTTACGTCTCATTACCCTCGAGGTAATCTTGTCCGATATTCTTGGTCCTCTTCTCTCCCCATTGGTTGGTTTTATATCAATCATCATTTTGGCGCCGCTGCCGGGGAGGCATGTTGCGACAATATCGTCACGGGTTGATGATTAGTTACAGAGAAGCCATCGTTGTCCCGGCAATCGTTGCCGATTCTTTTGAGCTTAAACCGGCATTGCTTAACTTGCTAACTTCAAACCAATTTTACGGGTTTGAAAGGGATGATCCCCAATCCTACATTCGATGGTTCAACAAAATCACATCAACCATCAAGTGTAGGAACATCCCTCAAGAAGCAATCAAATTACTTCTCTTTCCTTTTTTCTCGAGGGGGCCACCAGGATTTGGCTCGAAAAACAAACCCCTCGTTCTATTCTTACATGGGAAGACCTCGTGTCGAAATTTGTGAATGAATTCCTCCGTCGAAAACGACAAGTTTGAAAAATGAAATTACAAAGCTTTCTCAAAAATTGATGAGTTGTTTAGTGAGGCATGGGATCGTTTCAAAGATCTTCTTCGCAAATGTCCTCACCACAGTTTTTCCGATCTTCATCAACTTGATACTTTCTATAATGGCTTGAACCAATCCTATCAAGATTCTCTCAATGCCGCTGCCGGTGGTAATTTCTTAAATCGGACTACAAAAGATGCTTTGTCAATCATCGAGACTAAGTCTAAGGTTCACACTACTCGAAGCAAACCGATTGTTTCACAAACAAGTGCTTCTACCTCTACTTCTTCTCCGAATAATTCGAGCACCAATGCTAAGATTGACAAGCTTATGGAAGCTGTTCACGCATTGGTTCTTGCCCAAAAGAAAGAATCTACACCTCCACCCCCTCAAGTTAAAGCGGTGGAAACTTGTGTTGCTTGTGGTGGTCCACATGCATACTATAATTGCACTGCCACCTATGGCAATCCTTTTGAAGTTAATGCCATAGTCGGGACTCAAAACCAAGGAGGTACCCAATACCGTCCTCAAGTTGCCCCGAACTACCATGCCAACACTCAAAATGGACCACCCGGCTTTTCTCAATCAAACAATCAAAATCGTGGGCAAAATACTCAAAACCAATATCAAGCCCCGATTACTCAATACCCGAATCAAGGAGTCAATTGCAATCAAGGGTATCAAGTACCTAATTACCAAGCCCCGATTGGTCCCTATAGTGAACTTGCTATGCAATTTGAGCTACAAACAACAAAATCGAACAATCTCAAAGCAAAATCGAAAACATGTTTGCTAGCCTCATGTGCAAAATGAGTCAACCTTCAACTTTGGGTACTCTCCCAGGAAATACCATACCCAACCCGAAGGAAGAATTGAATGCTATCACCACCCGAAGTGGTGTTGCTTATTATAGACCCTCAATTCCTATTACCTCTCCGGTGAGGGAAGTGATTCGAGAGACCGAGGTGACAAAGGACCGAGGTGCATTCTTCAAGCCCACAAAGTACCGCACAAGTCCAACCTCCGGTGGTCCAAATTCCAATTCCAGAACCCGATGTTCCAAAGAAAAATTTTAAACCTTCACTTCCATATCCTTCAAGGCTTAATGAGCAAAAACGCCATAATAAAACTAATAGACAAATGGAGAAGTTTCTTGATATCTTTCAGAAATTACACTTGGACATTAGTTTCATGGATGCTCTCGTTTATATGCTGAAATTTGCTTCTACCTTCAAGAATCTTCTTAGAAATAAGGAAAAATTGCTTGAATTGGCTGAAACACCGATTAGTGCTCAATGCTCAGCCGTTCTTCTCAAAAAGCTTCCCAAGAAGCTTGGAGATTCTGGAAAATTTCTCATTCCTTGCTCTTTAAAAGATCAAGAGGTTTGCAATGCCCTAGCCGATTTAGGAGCAAACATAAACCCCATGCCTTTGTCGATTTATGAACAACTTGGAATGGGAGAACTCAAACCGACTCGTATGACCTTAGAGTTAGCTAATCGATCGATTACTCACCCAGTCGGTTGATCTGAAGATGTATTTGTTCGTGTGAATACGTTTATCTTCCCAGCCGACTTCGTGGTTGTTAATTATGAAGTTGACCCCAGAGTCCCTCTTATCCTAGGGAGACCATTTTTGCGTACCGTAAAAAACCCTAGTTGATCATTACGAGGATACCTTGACCTTGAGGATTAACGATGAAAGAATGATTTTTCATGCCGATGCGTCTAAATATAAGAACCATCACATTAAGAGCATTGATGTTATTGATTTCTCCTCCGATGGTCATTCTTCCGATATCTCTAAATCCAAAAAGCAAAGTAGTGGCAGTCCCACTACATTTTCCGACTCTGATCCTTCTCTCACACTAGTTGAGGAAAGTGATTTTGTTATGGAAGATATCGATGATTCAATTTCATCAGAAATTGATCCGGGGGGAGACATTCCCTTATTAGAAAAGATGTTTGATGATAAATCGTCTCTTTCTCTTCCCCTGATGGATGTTAGTGATAAACCATTGGATCCTTTGGAGCCCAAGCTCGAGGAGTCTCTACCTGAATATGAGAGTTTTAGCTTTGAGGAAAGTAGTGGCAATCCCACTTCTCTTCCCGAGTATACTCTCCCGGCTTACGAATCATTTAGTTTTGATTTCACGGAAGAGACGAGTAGTGGCAGTACCACTTCTCATGCTTTTATCTCTCTTCTGGAATATGATTCGTTTACCTTTGATCTAGATCTCGAGGAGTTCTCCGGTGAACTTACTCATATCATATCTCCGCCGGAGTATGATCACTTCTACTTTGATCTAGACAAAGATGATCTTTGTGACCCGGGGGAGATGTTCCCAATCATAAGAATTTGCTTGATGACAAAATCCCAACCCTCCCACCCGGGACATTTCTTGACAAAATGAGCTTTAAATGATGAGATTCATTATATAAAAATTATGAAGTCTCCTTTTGGTGATGATGATCTAGTCATGATGGTTATCATGACTTTCTTTCCTTTCTTCACCTATTCGGTGACTTCTCCTTCCTTTAACTTCTTCGGGAGTGAGGACACTATCTTTGACCGCGGTATTGTTTCTAATAGTTTTCACTATTCGAATCCCGGATGTTGAAACAAAAGTTGGGCGTACCTGGTTATGGGCTTATACTCTCGTACCAATTCGATCCTTAGCACTTGTTACCTGCGTACTAAGAAAATAAGACAACACCGTTAGGCTTATCGAGGGATTGTCTCCCCCGATTAGACTCCGGCGTGAGAGTAAGTAATCGATTTAGGGTTCTCGTAAAGAGTTAGGGTTGAATATCGTACCTTGAATGAGAATCGTATGATTCTATATATAGGGGCTAAGAAACCGTGTTTCTTGCTCCTTACTCTTCGCACTCGTGGTGCTTATCCAAGGAAAAGATATCTATTGTATGAATAGATAATCCTTATCGTGTACCCGGTGGGTTTAGTTGCGCTTTGGGCCTCGTGGGCCCAAGGCGTTAATACTGCAGCCCGTACCATTGTCATGGTAGCCCACTCATGGTGGGCTTAGGTGTAAGTAATGTCTATCATTTGGGCTTGTGGCCCAAATATAGGTTATACGTCATCACCGGGTATATCTCATCGGAGTGGAACTTTCGCATACTTCAATGTTTATCCAAACATTTTGAATGAAAGTACGATTGAGATTTTATCTTCCACATGTTGCTTCCCCATTGACCAATAATTCGGGGTCGAGTCAAGCTCGTGACTCGGTTATCAAAAACAAAGCGCTTCGTGGGTGGCAACCCATGCTTATCCATTTCATCTTCTTACTTTCCTATTTCTAACACCTAAGTGTGGGGGAGTTTCCCCCACTTGTTTGCCTTCTTGTGTTGTGTTATTTGCATTTATTTTCAGGAAATCCCGTAGATCGTGATGCGCTTGTTTTCAATCCAACCGTCCAATATCCGATCTTTTCTTTTTGCTAATCTAGGGATATTCTTTATAATCCTTCGTGTGAAAACAAGAATTCGTTTCCACACTTGGATGGTAGTATTACCTTTTTCCGTTCAAAGTTTTGGCTAAGTGCCGGTACGTTGAATATTGAGGGCAATATTCAATTCTAAGTGTGTGTGTGTGGGGGGGGGGGGGGGGGGGGGGGAGGGAATTCTTGCGAATTCGACCCAAATTTTCAAAATTTCACATATTGTACCTTTTCTAGTCCCTAGTACCTCCGTTTTGACCAAAATTTTAAAATTTTTACTGTATTTACGTCAAAAATCACAGTAAATAAGAATTTGCTATACATAAATACCTCGGTATTTGTGGAAAGTTTAGACTTGATTAGGCTAGAACAAGGGGAATCCCGACACTGCTAGAGTGTTGATCTAGCTGCTTTCCTTAACGTTTTAGGCTAAATCTTTACGAATTGTGCAAATGAAAATGCTAAGCGTGGAATAGCGGTTTTCTTTAGAGCTTATATAAGTAATCTATGGCTTTTCTCTCCCAGGAGCTCCTAATCTAACTTAATAACGTGCTTTTTTTCAAAAATTTGAACACAAAAATCGTTTTGTTAGTAAAAACAAAGTTTTTATACGGTTTTGACACATACTAGTTCAAAGTTTTATTTACATTTTGGAACAAGCATACTTTCATGAAAACGTAATAAGAATACAAAATGAAAGTGAGAAATTGCTTGAAAGTTGCAAAAGTTAATGTTTTGAATATGAATAAGTGCTATAAACTACGGTTCGAGATCGGTCCTTGGATCCTTAATTCTGAAAGGCATTAAGGTCTTGGAATTTCCCCGTGAAGCTCCATTAGTAAAAAGCCATGAAATGAAAAATGAATAATGAAAAAAAAAATGATGAAAAAATGAAAAAAGTAAAAAATATGTATGTTGATTATGAATAAATGTACGAAACTTGCTTGTTGTAAAATTTAAATAAACCTTTCCATTAGTATTTGTAAAAACCTTATAAAGATTTTACGAATATTTGGAAGTTTTTTATTTCAAAGACCCCGTGAGCTCCGATACTATTCTCGAGGGTGAAAACCTAGCCTCCTAAGTTTACTAAGGACAAGCTGAGAAGAAAGTCGCCACATGGAGTGATCTCATCTTTGAATCACTAATTTCTAAATCTTCGTAGGTTGCTGTCTATTTAAGCTTAATATTACTTTAGCGGTAGCTTCATAAATCTTTGGAATCGAATTCCCGCTGATTCCGGTACTATTCTCTGTGAGGTGTCAAAAGCCTAGTCACCTAAACCATCTGGTTGAGATGTGCCGAGAAGAAAGCCGCTACATGGAAAAGGCCCTTTTGACCCTTAGATTTCGCGGTTTTCGGTGAACTAATATTATCTTAAATAAATTACAACCCTAATAAATGTCGATTTTTCCGGTCAAAATTTTGAAAACAAGCACACACACCTAACCTAATAATTATTTTGGGAGAGAAAAGTTAGTCTCAACTTACACAGATTACTAATATAAGTAGCGTTAGCATTTTATAAAAACGTTTGCACAAGGGCTTTAGACTTAGTTGGGAAGTATAAAAAAGATGATGATGATGATTATAATTCTTTGGAGACACCCAGTTTGCGTGAATCCCGTTTCATGATGCCATCTTTTAGAAATCAAGCATGATATTTAATTTTGTTATCGTTTAAAGTAGTTGAATGGAACAATAAGTCAAAACGGGGTATACTTGGTAACATAATAAATCTTGTAATCCCGTCATTACTTTATATGATCGGATTGCTAGGGACTAGCAATTGCTTAGTGTGGGGAATTGACGAGTGGCCTTTTACTCATCATTTTAGGCCCGAAAAACCCACCAAAACGACCAAAAACACCCAAATGACCATATATGATCAACAAATATCATTGGAATGTGTTTTTGTGTCTTTCAGGTACAATTGGATTGAAAACAAGGCAAAAGTGAGCAAAATGGAGCATAGATGGGAAACCGGAGCCATATGGAGCAATATGGAGCATTACCTGATCTATTCGACACAATTGGAAGCATTTATTGAAAAATGGAAGAGTCGAAGACAATCCCGGCAATGTGACATGGGGTGAGCATGGAAAACCTAACCAAAACTCATAATTTACCCATTTACCCTTGACCTAAACCTGAAATTACCAAAATACGTCTCACCCGACACCAAATTCCCAAAGTACCCTATCACCCTTTTAAACCCCGAGGCTTAATTGCAAAATCATTTTCAAAAACCAATCTCAAAACTTTTTTTCCAAAATCATTTCAAAATAAAATCATTAAAACATTTTGAAAAAGTTTTTTTTAAAAGCTAAAAATATTTTGATAAAACTTTTTTACCTTTTATATTATTATTATTATTATTATTATTATTATTATTATTATTATTATTATTATTATTATTATTATTATTATTATTAAAAAAAACATTCCTTTTTCAAATCTAATTTTACTTTTACATTATTATTACTTATTCTATATTACTACTAATAATTTAAAACTTAAAACTTAAAACTTAAATCTAATTCCTAACCTAAAAACCAAATCCGGATTACACCTTGGCCCAACTCACCCTACACCACCAGGCCACAACTCACTAGCCCATTTCCAACTCGATCCACAATCACACCCTAACCCACTCCAACTGAAACAATAAAAACTATTACACCTGTATTTACCCTTTGACTTTGACAGTCAAACAACACCCTCATCACACTTACCCGCCAAATAGCCTCCCCTGTGTCCCACCTTCCAGCTCACCCAGATCAAGACAAACCTTGATCACATGATGTCCCATCAGTATCCTATGTCCATGTCACCAATCCTTAGACACAAAATTCATCAAACGGCTAGAGTGGAAAGGAGTGGTGCCCAAGTTGATCCTGTGGTTGTGAAGGTCTTCAAAGAAACACAATTGGCATCAAAGCTCAATAGACTCACTGAGAAAGCACACAAGAAGAGGACAAGCTCACCACAGAAACCCTTGGAACTCCAATATAAATAGCAGCCTCTTTCCACACTTAAGCTTTGTCCAATTTTTCATGTTTTAGAAAGATTTGAATCATTTTAATTTCCTTGTAATTTTAATTTCAGCTTTTAATTTAACATTGTCTTTCAATTTCATTGTAATCCTTTCTTTTAATCAATGCAAATTTAAGTTTTTTTTTTCTGTTTACTCTTACTGTTATTGAAAACTTTTACTTAAGCTCATACCCAATAAACTGAATCAATAGCTTCATTGGGTGTGAGTTATTTTGATTATCAAGTTTTCCAAGTTCTTTTTCCTATTTTCAATTAAAAAAAAACCTCTAGCCGTGCTTTCAAACTGCTTATTTTCTGTCTAAACTGCTTATTCCTACTTATTTATTGTTATTCTCTGCTTATTAGTGCTAGTTAATACTTATGAGATTAGTTTGTAGCTTTAAACTTCTTATTATGCATTGCTTATAAAACTGTCATTTTAGCCTCTCAATAGCTCATTTGTATTTGCTTATTCAGTGAATGAATATTGCTTCTTAAGAGTTTTTTAACTTGGCTTTAACTTTTGTGTGCTTAAACTGTTCCAAAATCAGCCTGTCATAGTGTAATAACACAATTTACGAACTTTAGGTAGTGTTTTGCACAAGCTAGATTTCTGCCCAAAACTTGTTTTTTGCCAAATCTTTTACTTAGATCATCCTTATTATAGTTTAGTTATTAGTTTTAAGTTAAAATTAGTTGTTTCAATTACTTTTCAGTTTGTTTTAGTTGATTTCAAAGAATTTTTTAGGTAACTGTCTTCATTAGAAAGCTAGGATAGATTGCTGTTTGATTTTCCTTAGTAGTTGTTTTTGGTTAACTTTAGTCTACAATAGGTTAGTTCACTTGTCTAAGCCCTGGCAGTTGACCTTTGTTTGTCAAAAACCACCCTTTTGACCCATTTGGTCACCAACAGTTACTGTAGCAATTGTCCCAAAACATCCCAACAACCCTTCATTCTTCTATTTTTCAGTTGCTCATCCCTTGATAATTAGGCCTAGAATTTAGTTTATAGCTTCTTTGGTTGCTTGTCTACATGCATATATTTTTAATTTATTTTGGTGATTTTTTTAGTCAGCTTATTCAGCCCTAAAGAAGGCCTTCTGTCCACTTTCCCTTTTGCATACTTAGTTTAGGATTAGCTTAGTTAGTGCTTTTTAGGATTGTTCAATAGCTTAATCATATTCCTTTTAGCTTATTAGGATTTCCCCTAGTGTTCCCTTAGTTTATCTTCCCTTAGTGTAGCTTATAGTAGCTTCTCATTAGCTTTTTAAGTTTTAAACTTCTTTAGTTAAGCCTTAGCCTAAAACTGCTTATCCTTTGTGTTTTTTATACTGCTTATTATTAAATTTCACAAGTAGTTTTAGTTTTAAAATTGGTTATTTTTATGTTTTCTCAATGCTTGTGCAAAAAGAATTGAAAAAAAATATTTAGGAAAAATGTTGTGAGCCAGGCTCGAACCTTGGTCTGCCTATACACCACACATACAACACTCTCCCATCCGTGCCAAGTGATGTTTTTTTTGTTATTGTTTGTTTAATTTAATATTTATAGTGTTAGTTGTTTTGCTTATTTAGCTTATCAGTTTTAGACTTGCTTATTTTTCTGCTTATTTTTACTGCTTATGCCCTCTTCATAATTTTCCTATGATAGTGTTTAGTTAAACTTGTTTCCTAAAAATTTTCAGATTTTTCTTAAATCTTTAGTATTTTTAATCATTTTTTTTTCTTTATTTAGTTTTTAATTGCTAAAAAATTATTAAAAAGTAAAAAATTAATTTTCTTTTTTCCAAAATTTTCTTTTATTATTAGGATCGTAGAAAAGTAATTTTATACCCGTAGAATTAGCGTAGCTCAAAATTTACGTTTTATCTTGCACACTTACATTTTTTTTAATAACTTTTACGTTTTTAAACTTAGTTTACGTTTTACGCTTTCCTAACTCCCGATTATTGTTCCCGTAGACTTTTAGGTAGATTTTAAGTTTTATTTAGTATCCCTTGTTTACATTTGCGTTTTAGTTTCGTTTATCTTAATTTCTCATACGTTACTTGTAATTTCCCGTAGTTTTAAATTTCCAAAAACCAAAATCGTCAATCAAGCACTTTAATCACAAACCCTAATCGATATCCTCAATTCACGTCTCGTCGGGAAACGACCCGGGAAATCATTTACCCGGTACTCTTCAGAATATCGTATTCATAGGTTTTACACGTTAACCTTTTTAACGAAAGGTTGACTTGTGATTCTTACGTCTCATTACCCTCGAGGTAATCTTGTCCGATATCCTTGATCCTCTTCTCTCCCCTTTGGTTGGTTTTATATCAATCATCAATGATCCAGATCGTTTTGCTTTGTAGAATCGTAGAATCATAAGATCTTAAGATCAGGATCGGGATCTTAACAACTATAGTTAAAACTATGTAGAGAAATATATAAATAAATAAAGAATAGTACAAACTTAAATTGAACTTTTGACTTTTGGTTAGCTACTTTCAATGCCCATATTCCCATTTCTCTATACTCCTCATTTCCCCTCTTCCTATTCTCTGGTTTTCCTTTTTCACGTTTTCCGACCAACACCCATCAAAATGGGTTTTATACATTAAAGCTTAGTTGACACTCAAATTGTCAATTCTTAGTGAATGGTGAGGGCACTGAGATTATCAAGCTGAAGGCACTACTCTTTTTTCTACCAATTTGATTTTTTTTTCCTACATGATTTTGTGTTTCTACAAGAGGTTTGTTGGGGCAACTCCACCCGGTACTCTTTACTTGGCTCTGCCCTTGATTACAATTCATTAACCATGTGCTATTATTGATTTAATTAAAGGTAACAAAGGACAATTAAAAACTAGGGTAAATTGCAAAAATGGTCCTTAAAGTAGCCAAAATGTGCAAGGATAACACCGAGACAAAAGTTGTTGCAAAAACGACATTAATGTTTCATATTTTTTGCAAAACAGCCACCTAGAGCTACTTTTTGCTAACGCCCATTAGTTATCTTGTTTGTCAAGGGTCTTAGCGCCATTTCACTCATTTCCCGCCATTGAGTAGCCACACTTTATTTCAAGGACCAAATTTGCAACGTCTTAACTTATGTTTGCCGCCAAAAACACATGGCAACCGAAGAGATTGCCTCGGGACTCTTCATTTCCATTTGTATCCCGCTTATTTAAATGAACCAAATGAAAGACGTACATCACAACCCTATTTTTTCCCTTAAAACACACATAATCCCAACGAACCAAACCACTAATGATGGAACAAAATAATAAAGCGAAGGCTATCTACACTGGGTCCGATTGTCACACCCCCAAAATACTTGTTTTAGCAGCGGAATGGAATACCTGGGGGTGACTGCCATAGCATCACAGTTACAGTTATATTGAATGACCTAAAGTGTCGTTTAAAAAATACATCGTTTGATCATTAAAAACATTCAGAGTTTACAAAATAAGGTCCCAAAAGGTATTGCAAGTTTATTGAAAATAAGTTTGACAAGATCAAACGTTCATAAGTGCATGAAATAAAAGGTGAGACGCGTCGACTCCGCGACTCCATGTACGTCCATATGCATGCCAACATGAGCTACTTTAATTACCTGAAAATACATTGCTAAAACGGTGAACAATAATGTTGGTGAGATCCATAGGTTTATAAAACGAAATGTTGTGCGGTAACCTCAAGTATAAAGTGCATGACAAAATGTCACATAATTAATAAAATTGTACATTGGCTCTTAAGCTCATGACCCCGAAGCTAGACTAATGAAGTATATGCCCCTCCAGAGTGTCCTGCCAAACACTCTAATATGGTAGAAATGAAATGCATCCGTTTGACTGTTGGTATAACTACCACGGATGGAGGCGTCACCCTCAATAGATCTATCCACTCACTCTCGCTTACGCATAATTAAGGGTCCATGATAAATAAATAGGGGACTTTAACAAGGCAGCTAGGTAACTTAAGCAATGTACATGTAATTTGATACTTAGGCCCGTATAAAAATGATGATGCAATGTATTCTCCCCCGTGGGATTTGAAATCAAAATATTGAATTGAAAACGGGGCTATGAAAACTCACCGTGCGCAACGAGAATAGCAAGGAACAAGTAAGTGAGGAATGAGCCGCGAAGTTCTACGAAGAACCTAAACATATATACGTTGTCTTAGGTTTTGAAAATAAATATTGATGTATTTTTGTTGTATATAAATTATACTCTTACTTATGCTTGGTACTAACAAGTTTTGTGGGCCCCACTAAGTCAAAAATTACATAACATAAGTGAAATTATTAATTTGTCCATACTATTCAGTCCTCAGTTTTAATGGTTACAACAGTCCCGCGAAAATGCGATATCTAGAGTTCTACAAGTCCAATTAATTCCCTGTTTGCGGCCACATTTAAGTTAAGATGTTATCTACAACTTTTTATATTTTGAGTAACAGTGCGTTATTCACAAAAAAATGACTTTTATACGTTTCAAATCTGTTACTCAGAATGTAACATGTTTCATGAAAACATTTCTAGTTTAATCATCGTAATGAGTTATTCAATGAAATACCCGTCAAAACGACCGCAAGACATTGATCTAAAACAAACTATTTTTAGTGTATGTCAAAAGTTCAATGATAAAATCAATTTATTACATTTTTACCCCTGATCAGAAACAACTGTTGCATGTCTAGTCCTTTAGTGTTTTTAGTGTTTTCTAAGCTATGTACCAAGCCTAACCAAGCATAATAACTTATATAATATTCAAATACATCAAGATATAATACTTTTACTGTAATTAAAATAAAAATAAAATGAAAATAGAGTGGAGAGTTTCCTTACAAAAGTGATGAATAAGAAAGATTACAACAACAAGAACACTAGACCTAGTTTAACCCACTCAACACTTACACCATTTCTTTACCCCATGTCAACCCAAATTTTAATCACCAAAACCCTTGTAAATACTTGAAAATCTCAGCCCCTAAACCATCTTGATCAAAACTTGAAACAACTTCCCAAAGAAACCAAGGAATGATGAGATTTGATGATGTTTTGAGTGGAATAAACCACAAGAATACAAACTAGATCATAAGGTCTTTTATCTAGAACCAAGAATATTGTGAAATTAAAAGATGAAATTAATTTTTGTGGTTGTGGTTCGTTCATATGAAGAAGAGAGGGAGGAGAAACCAAGGTTTTTCACTAGCTAAAGTGGAAATGTGTTGGTGAAGTGATTTTATATAAAATTGACATGCACATTGTAAGTTACATGTGTCCTTGCTTGGTTTAAGAGCTTGACACCACTCCAAAGACCACATGGTTGTGGATTTGTATGTAGTGGGGAGGGGATTGATTTTATTTTGATAGTTTAGTGATTATTGGGTATAGTTTGATCCCGGTAATTGAAAACGTAAGTTTTTAAGACGCGTAGCGTAAAACCAGGTAACGTAAAAATACAAAACTTATAAAAATGTTAAAACTTATTAACATAACCTATTTAAGTATTTTAGATGAGTGGTGAGTTCATCGAAGGGTTTAAACATCGTTAAAACTGAAAACGTGAGTTGAAAATGCGTTTGGTGACACCGGTTCTTGATAAAAGTGACGTAAACTATAAAAATGAACCAACAAGTATAAAACTCACTTGTAAATATAAAAATAGGTTAAAATGTATAAAATATGTAAAATTATCATAGTCTAAGGTTGGTTTACGTTGTTAAAACAATAAAACGTAAATTTAAATCGCGTAAAACGTAAAAGGTGCAATGTTTACCTAAAATTGTAAAATGTAAATTATGACTTTTAAAATAGGATTGTAAGGAAACAATGGTGCGTAGAAAGTGTAGAATGGACATAGTCTAGTTGCGGTTGAATAAATTGAACGTGGACGAAGTTAATTATTTAAAAATAGAATAGTTAGATAATAAAATTTTAAAATCAATGACATGAAAGTTTTGAATGATATCTTATGATCACGCGACTTAACCTCCACGGTTTCGTGAAATGAACACCCGTAAACCTAGTTTACGTGAAATGATGAATTGTGAAATGATGAATTGAAATCTATGAATAGTAAATTATCGAGACATGGGAAAATGACCTGAAATTTTGAATTGTGACAGTTGCCCACCCAAAAAGGAATTCAGTCCCTGAATTCAGCTAGTGTTGGTCTCTGAAATAGAATCGGTGAAAAGATGCGGGTATTTGAGTCGCATTTGGTCTTCCCGTTCCCAAGTAAACTCGGGTCCTCTTCGAGAATTCCAGCGAACTTTCAGGATAGGAATTTGACTTTGCTTCAGTTGTTCGACGTCACGGTCCCTGATTTCTATTGGTTCTCCTACAAGGTTTCGGTTTGTCATTGGGTTGGATTCCTTCCAATGGAATCATGAGTGACTCATCTGAAAGACATTTCTTGGGATTTGAAAATGTGAAACATGTTTGTGTAACCTACTATTTTCTGACAAAGGCTCAAGTCTGATGGCTACTTGGCTACCCTGTCTGATATATTGAATGGTCCAGTGTATATCGGGTTTAATTTCCCGTGTTTTCTGAATTGTATCATGCCTTTCCTAGGCAGAACTTTCAACATGACCCTGCCACCAACTTGGAATTCTAAGGGTTTACAACTTATCAAACTTGTAACTGATTCTTGATTTGTAAGAAATTTCTGGTTATTTCGTGAATGTGTACTAGACTAGTGAGTTGGGCTTTTTCCTATTTCGGTCCGTCAATAGATTGTTGGCACTTCAACCATAGAGTGCCTCAAATGGTGTAGTCTCTATGATCGTGTGATAACTATTGTTGTAAATGAATTTGATTTATGGTAAATGGTTAGTCCAACCATTTCTAGAGTCAATCACTCATGCTCTGAGCATATCTTTCCTATGTTTGAATTGTCCTCTCGCTCTGACCATTGGTCTGAGGATGATAGGCGATGTTTATATCTTATTGGGTTCCGAAGGAAATATTAAAATGATTGCTAGAAGTCTGAGGTGAATCAATTACCTTTAATGGGTACAATGAATCTTGTGACTAATTTCACAATGTTAGGTCTTTCGAAAAGGACGTTATTTGAAGAAGATAGAATATGGGTACAGTTTTGATTCCTTGTGTTTGGTTCTAACAGATGCTACGACATGTATCTTTCGTTGCCTATGGTGCTTGGTCTCCATTACTAAAGTTTATAATTGATTGATGGTATCTCTCCTAATTTCCTTCATCAAATCTTCCAATGTCCGTTGTTGTCAAATCACAAACCCTAAATATTTAATATTGATGTAGTACCGTGGTTGATGTTTAGGCAAAGCTTACAAGCATAAGCATTAAATCTTACTTAGGTATTTCTGAAATGAATCACGTCTTAGATTGTTATCCTACTTGTCAATATGTGAATATCAACTAATACTATGTCGACGAATGTCTGTTCTGTTTTCACATGTAGATGGGGAGATATGCTCAGGTCTGATCTCTCTCTTGATATGAACATGAAGTTATCTGGAATTTCTAGAGAACACAATGCCTTAGGGGAACCTATATTGATATCCTTAATTCAACTCAATTATCCTTGGTGAAAACTCATTGCAGGGAAGTTTGCGTATGGATGAGGCCATGTTTAAATGAAATGCTCTACAGTATCGGTTAGGAGGCTTGGTTCATTTCTATAGTGTTGCTTAGTGTGCATTCGCATTGAACCCGATCTTGAAACTTGATCAAGCTAGTACCTTTGAATGATAGAATTGGACAACTAGGTTAGAGATGGTGGTTCGGATGGTCTCGTGGTATCTTAAGATTGTTGTTGAGTTATGAATTGTCCTACTGTATACTTCTAGTCCTAGTTAGTGGTGCTGTAATCCTTTCATTGTTTTCTCGTATAGAGGAATCCTCCTTGTAAATGATATGGAAAGTCTTTCCTAGATGGGCTGTTGATAAAGGAACTCAATTTATTGATTTCGCGAAGGATGAATGGTGTCAATATCTGTAGGATGTTTATAAAAGAAATATTTATGAATGATTATTTAGTTTACAAAGCTTTGACTTTATGATGTTTTGAATGAAGATTATTTTTAATAAGTTTGAAAGGATGATTGTTTCCATCATGACATGATTCTTTCTGAATTATACATAGGTGATCAGGCTATGTATAATTGAGGACAAATGATGTGATGCTTGGTTTAGATACAATAGTATTATGTTTCCCAAAAGTTAAGTAGTGTTAATCTCACTCTTTGTAAAATACTAGTCGAAACATTTTGCATGATAGTAAGACAGTTTATGAATTTGTAGCAAAAGTAGTTTGTAGGGTGATAGCAGAACATTTTGTAGAGCGATAATAAAATAGCTTGTATGAAATTGTGATATAGTAAGTACGATGGTAACAAAGTAACTTGTAATGAATTTGTGAAACAGCTTGTATGACACTTGAAAGAACATTTTTGTAGGGTGGTAAAAGTCTACTAATCCACTATTTAAAGAATGTAAATAACTTAGTTCACAACAGGGTAGTGGTTTATGATTATGAAGTGGTTGAGAATGTGGTGTAATCAAACTTGATAATGAAAGGAGAGTTGTGATGAGTTCCATTATGATGGTATAATACCGTTCAAAGCACCTTGTTGGTTTGTTGTGTCATGGAGGTATGATTTGATCATATCTAAGATAATATAGAGTCCTTGTGCTAGATGCCACCCTTGGGCAATTTGTTGCAGTTCTTATTGTGTTTGTGAGGCTTGTGATATTATTCGGAGTGTATCATCCAAACACTCGTGTGTAATCTCAAATAATTAGAGGTCATCATCAGGCGATGAAGAGTTGTAGGTTGTCTAGTAGTAGAGGCTCTCAAACTCTCACCAACCTCAAACCTATAAGGTGGTGTAACGTGTGGTAGATGGTAATGGTATGTCAAATAGTGGGCACTTATTAAGCGGCATGTCCTATATGGGTGTAGGGTCTCTGAGATGTGATGGTGCTGGTGGTGCTCTAGATGATGAGAATAAAATTGATGACGATGAGATCCTAGTGGTGAGTTAGGAGATGATGGTGATAATAGTGAATAAAATACTACTCTCTTTCGCGCTATCTCACAATATCTTAGAGGTAAAACTGAAGTATGCACTATGGGATGACCAATAGTGTTATAAGTAGCTGATGGTGGTGGTAGTACATGAGTAGTGAGTGCCCTACTAGTGAGGGAAAGAAAACATACTATCTTCCTTGCAATAAGCATCCTAATAGGTCCATTAAGATTAAGTCTGAATACCCTACTAAATGGCACTCTATGTATAAGTCTGAATACCCTACTAAACGGCACTCTATGTATGGGCTGAATGATAGGAAAACCCTGTTCCCATGACAAATCAATAGTGCTAATGGCGGTGTAAGTGAAACTGGTGGTGGTGGTGGTGTATTAATGGATGAAAAAGCATCCTTGATACCCGAGTCTGCTAAGATGATCACAGGGTGGTTGGGTGAAGACATGTCACTTGTGAACCAGGTCAATATAATTATATATGAGTATAAGTATAAATAATTCGCATAGGGTATGCATGAAACAACATGTGTAGTGAATATGCACTTGTGATGAAATGATGAGATGCTATGATGATGTGGTTATAGTATAGGGTCCAAGATACAACCTAGTTCGCTATAACCTTAGCTCTGATGCCAATCTGTCACACCCCCAAAATACCTGTTTTTAGCAGCGGAATGGAATACCTGGGGGTGACTTCCATAGCATCACAGTTACAGTTATACTGAACGACCTAAAGTGTCGTTTAGAAAATACATCGTTTGATCATTAAAAACATTCAGAGTTTACAAAATAAGGTCCCAAAAGGTGTTGCAAGTTTATTGAAAATAAGTTCGACAAGATCAAACGTTCATAAGTGCATGAAATAAAAGGTGAGACACGTCGACTCCGCGACTCCATGTAGGTCCATATGCATGCCAACATGAGCTACTTTAATTACCTGAAAATACATTGCTAAAACGATCAACAATAATGTTGGTGAGATCCATAGGTTTATAAAACGAAATGTTGTGCGGTAACCTCAAGTATAAAGTGCATGAACAAATGTCACGTAATTAATAAAATTGTACATTGGCTCTTAAGCTCATGACCCCAAAGCTAGACTGATGAAGTATATGCCCCACCAGAGTGTCCTGCCAAACACTCTAATATGACATAAATGAAATGCATCCGTTTGACTGTTGGTATAACTACCACGGATGGAGGCGTCACCCTCAATAGATCTATCCACTCACTCTCGCTTACGCATAATTAACGGACCATGATAAATAAATAGGGGACTTTAACAAGGCAGCTAGGTAACTTAAGCAATGTACATGTGATTTGATACTTAGGCCCATATAAAAATGATGATGCAATGTATTCTCCCCCGTGGGATTTGAATTCAAAATATTGAATTGAAAACGGGGCTATGAAAACTCACCGTGAGCAACGAGAATAGCAAGGAACAAGTAAGTGAGGAATGAGCCGCGAAGTTCTACGAAGAACCTAAACATATATATGTTGTCTTAGGTTTTGAAAATAAATATTTATGTATTTTTGTTGTATATAAATTATACTCTTACTTATGCTTGGTACTAACAAGTTTTGTGGGCCCCACTAAGTCAAAAATTACATAACATAAGTGAAATTATTAATTTGTCCATACTATTCAGTCCTCAGTTTTAATGGTTACAACAGTCCCGCGAAAATGCGATATCTAGAGTTCTACAAGTCCAATTAATTCCCCGTTTGCGGTCACATTTAAGTTAAGATGTTATCTACAACTTTTATATTTTGAGTAACATCGGGTTATTCACAAAAAAAATGACTTTTATACGTTTCAAATCTGTGCAAGACATTGATCTAAAACAAAGTATTTTTAGTTTATGTCCAAAGTTCACTGATAAAATCAGTTTATTACATTTTTACCCCTGATCAGAAACAACTGTTGCATGTCTAGTCCTTTTTTGTTTTTAATGTTTTCTAAGCTATGTACCAAGCCTAACCAAGCATAATAACTTATATAATATTCAAATACATCAAGATATAATACTTTTACTGTAATGAAAATAAAAATAAAATGAAAATTAAGTGGAGAGTTTCCTTACAAAAGTAATGAACAAGAAAGATTACAACAACAAAAACACTAGACCTAGTTTAAACCATTCAACACTTGCACCATTTCTTTACCCCATGTCAACCCAAATTTTAATCACCAAAACCCTTGTAAATACTTGAAAATCTCAGCCCCTAAACCATCTTGATCAAAACTTGAAACAACTTCCCAAAGAAACCAAGGAATGATAAGATTTGATGATGTTTTGAGTGGAATAAACCACAAGAATACAAACTAGATCATAAGGTCTTTTATCTAGAACCAAGAATATTGTGAAATTAAAAGATGAAATTGATTTTGGTGGGCTGTGGTTCGTTCATATGAAGAAGAGAGGGAGGAGAAACCAAGGTTTTTCACTTGCTAAAGTGGAAATGTGTTGGTGAAGTGATTTTATATAAAATTGACATGCACATTGTAAGTTACATGTGTCCTTGCTTGGTTTAAGAGCTTGACAGCACTCCAAAGACCACATGGTCGTGGATTTGTATGTAGTGGAGAGGGGATTGATTTTATTTTGATAGTTTAGTGATTATTGGGTATAGTTTGATCCCGGTAATTGAAAACGTAAGTTTTTAAGAGGCGTAGTGTAAAACCATGTAACGTAAAAATACAAAACTTATAAAAATGTTAAAACTTATTAACATAAGCTATTTAAGTATTTTAGATGAGTGGTGAGTTCATCGAAGGGTTTAAACATCGTTAAAACTGAAACCGTGAGTTGAAAATGCGTTTGGTGACACCGGTTCTTGATAAAAGTGACGTAAACTATAAAAATGAAACAACAAGTATAAAACTCACTTGTAAATATAAAAATAGGTTAAAATGTATAAAATATGTAAAATTATCATAGTCTAAGGTTGGTTTACGTTGTTAAAACCATAAAACGTAAATTTAAATCGCGTAAAACGTAAAAGGTGCAAGGTTTACCTAAAATTGTAAAATTTAAATTATGACTTTTAAAATAGGATTGTAAGGAAACAATAGTGCGTAGAAAGTGTAGAATGGACATAGTCTTGTTTCGGTTGAATAAATTGAACGTGGACGAAGTTAATTATTTAAAAATACAATAGTTAAATAATAAAATATTAAAATTAATGACATGAAATTTTTGAATGATATCTTATGATCACGCGACTTAACCTCTACGGTTTCGCGAAATGAACACCCGTAAACCTAGTTTACATGAAATGATGAATTGTGAAATGATGAATAGTAAGTGATGAATTGAAATCTGTGAATTGTAAATTGTCGAGACTTGGGAAAATGACTTGAAATTGTGAATTGTGACACCGATGAAGAGGAGTGGGCAAAAGTGTTAGACAACTATTTACTCTGATTTAGTTCTTGATGGATTTGGCGATGAACCAATTAGTGAGTATGGTTCGTATAGGAAGATACCTAAGGAGTTGAGAGAAAAGATTCTGATTTGGTTGAGGAAATATGAGTTCTAATATGAAGAGCTTTTGGGTGTTACGGAGGAGAAGAAAGAGGTTGCGGATACCAAGTTATTGGAGGTTGATGCTTTGGAAAGGAGGATTTCAAATCTTGAACCTGTGTTTAAACATCTAAAGGAAAGGAAGGAAATGAAGGAAAGGAAGGAAAGGGGTGATGTGGAAAGTAGCGGTTCTAACTTCTAACTAACTGTGTGTTTTAATGATATGAAAATTTATAATGGTCATGAACTCGTATTATCATCAATAAAATGTTGGTTGTTTATGTTACTGATCTATTTTGTTGTAAATTGCTAAAGTGATGAATTTAGATAGTCTGCAAATGCACAAACTATTAGAAAGGGGGTGTTTGGCATGAATGTATACATAACTCCCTTGTAACATGTGCAGTTTGACTTTGGAAAGTCAAAATACAATTGGTAAATGTGGCATGGGTGTATACATAATTCCCATTTAACATGTGCAGTTTGACTTTGGAAAGTCAAAATGCAATTGGTAAATGGGAGCCCTGAGTTTTGACTACATTAGATAAAGGCAGTGTTTGGCATGAGTGTATCCATTAGCATTTGCACGATTTCAAGCCAAATACATACATTAGATACACTACATGACAATTGACTTTAGAATGTCAATGTTTGGGTCAATTTGGATTTTGACACATTGTACTAAAAATACTCTTTGTAACCATTCATTTCATTTTAATTCAATGTAACTATTTCATCCCAACTTCTCAATACATAACATGACGAAACAAAGATAGAAACATAACATTGTTCTAAAGACATTAAAGACAAACATATAGTTGAAACATATAATCCGAAAGACATGAACGTTGATGACATCAAATAAGTACATATTATTATCATCATTTATCCTATTTATTTGACTTGTTTTATTATATTTTATATGAGAATTGGTGCTTTAATGTTTACTTTAGTAATTCTCAGGTAAAAACAAGCAATTGGTGAAACTTGGCGATTTTGGACGAATTATGGAGCAAAACTAGCAAGATGTCAAAAGTCTACTAAAATCCAAAAGATGCGCCGTATCACTCTCAACAGATACGCCACAAAATCATACGTAGATGAATTCGAAGACCATTGGCCTGACTTTGAAGAATGCACCGCATGTAATTCTATCATGCGCCGCATATGAAACTTTGGTCAACAAAGAAGATCAAGCTTGTTCTACTCCAGATACGCCGCATTATACTTCTGAGATACGACGTATCATTAACCAGACCTCACCAGATACAATCCAAGACACTGAAAGATATGCACCGCATACAATATCAAGATACACCGCATCTGAAGACGGTGTACGAATATTCCAGAATATATTAATCTTCGACCCCACGCGAAGTTAAGTCAATGCGCCGCATCTACTTACTCGATGCGCCACATCGTGCCCTCAGACAGAAACTATAAATACCCCAAGACATATACGAATTTTAGGTGAAACAAAACCCTAAGGAGACGAATTTAGTTGAAGAAGCATCACAAGACACACCCTAAACGAAGATATTAGAGCTGTAAGAAGGTCCTGCATGTATTTAATTCTTTAAGTAGTTTTATTTTATTGTATTAATACGCTTTAATTCATCAGGATTGATGGGCTTGTGGCTACCATACTGCTCCCCTTAAAATTGCTTTCCCATCAATTAAAGTTTATATGATGATGTTTTTGGTGACTTGTATATGTGCATTGATAACCTCTGTGTTTAGCTGAGCTTTCTGGGCTACTATACCTGTTCATTGCCTACTTATCTAGCGTCTAGAAGGTAGAATAAACATAAGTAATCATTAAGAGTTTACTCGCCTATATTTAGGATCCAACGAGACAGATTAGATTACGATACTCATCATATAAAACTAGCAATAAAACAAGTGACAAGTTGCTTGACTATCAGGACAGGCCTTCTTCTGCTTCTATTATTTATCTGTGTACGTGTTGCTATTCGCTGATTTGTGCTCATTAGTTTATTTACTGTTTAATAAAACCAAAGTGTGCCAGTCTCTCAGGCTGAACCCCCTTTCGTTAGATTAGACTGTAAAACAAACTTAGGATATTAAAATTCTAATTAGGTTAACTAGATAATACGTTTTGTGAAAAACTAGAATGGGGGTTGAATAGTTTACCGTTTAAAATCTTTTTAACTTGTTTAGTTAGCTTTGAAACTTTTCGTTTGATCAAAGATATATACACAAACACAATATATAACATGCAAGTAAATGAAAGAAACGATCAAACCACAACACGAGTATTTATCGTAGTTTGGCTACAAGGACTCTTTTTCCTTGCCCTACATCCACGCCCCGAGTATCCAACTCGAGAGTTTCTTTCACCAGTCAACAAGCTCCTTTCACCGGCGGAGAAAACCTTACACGTCGCTTATACTTTTACCGACACTAAGCTAGATGTCGAGTTCTTTACCAAGGGTACAACCACTCCCGTTACACTTTGTATTTTGAGGACTAAAATACTAACCAATCACTACTGAAAATACACAATCAAATGAAGTGTAAACTACACAAGTCTACACAATGCTAAGCTAACAAGTCTTGCAACGTTGTGTTGAATACTTGTTACTTTTAATGAGCTTGTGAATCTCTTTGCTACAAAAAGAAACTTCACATATGAAATGTTAAAGGGTTAGATGAAAGAATGAATGTGTGTGTGTAAAATATGATGTAGAGTGATAAGCCAAAAATCAACTTGTGGCTTGGTATTTATAGCAAAGCCTTTTGCAGGCCTGGCGGATACGGCGGAACCCTCAGATGGGTTCCGCCTGTGTACCCCCAGGGTTCCGCCGGGCTTGCAGTTGGTTTTGCAATAAATCTTGCAAACCAAACAAAGTCACATCTCATTACACCTTGCAAACCAAACAATGTCACATCTCATAATATCAAGTCAAACACTAAACTTGCAAGCAACCACTTAGTAAGTCAAACACATTTCTTTCCATAAATGTATATTGACAAAACTTGCCATAAATGTGATGTGACAATTCTATTTTAAGAAATAAAAAGTGTTGTGTTTTATGAAATGTAAAATGTAGCAAAAGTCTAGTTTATGCAAGTCTTTAAAACTAAGATTATGTTTTACTTAGAAACTAAAGTTTACATTTTGTCGCTAACAAAACTTAGCGAAGATCGTAAAATATAAATAACATTTTTAGGCGATATTTGTATTAATAATCTCCCCCTTTTTGTTGATGACAAAACATAAACTTTGTTTTTAAGTAACTCACAAAATCTTGGTGTTTAAGACTTAAAAAAAATTATATTAAACTTGTTTTACTTAAGTGATTAAGTTTTGAAGGTTTAATATATTTCTCCCCCTTTTTGTCGAAACAAAAAGTAGAGTAGCGAAGCGGAAAAATGCACTTGCTCCCCCTTGCTTGTTACTCCCCCTAAAAGGAGTGCCAAGATGGGAAACATGGATTTTGGATCCTACAAAAAAATGGTTAGTTGGTGATATATATAGTCAAGCTTGTAGTTACCACACACATTGCAACCACAATGACAACACAAAAATGATCAACCAACAATGCACGAAAGTAAGTAGAAAGAAATATCATTCCAAGTAAAATTTTGACTTTGAAAAGTCAAAAGACAAGAAATGTGAAATATTCTTCTACTTCTAAACAAAAACTAAAAAATAACCGAGAAATAAAAATAAAATCCTATTTTCCTAAATGGGGCAAACGGCCTCCAAAGGTTGTCTAGGATTTGTTTGGGTGGGAAAGAGCATCGAAACGTTCTATGACGTGTTGGAATGCAAATCGGGTTTCATCTTGGAATTGGTGAAGCAACGTTTTGATGCTTGCACCTATTTACTCACAATTTGAGCAAACATGGGGATGAGTGGGTGGAAATGGGTTGGTTTGGGTTTCTTGGTTTGATGGTTGGTTGGTTTTTGGTTCTTGGGTGGAGGATGGATTTGGTATTGTGTCAAGCAAGGTGGTTTAAAATTCCATTGCTTGATGAAGGTGGTTCTCAACCATGCTTTGGATTTCCTCATATGAGGGGAAGAAAGACTCAAAGGTTTTGGCTTGAGAATGTCGTGGAGTTAGGTGATCATGATTTTCAAAGTTTGGTTCTCCATAAAAAGGACCATGGATGTCATGGTAGATAGGGTGAAACAACAATGGTTTGGGTTGATGGTACACTTGTTGTGGTGGTTAGGTGTGGTTAAAATGCTCATTTTGGTCTAAAATTGACCTTGGTGATTCATTTGCAAAAGGTGGTGGTTGTGTAGGTCTTGGTGGAAGATCATTTAGATCTTGGACAAAAGGGTGTGGTGATGTGGGAGGAGACCCAAATAACTCCATAGGTTCAATTTTGGGTAATGGTGATGGTGATGGAGTTTTGGATGGTTGGGTTGGAGCACTTGGTGGAGTTGGGTCAATGGGTGATTTAGTAGGTAGTGGAGTGAGCTCATTGGGTTCATTGGGTGATGGTGATGGAGATGCAAGGTTCAAAAAGTGTTCATTTTTTATAGGTGAGGTGAATTCATCCGAAGATGAGGAGCTTAGATTGATGGGTTGATTAGACCATAGTGGTTTTACACTTATCCGGGCGGTTTTCCGGATGGGTCGTGATGGTTGTGAGGTGATTGTTGACTTAGTCATGGTTAAAGATGGTTTAGAAGTTCAGAAATTGTGATGAAGAAGGTGTGATTTGATAGTGTTTAGGATGGTTTAATTTATAGTGATGAAGGATTGTGGAAAGGAGTGTTTGGATTTGATGTTAGTCCATACAAAAATGGAGGTTCCTAATGATTTGGAAAACTAATTGTGGGTTCTCATATCATGGAAGTCAATCCAATGAAAATGGTGATGTGAGAAGACAAGGTTTGCACTAAATGCTTAGTGGTTTTAGTAAATTTGTTGAAGTATAAATCTCAGGGATTTGAAGGATCCTTTAGAAGGGTTCCTCCCTTTATGTATGAAGGGTCCTTGGGGTGGTTATGGCTATTTTTGAATTTTGGCGGGAAATGGTTTTGGTTGAGATATAAGGAATAAGAAGTACCCTATTGTGCTAAACACATTGCAGGAAATGGGTTTGTATCTAAAAGGATTGGATTTTGGTGTTTGGTCGTTCAAATGTTGAAAACAAAAACAAAAATTCTGCAGGCAACTAGCGGAACCCTCAAAATACACAGGCGGAACCCATTTGAGGGTACCGCCTGGTCCGTTGGGCCATTTCTGGGATTCCCAGAAAATACACTGGCGGAACCCAATTTTGGGTACCGCCGGATCTGCCAGTGCTGAAAAAAGTGGCAGTCCGCGATTTTGACCCGCGAGACGATTTTCAAAATTTTCGAAAACTCCTAAAATCAAAAAGATATTGCATTTCTGGTTAGTCAATGCAAAAAGTAGACACGTAAACACTCATATCATATGATTTTGACCTTGAGGTCGGGAATTTCACTATACTTAGTGAAAATATCATAAGCATGAAAATTTGACAACTTGCCAAAAGTTGTCTTCCTGCATCAAAGTTAGATAAAACATGTTCCAAATAGTATCAAACATTGTACCAACCTACAAGTATATCACAAGCATTGTTTAAACAACCAAATTAGTTCAAATAGCACCTAGTGCCAAACACTCCTACACACCCGCTCTCATTGACGGTCAATCTTGCTCTTGAGCTTTCCAAGGAACCTTCCAAGATTCTTAAACATCCCCTTTGTTTGCTTGAACTCCGCCGACTCGTTTGGAATATCCGGAAGTTGGGATTGGTATTCGAGAGGTGGGAGCCTAGAGTTTGGAAAATTGTCATCTTCACTCATTGGGGAAGATGATGATGAGGATGTTTTCCTTGGGCTTTGTAGACTCTCTTATCACTAAGTGGAACAAAGGTGTGCGGAATAAGAGAGTAGTTAAGACGAAGACCATTTGGAGTTGGTAGAATGGGTGAGATGAACCTAAAGAGACGGGTCAAGAGCATTCCATACAGCATAGCCGTTGTGCCATGCACGGGAATGTCGACCATTCTCTTGGCCATGTAGTAGGCAAGGTTGAAAGGTTGCCTAACAGACAAGGAGTAGAGCATGTAGCAAAGGCAAAGGTTGATATGATCTCGGTTTCCTATTGTGCTAATGACATTGGCTCTAAGGACTTCCTCCCATTTCTTGAATTGGGGCTTAAGTTCATTCATTTCCATTCCATATGGGTCCTTATCGACCTCATTTCCCGAACGGGTTCTCCTAGTGTTGGTGGTCCTAACAAAGAGGTGGTCACGGAGTACATCTTTTGACACAAGAGGTGTGTCATAAGGATGGATACGGTCTTGGAGGTTGTCAAGAGTTGTGAGGGAGTGCAAGTCGGAATAGATGCAAGTACCACGGTTTGGGACACCTAGGATTTGAGCAAACTCCTCAAGAGTGAAGGAGTATTGATGACCACTAACCCTAAAGTTGATAGACATTTGACCATAATCATCCATGGAGAGGACGGAGGATGCATAGAACTCTAGAATGAATCTAGGACAAATAGGCTCGTCGATATTCAAAAGACACTCAAAGTTGATTGTGGCAAATTCGGCATAAAGGTTTGTGCCTTCTAGGAAAGACGGGTCAATGGTTCTACCCTCATGGACATAGTGTTTTTCTAAGGCTTTGAAAACGTTGACTTGGTTTGGGGTAAGGCCTTTGGTTTTATGGTGTTTTGGTAGGTACTTAATGGTGTCCTTGTGGTCGTAGTGGGTTAGAGGAGGCATGATGATTCCTAGAACAACAAAATTTCACATTTTAGTTTAGGTAAACTATTATTATAATGTGGATGTTCTAGTGTGTGCCTATATGAAAACAATGTGGAGGTGTGGTTATCTTGACTCATTTTGATGCTTCAAAAACGTTTTATAATGCAAGTTTTGTTATAAAACAAAAGATAACCCAAACGCTCCTAGTTCAATGTAGCTTCGTTTGAATGTACCCGAAAATACATATTGGTTATGTATTCCCTTTAACATTCAAGAGACATTATGCAAGTGATGTTTTAAACATAACGTTTTGATTTTGTATTCTCAATGTGAGACAAAAAATTATTTGTCCTATTTGTGAGAAATTTTTGGAAAGATTTGACATGGGGTGTTTTAGCAAACATGTTTATACTAAGTAAGAATGCAATTCCTAACTATGGGAAACATGATTAGTTTTATTAAACACCTAATCTTATGCATGAGTTTCTCAAGTTAATGCATAACCCCAAGTTTTTGTTTTTGTGCAAAAAATAGAATTCCTAGACTCAGATCAGGATTGTAATCAAGTTTAGAATACTTACAATGATGATTGATTTGCAATGTAAATGAATGGAAGACCAAGAATTCGTAGGTATGGATGGATGGTAAAGTGAATAGTAGCAGTTTGGAAGTGGTGATATGAGATAATGGGTGTTTGGTTTAATATAAACAAAAAATATTGATTCTGCAGGTCGGCGGATACGGCGGACCCCTAGAATGGGTTCGGTCCGTTATGTCTGAGGGTTCCGCCGACCCTGCTAAGAAAAATAGTTATGGATTTGTTTTGATTTTTGTGATTTTTGTCTAATGTCCAGAACTATAATGTAGGTTCCATGAGTCCTAAGCCTAGCCTAAGAAGGTTAAAAGGTTCACGTTTAAGGAGTTTTGTGAGAATGTCGGCTATGTTGTCTTCGGAAGAAACTTTCTCAATTAAGATATTTCTTTTTTGAACGTTGTCACGAAGGAAATGATGACGGATTTCAATATGTTTGGTACGAGCATGTTGAACCGGGTTTTTGCTAAGATCAATGGCACCTTTGTTGTCACAAAGAATTGTGATGTCATTGAGTTGAATTCCGTAGTCGACAAGAGCTTGCTTCATCCAAAGAGCTTGTTGACATGCCTTTCCGGCCGAAACGTACTCGGCTTTCGTTGTTGAGATAGCAAGAGCTGTTTGCTTCTTAGAGAACCATGAGGTGAGACAATGTCTAACAAAATTACAAATACCACTTGTACTTTTTCTATCGACATAGTCACCGGCATGATCCGAGTTGGCATACACTATGGTGTCTATTCCCGTTCCTTTGGGATACCATAAACCTAAATGTGTAGTGCCCTTAATATACCTAAAAATCCTTTTAATGGCTTGGAGATGGGTAGTCTTAGGATCTTCTTGAAAACGAGCACATAGACAAACACTAAACATAATGTCGGGTCTACTAGCCGTTAGGTAAAGTAGACTACCAATCATACCTCTATATTTAGTGCTATCTACGGATTCACTTTCCTCATCCTTGGTGAGTTTAGTTTCCGTGGACATGGGTGTTTTGATTGGTTTCGAATCTTCTAATCCAAATTTCTTAAGCATGTCCTTAATATATTTATATTGGTTAAAGAAGATACCATCTTCTAGTTGTTTAATTTGGAGTCCTAGGAAAAAGTTGAGTTCTCCCATCATACTCATTTCAAACTCGTCATGCATGATTTTTGAGAAATCCACACATAATTCTTGACAAGTTGATCCGAATATAATGTCATCAACATAGATTTGGACTATGATAATATGTGAATCTTTCTTCATAGTGAAGAGAGTATTATCAACTAAGCCCATGGTATACTTATGGTCAACTAGGAAGGTTTTAAGTCGATCATACCATGCTTTTGGAGCTTGCTTAAGTCTATAAAGAGCCTTTTTAAGTTTGTAAACATGATTTGGTTTTTCAAAATCGATGAAGCTTGGTGGTTGAGCAACATACACTTCTTCATTTATGACTCCGTTTAGAAATGCACTTTTGACGTCCATTTGAAAGAGTTTGAAATTATGTGCACATGGATATGCAAGTAAGATTCTAATTGACTCGAGCCTAGCAACTGGAGCAAAAGTTTCATCGTAGTCAATGCCTTCTTGTTGGTTATATCCTTGTGCAACTAGCCTAGCTTTGTTTCTAGACACAATTCCATTTTCATCCATTTTATTACGAAATACCCATTTTGTTCCAATTATAGTTTGACTCTTTGGTTGAGGAACTAATGTCCATACATCATTCCTAACAAATTGGTTTAACTCTTCTTGCATTGCAATTACCCAAGACTCATCTTTAATGGCTTCATTAATATTTTTAGGTTCAATGGTTGACACGAAACAAAAGTAGTTGCTTTCATTTTGAACTTTTGACCTTAGTGTTCTTTCGTTAATGTTGCCAATGACACCATCTAATGGATGACTTTTAGATTCTTTGACATTGACAAGTTCTTTGTTTAATAGTTCATCTTCCTTGTCATCACTTAAAATTTCTTGATTTTCTATTGCTTGGCTTTCAACTAAGTCATCATCTACCAAAGGTGATGTCTTAGAGGGAGGTGGACTCTCGTCAAATGTTACGTTCAACGATTCCTCGACTCTTAAGGTTTCTTTGTTCAAAACAATGTACGCTTTACTATTTTGTGAATATCCAAGAAATACACCTTCATAAGACTTTGGGTCAAATTTGGTAAGATAATCCTTGGTGTTAAGAATGAAACATTTACTCCCAAACACTCTAAAGTATCCTAATGTAGGCTTTTTACCTTTATATAGTTCATAAGGGGTTTTATTCAAAAATGGTCTAATTAATACTCGATTTAAAATGTACGTTGATGTGTCAACGGCATTACACCAAAACTTTTGTGGAATGTTTTGTTCATTAAGCATTATTCTACTCATCTCTTGCAATGTCCGGTTTTTACGTTCTACTACACCATTAGATTGAGGAGTACGTGGAGCCGAAAAGTTATGAGTTATACCATTAATATCACAAAAGTTTCCAAATTGAAATTCATTATCAAATTCACGACTGTGATCCGTTCTAATAGATACAATATTAGATCCTACTTGATTTTGAATTTTCTTACTTAGAATCTCAAATTTATCAAAAGCTTCATTTTTACTTTTCAAAAAATTTGTCCAAGTATATCTTGAGTAATCATCAACTATAACCAAAGTGTAGAAGTTACCTCCATAACTTTGTATAGCGGATGGACCAAATAAATCCATATGCAAAAGTTCTAGACACCTAGATGTAGAAACCAAGTTTTTAGCCTTATGGCTACTATGGACTTGTTTACCGACTTTGCAAGCATCACAAAAGTGTTGGTCGTATTTCAACTTAGGTAGGTTTCGAACTAAGTCTTTGGAGGAGAGGTTTTGGATTAGTCTCATGTTAGCGTGTCCTAAACGTCTATGCCATAAAGTTGAAGATTCATCTAATGAGGTAAGACAAAGTTTGTCTCTAGATGTTGGATCCATCTTCATGACATATACGTTGTTCTTAAGGACACCTTTGGCTATGGTTATACCATCTTTAAGTATTTTACTACCATTTTACTAAAAAGGACATTATACTTATTACGACAAAGTTGACTAATACTAAGGAGATTAAAACCTAAGTTATTAACATGAGCAACATCATCTATAAAAAGGGAGTCATGAGAGATTGTACCTTTTCCGATTATTTTGCTCTTAGCTTTACTACCAAACGTAACATTACCTCCGTCACATTTGTGATAAGAAGTGAAGAGGCTTTTGTTACCCGTCATGTGCCTTGAACAACCGCTATCTTTAATCCATTCATCCGGTTCCAAACAAACTTTGAGGCACACCTATTTTATGAAAAACACTCAAACATTTGGTCCCCAATTTCTCATGGGTCCATTTTGGTTAAGCATACCATTAACTTGTTCCAAGTATGAAAATAGAGCATAAGGGTTCCATGACATGTAATTTGGAGTTTGGTAATGTCTAGGAGTGTTTTGGTTCCAAACATGTTGGTAGTTTGGTCGAGCGTTGAAGTTGCTCTTTGGAAAAGGGCGTTTGGGAATTGAAGTCTTAGGTCTTGGTTGAGTAGTCTTAGCTCTAAATTCATTTTTACTAAGTCCTACTCCAGTTTTAAACACAGGTTTTGTTCCATTTTTATACGTAACTTTAACAAATTTTGAATGATCCGATGTGGATGGAGTTACTGCTGCAGCAGGCCTGGCGGAACCTTCGGGTCCAACGGGCGGAACCCTGGATTGGGTTCCGTCTGATCCGCAGGCTGCTGTAGCAATTTTGTTAGTTTCTTGTGCAATCTTTTCTTGTTTCGTTTGACCCTTTGAAGTTTCTATTTTCATGAATCCTAGTCCTGTTTTATCAAAGGGTGACTTTTGAATTTTCATAATTTCATCCGCACAAGAAATGCTCTTATCGAACTTCTTAAACTTTGTGGTTTGTTTTATTAGATCATTTTGAGTAATTTTAAGTTTCTCAACTTCGAGTTTAAGCTCTTCACATGATTTGCAAGAAGTGTCAACACCTTTACTCTTTTCTAATCTCTTAGCTTTTTATTTTAATTCATAAACTTCATTTTCTAAAAACTCCTTTTTAGTTTTCAAAAATTTATTTTTGTTTATGATTTTTAGGCTCAATTCACAAAGTTTGTTATATTCTTTTTGTAAAGTATCATCATCAATAGAGGAGTAAGATGAGTCGGAGAATACCTCATTTGAGTTGTAAGCCATGAGAGCAATATCATCATTCTTTGGCTCATCGTCATCTCCTTTATAGTCACTCCAAGCACCACCTACAAAAGCTTATTGAGGTTTGCTTTTGGATGGTTTTGGACATTCTCCTACAAGATGACTTGTGTCTCCACACCTATAGCATTTTCTTTCTACCTTTCCTTTCCTATCATCACGATCTTTTCGGAAAGTTTTCTTGCCATCTTTAGGTTGTCTTACAAACTTTCCTCTTCTACGAAAGAACTTTTTGAAATCTCTAACGGCCATAGCATATTCCTCATCATCACTATCTGAAGTAGATTCTTCATCATCACTTGATTGGACTCTAGCTTTCAAGGCAATGGACTTAACTTTTTCTTTCTTGCCTCTAACTAGTTCCGAATCTTTTTCCATTACCATTTCATGAACTTTGAGGTTTCCAATTAGCTCATCAAGTGACATGCTTGAAAGATCTTTGGATTCTTCAATTGCCGTCATTTTTGCTCTCCACTTCGGATGGAGTGCTCTAAGAAATTTCCTGACAAAGTTCTTACTACAAAAAGATTCATCAAGTTCTTTAAGTGAAGTAATAATAGTGTTAAACCTAGCAAAAGCATTATCAATAATCTCATCTTCGGAAATAACAAATTGTTCATATTGTTGAACAAGAAGATCAATTTTGTTATCTTTAACTTGTGAGTTTCCTTGATGAGTGACAATTAAAGATTGCCAAATATCTTTGGCGGTTTTACACAAAAAGACTCTTTCATATTCTTTCTTAGGCAAAGCGTTGTAAAGCATCATTTTAGCTTCATTATTTTTACCAATCAATTTCTTTTGATCATCATCCTTAATGTTAGTAACTACGTTATCACTATCAATGATTATATACCATAAATCTATATCTTTAGATTTCACGTAAGTTTCAAAACGGTTTTTCCAATATATAAAACCATTTGCTTCAAAGAGTGGTGGTCTTTGCATATATTGCCCTTCTTTGTAATTTTCAAAATCCATGGATCGTTTCAAGTTTTAAAACACAATATATTTTAAAAGCTTGAGTGACGTAGCTCTGATACCAATTGTGAAAAACTAGAAGGGGGGTTGAATAGTTTTCCGTTTAAAATCTTTTTAACTTGTTTAGTTAGCTTTGAAACATTCCGTTTGATCAAAGATATATACACAAACACAATATATAACATGCAAGTAAATGAAAGAAACGATCAAACCACAACACGAGTATTTATCGTGGTTCGGCTACAAGGACTCTTTTTCCTTGCCCTACGTCCACGCCCCGAGTATCCAACTCGAGAGTTTCTTTCACTAGTCAACAAGCTCCTTTCACAGGGCGGAGAAAACCTTACACGTCGCTTATACTTTTACCGACACTAAGCTAGATGTCGAATTCTTTACCAAGGGTACAACCACTCCCGTTACACTTTGTATTTTGAGGACTAAAATACTAACCGATCACTACTGAAAATACACAATCAAATGAAGTGTAAACTACACAAGTCTACACAATGCTAAGCTAACAAGTCTTGCAACGTTGTGTTGAATACTTGTTGGGAATTAAATAAATCAGAAGAATCAGCATAAAGGCTTAAGGAAATACATCAAGTATGTTTCTGCTAATAAAGCACAAAGCACGTTTCCACTTATGGATTCTGCTGAAGAAGGTTTCTACTGATAGTGTTTCTGCTGATGGATTCTGCTGATGCTACTATGACTCATACAACAGCTGTGTAGATAAGTACGACTTATTCTACTGATTCATATACAAGATAATATCTTTGTTGTAGTCATCAAATTGAACACTCCAAGTGAGTTGTAATCCAAGATAGATGTTGTATCTTAATGACTGACATGATAAGTCATCATCTAGCTAGAATGAAGATTAGTCATAAGCTAGTATTTTAGATGAGTCATATAGATTGTAAAAGATCTTTCCTTGAACTATAAAAGGAAGATCTTAGATAAGTGAATGCAAGTGTGTGCGTGTGATAGTGATAGACATATACATAAAAACATTAGAACAAAACACAAGATTCAAGGTCTTTGTAACCCTAGTGATATTGAAGATCACTCGTATTATTCTGAATAATATTGAATCGTTTGGTGAAATACTTTCATTGTTCTTTGTTAAATAAACACAAGCATCACAGTTCCATTTCCAATAAACATTCTAAGTGTGGTTAAGTAGATTCCGCATACTTAATCATATTCACTCAAAGTATCATATTTACACATTAAAAGGTCCAACACCTATAGTGTGTAATCAAATCAAGTGATCCTCTCAGTTGGTATCCAAGCCAGGTTGATACTTTTGATTTAAAAGAAGAAGAAATGGATACAGAATCTATTCAAACAAATGTTGCTGCAAAGTTGCCAGTTCTCAAACAGAATGAGTTTGAATTGTGGAGGTTAAGAATAGAACAATTTTTCCAGGTGCAGGATTACACTCTCTAGGAAATCATTGAAGATGGAAACTCTTTCAAACCCACAACCACTTTATCAACAGTTGAAGGTAGGGAAATTACAGTTGTTCAAACTATCCCTTCAACTGCTGATGAAAGAATAAAGAAGAAAAATGACCTCAAGGCCAGAAGTATGCTGATGATGACCATTCCAAATGATCAACTTATAAACTTCAGAAAATTCAAAGATGCCAAGTCATTATTTGAGGCAATTGTTGCAAGGTATGGAGGGAATGAAGCCACCAAGAAGACCCAGAAAACCCTGCTCAAGCAGCAGTTTGAAAATTTCTCATCAACCATGAATGAATCTCTTAACCACATGTTTACAAGGCTACAGAAAATTGTGAGTCAACTTGCTGTGCTTGGGGTTGATATACCTCAAGAAGATTTAAACTCAAAATTTCTGAGAAGCTTACCTGAAGAGTGGGCTATGCATGTTGTTGTTTGGAAGAATAAACCAGACATAGACACTATGGATCTTATGGATTTGTATAGCAACTTTAAAATTGTGGAACAAGAAGTAAAGAAAACTGGTGTCTCTAGTTCATATACTGGGAACATGGCTTTTATGTCATCTCCTAGTATCTCAAACCCAGTTAAAGATGAAAAGGTTGATAGTGAAGCTGGTGCTGCTAGTTCATCAAGCAGTACCTTTGGTATATTGAATGAAAAGGCTTGTTGTGCCTTTTTCACAAGCGAAAATAATGGGTCCATGCTTACTCATGAAGATCTTCTAGAAATCAATGATGATGATTTAGAAGAGATGGACCTAAAATGGCAAATTTCTCTTCTTAGCATGAGGGCTAAGAAATTCTATCAGAAGACGGGGAAGAAACTCACCATCAGCAGCAATGATACTGCTGGTTTTGACAAGTCAAAGATAGAATGCTATAACTGTCATATGTTGGGGCACTTCTCAAGAGAATGCAGAAGGCAAAGGCAGCAAGATAGCAAGAATAGAGGTTTTGGAAGCAAGTCCAAGACAGGGGAATCAACCAATCCAAAGGCTATGGTAGCTATTGATGGATTAGGATTTGATTGGAGCTTTACAGCTGATGAAGAAGAAGAAACTTCTCCTCAGACAGCTCTTATGGCTTTCTCTACAGAGGTATAATCTAATAAAGTTTGTTCAAATAATTGTTCTGCTCTTAAAAGTTTAGAAACCTTAACCAAACGTTATGAGAATCAAAGAAAAGAATTAATTGATACAGCTCATAGCTTAACAAATCATAAAAGAGGTATAGCTACTCTAGAGGAACAATTAATACATTTTCGAACAAATGAATCTACCTTTACTGATGTCAAAATTCTTCTTGAAAGAGAAAAAATGTTTAAAAATAATGACATTTGTAACTTGAAAGCTGAAGTAGATAGGCTTAGTAAGGCTAAAAAGAATATTCAAATGAGTGTAGAAACACTAGATTATGCATCTAAGGGTGTGACTTACTTAATTGAATGTCAAGTTATAAATAAAGCTAAGTCTGGTGTTGGATACAAATCTGTTCCTCCACCATATAGAGGTATTCCTTCACCCCCAGGAATTTACCTAGAACACACAGGATTACCTGAATTTCAACTACCTGAATTCAAATATGGAGTTCAACCAAAGACTAATGTAGTTGATAATGAAACTTTGAAAGAAAGTGGAAGTTTAAGTAAAACCTCACTTCCTAAGGACAAGGTATGTTCTTGTAGAAAGTCAGATGGTCCAATCATTGAGGACTCAACATCTGATGATAAAAAGTTACAACAGGTTATGTCTAAACCTGAAGTGGTTAAGAAAGCAAGAACAAGAGTTCTTAAGATAGTCAAACATAATACTAATAGGCCTAAGACCAATGAAGAACATGTTAGGCAACCAGTTAGATATTGTGAACAATATAGAACCATAAACAAACCCAGAGGTAACCAAATGAATTGGTATAGCCTCAAGTCTCTCCAACAAAGAGATAACAAAGTTTGTTACACATGTGGTAGTTTTAACCATCTTGCAACTTTCTGCAACCAATGGGTATATGGGTATGAAAGTAATAGAGTGAACTACAAAAGGCAAACACCTAAATCTCATTTTCACTCTAATTCTAAAAGATCAAAACCCAAAACAGTCACAAAAGCAGTTCCTGCTAATAGAGCAAAAACTGTTCCTGCTGAAAGGAAAATGGTTTCTGCTAAAAAACCAAATATGACTGTTTACCCAAAATCAACAATTAAGGGTGCAAAAACAACTTTCAAACATGCATCTAATATTGTTCAAAGGCCCATTCAAACAAAAGCAGTGGTCCAAAAACAAGTTTAGAAACCAAAGGATACAACTGCAAAGCCATCAGTTTCTGCTGATAGCCAAACAGTTCATATCACTGCTAAGGGAAACAGGGCAAATGCTGTTAAGGCCTTAGCATGTTGGATTCTTAAATCCAATGTTGCATCAACAATTCTCAAAAGATGTGTATCCCATTGATGCAAGAGGCGGATCCAAGTCAGAAATGGTTTGGATCCCAAAAAAAAAACTAATTCCTTTATTTATGTGCAGGGACATTCATCAGCAGATACTGAAGATCGATTCTCAGACAGTGGATGTTCAAGGCACATGACAGACAACAAGTCTTATCTCTCAAATTTTCAATCAGTAGATGGAGGCTATGTTACCTTTGGAGGAGGAATTGGAGGAAAAATTACTGGTAAAGGTACTATTAAAACCGGTAAATTAGATTTTGAAGATGTGTACTATGTGCAAGAGCTTAAGTACAATCTTTTTAGTGTCTCACAAATGTGTGACAAAAAGAACAAAGTTCTCTTTACTGACACTGAATGTCTTGTATTTTCTTCTGATTTTAAGATGCCGAATGAAAGTCAAGCACTTCTTAGAATTCCAAGAAAAGGCAACATGTACAGTGTTGATATGAAGAAAATTGTTCCAAAAGATTCTCTTACTTGTCTTATTGCTAAGGCCACATTGGATGAATCTATGAAATGGCATAAGAGGCTTGGTCATATTAACTTCAAAACCATAAATAAGATTGTCAAAGATGGTTTGGTAAGAGGTTTACCTCAAAAACGATTTGAAAATGATCAAACATGCATTGCTTGTCTTAAAGGCAAACAACATAAAGCCACTTGTAAGCCCAAAATTTTTAACTCTATCAATCAATCATTGTTTATGCTGCATATGGACTTATTTGGTCCTACAAATGTTAGAAGTTTGTTGCATAAGAGATATTGTCTAGTTATTACTGATGACTTTAGTAGATTTACATAGGTATTCTTTTTAGGTACTAAGGATGAGACTTCTAGCATCCTTAAGACTTTCATTACAGAGATAGAAAACCTAGTAAGCAAAAGAGTAAAAGTCATTAGATGTGATAATGGGACAGAATTTAAGAATAGAGTTATGGATGATTTCTGCAAACAAAAAGGTATTAAAAGAGAATTTTGTGTTGCAAGAACTCCATAACAGAATGGAGTTGCTGAAAGGAAAAATAGAACACTAATAAAAGCTGCTAGAACTATGTTAGCTGACTCTAAGTTGCCTATAACTTTTTGGGCAGAAGCAGTCAACACTGCTTGCTATGTTCAAAATAGAGTTTTAGTTGTAAAACCTCACAATAAGACATCATATGAACTTTTTAGAGGTAGAACTCCTGAAATAGGATTTCTTAGACCGTTTGGATGTCATGTGACAATTCTTAATACCTTAGACCATCTTGGAAAGTTTGATGGAAAAGCAGATGAAGGATTCTTAGTTGGATACTCTATCAATAGCAAAGCATTCAGAGTATACAACATGAGAACTAAAAGAGTAGAGGAAAATCTACATGTGAAGTTTTTGGAAAATAAAACCAATGTAGAAGGTCAAGGTCCCAAATGGCTATTTGATCTTGAATCTCTATCCAAATCAATGAATTATGTGCCTTTTGTTGCAGAAACTAATGAATTTTCAGGTTCACAAACTGCTGATGCAACAAATGGAGAAGGATTAGAGAATGAGGCAAATCAAGATTATGTGATAATGCCAATATGGACAAATACAAGTGTGGATTCAACTTCAATAAATGGTGAATCTTCTTCTAGAAATTCTAAAGAAGATGTTGAAGATGAATACAAGGAAGAAGGAGCTAAGGAACAAAAGTTTCAAGTCAGAAGTAACACTGCTGTTTCTGCTGATAAGCAAATCGTTCCCACTGATGAGCAAAATGTTTCTGCTGATGGACCATCAGAAGAAATACAAGCAAATCTCTCAGAAAATGAGGTGGATTTCAACAACCTTCCACCTGATTATCAAGTTCTTTCTACTCCACACTCAAGGATTCACAAAGTCCACTCCCTGGACAATGTAATTGGAGATGTACAATCAGGAGTGAAGACAAGATAACAATTGATGTCTTCAGATCAACAAGGGCTCCTTGATGCCCTTTATGCTTCAAAACAGCATGAGTTTTCAAACTCTTGCTTATTTGTATGTTTTCTCTCACAAGATGAACCAAAGAATATTCATAAAGCCCTAGAGAATTCAAGCTGGTTGGAGGCTATGCAAGAGGAGCTTCTTCAGTTTAAGATTCAAAAGGTTTGGGTGCTAGTTGATTTACCAAGTGGTGTAAGAGTAATTGGCACTAGATGGGTTTTTAGGAATAAAAGGGATGAAAGGAGCATAGTGATAAGAAATAAAGCTAGATTAGTAGCTCAAGGGTACACACAAGAAGAAGGGATAGACTATGAAGAAGTTTTTGCTCCAGTAGCAAGGATTGAAGCCATTAGACTCTTTTTGGCTTATGCTTCATTTATGGGATTCACAGTTTATCAAATGGATGTCAAGAGTGCTTTCTTATATGGTACTATTGAAGAGGAGGTGTATGTCTCACAACCTCCTGGTTTTGTTGATCCTGACCATCCAGACAAAGTGTACAAGGTTGTTAAAGCTCTATATGGCCTACATCAGGCACCAAGAGCTTGGTATGAAACACTGGCTTCCTACTTAATTTCAAATGGATTTCAAAGAGGCAAGATAGATCAGACACTTTTCACCAAGAAGCATAAGAAGGATCTTTTGCTAGTTCAAATATATGTGGATGATATCATCTTTGGATCTACAAGGAATGAGATGTGTTTGGAGTTTGAGAAGCTTATGCACAATAAGTTTCAGATGAGTTCCATGGGGGAACTTACATTCTTTTTGGGTCTGCAGGTTAAACAATCAAGAGAAGGAATCTTTATTAGTCAAGACAAATATGTTGCAGAGATTCTTAGAAAGTTTCAATTTGCTAATTCCAAAACAGCAAGCACACCAATGGATCCTGAGAAGCCACTTCTTAAAGATATAGAAGGAACTAATGTGGATGTACACACATACAGATCTATGATAGGTTCTTTGATGTATCTCACATCATCAAGACCTGATATCATGTTCTCTATTTGTGCTTGTGCCAGATATCAAGTAACTCCTAAGGTTTCTCATTTAACAGCAGTCAAGAGAATTTTTAGATATCTCAAGGGTCAACCAAGGTTGGGTCTATGGTATTCTAAGGAGTCATCTTTTGACTTGGTAGCATACTCAGATAGTGATTATGCTGGTGCTAGCTTGGACAGAAAGTCAACAACTGGAGGATGTCAATTCCTTGGATGCAGACTTATCTCATGGCAGTGTAAGAAGCAGACAATGGTGGCTACTTCAACAACTGAAGCTGAATATGTAGTTGCTGCAAATTGTTGTGGTCAAGTTCTATGGCTTCAAAACCAACTTCTTGACTATGGGTACAATTTCTTACATACCATTATTCATATTCATAATAATAGTACAATTTGCATTATTAAAAATCCAGTGCAACATTCTAAAACAAAACACATTGAAATAAGACATCATTTTATTAGAGATTGCAATGAAAAGAGGTTAATTCAAGTAATGAAAATTGCTTCAGAACAAAACTTTGCAGATCTTCTTACAAAAGCTTTTGATGTTGGAAGATTTCAGTACTTGGTAGCAGGTATTGGAATGCTTAATCTTTAAATTTTTTTTAATATAATGTGTTCTTGTATATAGATTTTGTTAATGCATCTAATTTTGTCATTTAAAAACTACTATTACCAATTTAAAAGTTATTCATATAGTTAGTCCTATGCATAATTCTAACTCAAGAAAAGTACTTTGTACTTTGTTTATTTGATTTTAGACTAACTGTTTCAGGTATGAATGTTTGAGCTGAAAGGCTATTTCAAGTGAAATCTGCTGATCAAAGCTGTTGATCATTGCTGCTGAAAGTTGATCATTGCTGCTGATATAATAGGTTCATGACAGAAAGAGTTTGGGATTTCAAAACTCCTTAAAACTTCTTTCTTGGAACCTGATTATGATGTTTCACATTGAATTGATGATTTAGTTGATCAGTAATTAACTGATACAACTCACTTTCTATCATTTTATACTCTCAAGTATAATGTGACTAATCTACGGATATCTGATAGAAAGAACAGCGAGCAAAAGTGAATCTAACACTTGTGTTAGAGGTAACAAATGCCACGAGCTGGAAACTCTATAAAGAAAGCCTTTTGAATAGGTTTATCTGTACACAGGCAGTTATTTATAACTGAAAACATTGGTTCTCACACAACCAGAGGTTGCTTTAAACCGAAATTTTGATTAAGTGTTAGTTACCACACTTAATCCCTTCAAAATGGTTGTAAGCAGTATGATTTTTCATCATAAAATCATATACATACTGCTAAGGCAAAAGTTTCTTAAAAGGATTTTTAAAAGATGACTTTAAAAACCATCAACAGATGGACCATGAGTCAAAAACGTCCATTGAATCACCTCTCATAGGAGTTAACACACCTAGAAGTGATGAGGGTAGAATCTTAAACTCTTAAGGAATTGATGGCTTCATGTACAAATTGTCTGAAAACATGGAAATTGCTAGATCAGATGATATGATATGATTGTGAGAGATCTTCCAAACAGGGGAGGAAATTGCTCAAGATAGAAATAAATCTCAGGGGAGGTTACAAAAGCCCTTTAAAGGAAGATTAACCAAAGAAAAAGAAGGAAAAGATAAGAGCATACAAGATGATGACATGGTTTCTACTGATGAAGAACAAGAACAGAGCTGATAGGAGAAAGTTCTATCTAGATCAAAAGATGAAAGGTTTCAAGTTCAAGTTCACTACGTTTGTTCATGACTTCCAAAGACATGCTGAAAGATGATTTCTATTTCTTGGAACAAGCATCCAAGATACACAGCATCATTGCCTCTTATATTTCTTCAAGTTGAAAATTGCACCATCTTTTAGTCCAAGAATGGAGCAAAGAACAGAAAGCAGATGAGTTACAGAGAAAGACATTCAATCACTCAAAAGAGAAGAAAGTTCAGATCACATCTGACAATGAAGTGTTTGAAAGATCTTCACAAAGTCCTCATTTAATTCAGAAAAACATGTTTGAATGTAATTCACATATTTAGGGGAGGATTGTTGGGAATTAAATAAATCAGAAGAATCAGCATAAAGGCTTAAGGAAATACATCAAGTATGTTTCTACTGATAAAGCACAAAGCACGTTTCCACTGATGGATTCTGCTGAAGAAGGTTTCTACTGATAGTGTTTTTGCTGATGGATTCTGCTGATGCTACTATGACTCATACAACAGCTGTGTAGATAAGTACGACTTATTCTACTGATTCATATACAAGATAATATCTTTGTTGTAGTCATCAAATTGAACACTCCAAGAGAGTTGTAATCCTAGATACATGTTGTATCTTAATGACTAACATGATAAGTCATCATCTAGCTAGAATGAAGATTAGTCATAAGCTAGTATTTAAGATGAGTCATATAGATTGTAAAAGATCTTTCCTTGGACTATAAAAGGAAGATCTTAGATAAGTGAATGCAAGTGTGTGCGTGTGATAGTGATAGACATATACATAAAAACATTAGAACAAAACACAAGAGTCAAGGTCTTTGTAACCCTAGTGATATTGAAGATCACTCGTATTATTCTGAATAATATTGAATCGTTTGGTGAAATACTTTCATTGTTCTTTGTTAAATAAACACAAGCATCACAGTTCCATTTCCAATAAACATTCTAAGTGTGGTTAAGTAGATTCCGCATACTTAATCATATTCACTCAAAGTATCATATTTACACATTAAAAGGTCCAACACCTATAGTGTGTAATCAAATCAAGTGATCCTCTCAATACTTGTTACTTTTAATGAGCTTGTGAATCTCTTTGCTACAAAAAGAAACTTCACATATGAAATGTTAAAGGGTTAGATGAAAGAATGAATGTGTGTGTGTAAAATATGATGTAGAGTGATAAGCCAAAAATCAACTTGTGGCTTGGTATTTATAGCAAAGCCTTTTGCAGGCCTGGCGGATACGGCGGAACCCTCAGATGGGTTCCGCCCGTGTACCCCCAGGGTTCCGCCGGGCTTGCAGTTGGTTTTGCAATAAATCTTGCAAACCAAACAAAGTCACATCTCATTACACCTTGCAAACCAAACAATGTCACATCTCATAATATCAAGTCAAACACTAAACTTGCAAGCAACCACTTAGTAAGTCAAACACATTTCTTTCCATAAATGTATATTGACAAAACTTGCCATAAATGTGATGTGACAATTCTGTTTTAAGAAATAAAAAGTGTTGTGTTTTATGAAATGTAAAATGTAGCAAAAGTCTAGTTTATGCAAGTCTTTAAAACTAAGATTATGTTTTACTTAGAAACTAAAGTTTACATTTTGTCGTTAACAAAACTTAGCGAAGATCGTAAAATATAAATAACGTTTTTAGGCGATATTTGTATTAACACGTTCCACTCTTAGTGATCGACACTCTACTTACCATTATATTCATACTAACCGGGTACAATGCTCGTTAGGTGTGTGTGTTATTGATAAGTCGGCTGAATATAAATTTAAAACTTGAGTAGGCATTAATACTGCTAAACCGCAATGACACACATGCGTGCATTAAACGTTAACAGAATTTCTATTGTTCAAAGATCACTGCATAACAACTAAACAACTTTGACTTGCAAGCTCATCAACTGGCTTCTTCCTCTTCTTTGGTAGCCTGTCAACTTGAGGTTTGGGAATGGGTGGTATTAACTGATGTAGACTCAACTCTTGGCCAGAATTTGTTGCCACTACAGCCATTGATCTTGAATGAGTATATACTTGCCCATGTTTCTAGTCTGTAAGTAGCATGAACCTACTCTTCAAGTATACCAAACCATGTTTCATTGTCGATCATGTGGTTTATTGCAGCCACAACGTGTTTACATGTTATTCTAGTCAGCTTCCACTTCCTACAACAACACTCCTTTGTATCAATGTTAACAACACACTGATCCTCGTAAGGCACAGTTACTTGATATAAAGAACCTTCAATCCATTGAACAACACAATCAGCAGCCTCTTTTTTATATAGCACCAAACATGGCTTTCATAGCAGGAGTAAGTTGTCAGCATAATCACACTGATCCTCGTAAGGCACAGTTACTTGATATAAAGAACCTTCAATCCATTGAACAACGCAATCAGCAGCCTCTTTTTTTATAGCATCAAACATGGCTTTCACAGTAGGAATAAGTTGTCTAACAGTCTTTCCTATTAGTTGATGAACTACCACAATCCTCTTCATCAAGTACTCACTGATATATTAAAGACAAGTAATGATGGGTCGATATATGACATCATATAGCTGCCCATTAAATACCTCACATATGTTGTTTAAGAGTAGACCACATTGGGCTCTGCCTATTAAACAAATCACACACTATATAAGTATATGATCAATTATCAATAAGCTTTTGTGCAGTGCAAGTTAATGAATTACCTGAAATATGTGATCTGCACCATTGTTCAGCTGGAATCTTGATCAACCAATCTGTAGAACCCAAGAATCACCTTCTGGAGGACGAGGTTGATCAAAATATGCCATTATTCTAGAGAGAGAAAGTAGAGAGAAGGTGAGGTGAAACAAAGATGTTTTTCTTATTATTATTATGTTGCACACCCACACCCCTCAAGTGAAGCCTTGAGGGGTATTTATAGGCCTTACATAAGACAACTATTAGAGTATTACATTAGTAGTCCCTGCACTTTATGCATTCTAGTTGTCTACTCCAATTCACGTAAATATCGCTCAGCTTCATTTCTAACAATCTCCCTCCAGCTGGAGATATACGTGAATTGGTTACAATGATTCCTAACAAGTAAATAAAACAATCAAAGTAAGCGCAGCAATGCTGAGGAAGACTTCATAGCTCTTTTCTTCATAAATATCCCCAGCAATCTTTCTTTACTTGTAGACGAATCACTTGCTAATCTAATTGGGTTATTACTCCCTCTCAATTAGTAAACCATTTTCTTTTACATGCTCCCTCCCAAATGGACAACCCGTTTGATATAACCTTGATGCTTGTCGAAGAAGTATCTTTGAATTCTGCCCATATAATCTTCAGTCTCATGCACAGCGGAAAATGAATCTTAGACTGATAATATGTAACTTCTTCACAGGTTTGTTTGGGGAGCATCATATTGTCATCTTCAACTCACTTAGAATGCTTTCAGTTCTTCAATAAAAGCCCCGATGTACACATTTCTCCCTCCTGGATGATGACGATCTCTCGGAATCATCATAACTATGTGTACATAAACATATCAACTGGAAGCCACATACAAATCAATACCCCATGAGTGAAATGGCAATAACTATTCTCTCTACAATTCATCTCAGATCAACCTCTCTTCCATTGGCTAATAGTAAGTGACCACGTGTGGAGACAACCCAATATGACAAACTTGAGTGTGAAGTAAAATTCCCCAGACTTGTTACTTATGCTTGTACTATCCTGATTAAGAACCTATATGAGCACAACAACGTAACTCCTTACAATATAGGTAGTGGCATATACCCAACCAACCATCCTTTATTGTATATCCGTCTCTTGAACAATCCACAACCTTGTGTGACACTGAGCACTACAACGTAACTCCTTAAAGTGATAGCTATTGTGAGCATTAAGAACCAACTTATGCGTTTATAGATCTCACACATAGCTAGATGTCCAAGTCTTAATCTCTATCCCATGAAAGCTCAAACAAGGATCTCCAAAAGTCTTTCATCCAACCAACCCCTAGACCTTGAGATTCTAAGTACACGCACCCGTGAAACGTCACTTCAAGCTCAAATAAGTAATAAACAAATTATCCCCGTAGTCACCTTTTGATAACGTTCAAAATTTAGCCATCGATCTTTGGTGAATCTTGATCAGGATCTTTTAAGCAATTCGTGGTGTGTTTTTGGTGAAGCTAGACATTCAATCTCGTTGATTCGTAGTGATTTCGGATTTACCCTCCAAAAATATAATTGGAAACTTTTCTCACCCATATACATCCCTCAAACTCGATACATCCCTCAAACTCGATAAGATGCTTCTAACTCGATAAGTCCATGAGATTTGGGCAGAGTTTCCCCCTAACTCGATAACCGATAAACCTAACTCGATAAACGATTAGGTGAAACAGCCTAACTCGGCAAAATTGAGTTCCAAACTCGATAACAAAATCTCAAACTCGATAAGCATATCTCAAACTCGATAAGCAGATCTCCAAACTCGATAGATTATTAACCCAAACTCGATATGAGTCTCTAACTCGATACACCTAACTCGATAACATGCCCTAACTCGATATATAACACCCAAACTCGATAGTCAGCTCACATCCAAACTCGATAACATGCACCTAACTCGATAACACCTTAATCCCAAACTCGAAAAGTTACACCAAACTCGATAAGCACGCCGATGAACAGTAACCCGATTCGATTTTTTCATAAAAAAAAAACACGATTTTACACCCAAAAAATACCACGATTCGCCCCCGGTTAGCTCTGATGCCAATTGTAGAACCCAAGAATCACCTTCTGGAGGACGAGGTTGATCAAAATATGCCATTATTCTAGAGAGAGAAAGTAGAGAGAAGGTGAGGTGAAACAAAGATGTTTTTCTTATTATTATTATGTTGCACACCCACACCCCTCAAGTGAAGCCTTGAGGGGTATTTATAGGCCTTACATAAGACAACTATTAGAGTATTACATTAGTAGTCCCTGCACTTTATACATTCTAGTTGTCTACTCCAATTCACGTAAATATCGCTCAGCTTCATTTCTAACACAATCATAAGCAGCAGAATTGTAATACTTGAGATGAGTAATCTCTTTGTTGATTTCAACAACAGTAGTTGCTCTAGCTGCCTTACAAAGCATGTCCTTGTAAACACCTCCTTTAAAATGTGACTTCATAAACACATAACCTGTGTTCAGCACTTGGAAACACACTAGCAATGGCTTTTATCAGTCTCTATGAACAATTAAGGTTAAGGATGGTGTTAAAATTCTACATGTTCTCATTTTGCATAAAACACATGATTAATTATAGAATAGAAATGTGTACCTTTTTACCTATAAGAAATGAAAGTGAACTTGTAGTTGGTTTCTATACCAAGATCCTCTCCAAGTAGTTTCAAAAACCAACACTAAGATGCCTTATTTTGTGCATCAACTACATCATATGCTACTGGATAAATTCCATTGTTTGCGTCAATCCCAACTGCTCTTAGTAATTGACCTAGAAAAGGACCTGACATAAAGCATCCATCTAATCCTAAGAATTCTCTGCCACAAGTTTTGAAACCTTGTTTCAGAGCTCCCAAACACATATACACCCTTCTAAAAGTTCTTGTTGAAGACTCTGGATTTGGTTCTAACTGTACATCAATCATAACAGTTGTGCCTGGATTTTGATTAATCAACTCTTGGGCATACTCTCTAAGCAGTGCATAATGCTCCGTAAAAACAGGTATACTTGAATGATGTTTATAGTCTTTAGTGCATAGCATATTATACTTACTTACAGGAACATCTTCAAGTATATGCTCATCATCATCATCAAACACTTCATCATTATTTGGATTATATTTCAAATCCTCTGAACCACTCTTGCCACTCTCTTCTTTTATTTCAGTATCCACCTATACTTCTTTCACATTTCCCATAAGACCACCTACAATTATAAATCTATAACATTAACAACAAATGGACATTCTTTAAAAACCAAGAACAATATTTAAGTAAGCAAGAAAATGCACTGTGTTCTTACTGTATTGTGCAAAGGCGAGGATGATCGATGTAATATAACCGGAACTGCACGTCAATGAGGATTATATCTGAATAGGTGGTCGGGTTAGTGTGGTAACGAGTTAGGGTGGCGGAGCCAATGAGGATTGTATCTGAAGATGAAGGGGTATATTAGTCATTTCATATGTATTTACCCTTGACTAACGAGCGTTAGCAAAAAGTGGCTCTCGGTGGCTGTTTTGCAAAAAAATGAAACATTAATGGCATTTTTGCGACAACTTTTGTCTCAGTGTCATTATTGCGCATTTGAGCTACTTTAGGGACCATTTTTGCAGTTTACCCTAAAAAATAATTGAAGGATAAAAAGTAAAGAATTAAAAAAAATCATGAAAGGACTAAAAAACATTAAACAAGTAGCATGAAAGGACACAAACACTGAAAGGACAAAACATACCCCTCATGTGCCAAACATGTGATTGAAGATAACGAGAATCCTAACGGCGTTAGCAAATTTGGAGCATTCGCGTAACTTTTTGATATTTCAGACTCGTACGGTGAATTTTCGCGATTTTGGACTGTTAACGAAATCTGGAAAAACCATATGGACTAATGGTTTAATTTACTAAAAAAAAGAAAAGAAAATGAATGTCGGTGGAAAAACACAAGTAAAGTAGGACTAAATGGTCAACAGCAATTGGGTCAAAGAAGAAAAAAATACATCACATTAACATTGATTCATTGAATCTTGTTCTGCACGAGTGGCCATCTACAGACCACTACCAAACCCCTTCCATCAACTCTTAACTCTACTCAAGGTATATCTATCTATCTCCCTTTGTTTTTTAGAACATGCAAATCGTAATCTGGGCTTTTGCTATTTTCTAGCTTGGGTTTGAACAAAATGGATACAACTACTAAATATTTTGGGGGTTTCATTTTTTATGTAACAAAAAGTTGAATTAAAGTATCAATGGTTGTGCTTTATAGGTCTTTACGGTGGTTCGGGTGGGATTTCCTCGTATCGAAAAATAATAATAATAATAAAATAAATTTGTTAGGGTTTATGACCTGTCACTCTTTTTGGTCAAATAAGCTTATTGTTTTACCTTACATTGTTAAGAGGCTGTTTGGGTTTGCTTATTTCATTCAGCTCATTTTGAGATAAAACTGGGCTTTTATTCTCATTTCTAATTTTAGACCATTTTAATTTTTGTTAACTTGAAATAAGCAAATTCAAACACCAGTATTTGAACTGTATATCGTTAAGCTTATTATAGGCTTCTGCCTATAACCAGATTCATAAGCAGAGAACATAAGCAATCCCGAACACTGATAACATCTCAATCTTATTTCTTTTTCTAATGAGTGATGATATGTCTGAATTTGTATGATGAAACACATTACATAGAGCAGTAATTGTATCAAAAGGCACTATTTCCATTGCTTATAAAATACAGATTTTTTCTCATATGTTTACGGAATTAAAAGATATCTGTGATTTACGTATATGTTCAAGGGAACGGCCGTTAGGATATACCTAATACCAATTTGGCTGCTAAGGCACTAGGGTGTGATCTTATTTACTAGTAACATTTTCTACAATGTTGTAAACAAATGTTTCCTAAACAAATTGCAGGAGTGAGTTTGTCAATTTTGTTTTACAAAGTAATGGATGCAAAGACCAGTACGGACCAGCTAGGTGTTACTGCAAGTATTTTACGCAAAAGTGTAGGCAAATTAGATAAGAAGTTTGCTGACATGGAAACTGACAATATTGCTAATCTGTCCACATCGCCATCCATTCTTGATAATAAAGGATCTGCTTTGAGTCCTATAACCCCAGATTCAAATAAAGAGAGTTCAGACTTAATGTCTGCTTTTATATCCCCGTTTTCCGTAGGGCCCGATTCTCACATGCTACATACTGGTGATAATATTTATTTGAACGAAGATGATGACTGCCCAAGTACCCCAAAAGCGGGTGTTTTTGACCCATTTGCACCTGGTTCTGACGACTTATTGATGGCACCCGTGTCCATGAAATATCTTGAAGAATCACGGACTTATGTCGCCCGGAGGCTGAACTTTACTTCTCTTGTGACGAAAAATATTTATGAAAAAGGTGAAGGTGTTTGTGAAAGTGCTGTTGATGACGATATGTTGTTGGAGACTGTTTACAAGTCTCTTTTGGAAGCCATCGTATCTAAGCAGGCAGAGGATATCATAAGTGAGATTTCAGCAAGCCATGATGCACTCACGACACCCCCTAGTGCTCCTCGGCTCACTGGTACTGCTGAGACATGCCCTGGTGCTCCTTTTAAGCATATCAAGAAATCAAGGAATATTGATCTCGGTTTGTGCAGAAGGCTTGCATTTGATTTTTAAGAATGAACATTGTGTGAGTGACTTATGTTGTCCTCTGAGCATTTAAACACCAGTAATTTGTATTGATAACCAAAGGCTAACCTTCCTTATGCTTTTAGACGTAGGTACAACTTATGGCAAGTAGTTGTTATTTGAAAAGAAACTGATTATGACAATATTTGTACTCGTTAATGTTGGCATCTTTTCTGTATGGATATTGCTACTGATGGTAACTTTTAATTTAATTGCAGAGTTGTTTCAAATTTTTATTATATGTTCATCATCCCCCTCCCCTGCAGAATAGAACTTGTTTATATTTTTCGGATTGTATGGTTGTATATCTAGTCTTAGCAATTATGATAAATGTTATGGCTTTGTGAAATGCTTTTTGCTGGTTCTGCAATATAGGTATATCTTTTGGGAACTTAGAAGTGTTAAATATGGTACGTTGTGCAGCTAGTGTTATGTTATCATAGTTGATGGTTCTGGGGTCCCGTGTGAAGCATATTTGTACTAATAACGTAAACTCATTGTGCATGACTTAAAAGATTTGAGGTTCAAAAGTGTATATGATGGTTCTGAGAATTTTTTGCAAGTGTTTTCATTATGTTTGGCCGAACAAATGCATTGTAGATGATCCCATTATATCTTCCTACAATCTGTTTACAATTTTTATGCTCTTCCAAGTTTTAATGTGAGACACGGCGTTGATCTGGTTTTGGGCATCCAAATGTATTGAATTTGCTATTGTGATTTCTTCACATAGTGCGGCTATTTTGTCATGATCGACTTGTTTTTTACCATCACTCACTGACTCTTTAGACTTCAGAGTGTCAAACTCTATTTTTATCTCACTATGACTTCGATAATTTCAACATTTCAATGGATGTAACATTTTCTTTTGCTTGTTGGACTACTGGTACTATTTATTAAGCATCGAGGTTTAGGAAAAAGCTTTACAAATAGGAATGTGTATCATCCATGGATGACTTCTTCAACATGTCTTACCGCCCATAAACAAATAATTAAAGTTGACGAACCATGTAAATGTCGTAAGATATCTTAAGGTTGTGTGTATAGACGGATGTAAAGGACTCTCGACTCTCGTCTACTGCAGGGAAGCGGGAGACAAACAACTTGCAGACATGTAAAGTGCTAGCAACTTTGTAGAAATTGACAGTAATTCGTGAAGGGTTAAAAAGTGGTAAAAGATAATTGAAAGAACGATGTCGATAAGCGAAGTTGATTGGGCAATGTTGTACGTATGTGTCCGCAAGTGGAAATTTGTTACAGATACATGGAAAATGAAGTCCCTTTTTATTGGAATTTCCATAGTACTAGAACACAGTGGAACAAATGGTTGTAGGTGCCAGGGGGAATAGATACCTTCTATCCGTGCTCGCTACAAACTTGTCTTGCGCACAAAACTAGTATTGTATGAGATCAAGTTGGATACGTCCTTTTGAGGAATCTGGAAGGCAAAAGGTGAATAAAGAGATTGCGCTTGTGAATCATAACCAAGGTCATGTCTTGATTTGCTTATCTGTGCAGCTTATTGGCATAGACCAAAGTTTATTTCCAGGCTTATTAACAACGAAAATTTTTTGGGGGTTTTTGGAAACAATTTAAACTAGTTTATTTTGTGTACATTCCAAGGAAAAAATTGATGTACGTCTCAAGTTTAGTAGCTGGATAAGTTGAACATGTGACAATTTTTTATCCAATTAAAATAATCTAATAAATAGTATTATCAGTAATTAATTCATGGAAAATACTTTAATAAACGAATTACAATAATTGTTTGCCTCAAATGTATAAGTTAGTAAATTTGTTATCGTATAATATATAGTTTAATGTATAGGGACTAAAGTTGTATCTACTTTATTAGTATGTAATCGTATGACTATATATACCCTCACTAGTCTTTGCTAGTGGAGGCAAGTTTCACCAAAACTATCTTCCTCTCGATCTCGTGTACATATATCGTAAACAGCTTGTATATAGATTCAACCCCTTAACAACTAAATCTTCATTACATATAGAAATATTCAATCCTACAATAATGTTTAGTTATCATATTAGATAAACCAAACAAAGAATAACTATATACGGAGTAATAAAACATGTAAAGTAGTCACTCTACACCACTCGGTTTCCCATTAACGTTACACGTTTGCGCAGGGCGGAGCCAGAACATTTTTTGAGGGGGCGAGGGGGGGGGGGGGGGGGGGGGGGGCAAAAAAAATCTTTAATACGACGGGCCGAAAAAGAAAAAAATCATAGCCAACCGATAAATGGGTCAAGTCGGGTCGGGTACAATAGCAAAAGTGATTTTAACGAGAAATATGCCATTGTGTCGAGTTCAACACAACATTAACCTATACATTTTTTTCTTAACAAAGAAAATCTTTTATATTATTTGATAAGAATTTGAAAAAAATAAAAAGGGACAACTATATATATACCTACTAAAACTTGCATATTTGCATATATATATATATATATATATATATATATATACCCAAAACATGCTTAATTTGCATTGTACATCATGCATTAAGTTTTTGAGTTTTAGTGAGTATATATACAATTCTCCCAAATAAAAAAGTCTTTAGTACTCGATATTAGTTACACTTTCAAGACACTCTTATATTCAATTTAACTTAATTAAGGGTACACCACTTTTGTTTTTGAACAAGTGATGTAGTACTTGATCATAAACATTTCAACAAAAACACAATGATAAATACATTATGTTTTTATGGAAAGAAATTAAAATTTTAAATTGCGAAATAGAACAAAATATTGAAGTACTTGACTTTTCTTTGGAAGTTAAAAAAAAAAAAAAAAAAAAAAAAAAAAAAAAAAACCTAACTAAATATATGTGGGCCTTCACACCCACACACAATAGTCACATGGTCCCCTTTTGATATGACATTTTCATCTTCTTCAAAAAAACCAACTCCATGACTCCATCTTCGGTAAAACAAAACCATTCGATCATGGAGCTTTTTTTTTCAACTTTACCGATCGACTTGATTTAAGGGGGGTGGCATCCTTTCGGCAAAACAACATCGGCAAACCTTGCCAATCGGCAAGGTCCATTGCCAGTGGCTCGGCATGACCCGATCGGTGCTTCAAACAGGATATCTCACCGAATCGGTGTGGAGAAAATCAAGTAAAATATGAACGTTGGGAGTTAATGTTTTTGACCGTTATTTGCATTGATTCAAAAAAAAATAATAATAATAAAAAATCCCTATAAATATTCACTAACACATATTGTTTAATTCACACAAATCTCACACATCAAATCACAAAAAAAATTCACAATTTATTTAACCATGTCAATATCGTCTTCTTCATCGGACGAGGTCATTATTCCCCCAGATTCGTCCAAATAATTGTTATCCGGAAGTACGTTTGAAACCTTTTTAGCCGCAAACAAAGCTCTTGAAGACACGGCTAGCTCTACCGACACCCGTGGTTATGTCCAACGTTTTCGTGAAAGAGCTTTAAAAACTCTATTGAATGATTATTTTGTTGAACAACCAAAGTTTAACGAAAGCGTTTTTCGCGATCGTTTTCATATGAGTAAAACTTTGTTTTTAAAAATTGTTGATGATATTGAAGCCCAATTCGAATGGTTTCAAGCGGGTCAAGACACGATGTATTGTTTTTGTTGGGAATAGACTTTATTAAATCAAGTGTTGGTCATTAAGTTTTGTATTAGGTTGCATTATATTACATTTATGTTATGTTTTATAAGTGTTTAAGCTAAGTTTACATGATTTGTAAAGGTCTAAGAGCTTAATATGTAATATTGTCAAAGTTAAGAGATGCCCTATTCCTCACCTATAAATACTCATGTATCCTCTCATTAGAGGGTGTTGGTTCTCTAGTAATATCAAAGTTTATTTCATTTTCACATTAAGGGTTCCTTCCACTCTCTCTCTCTCTACTTACTTTCTCTCTTTAAGATTTAGTGATTATATGTTAAGAAATCATGACCTAACAAGTGGTATCATTCGCCAAGGGATAATATAGGTTGTTTTAGGTTAGATTTGGTCGAAAAAACTAGGTTTAGACGCGATTTTTTTGGAATCCGAGTACTGTTCATCGGCGCTTTATCGAGTTAGATTGGTTTATCGAGTTAGGTAAGGCTGATATCGAGTAAGGAGTACCGAGTTAGGTGTGGTAATTATCGAGTTAACTATGTTCCTTATCGAGTAAGCCTTTGCTTATCGAGTTTACTTTGGCGAGTTAGCCATTATAGCGAGTTAGCTATATAACCTTATCGTTTATCGATTAAGATCTTGTTAAGTTCTATAAATAGGCCAAACTATACTCAGTTTGTGTTTCTTTATCAAGTTAGCAGTTTCATCGAGTTTGCTACAATTCTTATCGAGTTAGTTATAAACTATATCGAGTTACAAGCTTATCGAGTTACAACATTTACCGAGTTACAACATTTATCGAGTTACAAGATTTACCGAGTAAGAACATAATTTTGTACTGAGTTAGAAGTCTGTTTTTATCGAGTAAGCAAGTCAGAAAACCTAAAACCACAACCTTTATTCATCCTTCAAAGATCCATCTAATAGTAACAAGTTAATCCTTCTTATCTTTCTCTCTATTTTACAGGAGACTAAACGTTCAATTTTTACGCGAAATTCAAATTTTGGTTTAATAGTGAAAATCTTGGCCCAAAATTCAAAATTTTAGGCCAAAATTCAAATTTTTTCAGTGAAATTTGGCGGCAAAATTTTTGAAACTCGAATTTTTCTTGCAACCTTATAATTGCATTTCATAGTGATTTTCAAATTTTGGGAGAGAAAATTTTCAAATTAAATTTTGGAGGGAAAATCAGAATTCAGTATATCGACCTTGAGTGTGACATTTTTATTTGATTATTTCGATTACGTCGCAACAATCAAGGGGGAGAGAAATGTCATTTACAATGTCTCAATCACCTTCTTCCAACTACCTTCCTCACCAATATTCTCATGAACAACAGTATCATCAACAACAAAGTCACAGCTCCGTCATTCGTCATGTTCTGCTCTTTGGCAATGAATCAAGGCTTCCAATGTTGCTACCAGGAACATATACTGATTGGAAACGGAGATTTATAGAATGGCTCACAGATCGTCCTGCTGCAGATCTCATACTTAAATCCATTAAAGATGGTCCATAAAAAATGATATTTCTTACTGACTCAACAAGGATTATCAGACTACAAACTGATGAAGATTTGAATGCTACTGAACTTGCTCAGTACAATGCTGACCAACAAGCTGCATGGTTCATGACATTAGCCCTTCCCAACTCAATTTACATGAATATGGACTTTCAAGCCAGTGCTTATGAAATGTGGAAATATCTTGAAGCTATGCATCGTACAGAAGAACTTCATCACATCAGAATGATGCAAATTCTTGAATCTTGTTTAAGCATGAATCCACTGAAGACCATTCTCCCCGCTCCACCATCCCAAGCTGTTGACCATGGATCATTAATCTACAGTCCAAATGGTCTATTCTTCAATCCTCTAAATCCACCTCAGCCGATCTTCATTCCACAATACCATCCTGCAACACTATATGCTCATGTGCAATCTCTTCTACAAAATCTAGTGAAGCTTGGACAAGTATCTACAGAGAAAGGCAAAGGCGTAATGACTTCTAGTTCTGAGTGGTTAAACACAATGGAAGATACTGATGACGAAGAAGATCTTATCGAACCAAGCATGGCATTTATGGCATATACGGAAAATATTGCAAATGTGGAAGATCAAGATTATGATTCAACTCCACTCTTTGAAGCTAATGCTGAAAATGATGCCACACTTAGTCAAATGGAAGTTGAAGGGGGTAATCTCAATGCTGTTTTACAAAGTTTCATGGGAGATATTCCATCTAATGATGAATATGAAGATATGGAAGCCAATACACCAGATGTGGTATTAATGGCAAACATGCAGGAATTTCACATGAAAGTTACTGGCCCAGAGTATGATTCTGAAGATCCATTTGTGAGATTAAACAAAGAGAAATGTATGACATCTTTTGGATTACTTCTTTCACACCTTAAGCTTCTCTCTAACAAAGACTTAGTAGAAACTCGTTCCGAGGGTGGATTCAAAGTTGAATTTAAATACATCTTTGGAGAAAAGTTGATATTTTCATTAATACGATGCTCAACAACGTGAATCAACTTGAAAAACAACTTGCAACAGAAGAATTTCATGAGAATGAATCCAAGGCCGCCTTCAGAGTGCTCAAGGAACAGTTTCAACATTTCATCAATTATGACTGTGAAGATGTAAGCAAGTATTTTCTTGAAAACACCCACATCAAGGCTCAAACCTTCAAAGATGTTTTGCTCCAACACATGGATGCTATTGAGAAGTCAATTGCTGTAAGAGTACTTCACAGAGAAGAGTATGACAAAAGGGTAAATAAAAAGAAGTCGCAGATTCAAGAAGTGCAAGTTCATAATGTTGATGTATTGGAAGCTAATTTGGGTGTCATGGAAAGCAATGGGACAGAATTAGAAGAGCAGAATGACAACAGTAGATTAGGGAATGATACAGATGCAGATTGTGCAGAGATCAGACCTTCCTATGACTTAAAACCTAACTTTGACAAAGAGCAAATGGTTGAGGTACAATCTACTGTTGATCATATTATGCCTGCAAATGAGAAACAATAATCTGAGCAACCTAACTTCAGTAATGAAGGAGAGGTTGACCAGAATGTTGTTCAAAGTCCTGACAAATATTCTGAGTCTGAGTCCTTACCTGATAATCTAATAACTGAAACATCATACAAGGCTCTTGAGTCTGAAAACATTCTTCTCAAAAGGACCATTGCCCAGTTTCATAAAGATTTTTCAAAACTGGAGGCACATTGCATCTCACTTGAACTTAAATTGCAAAACGAATCTCTTACTTCGGGCAACAATGGTCAATTTTTGAATGAACAAAGTAAACATGTGGATACATTAGTTAAAAGAAAACGAGCCTTTAAAAGGTCAAATTCAAGCAAAGGTGTTTGCACACGCTGCATTGCAAAACAAATTAAGAAGACTGACTGGTCAGAGTGTGGATACTAAGTTTGCAAAACCATCAATCTTGGGAAAACCGCCTCTTCAAACAAACAAAAAACAATCACTGGTTAGACAACTGATTGTTGTCAAAATCAATTATATATAACTAGAAAGGTGTCCGCGCGATGCGGGGGCGGATTATTGAGGTGAAGAGGAGGGAGGTGGGGTGGTGGAAAGTGGTTGTTGGGGTGGTTGTTGAGGTGGTTATAAATTGTTGGGGGTGGTTGTTGAAGTGGTTATAAATTGTTGGGGGTGATTGTTAGGGGTGGTTGTTTCTATAATTAGTAAATAAAAGTCTGAATTTTTAAGCCTTTCTAATTATAGAATAGTCCCAAATACATTATATAGTAGTATAGATAGTAGTATAGTATCGAGGAGATCCGCAAGAAATACGGATCACCCGAGTCGTATCCATACGAAGGTGAATGGAATCAAAGAATATTTGTTAGCATTAAAAATATATATACAGAAGTGATGGTCATTCTCATATTGTAACTTTGTGTCGTTTGTTAAGATTAGTAATAGTTTAGTCATTGGGCCTTGGACTTGGCAAGCTAATATGTTATGTGCTATGTTTCATAAGCCTAGTTATCCTACCATGTAACCAAGTCCAAGCCCAAGCCCATAGAAAGCCCATAGGGCATCTCATGTTAAGAACTATTTAAACACCTCAAAGGCTCATTTGAGGTGTGTGCTTGTGTGTGTATTTGTGTGTGTTTTCTCTTGAATAAAAGTTCTTATTTCTTATCTCTCTCTCTAATATACACGAATTTCATATATACTACAAGTCACCATCTTTCCATCTTTCCTTCTTATTTTGCTTCTATATTGGTGTGATAAAGTTGTGATATCTAAGGTCCCACAAGTGGTATCAATCGCCTAACAATGATTTAGGAGGGTTGAGGGGTTGTTGTGTTTCGTTTTTTTAAGCTTTATACACGAGTTTTTTATAAAAAGTTTCTCACTTTTCTTGTTTTTCTTGGTTTTTAACACTTTTATGCTTACAAACTAGTGTTATAAACCTTATCTAACAAGAAAGTTTTAATCTTTTTGAAAATTTCTAGCTTAAAAATTCGATTTGGTTTTTGTACTTGTTTTCTAGATCTAAAAAAAGTTTCATAAAAATCATCAAGTTTTGGTGTTTTTTAGCCTAGAAGTACAAGAATCTTGGATTGCAAAAGTCATTTGGGTGTGCTTTAAGCCTATCCAAAAAACAGTCACAATTTCGAAATCACCACCAATTTTCGAAATCACACTTTGACCAATTTTCGAGAACACCAGAAATCGACTCTGTTCGTGATCATAGTTGGATACTCGGTATTTTCTCTCTTGTATAAGAAAGAAATTACTTCGACTTGTGGCTAAATTTCGAAATTGTATAATTTCGAAATTTGTGTGATTGGGTTTTCGAAAAATTAACAATTTTCGAGAACATTGCAAGGTTTTCGAAAACTGCAAAATTTCGAGAACACTGCTTTTTCGAAAAAATTGAGAAATTTCGAGAACACTGTTTTTTCGAAAACTTGAAAAATTTCGAGAACTTATATTTTCGAGAATCCAAAGTTTCACAATCAGAAGTTTCGCAATCCTATAGTTTCGAGAACACAGCAAAGTTTCGAGAATTTTGACAAAAGTGAGGTTTTTGACGACCAAACTTCAAACGACCATAACTTTTGAACCGTAACTCCGTTTTCGACGAATCAGCTGTCAAAACGACCGTGAGACAGAGGAGAACGACACGCTAAATGATTTATCGATTTAGGCGAAGTTTCGAGGCCTAAAAACGCTCCGAGAAGAAGTTATTGAGGTTTTAAGGTTTTACGTCAAAATTTTCACCATAAAAACTTGCATCAACTCACTCTAAACTCTACTCCTATTTCGTTGGAACGATCCAAGAATCAACTTTATCCATCTACACTTCATCAATGGCAACTCAGCAAGACATTCATGCAGCCGGTGCGGAAAACCGACCTCCAATGCTTGAAAAAGGTGGATATCTCCCATGGACAAGCCGTATGCTTCGTTAGATCAAAACAAAGGATACCGGGCACCTTATGATCAAATCCATAGAAAATGGTCCATTTCAGCCAAGACAAGTTCAAATTCAAGGTAATCCAAATACAACACCTCCTACTGAACCATCAGTGCGTATACAAACAGAAGCAGATTACACTGATGAAGACAAGACGCAGATCAAAGCTGATGATATGGCAATGCATTTAATGCAACTTGGATTACCACGGGAGATCTTTGCTGCGGTCGACAGCTGTGAAAGTGCTCATGCTATGTGGGAACGTGTTAGAAGAATATGTCATGGAACAGAAATTGGACAACAAGATGTTGAGAACAAACTTCTTACTGAATGGGAGAACTTTACATCCACTAAAGGTGAACAGATTGAATCTTACTACACAAGGTTTTGCACTTTGATGAATGAGTTAATCAGAAACAAGTTGACACCATGAGCAATTGCAACAAACATCAAATTCCTCAATAACCTTCCAGAAGAATGGGGTCGTTATGTTACAATTGTTAATCAGACAAAGGACTTACATCAGGTGAATTATGATCAACTCTATGACTTTCTGAAGCAAAACCAAGCTGAGGCTAATGAAGTTAGGAAAGAAAGATTGGCAAAGAATCATGATCCTCTCGCACTAATTGCTAATACACTAACACCATTACAAGTGAACACTCTACAACCATCATCATCCATTCACAACTACATGCAACCATCATGCATTCAACAACCAACACCGGTCTACCAACAACAGTTCTACCCACAACAACAAGAAGTTATTCCACAACAGCAATACCCACACTTCCAAGAACAAGAATTCACTGACAATGATGAAGCTGCTACAGCATTGACTCAAGCGTTTGCTTTTCTGTCAAAGGCATTCCAAGGACGCTATTCTACACCAACAAACAACAACCAAAGGATTTCATCGAATACTCACAACAGGCAGATCACTCAGCCGAGTTTCAATATGGGCAACGGAGGCCAAATAGTTGGAGTTTATGGGAATCAGCAAGGATATGCTACTGGATTTAACATGGGTAATCAAAATATGCAGAATCAGAATGCAGGTGAGTATGCAGGGAATCAGTATGGTCAGTCTGCAGGGAATCAGATGGGTCAGGTTATTGGAAATCAGAGGGGTCAGAATGTTGGTAATCAGGCAATGGGTAATCAGAATAGAAATGTTGCAGCTCCAGTAGTTGGGAATTTGGGAAATATGAATCAGGGTAATCCGGTAAAGTTTTTCAACTGTCAGGGTGTAGGTCATATGGCACGGAACTGTCCTACTAAGCCAAACAAGAAAGATCTAGCGTACTTTCAGAAAGCAGTGATGTTGGCACAAAAGGCAGAGGCAGGCTTTCAGTTGAACGCAGAGGAAAATGATTTTATGGCTCTTATGGATGACATGGAAGATAGAGAGGATATCGATGCGAACTGCATATTCATGGCGAATCTTCAGGAAGCTAAGTATGACACGGATTCTGACACACTTCCTGTTTATGACACCAATGCACCATCTGAGGTATCTAATTTCAACACATGTCACAATAATGATATATTTGATATGTCTCCTCATGAGGAACAACATTCTGAGAAGCTAGCACCCACTTATGATACATACCTGGACACACCAAGTAGTAGCAATACTCCTCCAGCGACTTCAGATGCGAATCATAATGGAGGCTTCGTTTCACAGCATGCTGAGAATGATGAGGAAACACGTGCTTTGTTTGAATCATTATTGAATAATTGTCGTATTGAAATTGAGAATGTGCAAAAGGTCAATCGCGATGTTAAGGCCGCGAATGTTAAATTGACCGCTGAGCTTGAGAGTTACAAATCAACCGTTAAAGCTTTTGAATTTCATAACAAAAGATTGTTTGAATTAGAAACTGGTTATCAAAATTCCGTTTCAGAGAAACAACAATTGCAACTCAAGTTTGATACACTTGATGTTAATTCTTTCAAAAAGATAAAATCTTTAAACGCGGAAATTTCTGATTTACAAAACCAACTTTCTAAACAAAAAACAGCTTATTCCAATCTTGAAAAAGAAATGGATGAGTTGAAAAAGGATTTTGCAAAGAAAGAAGACAAACTTTTGGAAGAAATCGTAGAGTCAGAACACATGATTGCTCATTTAGAAGAATTAGTGGTTAAATCGGGACAGTCGAGTCAAACAATGAAAATGATTTCAAATCAAACTAATCCGATTTACCATACGAAACATAAAATGGCTCTCGGTAACAACACCCCTTGTAATCTCAAGAAAGCTCAGCAAGAACAGAATGTTTTGTACAATGGTAATGTGATTTATACCAAACATGATCCTCCCGTCGTTCGTGATTCTGTGCTAACGATTGAACATGTCGAAGAGAGCATAAATAAAATGAAACAAAAGGATTTGAAACCCATTGATTACAACAAATTGAACAAACTTTCGGGAATCACTTTTGTTCCACAAACAGAACCATCTGTGTTTTCCATAAAACGACCATTTGCGAAATTCTTGTCTAAAAAGAAAGTTGTTTCTAAATCTCTTTCAAAAATAGAACAAATGTCCTCTAACAACACTTTTAATACAAGTGAGGCTAGAGAAATTCTGGATGACGTTAAAAAGAGAATTCAAGAACTTCAAAATATTGTTGCCTCAAAAACTAACATCAATATTAACAACTGGCATTCTAGTTTTCATATCGAACAGAAAAAGGTGTTTCAAAACGAAATCGCTATCCCACTAAATAACATCAGTGTAAGGGTAATTCATTTCGAACAAGCTTTTTTAAAAGAAACGGCCGACTTTGTCAAGGACCACAAATCCCTGGTAAACGAAGCTAATGATACTCGTGAAAACATGAATGTTTTGAAAAACCTAAATGATTCTCTCTTCGAAGCTGTTATGACCACTGACATTATGTCCATCATTTTACAAACATATTCTGTTCAAGACGATGAACGACTAAGAGCTGAGACCTCCGCAATCGTTTCAAAATATGAAAATGCTCTCATAAAGCTTGAAAAAGAAAATGTGTCATATTTTAAATAACTTGATCGAAAAAAGGAAGAATGGAAGTATGACAAATTGTCGTATGAGCGTGACTTAAAGAAAATGAAAGAGCAAAATGATCTTTTGAGGGCTCAGCTTGAAAGTCAAAAAGGAAAGGGTGAGGAAACTAAGTTTGCAAAACCATTGACTTCGGAGAAAACAAATGTTTCAAACACGGTTCAAAAACCTAAAATGTCAATTTCACGGTTTGCTCCAAAAGTCGATGAGAAAAAGGATTTGACAAAACCAGTTACTCCAACACCCTTGCCCAAGAAAAGTGAAAATGATAAGATTTTTGATAAAGGAAAAGCGGTTGTCGAAACACCAAAAGTGATAGCACCTGGCCTTTTTAGGATTAGTCTCACTAATGCGTCTGCCTCAACATCTAAGACAAATGATAAGTGCATAAAGGCTAATTCTAAAGAATCTAGGGATGCTAAAAAGGACAACAATATAAATCCTAATGTGTGTGCCTTACCTTCTACAGGATTAGAAAGCACCTCTAGGAGCAGCAGACTAAAGCCTAAGAGCAATACAAGGAACAATAGAGTCTCGCCTGTCTCTAAGAGTAGTAGCAAGAATAAAGTTGAAGAAGTAGAAGAACACCATAGGAATTTATCGCTTTGTAATAAGAGACATGTTTCATCTGAATGTAATGTCGAGCGTAATGTTTCTAATGCATGTAATGACTCTATTTGCTTAATATGCAAGAAATGTTTAATTAATGATGTTCATGATGAATGTGTTTCTAAGAATGTGAATGTTACGCCTGAACAGAAGAATGTTCCAAAAAGACCTAGTGCTAGATCTAGATCTATAGAAAGATTAGTTGCACGATTTAGGACTACCACTATTAGTCGAATGCCTAGGAACTATCTTAAGTTTTGTATGTGGATTCCGACGGGTAGAGAGTTCACTCTTAAGGACGGCAAATTAGAAATAACTCAAGCTAAACAAGTAGCAACTGTCTATGAGTGTGATTCTGCTTTTACTCCTAACCCCATGGAACCAAATTCAACACGGTTTCCAAATACAAACTCTTCTGTTCTTGGCAGGTTATCAAAATATGTCTTTGGATCGTCGACTCGGGTTGCTCCAAGCACATGACCGGGAATTTAAAGCTGCTGATCAATTTCGTCTGGAAATTCATGGGAACTGTACGCTTTGGAAATGATCATGTAGCAGCTATTCAGGGTTATGGAGATCTTCAGTTTGAGAACTTTTTAATCACTCGAGTTTACTACGTCGAAGGGTTGGGACACAACTTGTTTTCAGTCGGGCAGTTTTGTGATGCGGATTTAGAAGTTGCATTCAGAAGTAACACAGTTTTTATTCGAAATTTGGTTGGTGATGATTTCTTAACTGGTAATCGTGGTACAAACTTGTATGCTATCGACATCAACCAAATGGCTTCTACATCACCAATTTGTCTTATGACAAGGGCAACCGAAACTAAGTCCTGGCTGTGGCATAGACGTTTCTCCCATCTCAATTTCGACACCATCAACAAGTTAGCCAAAGACAACATCGTCACCGGACTTCCTAAGTTCAAATACACCAAGGAACACCTATGTCCATCATGCGAACAAGGAAAAAGTAAAAGAGCATCATATAAACCCAAAACCGTACCTAGTTCGGAAGCAAGGTTACATATGTTGCACATGGACTTATGTGGCCCAATGAGAGTTGAAAGCATTAATGGGAAGAAGTATATTCTCGTTATTGTTGATGATTATTCAAGATATACTTGGGTAAAGTTTTTGAGATCAAAAGACGAAGCACCAGGCATCATCATCACCTTTCTGAAGCGTATTCAAGTTTTACTTCAAGCTCTAGTAAGGATTGTAAGAACAGATCATGGCACAGAATTCACTAATCAGGAGTTAAGAACCTACTTTGAAGATGTGGGAATCACTCACCAAACATCAGTTGTTAGAACTCCACAGCAGAATGGGGTAGTTGAAAGAAGAAACCGAACTCTTGTGGAAGCTGCTCGCACAATGCTAATTTTTTCTAGTGCACCTCTATTCTTATGGGCTGATGCTGTAGCCACTGCTTGTTTTACTCAAAACCGATCCCTAGTCCATCCGAGATTCAATAAAACCCCATATGAGCTAGTGAACAACCGTAAACCTGACATCTCTTACCTTCACGTGTTTGGTGCTTTGTGCTATCCGACGAATGACAAAGAAGATCTAGGGAAGTTAAAAGCTAAGGGTGATATTGGAATCTTCATTGGATATTCAGAAAACTCGAGGGCATTCAGGGTGTATAATAGACGAACAAAAAGGATTATGGAGACGATGAATGTGAAGTTTGACGAGATTTCACAAATGGCTTCTGAGAGACTCGCTCTAGAACCCGCGCTTAATCCAATGGCTTCTAATCAAAACGGATTAGGACCCGCACCAAACATGCAGACTTCTGGACACATCAGTTCAGGACTCGTACCTCAAGGAGCTCAGTCAACAAACATGGATAAACCTTCAGAACAAGAACTGGAAAATTTCTTCGAGTTAATGTTTGATGAATATTATGGTGGAACTTCGACAAATGCATCTCCACAACATTCCGCTGCACCCGCTCAAAACCACCAACCACCACCACCATCACAAGATGCATCTACCACAAACGAAGCTGAAGCACCAACTACATCAACATAATCTACATCTACTCAAGCAACTCCAGTACTTGAAACTGATCTACCAAGAGTTGATGAGCAAAACCAAAACACAACTTTTTAAGAAGAACCAACAAATAATTCAAACGATGTTACGTTAGAAGAAGAAGAAGAAGTATTTGAAAACCCGTTTGCAACAGACTCTGCTGAATCTTCTTCAAGGTTACAAGAACCATCTAACACACATTCGTTACACCTAAGGTACCCTTCTACGTTTCAATGGACAAAAGACCATCCAATAGAACATATTATTGGTGAACCTTCAAAGCCAGTTCAGACAAGGAGACAACTTGCCACAGATCTCGAATTGTGCATTTATGTTTGCTCAATCAGCCTCAAAGAACCAAAGAACATTCGGGAAGCAATGGCAGAAAACCCTTGGATTGAAGCGATGCAGGAGGAATTTCTTCAATACCTATTACATGATAGTTGGGAACTTGTTGAACGACCACTTGATAAACGTGTTCTTGATCACAAGTGGTTGTGGAAGAACAAACTGGATGAGGAAATGATTGTTATTCGCAACAAAGCTCGTCTCGTGGCTAAAGGTTATCCACAAGAAGAAGGGATAGATTTCGAAGAATCATTCGCGCCTGTAGCTAGACTTGAAGCACTCCGGATTTTCTTAGCCTATGCAGCTCACAAAAACATCACAGTCTATCAGATGGACATTAAAACAACTTTCTTAAATGGAACTCTGAAAGAAGAAGTGTATGTGAGTCAGCCAGAGGGATTCATCGACAAAGATCATCCAGACTACGTCTACAAGCTTAAGAAAGCAATTTATGGTTTAAAACAAGCTCCAAGAGCGTGGTATGACGAACTATCATCTTTCTTGCTCAAAAACAATTTCACAAAAGGAACGGTTGATGACACCTTGTTTATCAAAAAATTCAAAGATGACATTTTGATCGTTCAAATTTACGTGGACGACATTATTTTTGGATCAACCAATCCTAACCATTCAAAACATTTTGAAAATCTCATGAAAAGCAAATTTGAAATGTCCATGATGGGGGAACTAAAATTCTTTCTTGGTTTACAAATCCATCAATCCCCTCGTGGGATTTTTATCAATCAAGCTAAATATACGATAGAGATTTTGAAAAAACATGGAATGGAAAATTGTGATTCTGTTGGTACACCAATGGTCACTTCACCAAAAATTGGTGCTGATTTGTTTGGGAAACCTATCGATCTGAAGAAATATCGGAGCATGATTGGTTCTCTCATGTACCTGACTGCTAGTCGACCCGATATACAATTTGCTGTATGTTTATTAGCACGGTTTCAGGCAAAGCCTACCGAACTTCACCTCAAAGAGGTTAAACGTATCTTTCGGTACCTACGAAGCATCATTAACATGGGATTTTGGTATCCGAAGGATTCGGAGTTTAATCTAACAGCATTTTCAGATGCAGACCATGCTGGTGATCAAGTTACAGCAAAGAGTACATTAGGTGGAGCACAATTTTTGGGTGAAAAGCTTGTAAGCTGGTCTTCAAAGAAACAGGATTGTACTGCGCTATCAACCACAGAAGCCGAGTATGTGTCTCTATCTACGTGCAATCCTATGTAGTTCGACGAATTGGCATGCGAATTTTACTTTTGACAGAAAAAGTGTCATAGCCATCTCGTGCAATCCCGTACATCACTCTAAGACGAAGCATATCAAAGTCCGCTACCATTTCATCAAAGAACACGTGGAAGAGGGTACTGTTGAATTATTTTTCGTTAAGACTGATTATCAACTCGCCGATCTTTTTACTAAAGCCCTTCCAAAAGAACGGTTTGACTATTTAGTTCGACGAATTGGCATGCGAAGCCTAACTCCTGAGGAGCTAGAACGTCTTCTCGAATCTTCTTGAAAAATGTTTTCAAAATCGCTTCGCTGTAAATATTTTTTGAAAAACAAAATACAAAATTTGAAAAACCAACAAAAACAAAATACAAAAATATAAAATTTTCAAAAAAATAAAAAAACAATATAAAATCAAAAAATCCAAAAATATTCTTCTCACGACATGTCTCTCGTATAAATCAATATTCTGTACGTTTCTAGAAATGTCATTCAACAATGATACGGACATGTACAGATGCTTGAGCGGGAGTTCTTTTTAATGTTTTTCTAAAACATGTCGTTTCTCAAAATTTTCTTCACGATGGCTTTCGTATACTTCAGTACGAAACCCGTACTTCAATGATGACTTCTGATTATTTTCAATTCAAGGACTCGTACGTTTAATGACGAACTTTTTTTCAAAAAGTTCGAGTCTAAACAAACGAAAAAGATTTCAAGCATAAACTCATTTTCAAAGAAAATCCTTGAGCACTTTTTCAAGATTGTTCAAAAGATTTCTCAAAATCTCTCAAAATTTGTGCTTAAGAAAACTCCCTCAAAACCCTTAATTGATTTTAAAATGTGCTATCATTAAGGGGGGGTACAAAAAGAAAAATGTTCCGATTTCATGCAAAATCAAATCTGTCTTTCTCTCCAAAAAAGCTTTTTATTAATCAGTTGATATCAAAAATATCACGCTATGCTATTTTTGAGGGGGAGAAGACATGATTAAAATGTGATCAAAGATGTTTAAAGATTGAGATTGAATCTCAAAAGAGCTCGACTCAGTAAGTACCAATGAATTGACGAAGCTTAAAATGTCAGTATTTGAAAAGACTTGTCCTGGACGGGTAATAATTTCAAGCTAGTCTAACTAGTGATGTAAGCGTGTCTCGAATAGGACTTGTCTGAGTAGAATGTACCGTATCGAGAGACTTTCTTTGGACTTGACCAGGACGGGTAATAACTTCAAGCTAGTCTAACTAGTGATGTAAGCGTGTCTCGAATCAGTCATATTCACTGAAAGTGGATCAATTCAAAAGTGCAAACTCCTCTCGCATGTGCAAATTTCTTAAATATTCATGAGCACATGTGAAGGGGGAGTCCTTCAAAATTTCAAAACTCTCAAAGTGGTAACAACAATGTGTTTTATTATCATAAACACTTTGAGAGATTTTACACAAAAAGGTTTTTTTTGGCATGTGATCAATTATAGGATAGTCATGGAGTTATAAGGTGACTAAGGTTAGGAAAAACAGTCCTATGATCCGCCAGAGTCGGAGGGATCTACCCAAGGACAATTCCAATAGATTAGAATTATAAGTCCTTAGGTATGATTGAAAAAAGGAGAAAATGAGAAAGGAGAAAGAAGGGGTTGAAGAATTAAAAAGAAAAGTTAAGAAAAAGGGTGAAAAGAAATAGCCCTCCATATGTTCAACCTTAGGGTAGACACCGGGTTCAACTCATATGCTACTGGTTGTTGCTAAGGTGACACCGGTATTGAAGACAAAGACGTCATGGACCCAGTGACGCACTGCACTAAACCTTCCTAACCACTCAAGTTCTCTTAAAAGAGCTTGTTTCATTCTCACGGGGAACCGGTGTAATCTATCGACCTGTCTCTTAGAGATGGTTGATATTGAAGCAGGAGACCTCTCCCTAATCTCCGCATAGGAAACCAAATGTGCACTTATCGAGTCTAGAGCCCCGAGATTCATCAAAAGTTCTAATAGGAACACATGATATTTCCACACTGGTTGTTCAACATTAAGGACGCCAGATGTAAACTTTAGAGTCCTACGCAGATCTTAGCAATCTGCCAGAACATTTATGAGAGGATTCACATTTGTGATTCTCAATGATTGAATGGAAATTCCTGCCAGGGTCAACATCAAGCAGCCCTGACAGCAGGTCACTTCGGTAATTCTTTATGGGTTACGCTTAGTGTTCGCGGTGGTTTCAAATGGTCTACAGTCGTGGAGTGATCCCTAGCGACTCACCCTGTCATTGAGCTACTAAGTAGGTCTTGTAAGCTCTCTCTAGAGTATCTGACATGGGAACGGCCATGGTAAGGGTTTGAAGGAGTCTTCACACTATGCTGTTGATGATCTCTAATTCTTATCTGTAAGTACCGGATGTTTTATTGCTAACTGTTTATATGCAGGGACACTTCATCTCCATGGCGACAGATTCCACGTGCTCATACATACATCTGGAAGTTAAAGAAAGCTCCCTCAAAGATCTATACAACACAAAGTTCAAAGAAAGATTCTACGCCAAAAAGAAGAATCTACAAAGTATAAAGACTAAAGATCAAAGTGAAAGAAAGGGAACTACGTGCATATGAATATCAAAATCCAAAGATGTATGAGCATGTTGGAATGGCAAACAACCACCACAGACGCAAAAGTGACGAAAGGCAGATAACTCCACATCACAAAGGAACAAAGAACGATGAAAAATCAGTTATCAAAGATCACAAAGCATGAAGGAACAAAGACTTAAGACTATTCTACAACGACACACAAAGTTAAAGACAAAGAACACGGAAGACCCACTCACGTGGAGCATCATTCGAATGACCACCCCTTAGGGGGAGATTGTTAGCATTAAAAATATATATACAGAAGTGATGGTCATTCTCATATTGTAACTTTGTGTCGTTTGTTAAGATTAGTAATAGTTTAGTCATTGGGCCTTGGACTTGGCAAGCTAATATGTTATGTGCTATGTTTCATAAGCCTAGTTATCCTACCATGTAACCAAGTCCAAGCCCAAGCCCATAGAAAGCCCATAGGGCATCTCATGTTAAGAACTATTTAAACACCTCAAAGGCTCATTTGAGGTGTGTGCTTGTGTGTGTATTTGTGTGTGTTTTCTCTTGAATAAAAGTTCTTATTTCTTATCTCTCTCTCTCTCTAATATACACGAATTTCATATATACTACAAGTCACCATCTTTCCATCTTTCCTTCTTATTTTGCTTCTATATTGGTGTGATAAAGTTGTGATATTTAAGGTCCTACAATATTGATTCGTGCAAACCGTGTAGTGAAAAGTGGTTAAAGTGAAAATAGTAATCAAATAATACAAATTATGACAAACAAACATGAATTATGCAAGATGTACAAGCTTGGTATGCACTAAAGTTAAAATTCTAAAAACGGAAATGCAAACGCGATTATTTAAAACGTAACGTACAAAATAAAACGTAACTTTAATTGAAAAATGATCCTACACACGTGAAACAATTTTCTAAAAATCTTAAACTAATAAAAAGAATTTCCAGAAAAAGAAAAATATTTTTTTGACTTTTTATTTAATTTCTATGAATTTATTTATGTTTTTATATTTTTAAATGAATTAAAAATAAAAGAAAATAGAAAAATAAAAAGGAAAAATGTAAAATAATTTCTGAAAAATCTAAAATATTATAAAAGAATTTTCTAAAATATTTTTGGATTTTTTATGGCTTTATCTGATTTTTTATTGATTTTTGTTTATTTAAAAGTATATAAAAGTGATTAAAATCAAAGAAAAATTAAGAAAAATATCAAAACAACTCAGAAAAATCTGAAAAATTAACAGAAAACCAAAAATAATGAAAGAAATTTGGAGAAAAATTTTGAAACAAAAATAAGCAGTTTAAGTGCTTATTTAGACCAATACAGCTTATCACAAGTGCTTATTATTAAGCACTTGTGACCAAATCTTTTTGAAACTTAAAGCACAGAAGAATGATGCACAAATATGCTTAGAAATGCTCAAATTAAGTGTTAGGAGCAAAGTTTTACTATTTTATTAAGTCTCGGTCATTTGTAATAAACGTTAGGTTGCTTAATTATTAGTTATTTACATTTAGTTATGTTTAATGTGTAAAAGGCTTATGAAAAGCCCACAAGGCCTCAAGGCCCACGAATTGTAGCAAGGAGGGAGCTAGGAGTGTTGCCCTAGCATCCTCTCCTATAAATAGGACCTTATGTATACATTATTACTTGGTTGGTTATTTGAAATCTTAAGGAAACTCTTGCACTTATATTTCTCTCAATCTCATAATCACCCAAATCCTTATATCTATCTCATTCTTGCTTGTGTGTAATCAATATGGGTACCTAACAAGTGGTATCATTCGCCATAAGAAGGTATTGTTCTTGTTTTTTCTTTGAATCCGATCCAAAAACCCATTTTCAATTCGTTATTTTATGAAAAAGTTGTACTTTCTTGTTTGTTTCTTGGTTTTTATCACATCTTTGCTTACAAACTTGTGCTACAAATCATATCAAACAAAAAAGTTTCAATCTTTCTTCAAAATTTCCGTTTTTGTACTTTTGTACTTGTTTTCGAGATCTATCAAATTTTTGAAAAAGTGGTTCAAGTTTGCAACTTTCTTTAAGATTTCATCATTTTAATAGTTGTACAAGAATCTTGGATTAAAAACGTGTTTTTGGATTGCTTTTAATCAAAAACAAAAACAGCCAATGTTTTGAAATCACACTCTGCCTTAGTTTCGCAATCACCTTTGTCACACTTTCGAGATTACTAGTCGCGGCTCCCTTTGTGTTCACAGTTGGATACTCGGTATTTTCTCTCTTGTATAGATGCGGTTTCAGATGGTGAAGGAGATTAATGTTCCGGTGATGATTCTGAAGACGACTCATTGTGGGAGTTCGTTGAAGAAGCTGGAGGAGTTGGATCCTTTGGAGGAGAGTCTTTAGGAAGTGGAAGCTGCACGTACGATGTTAATCAATGCTCAATTACCAGATTACTTATGGGCGGAAGCTGTATCAACCGCATGTTACACTCAAAACCGTTGTATGATCACAAAACGCCATCACAAAACCCCTTATTAGATTTTTCACAAAAGGAAATCGAACATCAATTACTTTCATGTATTTGGAGCTTTATGTTATCCATTTAATGATCGTGATGATCTAGGTAAACTTAAAGCAAAGGCTGACATTGGAATATTTGTTGGATACTGTGAAAATTCAAAAGGCTTTCGGATATGGAATCGTCGTACAAGAGAAATTCAAGAGACTATTCATGCTAATTTCGATGAACTCACTCAAATTGCTTATGAGCAAAACAACTTAGGACCCGCATCCAACCGTCTAAACTTTCCGGAATCTTCAGCTGAACCATTGTCACTCTCCCGTAAAGAAGTGGAAACCTTGTTTGCTCCATTGTTTGATGATACGTTTGATAACCGTCCATCTAAGGCCTCACCAAATTCCGCTGCACATCTTGATCAACATCAAGTATCTGATTCACCTCAATAAACAACAACAACTGTTGGAAGAGATGGTCCTCCAATTGTTTCCCCAACAACTACAGAACAAACCGGGTCCAACTCACGACACTCAGCTGGAGACTCCATACCTATATCAGTTCCTCAAACTGCAGAGCATGACCCAAAACCGTTCTTTAACCCATTTGCACCGGCTCCACTTGTCCCTAACATTGCGGAGTCATCTACACGCAATTTGGATCCTGCTCACTTACGAGATACTTATCAACTTCACCCTTCGACACACAAATGGACGAGAGATCACCCCTTAGTTCAAATTATTGGCCATCCAAATGCACCTATTATGACAAGACAACAACTTCACACAGACGGTGAAACTTGCATATACGTACTCACAGTATGTGAAACCGTGCCAAAGAACGTCAAAGAAGCTATGACTTACGAAAACTGGATTGAGTCTATGCAAGAGGAATTTGAATCATTTCAAAGACTGGAAGTCTGGGAAATGGTTGAAAAACCTGAAGGAGGCATTGTCATTGGCTTAAAATGGATCTGGAAAACAAACTGGATGCAGAAGGAACTCTCATACGCAACAAATCACGCTTGGTAGCAAAAGGATACTCTCAAGAAGAAGGAATCGATTTTGAAGAATCATTTGCTCCAGTAGCTAGACTTGAAGCTGTACGGATTTTTCTAGCATACGCTGCTCATCGGAATATGGTTGTTTATCAAATGGACGTGAAAACGGCATTTCTGAATGGTCAACTCCGTGAAGTGGTTTATGTCAGTCAACCTGAAGGCTTTGTTGATCCAGACCGTCCTAATCATGTCTACAAGCTAAAGAAGTCTCTCTACGGTCTCAAGCAAGCCCCAAGGGCGTGGTATGACAAGTTATCTACATTCTTGTTGGCTAATAACTTTACTTTAGGCTCGGTGGACCCAACACTGTTTACAAAAATATACGGGGCGGACTTATTAATTGTTCAAATTTATGTCGATGACATTATTTTTGCTTCAACCAACAAACGTTACTCAATTGATTTTGCAAAATTAATGAAAGATAATTTTGAAATGTCCATGATGGGTGAACTTACGTTCTTTCTAGGACTACAAGTTCATCAATCACCCCGTGGAATTTTTCTAAATCAGACTAAATATGCTTTTGAGATTTTAAAGAAACATGGAATGCAAAGCTGTGATATAATGAATACACCTATGACCAATTCCACAAAACTAGATGCTGATATACATGGGACTCCTGTTGACCCTACCAAATACCGAAGTATTATTGGGTCCCTCATGTATCTCACATCTAGCAGACATGATATTGTATTTGCTGTCTATATGTGTTCGCGTTATCAGTCTAAACCAACTGAGAAACACCTCAATGAGGCAAAAAGTATCCTTCGATACATAAAGGGAACCATCCATTTGGGAATTTGGTATCCGAAGGATTCTGGTTTTGAACTAATAGCTTTTTCAGACGTTGACCATGCAGGATGCTTAGACACGCGAAAAAGTACATCAGGTGGATTACAGTTTCTTGGAGATAAGCTTGTGTCTTGGCAATCAAAGAAGCAGGACTGCACTTCACTGTCATCAACAGAATCTGAATACGTAGCTATGTCTTCTTGTTGTGCTCAAGTCATTTGGATGCGATCACAACTTAAATATTATGGCTACCTATTCAATAAGATTCCGATCTACTGTGATTCCAAAAGTGTCATTGCAATCTCCTGCAACACAGTCCATCACTGCAAATCCAAACATATTGATCTCCGATATCATTTCATCAAGGAGCATATCGAAAAGGGTACAGTTGAATTATATTTTGTGGGAACTGAGTACCAATTGGCGGACTTACTTACAAAAGCATTACCTCCATCAAGGTTTGCTAGTTTAGTTCACCAAATTGGTATGCGATGTTTGACTCCAGAGGATCTGGAAAAGTTTTTAAAACACAAGTAAAAGTCAAACATCAAAACTATCTTTGTAAATACCTTTTCAAAAACAAAATACGAAATTATAAAACCATCAAAAACACAAAAAGATTTTTCTATTTCTCATATTAAAAAAAAAGTAAGTATATCGCTTCCTTTCAACACTTTGTTATTTCTTTATCTTTTACAAGTGTTGAGGGGGAGTCACGCTTAAAATTTTTTCACAATTTTTCAAATCGTTATACTTTCATATTTTCAAAAGATGCGTTGTTTCAGGATATAATGGAAGTCTCATGATTTTTTCTTTCGTCTCATCCTGTTAAAAGTTTCATAAAACTATATCATAAGGAGTATATCTAAGACAATTGCCTTTGGTCATTAACTTGTATCAATATTAAGGACTCATCATGCAAAGTAAGATGTTAAGGGACTAAATGTGACAAGATTCAAAAGTTCTAAATATATAAAATAAAAAAACATCCTGTGTTTCAGAAAAATTTCAAAATCAAACAAACACCCCTATTTTGATACCAACGGCTTAGAATCAAACGGATAATCCAAGCTTCAATCTTTTAATCTATAAGTTCCTCCGTGATCTTAAGGTTAACACAACAAATGGTTTTCGTTTAATAGAAATTCTAATGGCTAGATTTCAAGTAATCACGATTATAAGTTCTAGGGTTTCAAAATTTCGGAATCAATCAATTCATGTTTGTTTGTGTGATTATTCATAGGGATTTTGTTTGAAATCTAGTTCAGTACGTTCCTTCAACAGTTTATAATCATAATTAACATGTTTGGATGTTTTTCGAAAACTAGCGTTTATGAACAATTTGGGTTTTGTTGATACATGGTATGTATTGTTGTTTTTCATGGTTGGATATGATGTTATTAGTGCTAGTAACATTTTGTATCACTTTGATTATGTTTTAATCCGAGTATGCATAAAATTCGAAAGTTAGGATTTTTGTTCATAAAGGGTTTTTCTTGTGCTATGCTCGTATGGTTAATTATATGTGATGTACATGATCCAATAGGTGTAACTAGTCACATGATTCATAGATTTGATGAGTGTTTACTTGAATTTGTGGTTCTCGATATTTTGTTAATGTCCAGGTTTCGAAATTAGTGAGTTTATAATATATATGTGCTCTTAACTGTCGTTTCATCTTCCTAACTACAGGATACAATCTTTGGAAACTCATAATCTCAAAGGAAACGTATGTTGACACGATTTCGAAATTCTTGTAAAAGAATTTTTTCGAGAACGCAATTTCGCAATCACCAGTACTGGTTGAAATCTTTCGAGAACACACCTAACAAGGGTTTGCGAAAAGTTCTCAAAGTTTTGTATTTTCTCGAAAAAATCCATTTTTTTTGAGAATACACTTTGTAATATTTTCGAAAACGGTTGTTTAATGTGTTTGTGAAAAATTTTCATCACTAGTCATTTTTTCGAGAACACAAAATGATTAAATTTTTCGAGAATGCTCAATTTCAGTGTTTGCGAAATATTTTGCAAATCTGTATTCTCGATAAACTATTTATCGAAAACACATTTTGTGGATTATTTCGAAATCACTCACAATTGGCATTTGCGAAACTCTGTTTTTTCGAGAACACACTTAAAGATTTTTTCGAAATCAAGGATTTTCTATGTTTGCGAAAAATTGTCCTTTATACCAAGTTTCGAGATCATGGCATATTGTAATATTTCGAAAACATGTATTTATGTTGTGATTATTATTTGATGTAACGTGTGATGTAATCATGTATCTTGGATAATATTTGTGCTCATGTGAATATCTAAGTACTCTATGCTTGATTTCATGATTCTAAAAGATCAATTTTATCTAAGTTTACTTCATACGTCACTTCACATATTATAATTACATCATCCGTGCTTAAATGATTCTAAGTGTTTATATGTAATCAAACTTGTGATTGTGCTAACAAGTAACAAATCTGGATGTTTGGTTTATGATAATGTCTTTTCAGACTAACATGGCTGAACACAACGAGAATGTCCCCGAACAAACTCTTCCATTGCTCACATTGAATGACATCATTCCTGCTGACTACAGAGTCACCATTGGCATAAACAATCCTCGAGTTGACTTCGAAAAATTAAGAATTCCTGAGAACTCGTGTAAGATTGTCAAAGATATTCTCCTTGCACATCCATGCAAGCACCTGCTCGATAAATCAACTTCAGTTCCAGTATTCTACCTTCATCAGTTCTGGCTTACGGCAAAGGTTAACTTGGATGATGAGTCTTTCACTGTTACACTGGATCGACAAGTCTACACTGTAGATCACGAAGTCCTTCGTACAGTCTTCCTTCTACCTCAACCTGAGAATGAATTTGTTCCAATGTTGGCTGAACAGGATCTCCTAGACTTCTTCATTGACCTAGGATACGATGTTCAAGACGACTTACCTCTGCTTAAGCATTCCAGATTCAATGCAAAGAACATGCCTCAGCCTTGGAGAACTTTCTATATGTTGGTCGTACGTTCAATATCAGGAAGAAAAAGTGGTCACGAACATCCCAGACTTGAGCATTTACAAGTGTTTTGGGGAATGGTCAGTATGTTACCGATTGACTTTGCAATTCCCATAATGAGTGATATAGTCTACAACATTCAAACCGAATGTGAAAATACTATGATCCCGTTCATAAGATTCACATAGCTAATCATTGAGCATTTTTGCAAAGATACACCGGAATTCATCAAAAGAATGGGAGATCCAAATGAGCCAAAGAACCTCTTCGAGGACGACTTCACCATTTCTTTTGTCAAAATGACCACGTCTTCAACAAAGCAACATGGAAAGAGGCTTCCCGAGTACTTTCTTGATGAAAATATCAGGAAAAGCTCAAGCTATGAATTCTACGATAATGCTTATAAAGGGATTAAGGAAGAGACTACCATACAGACTTGAAGTAAAAGAGGTGGGAATTCAGGGAATACTAGTAGCACTACTGAATCACTACAATCAAAATCAAAAGCTACTCCCAAAACTAAACCCGTTACCAAACCAAAACCTACACCCAAACCGAAGCCTGTAACTAAGCCAAGAAAGAAGGTTACACCAAAGTGCACTCTTCAAGATGAACCTACACTGCCTCCCTCAGAAAGTGATTCTGAATTTGATACAGAATCTGATGAAGAAGAAGAATTTGAACGAAGAGTAAGAGTAACTGAAGAAGAATTTCCAGAAGTGGAAATTGCTAAACAACATAGTTTGGAAACTTTTGAAGTAGATAAACGAAAAAGGCAAGGGATTACGATCAATGAACCAAATGATGATGAAGAAGACGAACCAATAGTTGAACAATTGGTCGACAAAAGAAAATTGAAAAGTATTGTTGTCGACACATGGGCCGAAGAGAAGAAATTCCACAAAGATCAAAGGGAAGCATCACTCCTCACCCGACTTCATCCTCAACCTTCGTCACCACCTGTCGATCAAACTGAACATGAAGATACTACTAGCAGCATAGTTCCTCCCATCGTGTCTACCACTTTAGAACCAGTTATACAACCCGGTGACAAAGCAGAAGACAAAGATGCAGATGGAAACATCACTATGACAAAAGCTGCAAACATTGAGGAGAATGTTGATGAACAGGAGAACATTGCCACCGATCAGGGATTTGATCCTTTCACCACATCAGAGTATCAAGCACAGGAAGAAGAGGAATGTAGAAGAAAGGAAAGTGAAGAAAAAGAAGCATTTGACACCAACATATTCCTTCAATTATCTTCACACTCTAAGAAGACATCCTCAGAGCAACCTCTACTTCTTAAAGACTCTCCTCCAAAGGATCCAACTCCTCCAGCTTCTTCATCGAACTCCCACAATGAGTCGTCTTCAGAATCATCACTGGAACATTCATCTCCTTCACCATCTGAAACCGCATCTAAACAACAATCAATCAATGTACCCACAAAACCAGTTGATCTTCAGGAGCAAGTTAAAAGTCTCACAACCTTGGTTACTAATCTTGCTAAACAAGTTGAAGACTTTCAGGAGGCAAAGAAGCAAATCGATAAGTTCATGAAAGCAGACTTGGAAGAACTCATCAGGACTTTCACACTCGATTACCTTACAGAGAATCTTGTTGATATCGTCACTCCTGAAGTGACAAGTCTTGTTGAACCAATTAAGGATAACTTGGAGCACAGGATCAGAAGTGTCGTAAAGAAAATGCTATCAACAACACCATTCACTCTTCACCCTGCAAAAGCTTCAACATCAACTCCAACCATTTCTGAATCATTGGTCGAAGACCTGCTTGCACATCTCTACGACAAAGTTGCATACAAAACCAATTTAACACCTAAAGAAACCGCGCTTATCGACGCCATTGCAGCTAACTTATCAAAAGAGTCGTGCAAAGAAGCTGTTGGATCCTTGAAGAGGTGAAGGAAAGATGACGACCCAAACCCGAACTCAAAAGGAAAGAAACACAAGTCTGGAACCGGTCCATCATCTTCACACCAACCACAAAAGGATTCAACTCATCCTGGAAATCAGCAACATACTTCAGCTTCTGGTCAAGGTCCTACAGACCAGGAAGAAACACTCATGCAACCTACTGATGATTATCAAGGACAACCCGATACCGACTACCGTGCCTCTCCAATTCCCGATTATAAACCTGGACCATCATCAACCTCCAAAGCTCAAGACAAGGATACTACATCCAAGTCTAAGAAGTCTAAGAAAAGTAGACAAGGATAGACAATGACGACACACCTCAGATGATTGGTTGACTGATTTGGTCAAGGCTCAACCTCCTCTCGAAAATGAAGAACCACTTCCGGGCAATACATTGCAATACACTCAGAGTATAATGGCAGATCTTCAGATTGAGAAACTTACAAAGGCTGAGTTAAGAAGAATCAATCGGGATGCACAGGAGTTCCTAAAGTCTAGATCTGGAAACAAGATGGAATTTGAATTTCACATGCAGAATATAGCTAGTGCAATGTCAGGAAAGTTTGACTGGCTAAACCCTGAAGCGAATTTCGACATCTATTCCGAAAAACCGACAAGCCTTACTTTACCGATTGGACTAAACCATTACCTTTGCAAGGATTTCCAGAAAAACCAAAGATATCTTACTGCTTTTTCTTCAACAAAGATCTTTGTAACCTCCAACTCACACAAGAGAACTCCAAACAGAAATAAGCTTCATCATTGACTATTTCAGTGCCAGCCGCAAGATACGATGTTCCTGCAATTGAAGAATCAAATCCGGTATTTACCATTGTTGCTTACGACAGAGATGCTTTACATGGGATTCAGCACTGGCCTGAACATCATCGACTCGGTTACACTAACAGGTTAGAAATCAAGTCAACTGAGAACGTGAAGCATAAATCTAGAATCATTGCTATTTTGGAAATTCAGGAGTCGAAAAGGTTCAACTACATGTTCATGAACGAGATTGTGGTTAAACAACAAGATGAAAAGAAGTACAAGTTCTCTGAAGCAGACGTTCCCAACCTTTATCTAAATGACATTGAAGACATGTATCTAGAAAAGGTTCAAGGAAGAATGCATGGATTCGATACTGACACACAATACAACTTCATTTCATCTCTACTTCTCTTCATCAGACGATTGATAGTTCAAGAAAGAGTGGAAGATCTTCAACTTGGAGTCGAAAGTTACCAACAGAAGATCAATTTGACTAAACCACAATTATCATTTGCTGGAATAGATCAGATGTCACAGTATACGCTCATCCAAAAACCGTCATTTGGTTTCACTTACCTCAACAGCAAAAAGCAACTAAGTTTTATGAGGCTCGATGAGTTACACAAGTTCTGTGATGCTACGCTCAAAACTGTTCGCGATGGGTTAGTCAAAAGATTGAATGATGATACGAGAAAGATATCTAAAGGAGAAACTGCTAGGTGGAAATCCAGTTCCAGAAGACAAGTTCGAAAGTTTGTCATGAAAATAGAAGAAAGGTTATTTCGTCAGGAGCAGATCAGACGATTGGAAAGTTATATCGGTGTCAGACCTTCATTTCCCATCAGACTCTTCCAAAGACCGGATCCTAAGTTCACTGATTTTGATGCTCTGATCATTGATGAATCATAAGCTGGTACACAAGGGTATTAACATTTCAATTATAATTATTTCATTTGATTGATTTGTAACCATTATGGCTTGTGCACACAGAACAGTGTACAATCCGTTCATGTAAAGAAAGGACCCTATGGTACGCATCAGTGCCTCAATCCTGATATAAGGAGCGAAGGCTTCTTACTTTTGAGTAGAGTTAATCAAACATTTTCTAATTTTCATAAACTCTGCTCAAAAGACAAGTATTTCACCTCAATAAGAATTCACTTGTTGAGGGGGAGCACTTGAAACAAAATCACCGTTCTTGAAATCAAAAGTTCTTGTTGATTTCTCCCTATAAGACTCAAATGGCATATTTTAATCAAAATATTGTCAAAAATATCACCTTATATGCTATTTTTGAGGGGGAGAAAAACTGAATGTGATTAAAATATGAAATTTCAAAGTTGCTTAAAAGTCAAATCTCATGCGAGCTAGACTCAGATTCACCCAAGAATTGACGAAACATAAAAGTAAATAATCGAAAAGACTTATCCTCGACGGGTTATAACATCAAGTTAGTTATTAGAGTTGGCTGTCACCTAAAAGCTGACAATGGAACTCCTTAACTAGCAACGTAAGCGTGTCTCGAAAAGGATTTGTCTTAGTAGAAATGTACCATTTCGAGAAACTTTCTATGGACTTGACCAGGCTGGGTAATATATTCAAGCTAGTATAACTAGTGATGTAAGCGTGTCTCGAATCGGTCTTGTTCCCCGAAAGTGGATCAATTCAAAAAGTGCTTGCTCCTCCCGCAAATGCAAATTTATTAAACACTTATGAGCACATGTGAAGGTGGAGCCCTTCAAAAGTAAACACAAAACTCTCAAAGTGTTAAACAAAATGTTTGATAATCATAAACACTTTGAGAGATTTTCAAAGGTTTCAATGGCAATTGTAGGATAATCATGGAGTTATAAGGTGATTAAGATAGGAAAAACTGTCCTATGATCCGCCAGAGCCGGATGGATCTACCCAAGGACATCACCAAATAGTTAGTATTAGAAGTCCTTCGGTATGATATGAAAAAAGGAGTAAAGAATGAAAGGAGAAAGAAGGGGTTGAAGAATTAAAAAGAAAACTAAAGAAAAGGGTGAAAAGAAATAGCCCTCCATATGTTCAACCTTAGGGCAGACACCGGGTTCAATTCGTATGCTATTGGTTGTTGCTAAGGCGACGCCGGTATTGAAGATAAAGTCGTCATGGACCCAGTGATGCAATGCACTAAACCTTCTAGCCACTCAAGTTCTCTTAAAAGAGCTTGTTTCATTTTCACGGGGAACCGGTGTAATCTATCGACCTATCTCTTATAGATGGTTGATATTGAAGCAGGAGACCCCTCCCTAGTCTCCGCATAGGAAACCTAAGTGTACACTTATCGAGTCTAGAGCCATGAGATACATCAAAGATCTCTTAAGAACACTTAGTATTTCTACAACTGGTGATTCTACATCAATGGACACTAGTTGTAAATTATCGAGTCCTTCGCAGATCTTAGCAATCTGCCAAGAACGTTTATGAGAGAATTTACATAAGTATTTTTCAATGATTGAACGGAAATCCTGCTAGGGTCAACATCAAACAGCCCTGACAGCAGGTCACTTCGGTAACTCCTTGTGGGTTACGCTTAGTGTTTGCGGTGGTCTCTTAGTGGTCTACAGTCGTGGAGTGGTCCCCAGCGACTCACCCAGTCATTGAGCTACTTAGTAGGTCTTGTAAGCTCCTTCGGGGGTATCTGACATGGGAACGGCCTTGATAAGGGTTAGAAGGAGTCTTCACACTATGCTGTTGACGATCTCTAATTCCTTATCTGTAAGTACCAGATGTTTTATTGCTAACGGTTTACCCACAGGTACACATCATCTCCATGGCGATGGATTCCACATGCTCATACATGCATCTTGAAGTCATCAAAAGCTGCCTCAAAGATCAATGCAACACAAAGTTCAAAGAAAGATTCTACGCCAAAAGGAAGAATCTATAGAGTACTAAGACTAAGGATTAAAGTGTAAGAAAGGGAACTACGTGCATGTATAAGTCAAAGTTCAAAGACGTATGAGCATGTTGGAATGGAGGACTACCACCACAGACGCAGAAGTGACGAAAGGCAGACAACTTCATAACTTGAACACTATCACAACAACAATGAACAAAGAACAAAGTACGATGAATGATTTTATCTCATTATTTTTTGAAAGACGTCTAAAGCTATGAAAGTCAAAGATGAAGAAATGACAAAGACGTCAAGCAACTGATGCGTGGGAATTGCACCAGGCTTTACCTCTCGAGGGATCTCGAGAAGCTTACAACCCCCACCAGGCAGTCTACCTGATCGTTGTAGTATAGTATAGTGACAAGGACCGAGGGATTTATCGTTCAATTCAGGAATAGTGTCGCTAGGATTAGAAAGCCTAAAAAAACTAGGTCTAGAGGTGAGGGATGATTCTTTTTGTATTTTTATATTTTTATAAAAGCAAGTAAAATTTCGGGTTTTGGAAGAGTGGGCGGAATTAGTTGCTAATCAACTAACCCAATGACTAAAGATGCAATCAAAATAAAATAACAAAAATGTAAATTAAACTAATTAAACTAGTGGTGTGAACAATAAATGGGAAAGTTGTGTTTACTTAGATTTCATTACTCCCTAGATATCTTTTACAGGTTGATAGTTTGTTACAGTTGCGTGGATGACGGGTTATATTCCTTAATACCAATTGTGGGGTGGCGTACGTACTTCCCCATCTCTATAAGCTTCTACTTCACTCCTATGTCGAGCCTGCAAGAAGCTCCTAACATGGGATCACTAGAATTCGCTCATGCATTAAATATAACCATAAAAACCTAGTACGCATTGGTTCATGTTTCTCAAAACGTTCAAGCAAGTTACACTATGGAAGTCTGCCAGTTTTCTTAAGCCTAACATCGAAATCATTCATCTGTAACAACTATAAATAAGCAATCAACCCATAATCAACATCTAGGTTTCACTACATCTAAGCAAACACACAAGAGATCTAGCCTAGCATGTTAAAATCAAGACAAGCGTAAGATATATTCAAACAACACATAGACATATTGAATGAATTGAAAGGATACTTATCTTAATTGAACATGAAAGGATTCAAGGGGTGAAACCCTTGAAATACTGTAAAAGTCGTGCTAGGGTTTATTCAAGTCGTCCCTAATATTGTCCTCTCCTTTTGAATGAAAATTACAAAGACTATATATAGATTTTCTAAGGTGACGGCGTCAAGAAGAAAATTCTGACGCCGTCAACCCGCCGCCCATAATAAAATTGGATTGCCTAGATCCAGATCTGACGCCGTCAAGAGCATTTCTCCTCTAGGCCGTCATGTGTTAAGGGGTCATGACGGCCTATGGTGACGCCGTCACGCCCTAGTGCAAAAGTGTTCTGGATCGTCATGGACTCCATACTCTTCACCTCTTGTTTTTCCTCTTCACGCCGTCATTAAGAAACTTGTGACGCCGTCAGGTACTGTTCCCAGCAAGGAAAATTAAGACTTTGCCGTTTTCTTCACTTTATGCTCCAAAAACGTCCAAAATGCTTCCTTTTCCAGAATTCACTCTAAAAGTACCTAAAATCACAAAAGGAACGATTTAGGGCAATATTTGATCAAATAAATTCAATTCCGGGCTTAAATGACCCCCTAAAAACGGATCATTTTTCGCCTCATCATATACCCTTACACTTGAGATTTGCTTGTCCTCAAGCAGATGCGCTTTTAATCTAATCAAAATACAAGTTAGGGGTCATTTAACACTAATATAAAAGTAATTACAACAAATAATCGTTTCACTAAAGACCAAAGACAAGCACGGAGCCCATACACTAGCACCTCACAAATAGTGTTTAGATACTCACATCTCTCGAGTGTAATAAAGTATATATCACAATATGGAATGGAAAACATCTCTCACTACCTGTCATAGCAAAATAGGTTACCATAGGCTTGGGAAAGGATCAAACCTCCACCACATGGCGTAAGCACCTAGGATAAACTATCAAAGAGGTCTTTCAAAGGGTTATAACGTTAGGTGTAGGGATATGGAATACACGGTTTTGTTGGATATAGGCAATCTTTACTGGTGGCGAGTTAAAAATCTTGGTTAATTACATGTACAATATGTCGTTGCTAAGCCAAGACTAGACTCGACTTAAGCTAATAATTCAAAAATAACAAAAACATAAAATAAACATAAAATGAAACGGGATGGTAGTCCGTATGTTTTTTTTTTTTTTTTTTTTTTTTTCTCTTTTCTTTTTCTATTTTTGTTTTCTTAATTTTTCGATTTTTTTTTTTCTTTTTTTTTTTTTTTTTTTTTTTTTTTTTTTTTTGTGTGCATACACTGTTACCCTACCATCCAAAATAATACATCATGGGGAATGAACATTCTCCTTACACTTGAATTTTTACATACTTTACAATAAACTAATCTAATGACTCGAATTAAGATAATCTAAACACTTGGAGTACTTTTAAGATTAACGCACATATGGGGGTAATAATATGATGTTCTTCCCCATTACTCAATAACACAAGTACTTTACCCATGAGTCCCAATCGTCCCAAAACAATATGTACAAGGATATGACTCGACTTAGCAACCATGTAATCAATTAGATAATTAACTAAGGGTTTAAACAAATAACAATAATGCATTAAAGATGAGTGCATACACGGAAGGCTAAGGCGATTTGGGTGTACATTTAAGTGGGGTGTAACAAATTCTTCCTTTAAGTAAGATGCTTAAAGTTAGAAACGAAAAGATAGGCTCGGACGGGTGTACTAGGGGTTTCGTGTACTAAAAATGAGTACAACGCTAAGGTGTGGGAAAAATTAATTGACTTAACTAGCCAAGTAATATGACTTAAATGGTCAAGTAATTATGATACGGGTTTAAACACAAGGGTGATCCTAATGCCTCTTATCATCTAGTAAATTCAATTCCGGGCTTAAATGACCTCCTAAAAACGGATCATTTTTCGCCTCATCAGCAACCGTGATGACCGACCCTTAAGGGGAGATTGTTGGGAACAAAGTTTTACTATTTTATCAAGTCTCGGTCATTTGTAATAAACGTTAGGTTGCTTAATTATTAGTTATTTACATTTAGTTATGTTTAATGTGTAAAAGGCTTATGAAAAGCCCACAAGGCCTCAAGGCCCACGAATTGTTGCAAGGAGGGAGCTAGGAGTGTTTCCCTAGCATCCTCTCCTATAAACAGGACCTTATGTACACATTATTACTTGGTTGGTTATTTGAAATCTTAAGGAAACTCTTGCACTTATATTTCTCTCATTCTCATAATCACCCAAATCCTTATATCTATCTCATTCTTGCTTGTGTGTAATCAATATGGGTACCTAACATTAAGACCAAAGGTAGCACACAGATACAAGATAAGCTCAATAAGCAAAAATGACTAGGCCAATGTTTAAGTACAATTGCAAACAGATTAAGCCAAATTAAGCAGACCATACACAACACCTTATTAACCACTGATGAACTCAGAAAATCCAAAAGAACACAGGTATAAGCTCAGTAATGCACTAGCAGTCCTCAAATTGCAATTAGCTTATCTGTCTCAAATGTACCAACTGATACGAGTAATAAGCTCACTAAATAAGCTTAAAAGTACCAGCTTATGGGGGCAAAAGCTAATCTAACCAACTGAGATCTAAAAACAACCAAGAGGAAGTATCTCAAATCCAATCTACTAACCAAAATGATACCTAGAAGATTAGTCAAATTCTGATGCACAAGGGATCTCAGTTTCCAAACAGACAACTTAAGTTCAATTTTTCATTAAGCAAAAGTATTCCAAACCAACTTTTTCCTTTTGATATTGTTTAACTAAATGATAAACTTCTAAAATCAGCAAACCTCAAGTAATTTCAATAAAAAATGAACACTAGAGATGCACTCAAAGATTTGACCAAAAACTGAATACCAATAATTTTTTTACTTTCTGATTTCAAAGTAACTTTGACTAAAATGGATTTTTAAGGCTCTAATCTAAATGAGATTATTATGATAACCTAAAGTATTAGTGAAATAAGCTAAATTACTGGTTTATGCAACTATTACTATGATAATGCAACTACAATCATTCACTGTTATGCAAATATGAAGATACTAAAATGATTATTGACTTTAATTGAAATGACTATCTGTTTTTATGATATGTATTTCTATTTCTATACTTATGTAGCCTAAGTGTGCAATCAAATCAGAAATCTAGCAACATTCAAGCTCAGCAAAGTTCAAATCCAAACACTCTCTTATTTGACAATCACAACTAAGAGTCCATGAATTATACACCAAATCACTAAGATACTGATTCAGCTATCACACAAATCACTATGTAAAATTAACTACACAACCAATTACAACTAGCTCCAACAGATAAGCAAAATGACAGATCCAAAGCTATGACAGATACTAAACTTTAACTAAACAACTCAGATCCACTTACTATTACAAATACTCAATAACAGCTATCAATTCAGATCTACTAAAACAATGAAACTCAAAATCAAACAAGCTCAATCTCAGAAATTATGACAACAATATCAGCAGACTTATCAATGTAACAGTACTTAACAATGCAAATTCAGAAACAAGTACTTACAAACACATTCAATCTAGCATGAACAGGATTGATTCACTTAGCTTGCCTATCTCTAGGATAGGCAGAGACCTTCCAATTCTGTCTCAACTTATCCAAACCACCACAGATTCCAATGATTCAAGTCCTTTAACTTTTGTTGACTGTCTCTAAACACTTGTGAAATTTGAAATGAAAACAGATCTACAGCAAGCTACAGAGCTTGTATAGATTGTATAAAAACTAAGTAAGCTTATTTGAAAGCTTATCAAAATAGATTGAAAACTTATTTTTATTTTTTTTATTTTCTGATTTTTATTTATTTTCTGCAAATGATTTAAATTGAATTATAAGAAATACTAATTATGCTGAATAAGAAATTGAGATTAATCCAAATATAAAAAGTTTGAAAACAATTAAGCTAATGAAATTAACAATAAGCAAATTAGATTTGAAGAAAACTAAAAATTTTATTAAATCTAAAAAGTATTCATTACAATAACTAGTCTAGGTACATTCTATAGAAATTTTAACAGAGCTTCCCTACAACTACCCTAACTACTCAAATGAGCTAATACAAGCACCTATTTATAGGAGAGGTGCGGAATGAGGGTCACGGATTGCTAAGCTGGCAATCCGTGTGCTCTGTGTTTCTTTGAAGCATCTGAGAGCCCTTGATCACTTTCCCAATCATTTCCATATGATATACACCCTTAGATCATACCCAATGACGCGTCTCTGCCAATAGTAGCCTGCCACATGTCCCTTTTGTGCTTCTTTGATACTCTGACATCTTCTGACATCACCAATAGCTTCTAGAACCCATTTGATTATACAATTATACCCTTAATTGTGGTGATTTTGAGTTGTACAGTAATTAGGGTTCTTATGAACCTGGGTAATTGGGGGAAAAGGGGGCAGGGTAAGTTTTTTTTTTTTTTTTTTTTTTTTTTTTTTTTTTTTTAATTATTTGTTTGACTTATGTTGACCCTTGACCCATGGATTAATTGTTGACCAAGGGATTGGGTGGATCGGGTATGGGATGGTTGGGCTTGGGTATTTGCTTTTGGTTTTGGGCTTGATTATTTTTATGGACTTGGACGTGTTTTGTATTTTCAGAAAGTTAATAAGAATAAACAAGGACCATTTGTGCTATTTTCTGAAATAAAAGGACTGATTCTGCCATTCATTCAAAACTGATCTCCAAGGGTTTATATTGCCAACTTTGGATATTTAAGGGTTGAGTTGACTTTTTCTTCAAATAAATCTTTGAGGGACTGATTGTGTTAATTTCCAAAGTGCAGGGACTATTTCTGTCATTTCTTTAAACGTTCTCAAAAACGATGAATCTTGCAAATCTTCAAACTCTAGGGATCTCTTTTGAAAAATTGAGCTTAGCTTTGACTTTCGGATACCAGCTTTGACTTTCTGACTCGTTCCACTCTCGTGCTCGTTTTTGCCGGATTTTTGTTTGTTTTTCGTTATTTTGCGAGATATCTGTTCCTGCACATTCACAATCACAAAAACATGTTCTCTTTGGCGTTTTAGGTTAGTATTTGGATTATTAAATCCTATTTTGGCTCAGAAAAGGTGAGTGAATAAACACTCACCAACGACCAACTGCATTTAAATCTAAACGACCTAAATTTTCAAAATCTCGGTTTACCTCCAAAGTTGTTGAGAAAAACAATTTGACTAAACCAGTCACTCCACATTCTTGGCCTAAGGAAAATGCATCTGTGTCAGCTAAATCTCAACACATGATTATACCTTGCTCATCTAGGATTAGTTCGAAAACAGTGTCTAAAATGAGCATTAAAAGTAAAGAGTCTTATGACACATAGGACATGTACAAGCACTATGATCTAGAAAAGGCTAGAAAAAATGCGCTACTTCAAAAGGATGGAATTCTAGGTTCAAAACCTCATGTGATGCCTTCTACTGTAGTACAGAGCACTGCTTGTAGTAGCAAACCAAAACCTAAGAGTACTTGATGAGTGTGCAAATACTCATCATTTTTGGTCAAATCTGAGCTGCAAAACGTTTAAAAACACCCAGAAATACATCAAAATACAGAAAATATCCCAAAGATCGTGTTTTATATGTTTGAGATGCAAAATGAGTAAAAACAGATGAAAAACGAACAAAGTTTGCAAAATTAGCAGTTTCAGTCACCCAACTTTCAAAAGTTGTCAAAATCAGTCCCTGAGTATTTGTTTTGATAAGAAAAGTCAACCCAAACCCTTAAAAGTCAAATGTTATCAAAAATGATCTTTGGGTAAAATGTTTCAAAAGTTTACCAGTTTGGTCCTTGCAATTTCAATTATGGCAATTTTGGTCCTTGGATAGTTTCAATTTGGAAAATAATCATCAACGGACCTTTGGGAATTTAATATGTGGCGAGATTAGCCCTTGGAACAAGTTTGGGAATTTGGCAGAATTGGTCCTTCAATTTTAGTAAATTACAGATTCGGTCCTTGTGCTATTTATTTGATAAACCAAATGGACCCTTTTAGTAACAAATCCACCAAAACAAACTTACCCTAGCCCAAAACCTACCCCAAGCCCAAAACCTAACCCTAATACGTTTTAATAAAAACGTTTTTGTCTTACCTGGTCAAACATATCACACATACTCCTTATTTCTTCTCCCCCTCCTCGTTTTATCCAGGAAACAAAACCACCACTCCACGCCATCCATCTGCTACGCTCCACCACCCTACCCTTCACCTTCCCCCATACCATCACCTCCTCCAAGAAAGCAGTCACGAGATACCACCTAACACCTTTGACAGGTCACCAATCCACAACACCCTTGGCGCCAAAAGCAATTGTACGGCTGATATAAAGACCAAGAAAGAGCAACACAAGAAGACAAAGCAAAGAGAAGGAAACCCTAATCCTAGTTTAGTATAAATACCCTTCTTGTAAGCCTTTCAAAGGCAGTAGTTAGTAGTCAAGAAGTAGGTTTAGTTTTAGTTTAAGTCTTCAATGTTTTTTTTTTTTTTATGTTTTCCCTGTACTCAATTTTCAAATTAATGCAAACTCAAGTTCCTTCAAAAAGTTCTTTTTAGCTTATTTCTCACTGCTTATTTACAGTTTAGCTTTATTTACATTAGCTTATGTTATCGCTATATTCCAAGTTTTAGTTCAAATACTACTTGTTGTCAAAAAATTCCATGACTGTCACCACATAGGGATGTTTGGTTTAAGTAGGTTTTAGGAGTAGGGATAAAAATTTGGAGTAGCTTTTAATTTTAGCTTTAGTATAATTTTTATCTTTTAATCTCAGCTTTAATTTCAGTTTGTAAACATTTTATTCAAAGTTTAATCTAAGTTCACTTTTCCAATTTACTGTAGCAATAGCTTATTCAGTGCTTGTTTTCTGTTTATTCACGATCATTTAAATTAGTTATAGTTGAATCTATAGTTTTCTTTTAATTCATATCCTAAAAACTCTTGTTACATTTTGAATTTCTCAACAGTTAACCAGTTAAAGGGGTGTTTTGCTTGGTTTTGTTTTTGAACAAAAAAAGGAAAAAAAAAAAAAAAAAAGATTTACCCCTGCTCTTTCATTAGATTAGCTTTAGTTGTTAGTTTTATGAATATTTCAATCATGTTTAATCATTTCCAAAAGTCTCAAAGTGTTTTGAGTTTGTTTTTCTAAAAGTTTTATTTTAACTGTTTTCTTTAATAGATTAGGTAGACTAGATATTCAAGCCTCATTAGTTGCTATCATTGCTTAAAACTTGTACAATATAGGTTATGTTGCATGATCACCATTTGGTATTGGACTTTTGTTGGTCATCATATCCTGTTTTCACCCATATCACCCGCTACATCAGCAGCTTTCTGCCTCAAACCCTATCACGCCAACATTTTTAATTCACTTATCACTAGGTATTAGGGTCTAGAATTTGGTTTCCAGCTTGCCCCCCAGCTTGTCTACATGTACTTATTTTTATTTTATTTTTATAATTTTTTTGTTAGCTTATTCTACCCCTAAAGTGGCCTGCTGACCCACTGCTTGCCCTGCACCCAGCCAGTGGCTTTTGCTCGTTTTTCACAAGCTCCTTGAGAGCTTATCTCTTGAGCTTTACCTGAGCTTGTGGGTTATTTGGGAGCCAATAGTCCGGTCTATTTGGTTCCAGGCTTGTTTTGTTTTTTTTAGCTTATTTGACAAGCTTAAATCAAGCATGCAAGTCACCTTTTGGACTGTTTGGGTTTGTTACTTTTAGTATTTGCTTATTTGCTTCTTTGTGCTTGTTTAGGCTTATCCATCTGCTTAATTCTTGTCCCTTAGCATTATTTAGGATTCCCCTAGTTCCTTTTTGCTTGTTCCAGCTTACTTTCCCTTCCCTCAGTTTAGTAGTAGCTTATTTTCACTTAGCATTAGCTTATTGCATCCCTTAGATAGCTTTTAGGAATGCTAGTAATTCCCTTTTTAGGTTTAAAGTTAAAACTGCTATGCCTTGTCCCTTTTTGCTTATTTGTAGTTGTTATTGCTTATTTTAGGTTTCATATTAGCTATGGTTAACTTGTTTTAGTTATTTATCAGCTTGTTAGGTTTGCATAGTTGCTTAAGAGAGCTTATGTTGGCTTTATATTTGGAACAGTTAAGCTTGAAACTTAACTGCATTCATTTGTTAAGTGATTAAGCTCAAGTAAGCCATTCCCAGCTTATTTGTAGTTTATGTATAATGTTGTCTTTAGCAAAGTTGGTTAATCGTTTCAGCTTTACAAGTTTTAAAAAGAAAAAGTGAAAAAATTAAATAATTTGCAAAAAGTGCAAGAGGTAGGATTCGAACCCTGGACCTCCTGCACCTTAAGCCTCCCACACAAGCACACGTTTTCCATCTGCCCTAGGGTCTTTGTTATTTACTCTTTGCAAAATTTAATAGTTAACATGTGTTTGTCTGTTTTGCTTATTTAGACTTTTCAGCTTTTAATTAGCTTATTTTCTGCTTATTGATAACTGCTTATTTCACATTTTTTTTCTTAGGCTAGTTTTGAGTTTATTTAATTACCAAAAAAATTTCATATTTTTCCAAATTAGTTTAGTGTTTTTAATAATTAATGTTAGTTTAATTAGTAATTAATTAATAATAAATAATATAAAAGTAAAAAAAATAATTTTCTTTTTCTCAAAGTTTTCCTTTATCATTAGGATCATAAAAATATAATTTTCATGTCCGTAGGGTTAACGTAGCTTAAAATTCACTTTTTATTTTGCGTGTTGACGTTATTTTTAACGTATACGCGCGTTTTTAATTTTAATTACGTTCTAGGGTAACTTGGTCTTACCTTTTAGTTAAGTTAGTTTATTTAACTTGTTTTCATTTGTATTTCCGTAGCGTAATCATTCAAACCCCTATTACCCTTTTCCTGTTCAGAATCACCAGATCACAAATCCGTTTTAATACCATCCACACCTCGTCGGGACATAACGACCCGGTGATACTCTGTACTATCCAGAAGCATTGGTCTAGGGTATTTGACTATATTGACCACATCTGTGGTTGACTTTAGTTGACTGCTTTGGCACCGAATCAATACTCAACAAACTAACAGGAATTGGCTAGCATCTTAGAGTAGTTGCGTAAATAATCATGTTGTCTGTGCTGTAAAATATCTTCAAAAAGGAAATTCACTTGCAAAGGCACAATCGACTAAGACAAACAAACCCGTTGAACCAAAAGACATAATTCAGAAACCTAAAAAGTGGATCAATATAGGACATAGGTTTTCTCAACCAAGTGATGCTCCCACATTTTATTCTGCTGCATCAAAAAGGGAAACATCTCGTAGATCTAACAATAGGTGGGTACCCACAGGTAGAATTTTCAAAACGATTGCTCTTAGGTGGATTCCTACAGGAAAGATTTTAGACATTTGCACCAAAACTAATGTGATCTCCACAAAGACAAGAATGAATACCATCAGAATTGTGTGTTCAAGTGTCAAGAAGATAGTTGACACTACATCTTTATGCTTCTAACACCTGGAACCCAGTTACACTTGGGGCTCCATGTTCTCTGTTTTGTCTCTTCTTTCTTTCTCTAGAGATTCAATAGGAATGGCTTCGGAACAATTGTGTTTCGGACCCGCACTTCAGCAATGGTTTCTGAGCACAACAGCTTAGGACCCGTAACCAACCGTTTAAAAGCACTTCAGCAATAGCTTCTGAGCAAAACAGCTTAGGAGCCGCATTCAACCGTCTAAATTTTCTGGAATCTTCGGCTGAACCATTGTCACTCTCCCGTAAAGAAGTGAAAACCTTGTTTGCTCCATTGTTCGATGATACGATTGAAAACCATCCCTCTGAGGTCTCACCCATTTTCATTGCACAACCTGATCATAATCAAGTACCTGATTCAACTCAACAAACAACAACGACTGTTGCGAGAGACGGCCCTCCAATTGCATCTTCAACAAACGCAGAACAAACCGGGTCCAACTCACGACAATCAGCTGAAGAATCCATACCTAAATCAGTTCCACAAACTGCAGAGCATGATCCAGAGGCGTTCTTTAACCCGTTTGCACCGGCTCAACTCATTCCTAACATTGCTGAGTTATCTACACGCAATTTAGATCCTGTTAACATGCGAGATAATTATCAACTTCACCATTCGACACACAAATGGACTAGAGATCACCCCTTAGTTCAGATTATTGGCCATCCAGATGCACCAATTATGATAAGACAACGACTCCACACAGACGGTGAAACTTGCATCTATGCACTCATAGTATGTCAAGCTGAACCGAAGAACATTAAAGAAGCAATGACTTATGACAATTGGATCAAATCAATGCAAGAGGAACTAGAGTCATTTGAAAGATTAGAAGCCTGGGAAATGGTTGAAAAACCTGAGGGAGTCATTGTCATTGGTTTAAAATGGATCTAGAAAAACAAGCTGGATGCAGAAGGAAATGTCATACGAAACAAATCACGCTTGGTGGTAAAAGGATACTTTCAAGAAGAAGGAATCGATTTTGAAGAATCTTTTGCTCCGGTGGCTAGACTTGAAGCTATACGGATTTTTGTAGCATACGCTACTCACCGGAATATGGTTGTTTATCAAATGGATGTGAAAACGGCATTTCTGAATGGTCAACTTCGTGAAGTGGTGTATGTGAGTCAACCAGAAGGCTTTGTTGATCCAGAACGTCCCAATCACGTCTACAAACTCAAAAAGTCTCTTTACGGTCTCAAGCAAGCCCCAAGGGTGTGGTATGACAAGTTATCTACATTCTTGTTGGCTAATAACTTTACTTTAGGCTCGGTGAACCCAACACTGTTTACAAAAACATACGGGGCGGACTTATTAATTGTTCAAATTTATGTCGAAGACATTATTTTTGCATCAACAAACAAACGATATTCAATTGATTTTGCAAAATTAATTAAAGATACTTTCGCAATGTCCATGATGGGTGAACTTTCGTTCTTTGTAGGACTACAAGTTCATCAATCACCCCGTGGAATTTTTCTAAATCAGTCAAAATACGCTCTTGAGATTTTAAAGAAACATGGCATGACATGTTGTGATATTATGAATACACCAATGACCAATACCACAAAACTAGATGCTGATATACATGGGACTCCCGTTGACCCTACCAAATACCGAAGTATTATTGGGTCACTCATGTATCTCACAGCTAGTAGACCTAATATTGTTTTTGCTGTCTATATGTGTTCGCGTTATCAGTCTCGACCAACTGAAAGATACCTCAATGAGGCAAAAAGAATCCTTCGATACATAAAGGGAACCATTCACTTCGGAATCTGGTATCCGAAGGATTCTAGTTTTGAACTAATAGCTTTTTCAGATGTTGACCATGCAGGATGTTTAGACACGCGAAAAAGTACATCAGGTGGATTACAGTTTCTTGGAGATAAGCTTGTGTCTTGGCAATCTAAGAAGCAGGACTGCACATCACTGTCATCAACCGAATCTGAATACATAGCTATGTCTGCTTGTTGTGCTCAAGTCATATGGATGAGATCACAGCTTAAGGACTATGGCTACCTATTCAATAAGATTCCGATCTACTGTGACTCCAAAAGTGCCATTGCAATTTCCTGCAACACCGTTCATCACTGCAAGTCCAAACACATTGATCTCCAATACCATATCATCAAGGAGCATGTTGAAAGGGGTACAATCGAATTATATTTTGTAGGAACTGAATACCAATTGGCAGACTTGCTCACCAAAGCATTACCTCCTACAAGGTTTGCTAATCTAGTCCACCAGATTGGTTTGCGGTGATTGATTCCAGATGATTTGCAAAATTTTCTTAAAAACTAAGAGAGTCGAACATCAAACTCTTTTTGTATAAATTTAAAAAAAAAAAAAAAAAAAAAAAAAAAAAAAAAAAAAAAAAACTTTCAGAAAACTACAAAAAGAGTCTACTTTCTCTGTATACAAACTTTGTAACTTCAAAACTATGTTCCTCCATTAAAACAAATTTTGCTTTACCCAGTCAAAATGGTGCATGTTTTGAGGGGGAGAAATTTTTTCACAATATCATGAAATTTGCACACCTCATCATTATTCTTCAAGAAAATATTTTGAGTAGAATTAATCAAACATTTTCTGATTTAATCAAACATTTTATGATTTTCATAATTCTGCTCAAAAGACAAGTATTTCACCTCAATGAGTATTCACTTGTTGAGGGGGAGCACTTGATAACTCATCGTTTCTTGAAATCAAAAGTTCTTGTTGATATCTCCCAATAAGACTTAAAAAACATATTTTAATCAAAAATTTAACAAAAACAACATTTCATATGCTATTTTGAGGGGGAGAAAAGTGAAAATGATTAAAATATGAATGTTCAAAGTTGCTTAAAGTCGAATCTCATGCGAGCTAGACTCAGAATTAACCCAAGAATTGACGAAATATAAAAGCTAATAATCGAAAAGACTTATCCTCGACGGGTAATAACATCAAGTTAGTTACAAGAGCTAGTTGTCACCTAAAAGCTGACAACGGAACTCTCTAACTAGCCACGTTAGCGTGTCTCGAAAAGGATTTGTCTTAGTAGAAATGTACCGTTTTGATAAACTTTCTGTGGACTTAACCAGGTCGGGTAGTAACTTCAAGCTAGTCTAACTAGTGATGTAAGCGTGTCTCGAATCAGTCTTGTTCACTGAAAGTGGATCAATTCAAAAAGTGCTTGCTCCTCCCGCATGTGCAAATTTATTAAATACTCATGAGCACATGTGAAGGGGGAGCCCTTCAAAAGTAAACACAAAACTCTCAAAGTGTTAAACAAAATGTTTGATAATCATAAACACTTTGAGAGATTTCCAATCAAAGGTTTCATGGCAATTATAGGATAGTCATGGAGTTATAAGGTGACTAAGATTAGGGAAAACCATCCTATGATCCGCCAGTGCCGGAGGGATCCACCCAAGGACATCACCAATAGTTAGAATTAGAAGACCGTAGGTATGATACGGAAAAAGGAGAAAAGAATGAAAGGGAAAAGAAGGAGTTGAAGAATTAAAAAGAAAAGTAAAGAAAAGGGTGAAAAGAAATAGCCCTCCATATGTTCAACCTTAGGGCAGACACCGGGTACCACTTGTATGCTACTGGTTGTTGCTAAGGAGACACCGGTATTGAAGATAAAGATGTCATGGACCTAGTGACGCACTACACTTAACCTTCTAAGCCACTCAAGTTCTCTTAAAAGAGCTTGTTTCATTCTCACGGGGAACCGGTGTAATCTATTGTAACAACCCGCATTTTCGGGACATTTCTCCTATTCACTATTCATCGGTTACTATTCATCATTTACTATTCACCGATCACTATTCATCATTTTACTATTCATCGTTTTCGGAGTCAGTTTGTGATTCCGAGAAGCGTTCAGAAATTTTACTATTCATGTGACACTATTCATTCCTGAAGGGAAATCACTATTCATGATCAACGTTCGTCTTTTCGTAAACTGAGTTTACGAGTCTTTAAATTCGCGTAACCAGTTAGGTTTAGCTGCGAATTCATGCATCATTCATTAATGACATTTCGTATAGACTGGAATAGTCTACACATCATCATCACATTAGTTACTACACGGATATGCATTATTTCCATTTACGTATGCTTAATTTGTAATTAACGATACCACTCAGTTTTACTACTAACGTATACCCAATACTCCCGACTATGATCCTAACATATTTTCACACTCATTATAATAATATAAAAATTATATTATTATTTTACCCGGTGTTTTCTAAACAATTACTATATTGTACGGTCGGAGCTTATTACTCCGTCGGTTTGTGTTATCTCAACACGATATTTATTCTAACACCCGATTCTTGCAAGGAATAATATTTTTACAACTTTTACAACCTCGTCGTATTTTATTTCGCCTCGTCAATATTTATTTTTAGTTAACTCGGTACCCGATAACACCTAAAATACAAAATATCTAGCCAATAATTACACACTAGACAAGCTCATTAAATGAGCCACAAAACACCATTCCATGTTTCCTTCCTTTTTGGTGCCGCCCCCCCCCCCCCCCTTGACCACTTTATGACCATTGACTTAGACCATGAAGACTTTCTCCCAATATATATACTTCCATTCCTCATTTTTCATTTTATAAAACTAGATAACTAGCAAAAGAATTCTCTCATCCTTCTTCTCTCTAAAAATTTCGGCCAAGAACTAGACCAAGGAGGAACCTATCATCTTTCAAGAATCAAGTGTTTAATCAAGTCCTAATCATGATCTAGTTGGGGTTTTGTGGTAAAAACCCTATGTTTCTTAACATAATCATCTTCAAATCACCTCAAATATTCAAGTAAGCTTCAAGAATACTTTTGATCTTTTCATACTTTCATTTACTTTATATTTTTATGTATTTTCAAAATATATTGGTAAAACATGCAAGTATGTAAGATCCATACCACTTATTACTCATTTTGTTTTTATAAACACTAGATCTATAATTTTTATTAGAAATCTCATGAGATCCACCAAGATTGGTGATGTTTAGGAACCCATGACACCCTAAGAAGGTGTATGGTAGGATTGGGTATTTGTGAAGTTGATTTGAGATAGTTTGATTAAGCCTTGAACAAGTTACAAACTAGGAAAGTTGATTTTTACAACTATATAAAAGCTACTGTCCCTTTTTGTTAAACGTGGGAAACTCAGGGTCTAGGGTGTAACTTTGGACCGAAGATTTAGAAAATACATTCCGAGATGAAACTATGGCCGAAAACGGGGATAAAATCTGAGTTACGACGAAAAAGATATGCTATTTTCAAGATTAACGACTAAAACTATATTTTCTGAAATTATGATTCTGTCCCGATTTTTCAAGCTAGGAAAACTGAGATTAAATGATATCTAGACTAGCCGAGACCTTGAAAAACCTAAGGTATACTTGATTACCTTCGCGGGGATATAAAGAACATAGAAAACGGGCTTATAACGAAAAAGATACGAGTATTTGAAATCCGACGATATATATATATTTCCATCAACTTTTTACACTAATAGAGTTTTGACGTAAACTGTCTTTGCGAGACACCACTTTCACGGCTGTTTTTCTTTATGATCGGATCAGTTTGAGTCCGAGCCGTAGTTTTATGAAATCAAGATCTCCCAGCAAGCTTTTCAAACCAATTGGCCGTTTGATCATTGGACTCGTAACGAATAAACTACGACCTCATCTATATACCCGATAAACTATATATATTTTGACAGCTTTTGCTATAATGAAATTTTCTAAGTGTTGAACATAATACTTTCAAGTAACAACAATGAGAGTCGATTTTCTCATCGATCGAGACCTGTATCGCCAAAAGTTAAATGACGCGACTTCTTGATATTGTTACAAGGTTTTCAAAAACGCCGAGCTTGACCATTAACACTTAACGTACAATATTTCGCGACTAGTTTTGCGAGGCCATTTTGGTCATATTTTCAAGTAATGAAAATGTTATTTTTGCGGCGAAAACCTTATATTTACCGATAAAACAACAAACGAGGATCGTGGAGTACCGTTTCAACATATCTACACGAAAAGTGGTTATTAACTTAACGAGACGTCAAAAATGTATTTTTGACGATAAACACTATTTTCAAAACTAACGAGTGGTATCGATAACATACGTACTTGCATGTGTAGCATCATTTCGTTTCTTACATTAGAAACTATCATTCATTAGGTTGCGATTAGAGATCGTGTCTCATTTCAGTGTATCCACTTTTGTCATCATAGCTATCGCACCAGGTGAGTTCATACCCCCTACTTTTACCTGTTTTTATAACTGTTTTGGGGGAGAATACATGCTCGTTTTTTACTAAACTCAATGCTTGAATGCGCAATTGTTTACTTAAACACTACTGTTTCTTTGAAGGCTTGATTGATTATTTAAATGTACCTATGGGTATATCAGTTGCATACTTGATTATTTCCTCACATACACAAATGCTTGATAAACATGCAACACACCTTATGAACTCTTGCTTTTATGCAACACACTTTATGAACTATTGCTTTTATGCAAACACTTTTATGGACCATACTGAAACTTATGTTTTATCTAAACTATTACGCGGATTAGCCTAAGCCCTTGAATCCCACTATGCCCAAACTCATGAACCGTCAATTCCTGCTGGGAAGCGCGAATGTTATAAATAGATCTATTGGTGGTGACTCCCCCGTTCGGTTTGACCGGATAGGCAAACGCGAGCGTATAACATGTCGAATTACAAGTGTAACGGGATAAACACTTGCCGGGCCTTTATATTTAACATGCTTCTAGAGCATGCACACTGTTATAGCTTCGGTTGCATGAACTTAGCGCTAGCGTAATAGACTATTTTTCTATGTGATATTATATTTGTTGTAATGATCACACACTCTACTCATGGTCCACAATCCTGATTTTGCTGTAAGGTAAACTTTATTTTTTTTATGACATTGTGAGTTACACAATGGTCACAAAACTCTCTATTGAACTCACAACACTATTGTTTTAACACAAACTTATGAACTCACCAACCTCGTGTTGACACTCTTTAGCATGTATTTTCAGGTTTTAAGCAATGGCACGCTGCTGGAGGTTTTGGCAGGGCATGGCATGGTCATAGAAGACTCTGATATTCACTTGGGGACCATTTTAAACTATTTTACGGGCCTACTTCCGCACTATTTTTAACAATGTAAATTCAATACTTTTGGTTAAATGATTTTATTCTAAATGATTGAAGTGAAAACCAGTTTTGAACTTGTGTTGTAATACCAATTGAGTTACACCCCAGCTACATGTATGCTTCCGCTGGACCCGATTTTGGGGGTGTGACATCTATCGACTTATCTCTTAGAGATGGTTGATATTGAAGCAGGAGACCCCTCCCTAGTCTCCGCATAGGAAACCTAAGTGTGCACTTTTCGAGTCTAGAGCCATGAGATACATCAAAGATATCTTAGGAACACTTAGTATTTCTACAACTGGTGTTCTACATCAATGGACACCAGCTGTAAAATTATCGAGTCCTTCGCAGATCTTAGCAATCTACCGAGAATTTATGAGAGAATTTTCAAATGTATTTCTCAATGATTGAACGGAAATTCCTGCCAGGGTCAACATCAAACAGCCCTGACAGCAGGTCACTTCGGTAACCCCTCACGGGTTACGCTTAGTGTTCACGGTGGTTCCATAACGGTCTACAATTGTGGAGTGATCCCCAGCGACTCACCCAGTCATTGAGCTACTTAGTAGGTCTCGTAAGCTCCCTCGGGAGTATCTGATATGGGAACGGCCTTGATATGGATTAGAAGGAGTCTTCACAATATGCTATTGACGATCTCTAATTCCTTATCTGTAAGTACCGGTTGATTATTGCCAACTGTTTACCTACAGGTACATATCACCTCCATGATGGTAGATTCCAGCATGCTCATGCATACATCTTGAAGTCAATGAAAGCTCTCCCAAAGATCTAAGCAACACAAAGTTCAAATAAAGATTCTACGCCAAAAAGAAGAATCTACAAAGTATAAAGACCAAAGATCAAAGTGAAAGTAAAGGAACTTCGTGCATTTGAAAACTTCGTGCATTTGAAAGTCTAAGTCCAAAGATGTATGAGCATGTTGGAATGGCGGACAACCACCACAGACACAGAAGTGACAAAAGGCAGACAACTTCATAAGATGATCACCACCACATCAACAAAGAACAAAGAACAAAGAACGATGAAAGATTTTGCTAAAAAAATTTCGAAGACGTCAACAACAAAGTCAAAGTTTAGAAGATGACGACGTCGGGCAACCTTTGATGACCAACACTTAAGGGGAGATTGTTGGGAATAGACATTATTAAATCAAGTGTCGGTCATTAAGTTTTGTATTAGGTTGCATTATATTACATTTATGTTATGTTTTATAAGTGTTTAAGCTAAGTTTACATGATTTGTAAAGGTCTAAGGGCTTAATATGTAATATTGTCAAAGTTAAGAGATGCCCTAGTCCTCACCTATAAATACTCATGTATCCCCTCATTAGAGGATGTTGGTTCTCTCGCAATATCAAAGTTTATTTCATTTTCACATTAAGGGTACCTTCCACTCTCTCTCTCTACTTACTTTCTCTCTGTAAGATTTAGTGATTATATGTTAAGAAATCATGACCTAACAGTTTTTATTAAATTGTTTAATATAATTATAAATAAATAAAATAAAATAAAAAAATAATTAGTATTTTGGGTACCAAGGTTGCCAATAAAAAAATATGTTGGGGTATGTTGTGGTATAAAATGTGTTGTTAACATGTTATTGATTGGAAGTGTTTAAACTTGAAGCAAGCTTAGAAAAGGTTGCCACCTCCTAATATATTTGATTTTAAGGGGGCAAAACGACGACAAGCACGAGAATTTCTGAAAAAGTTACACTACGCCGGAAAGTTTTGAGGGGCACGTGCCCACCGTGCCCCCTCCGTAGCTCCGCCCCTGCGTTTACGTATGTGCTTAGATCTAAATTATTTAACATAGAGATTATAAACATATTTCTAGACGAGCCACATGCTAGTCTTGTTTCATTTCTAAATAGCAATTTTAAAAGCTTATTATCATCTCCTTTATAGTAACAAGATTGTACGCTAAGTACTCCAACTGAATTATGTGATGATTAAAATGAAATAATTCCAGAAAAAATAGTAAATTGAGAATTTGAGATGGAGTTGTTTTAAGCTTTATGAAGTTGAATTTTGTTCCTTCCAAAAGTTGGGTACACTCCATCTACTCCGTGTGCATTGGTAACACTTTATCTTTTTCTCTACTTATTGCTTCGTAAATCACAACTTGTATCAAATACAGAAAAAATATAACTCATGTGTCATATGGGTGTATTAAATTCATTATCCTTCTAAGGTGCCGTTTGGTTTGCGGATGAGTTTGGATTAGAATTTAAATTTAAATATAAAGTTGTAGATTAAGATTTGGATTTAATGTAGAAGAGATAAAATAATATAATTAAGTTAGTTAAGGATTTGGATTTAATGTAAGAAAGAGAAAATAATATAATAAGTGAGTTGTAGATTATAATTGAATTTAATGTAGGAGAAAGAAAATAATATAATAAGTGAATTATATAATATTTTAAATAAATAAAAAGATAAAAAACAAATGTTATAAATAAAATATGAAATTTTATGTGGTTGAAAATGAGTTACACAATTTTCAATGTAAATAAATATGAGGGTCTGGTTTGTAGACGGTTTTAGGATTAGGATTTGAATTTAGATTTAAATTTGGATTAGAATTTAGATTTTCATTTTATATATGAGAGGGAAAATAATATATTTAATTAATAATAGTTAATTTATAATAAAATAAATGAATTTTAATTTAAAAATTATACTTTTATAATTTTAAAAAATGGAAAAGATAGAAAGAGATAAGAAGAAAATATAGTAGGTCCCACAAATTTTTAAAACCTACCCACCTCCTTCATTTTTATACAACCCTAATTGTGTGGGTCTCAAACCCAAATCCTAACCCCTAAAGTGTCACATCAACTCTAACCCAATCCAAAGTAGCATATCAAACGGCCCGTGAAGCTAAAATGAAAGATTTAAGATCATTTAATTATCAAACTTTTTTTACATACCAAGGGACTAATCTCCACTCTCCATCTTCCTTTCAATTTTTATTTGATCTAATTGATGAGATTAATCATAACAACTTAAAAAACCTACTTTCATCATTTTTTTTTTCAAATATTAATATCTTTCAAACCGTTAATCGTTAAGCGAAAAAAATATACCGTTACGACGAGCATTTAATTATCTTTCTATAGATAGGCATTTTGATATATTTTCGACAAAATTTTTTTTTTCCGTTTTTTTTCACGTTCTTTTTTCGTGGCCGAAAAAATCACATATGATATATCATATATGATTTTTTCGGCCACGAAAAAAAAAACGTGAAAAAAACGAATTTTTTTTTGTCGAAAGTATATCAAAGTGCCCGTATATAGAAAGATAATTAAATGCTCGTCGCGATAGTGTAATTATTTTCTCTTAACAATTAACGGTTTAATAAGAGATATTTAAATTATAAAAAATTGGTGAAATATTAAAATGCTTTTAATCTCAACCATTGATTTCTTTTTAGATGGATGGTGGAGATGAGTCCCTTGGTATATAAGAAAAGTTTGATATTTAATATAACTCTCCTCAAAATGAAAAGCTAGTCACATGGTCGGAATTTGTAGCACCCCCAACTCAAAATACGGCAGCTAACATGCTGGGGGCACTACGCAAATAGAAACCAAGCACATTTATAGCTAATGACCACAACACGGGACGTTTATAAATGTTGCAAAACATATCATTCGAATTATAAACCGTTTAGAGTACAAGGACTCTTAAATCAAAGTAGCAGCAGAAATAGTAAAATAGAGTTTGCAGCGGAAAGTTTACAAAGTTTAGCAGCGGAAAACATTTAACAAAGTTTAGCAGCGGAAATAAGTAAGACACACCAAGGTTTTACGAATGATATGAAAGTAAATATAGTAAAGATAATAAAGCTGCCTTGACAGAAAGACTCCATCGACCTTGCCACTCCACCAAGCCCATATCATAAAGCTCCAAAACTAATTTGTAGCAGTACCTAAGAAACACATGCTTAAAAGTCAACAAAAAGGTTGAGTGTAATCCATAGGTTTAAATAATAAAGTTGAGCACAATGTTTTAATCATAGGATATAAGCAACAAATGCTAATACCGGGTAAATCAAGGTAACACCCAATATGTAGAGGCATCCCAGTGCATACATACGGTTGATGGTACTAAGCTCATGACACACAAACGTTAACCAAACCAATCGTCAGTAACACTGTACTAACATAAACAATAACCGTGGAATTTCATAATATAAGTTCCCCCGAGGCCGGGTACTTGCCAATACCCAGCAAAATCGAAAGTAGTACACCCGCATGTCAAACCCTTGACAACTACAAATGGGATGGTCAATCCTATAGGCCTATAAACTAAGTTGGCGTTCACTCACAAGTGATTAATGGCTCATGATCTGAGGGTCTTTCCGGCAAGACAAGCTACTTAGCACATCGTCAGGAATATATATATCATTCAGGAAAAGCATACCAAAAATACTTGTGCTCAGAAAACATTTAAAGCATGTGTCTCACCCCATGGGTTTATAAACAATTAAAATATAAAAAGTGGGGCTATGAATCACACCTTAACAATAGCAGCAGGAAACGAGATATAACCAATCAAATAATGTGTCACTGTAACAATTCGCAATTTCAGGTTAATTTTTATTTCCGAAAATTTCACTATTCATTTTACTATTCACTTTTTACTATTCACTTTTACTATTCACTCCCGAAATTTTTATTTCATATTCTCGTAAGTTAAATTATTTTAATGATAATCCGAGAGTTTGATACTCGTCAGATCATTTCTTCAAAAATCACAAAGCCGTGTCCGAGATTTACTTTTAAGTTTCAACGTCATTCTAGCATCCCGATATGTCCATAAAACACTATAAACTATAGAAATATGATTTTCTCTCATTTTAGGACAATTCCAAAAGTTTTGGAATTTTACGTTTTTCAGTTCAGCGTTTTACGCGAATTACGCGTTTTAGACCCGTGTTTCCAGTTTTAGCAGGGTTTGAGCAACCCAATAGAACCTACCACTCATTTTATATTTTATTATGGAGTATATTAACAAGTTTAGTCATTCCTATAAGTTTCATATTTTTAAGATACCCGGTTTTACGTTTTGTGACTTAAGCATTTACGGTTAGCATTTTACGGAGTCAAAACTAGCTACATACTTAGGATAATATCATCCAAAGACCTAGTCACGCTTCCTAGCTCATTCCGAACCGCCATTAGGGGGGGGGGGGAGTCACCCCTTGGTGTGGCTTGATCTCATGCTTTGTGCACTTAGGATGATTACATGTGTTAGCTTGCAAAAATATCCTAAAATCCTAACCTCCTCATTTTTAGTATAAAAGAGAGCTCATTCTCTTCCTTTCTCCTTCAATACCAACGACCCAAAAGCATCCAAATACACCATTTTGATCATTGATCTTGCTCATTCAATCCATCACAAGTTCAAGGCATAGTTCCTAGTTGATCCTTAACACCTTTCAACCATAAAACTCTATAAAATCACCACAAAAACTCATCAAATTTCCAAGTGTTCCTAGTGAAGATTTTTACTCAAGGTTGTTTTTATGTTAGATTAGTATTTATCAAGGGATTATAAGATAGGGTTTTTGGTATGGAAGCATGGCTATGGTTGGAAAGGTTTTGGAAGATTAAGTAGTGGTTCTTGGTTTTGATCTTGGTTCTAGTTAGTTTCTTCACAAGTTGTAAGAAACCCTTATACAGTTTCTTGCTCAATATCATTTTCATGCTTATTATGTTTCTTTCATGCTATATATGGTCTTTGTATTGTGTTCATGATGTATAACAACTAGTAAAACAAGTTATGTATATATATGTTAACTTATGATATTTAAACAAGTAAACTAGTGACTTTTATGGAGAACCACGACCAAAATAGTACAACTATGATATTTGACACTTACTTACTGTTAAATAGGACTTAACAAGGAAAACATAGCAATTTGAATCACCCAAAACGAGTACCCGAGTCAAAAGATACGGCCAAAAGAAGTTAGCGAAACCAAAACACCGAAACTGCCAATACCCTACTGTTTGCATTCTGCCATTTTGAAAGTCACCCTTCTGGTCTGATTCATCAAAAAGTTAAAACACGAAAGTTGTTCGGAACGACGTTTTCGTTCAGGAACAAAGAAGCTCGAGCACTGAAAACGCTTTCTGAGTGATAATTTTCTTCAAATTCTTAACAACCCATTTTTAGACCAAAGTTACTATATAATAGTTATGATTTACTAAGACCAAGAGGTCTAATGACCTAAAGCCAAGACCACAACCATGACTAAAGCCAAGGTTGATTCTCAAGACCATGGTAACAATGACCAAGGTCACGGCAAAGCCACGGCTAAAGACCATATAACTTTTAAAGATCAAAACTTATATATATATATATATGTTATCAAATACTACAATAGTAGGGAGCCTCATGTGAGGAGTTCATTAAGTAAGCCGTCGAGACGAGTTGTGGATTTACGAATTAAAGTGTCCTGGCTCCTCGAACGTTTACTCCATGACTTCTGAATTATGTCGGCCCGAACGGTAGTAAGAGATATACAACCTATACATGTTTCATAAACCATTTATATTCGAAGACTTACACTATATACTAAGTACTACATCATGAACTTTATGCAAGACATATATTGGCAATTCTTCGTATTCTTAGACGTTACTCCAAACCTAAGTCGCAACGTTCTATTATAGGCTGCTCTTAGAGACTTTCGCGATTCGACTACCACTTTATTTCTCATTACATAAGCTTAAGGTGAGTCATAGCCCCTACACTTTTCATACTTGTTTTAACTCTTTGGGGGGGATACATGCACAACTACTTGCTTACTTGTACAAATACTCAAAACATTTATACTTGATTATTTCATACTTGATTATCTTATACTTGATTGCATTATACTTGATTTCATACATACATGACTGTTTTATACTTTGGGAAGTGGCTCCCAGTAAACTTTTATCTTTGGGAAGTAGCTCCCAGTTATCTTTGGGAAGTGGCTCCCAGTTTTCTTTGGGAAGTGGCTCCCAGTTGTCTTTGATACATCCTAACATTTGCGAATGTTTGGATACATCATAAAAGTGAGGTCTTCGGAGATGAAGTAGAGACTCACTACTAATTGCTTAATTGTTTTGATGAACTTATACATGTCTTATTCATAATATATATGTAGCAGTGGGTTGTGAACACACAGGTTACAAGTCTCTTATGGCGGGACTTGCAACTGAGTGGATTCACAATGCCTTTGCTATGTGAACATTCTTTTGAGGCTTTTCAACTGTTTTAAGACAAACTCTATGAACTCACCAACCATTGTGTTGACACTTTAGCATGTTTATCTCAGGTTAGTAAGGCGATAACTAGTGCGTGGAACTTAGAGTCAAGCTGCATAATCTGAAGACTTACGCTTTTATCATTTACCATTCAAAACTTTGTATACATTTATGTATCATACTTTGGAATCTCATGTTTGTAACCTTGAATTCATTAATAGAATGGTAACTTTTCAAAACGTCTCATTTAGAGTTCGTTTTCTATAACTTGTACTTTGTATTATGAAGTAGCACCCTCAGTGACACAGCCTTCCGCTGCGGTATTTTGGGGGTGTTACAGTCACAACAAATGAACTTCAGCACAACCTAATCAATATAAATGGTATAACTCAGAACTATACTCGAATATCTCAATAAACAATGCTTGAGTAAAAGTTTTATAAATACAATGGCAATTGAAAGAAATAGATTTCGTAAAGTCTCGTGTGGGAGACAAGAAAGTTTAGAAAAGAAATAAGTCGGCGAATCAACCAAATGTGCAAGAAAGACGAAAGAACTCCTCGAAGAAAGTCGTCGAAAAGAAATGAAAAGAAAAGACATAAAGAAATGTGGAAAAGTCACCCAAATAAAATAAATAAATAATACAGAACAATAAGTCTCGGATTTTACCCGTTTTCCCCAAAATAATGTTGAAATAAAAGGTTTTGAAATAATGATAGTGTTTGGTAAAATAATTTAAGTTTATAAAGAATTTTATAAAATTTCGGCATGACCTGCCCGTTTATATAACATTTCCCGAGTCAACGACTCTTTATTTTTGAACAATATTAACATATATAAGTAAATATGATTGGATATATCTTTTGCGTAGTCCATTAGTTGTTTAGGTTTTATCGACCATTTTGTATTTGTTCGGGTTCCACGTACGTTAAGATCTTTACGGGCCTAACGTACCCTACCGTCTCGTGTACCAAAGGGTCCATAACATCCAAATAACCAAGGCCGTAAATCCAATACATCCAATTCAAGCTCACAATGTCATAATACGAAATCATGTCCGATATCAAATCCACTTAACTATAACAATTTATTTTAGATTTCATATTTATTATTAACTGTTTTATTATTAGTTACCGTTTCTAAACTATATCAATATTATCCCGAGACCAAGTTTAATCACAAACAAATAAATAAATAAAAACAGCAACAACAACAACAACAACAACAACAACAACAAACAACAAACAACAAACAACAAACAACACAACACCCACCACCACCCAAGCCATGGTGGTGGCGGTGTACGGCTGCCAAACCAAACGGACCCAAGAGGGTCACCCAAATCCAAAATCCAAATACCAACATCAACCCAAAATAATAATAACAACATCACTCCCCTCCCCCACCACCACCCAAGTCACGGTGGTGGTGGTTCTCGGCTGTCGAGCCACACAAACCAAACGGACCCTCGAAACAAAATCCAATCCAAACACAAATAATACTCCCCTCGTCACCAATATTAAACAACAACAAGAACATCACCAAGACCCTCACCGAGTCACGAGTTGACTCGGTGAGTCCATTCCGAGTCGCGGCCAACGGGTCAAACAAGAACCAAAATGAAATCCCACACAAGTTTTTGGGTTTAAAACATTATTAAAACATTTTTATAAAAGATTTTAATATTAAAATCGGATTTAAAATTAAAATAAAATTAGGGTTTTGAAATTTAAAAGAAAATAAATAAAAAGGGGCGGCGGGGGGTGGTTTACCGGAGGTAGAATGATGGTGGTGGCGATGGTGGCTCTCGGTGGTGGCGGCGGTGGTGAGGTGTGCGGCGGTGGTGAGGTGTGCGGCGGTGGTGATGGTTTGAGGTATTAGAGGTGGTTTTGATTAAATCGGCTTGTACAACCGGAACGGGGACGTCCCGATCTATAAAATATGAAAAGTTGTTATTTTGGGGTGGCTGGAAAATTTTCCGGTTGCCAGATTTTTGGCCGGCGGTGGGTTGGGGCGGCGAACGAGAAAGAGAGAGAGTGGGTGTGGGGTGTGTGTGTGTTTTAATAAATAAAAATGAAGAAAATGGGGGTGTTGGGGGTATTTATATGGTGTTAACAGTATAGGGTAAATTTTGTAATTAATGAAAGTGTAGGGTAAGTGGAGGGTGATATTCTAGGGACCAATATTGCCAACGAAGTAAACATCTAACGTTAGACGCTCCGGGGCTCGAACGACATAGCAAACGGACTCAAAAATTTACGAAACTTGCGCCATTGTTCACGAAATAATTTTTCCAATGAAATCAAGCATAAACTTCAGAGTTTTTCCAAAACTCAAAATAATTCAAATAATTTGGCAAATGCAATACAATTCGAGTGTTCTAGGTTGTGCTGAGTCAATCAAGGAATAAAGTTCTCATTTCCAATATATCTCACGTTTCTCAAGCCCAAATAATCACAAAATAAAAGTTTTAATGTGTCTCAGGTACGAAAATAGATATTTTAGCTAGCAATAGGTTTAGAAAAAGTACCGGGGGTTACATCACATACGTCTTATTTAGAAATACGTCCCGGATTTAGTTTGAGTTGCCAGTCCCGGCTTTGAAAATATTTGGGTACTTGCATTTAAACTCGTCCTCGCGTTCCCAAGTATACCCCGGTCCTCTCTTGGAATTCCAACGAACCTTCACAAGAGGAATACGACTCTTCTTCAATCGCTTAACCTCGCGTTCCATAATTTCAACGGGCTCCTCAACAAAATGCAATTGCTCATCAATCTCAATTTCCTCAAGCGGAATTACAGCGGTCTGATCGGTCAAACACTTCTTCAAATTTGACACGTGGAAAGTAGGGTGAACTCTACTGAGCTCCGGCGGCAATTCTAGCTTATATGCCACAGGACCAATCCTCTTCACAATCTTAAATGGTTCTATATAACGGAGATTCAACTTTCCCTTCTTACCAAACCTGATCACACCTTTCCAAGGCGATACTTTCAACATAACCCTATCTCCTACCTGAAACTCCAGGGTTTACGTCTCACGTCAGCGTAACTCTTCTGACGGTCACGAGCAGCTTTAATACGTCTTTAATCTGAGCAATCTTCTCGGTCGTCTCACGAACTAGATCGGGACTAATAAGCTGTGCTTCTCCCACTTCATCCCAACATATAGGTGATCGGCACTTCCGACCATAGAGTGCTTCAAACGGTGCAGCTTGAATACTTGCATGGTAACTATTGTTGTAGGAAAACTCAATCAAAGGCAAATGGACATCCCATCCATTCCCAAAATCAATCGCACATGCACGTAACACATCTTCCAAAGTCTGGATGGTTCTCTCACTTTGACCATCGGTCTGTGGATGGTAAGCGGTACTCATGCCAAGGTTCGTACCAAACGAATCTTGAAGTGACTTCCAAAAGTTCGAAGTAAACCTGCCGTCTCGATCTGAGATAATAGACATTGGCGCTCCATGTTGAGATACTATCTCCTTTACGTAGAGCCTGGTCAACTTATCCATTGTAATTCTCTTTGATTGGCAAAAAGTGTACGGATTTAGTCAATCGATCGACTATTACCCAGATAGCATCGAATACTGTCGAAGTCCTTGGTAGCTTGGTGACAAAATCCATTGTTATTCTTTCCCACTTCCATTATGGGATCTCAGGTTGCTCTAGTAAACCGGATGGTTTCTGATGTTCAGCCTTAACTTTGGTGCACGTAAGACACTTACGGACATAATCGGCAATCTCAGCTTTCATATTGGGCCACCAATACAACTTCTTCACATCCTGATACATCTTATCAGATCCTGGGTGAATACAATACTTCGACTTATGAGACTCGAGCATAATCAAGTCTCTCAGTCCTCCAAACAAAGGTATCCAACTTCTTCCTTTATAACACAAAATTCAATCTGAACGTTTCTCGAGTTTCTCCTTTTTGATCATCCCATCAACTTTTTATTCCTTAAGCTCTCCTCTTTTCACGACTTCCTCTTGAGCTTGTAGAATCTGGGCGGGCAATTTTGAGTTAATCGTCAAAACTAAAGCTCGAACGCGTAACGGTTTCAAACGTTCCTTGCGGCTCAATGCATCAGCTACAACATTAGCTTTTCCAGGGTGGTATCGTATCTCGCAATCATAATCGCTCAACATCTCCAACCATCGTCGTTGTCGCATATTCAACTCCTTCTGATCCAAAATATAATGTAAACTCTTGTGGTCGGTAAAGACAACACACTTAGTACCATAAAGGTAATGTCTCCACAACTTAAGGGCAAAAATCACGGCTGCTAACTCCAAATCATGAGTGGTATACTTCTCTTCATGAGTCTTAAGCTGTTGCGAAGCATATGCTATAACCTTCTCTCGTTGCATCAAAACTGCTCCTAACCCTTGATACGAGGCATCACAGTAAACCACAAAATCTTCTACTCCATCTGGCAAAGCCAAGATCGGTGCACTACAAAGCTTCTGCTTCAAATTCTGAAATGCCTTCTTTTCTTCCTCTCCCCATTCATACTTCTTATCCTTGTGGGTCAATGCAGTCAACGGTTTAGATATCTTGGAGAATCCCTCGATGAATCTCCTGTAATACCCAGCCAATCCTAGAAATTGACGAATTTCTGTGGCGTTAACCGGTGTTACTCATTTCTCAATCGCCTCAATCTTAGCGGGATCCACATGTAATCCTTCACTATCAATTACATGACCCAAAAATTGAACTTTACGAATCCAAAACTCACACTTAGAGAACATTGCGTACAACTGCTCATTGTTGAGTAACTTAAGAATCGTAGCCAAATGTTGCTTGTGCTCTTCCTCGGTCTTTGAGTAGATCAGAATATCGTCGATAAAGACTATCATGAACTTATCTAGATAAGGCTTGCATACTCGGTTCATGAGGTCCATGAACACTGTAGGCGCGTTGGTCAAACCAAAAGGCATTACTTGAAACTCATAATGACCATAACAGGTCCTAAATGCCATCTTGGGAATATCCTCTTCCCGAACCCTGAGTTGGTGATAACCAGACCTCAAGTCAATCTTAGAGTAGTAACTCGATCCTTGCAATTGATCAAATAAATCATCAATCCTCGGTAACGGGTAGCGGTTCTTCACGGTTAACTTATTCAATCCTCGGTAATCGATACACATCCTAAACATTCCATCCTTCTTCTTCACAAATAACACTGGAGCTCCCCAGGGCGAAGAACTCGGTCGAATAAATCCTTTATCCAACAGCTCTTGCAATTGCTTAGATAACTCCTCCATTTCCGATGGCGCTAAACGATATGGTGCACGCGCAATAGGTGCAGCTCCTGGAACTAAGTCGATACAAAAATCCACTTGTCGGGCTGGCGGAAGTCCCGAAAAATCTTCAGGAAATACTTCAGGAAACTCACGCACTACAAGAACATCCTCGAGTCGCTTCTCTCCCGACTCCTTCTTAGCCACGTGTGCTAGGAATGTGTGACATCCTTTCTTAAGGTATTTCATGGTCTTGAGACATGATATAATGTTCAGGCGAGTTCCACTCCTATCACCTCGAACAATCAAGATCTCATCATTGAGAGGGATATGAACAACTCGTTCTCCACAAACAATGCTCGCTCGATTCTTGGATAACCAATCCATCCCAACTATCACGTCGAAGCTTCCGAGCTCGATTGGCATCAAATCAATACTAAACGGGTGATCTATCAGATTAAGGGTACAGCCACGAATCACGGTGCGGGTGTCAACTAGGTTACCATCAGCTAACTCAATACTATAGCTAACGTCTAATAGAGTAGGGGTAAGTCGAAGTAACGGCGCAATCTTAGCAGACACAAAACTCATATCGGCACCCGAATCAAACAAAACTTTAACACGAAGGTTGTTGAGAAGAAACGTACCAGTGACAACATTCGGATCTTGATGCGGCTCTCCATTTCCCATCACGTACACTCTACCTCGAGCACCTACATTTCCTTGTCCAGCATTCTTCGTGCATTGTCCCCTATAGTGTCCACGCTCTCCACATCCAAAACATGTAACCACAGGCTGGGCATTTGCTCCTGTCGCCACAACCTTATTCTTACAAAACCTTGAAACGTGACCAACCTTTTGACACTTCATACATCTCACAACACATGGTCCAGTATGATGCTGGTGGCACTTCCCACAAAGAGTTTGCTGTCCAACATTCGCTCCTCCTTGTGCAGCCACAAATGCCTTAACAGTCTCCTGTCTCCTATTCTGTTGGTGATGGTGATTGTTGTTACGATACTGATTGTTGTTGTAGCGGTTGTTGGGGTTGTTATAGTTGTTGCTCTTTCTATTATCTTCCCATTTCCTCTTGTTGTCAAAGTGATTACCTTTCTGAACAGCACCATGCTTAGTCACTTGATCCATAAGGCGTTCAGCCATGCTAATAGTGTCATCCAATGTCTCAGCATTATACGACGTCACATTCCCTTGAATACTCGTAGGCAATCCACCAATAAACTTCTCTAGCAACTTCTCATTATCGGGCACCATGTGAGCACAAAACACCTTCAGCTCTTGGAAACGTTGCACATAAGTAGCAAGATCAGAACCCTACACAGCCAAATAATAGAACTCAGTATCCAACTTCCTCAAATCACTACGAGAACAATACTTCTTAACCATAGCTTTCTTGAAATCTTCCCGCGAAGTATTATAAGCTTCCTCCATTCCCTTCTCCTGAACATAAGCATTCCAACAAGATAAGGCATGCTCTAACAATGTGCCTGTCGCATACTTCACCCTATTGTTATCAGTACAATTGCGCCTATGAAACACCAATTCCACCTTCTCAAACCATTGAGTCAATCCAACAGCTCCTTCAGTTCCCTTGAAGGTAATAGGCTTACAATCCATGAATTCCTTAAAAGTGTAGAAATGGTTGTTGGGAACAACTTGAGCTCTAGCCGGTCCAACATTCTGAGGAACACCTGCTTGCCTGGAAAGCGCTGCAGCAACACCCTCATCAATCATCTGCTGAATAGCAGCAGGGGTCATCTTCCTAGGTGGCATAATTCTATCAATCAATACAAAGCACAACACTTGTAAGTATTTGATTAACGTGTCAGAATCATATCACAAGATAAAGCATCGTCACATGAATAAAATCATAATATAGCATGAGTCAACATCAATAATAGTACATCACCATAATACATCATAGATTTCATACTTGACATTGGTCTTACAAGATATGCAAAACAAGTACAAGTTTCGAATAAAATCTACCAACTGAAGAATTCAGTTTAGCATATACTAGGTAAACTACCATTAAGATACCAACTACTTTAAATAATCCAATCACTAATCTCCTGAACGATCTCCATACATAGCCATCACATCAATGCTGTCATAAGACCTAAGGCGGGTCATCCTTTCTGCATAGGCCTATCTCTGCATCTCATGCAACTCACTCCATAATTCGCTGATACTAGTACGATAGTGTCGACTATCATCTCCTGCATACAACTCTGTTTGAGACAACTGTCTCGCCATCATCCTAACCTCTATCATCCTCCTATCCAAAGAATCCAAGCGTCCCTGAAACTCAGCATACGTCTCCTCTACAGGGCTCAACCTAGCACTCTGCCTATATAAACCAACCTGCAACTTATCTGCTACCTTCTTCTACTTCATCATTTCTACGACAGTAGATGGCCGAAAACACGTACTCCTGGCCCTCGACATGTAACGACCCTGACACCAGGTCATCTCCTCCCTCAATCTGCTCAACTCATCCCCAATGACTGAAGCCATAACGCGTGGGTCTGTTGACGACTCTCCAACTTCATAAGTGAACGCTAACTCTGTAGGCACGGCCTCTATCGATGTCACCTCGGAAATCATAACGTGCTTCAAACTCTTAGGAGTATCCGACTCATAAGTCACATCCAACACAACAGGCGAAGGCGGCGGGGTAACATCCTGATCCTCCTCCATAAACTCATCATCATCATCCTCCTCGTCATCATCATCCTCCTCCATCTCCTCATCTCCATCATCCCCAATATCATCATCATCCTCTAAACCTTCCTCATCATCTAAACCAACATCAACATCCAACTCAACATCAATATCCAACTCAACATCATCACCTAAAGGCAATGGGTCAACAACGGGTGGGACTGGAACCTGATCACGGGAAACTGGGACAGACATGATACTCTACAAGAGTATAAGGAAACATAAAAACACTAGCCAAATTTTCTCGGAAAACCATTTTATAAGCCAAAGCATGATAGTGGAAAAGTCCAAACCAATCTCAGTATAAAACATATATATATATATATATATATATATATATATATATATATATATATATATATATATATATATATACGTAAAGTTTAAAAGAATACCAGGGCACGAAGTGGCACCGAAGGCTGTCGGCTTTCTGTCTCAAAACATTTTGACTCCAGGAAAAAGTTTATAGTAGAGTGCGAGCTCGTTCTCTATAAACCGTGCTCTGATACCATTCTGTAGCACCCCCAACTCAAAATACGACAGCTAACATGCTGGGGGCACTACGCAAATAGAAACCAAGCACATTTATAGCTAACGACCACAACACGGGACGTTTATAAATGTTGCAAAACATATCATTCGAATTATAAACCGTTTAGAGTACAAGGACTCTTAAATCAAAGTAGCAGCGGAAATAGTAAAATAGAGTTTGCAGTGGAAAGTTTACAAAGTTTAGCAGCGGAAAACATTTAACAAAGTTTAGCAGGGGAAATAAGTAAGACACACCAAGGTTTTACGAATGATATGAAAGTAAATATAGTAAAGATAATAAAGCTTCCTTGACAGAAAGACTCCATCGACCTTGCCACTCCACCAAGCCCATATCATAAAGCTCCAAAACTAATTTGTAGCAGTACCTGATAAACACATGCTTAAAAGTCAACACAAAGGTTGAGTGTAATCCATAGGTTTAAATAATAAAGTTGAGCACAAGGTTTTAATCATAGGATATAGGCAACAAATGCTAATACCGGGTAAATCAAGGTAACACCCAATATGTAGAGGCATCCCAGTGCATACATACGGTTGATGGTACTAAGCTCATGACACACAAACGTTAACCAAACCAATCGTCAGTAACACTGTACTAACATAAACAATAACCGCGGAATTTCATAATATAAGTGCCCCCGAGGCCGGGTACTTGCCAATACCCAGCAAAATCGAAAGTAGTACACCTGCATGTCAAGCCCTTGACAACTACGAATGGGATGGTCAATCCTATAGGCCTATAAACTAAGTTGGCGTTCACTCGCAAGTGATTAATGGCTCATGATCTGAGGGTCTTTCCGGCAAGACAAGCTACTTAGCACATCGTTAGGAATATATATATCATTCAGGAAAAGCATACCAAAAATACTTGTGCTCAGAAAACATTTAAAGCATGTGTCTTACCCTATGGGTTTATAAACAATTAAAATATAAAAAGAGGGGCTATGAATCACACCTTAACAATAGCAGCAGGAAACGAGATATAGTAACCAATCAAATAATGCGTCACAGCAAATGAACTTCAGCACAACCTAATCAATATAAATAGCATAACTCAAAACTATACTCGACTATCTCAATAAACAATGCTTGAGTAAAAGTTTTATAAATACAATGGCAATTGAAAGAAATAGATTTCGTAAAGTCTCGTATGGGAGACAAGAAAGTTTAGAAAAGAAATAAGGCGGCGAATCAACCAAATGCGCAAGAAAGACGAAAGAACTCGTCGAAGAAAGTCGTCGAAAAGAAATGAAAAGAAAAGACATAAAGAAATGTGGAAAACTCACCCAAATAAAATAAATAAATAATACGTAAGAATAAGTCTCGGATTTTAGCCGTTTTCCCCAAAATAATGTTGAATTAAAAGGTTTTGAAATAATGATAGTGTTTGGTAAAATAATTTAAGTTTATAAAGAATTTTATAAAATTTCGGCATGACCTGCCCGTTTATATAACATTTCCCGAGTCAACGACTCTTTATTTTTGAACAATATTAATATGTATAAGTAAATATGATTGTATATATCATTCGCATAGTCCATTAGTTGTTTAGGTTTTATCGATCATTTTGTATTTGTTCGGGTTCCAGGTATGTTAAGATCTTTACGAGCCTAACGTACCTTATCGTCTCGTGTACCAAAGGGTCCATAACATCCAAATAACCAAGGCCGTAAATCCAATACGTCCAATTCAAGCTCACAATGTCATAATACAGAATCATGTCCGATATCAAATCTACTTAACTATAACAATTTATTTTAGATTTCATAGTTATTATTAACCGTTTTATTATTAGTTACGGTTTCTAAACTATATCGATATTATCCCGAGACCAAGTTTAATCACAAACAAATAAATAAAGAAAAACAACAACAAACAACACAACACCCACCACCACCCAAGCCATGGTGGTGGCGGTGTACGGCTGCCAAACCAAATGGACACAAGGGGGTCACCCAAATCCAAAATCCAAATACCAACATCAACCCAAAATAATAATAACAACATCACTCCCCTCCCCCACCACCACCCAAGTCACGGTGGTGGTGGTTCTCGGCTGTCGAGCCACACAAACCAAACGGACCCTCGAAACAAAATCCAATCCAAACACAAATAATACTCCCCTCGTCACCAATATTAAACAACAACAAGAACATCACCAAGACCCTCACCGAGTCACGAGTTGACTCGGTGAGTCCATTTCGAGTCGCGGCCAACGGGTCAAAAAAGAACCAAAATGAAATCCCACACAAGTTTTTGGGTTTAAAGCATTATTAAAACATTTTTATAAAAGATTTTAATATTAAAATCGGATTTAAAATTAAAATAAAATTAGGGTTTTGAAATTTAAAAGAAAATAAATAAAAAGGGGCGGCGGGGGGTGATTTACCGGCGGTAGAATGATGATGGTGGCGATGGTGGCTCTCGGTGGTGGCGGCGGTGGTGAGGTGTGCGTCGGTGGTGATGGTTTGAGGTGTTAGAGGTGGTTTTGATTAAATCGACTTGTAAAACCGGAACGGGGACGTCCTGATCTATAAAATATGAAAAGTTGTTATTTTGAGGTGGCCAGAAAATTTTCCGGTGGCCGGATTTTTGGCTAGCGGTGGGTTGGGGCGGCGAACGAGAAATAGAGGGAGAAGAGAGAGAGTGGGTGTGGTGTGTGTATGTTTTAATAAATAAAAATGAAGCAAATGGGTGTGTTGGGAGTATTTATATGGTGTTAAAAGTATAGGGTAAATTTTGTAATTAATGAAAGTGTAGGGTAAGTGGAGGGTGATATTCTAGGGACCAATATTGCCAACGAAGTGAACTTCTAACGTTAGACGCTCCGGGGCTCGAACGACATAGCTAACGGACTCAAAAATTTACGAAACTTGCGCCATTGTTCATGAAATAATTTTTTCAATAAAATCAAGCATAAACTTCAGAGTTTTTCCAAAACTCAAAAAAATTCAAATAATTTGACAAATGCAATACAATTCGAGTGTTCTAGGTTGTGCTGAGTCAATCAAGGAATAAAGTTCTCGTTTCCAATATATCTCACGTTTCTCAAGCCCAAATAATCACAAAATAAAAGTTTTAATGTGTCTCAGGTATGAAAATAAATATTTTGGCTAGCAATAGGTTTAGAAAAAGTACCGGGGGTTACAAAATTTGTATACAGAAAATATTGGGGGCCATTGATATCGAATTTAAATCATAGGTACATCAACCTAGGGGTGTGCATCGGGCCGGAACCCGACCCGTCCCGACAAGCTTGAAAATGCTAACCGAATCCCGACCCGAGTCTAGCCCGAATCGTCCCGAATTCCGTCCCGAGTCTCGAAACGAAACCGATTTGTATGGTTTTTCTTTGTTATCTCGACTTCGTCCGACTCCCGACCCGACCAGAATCCCGACAAGCTGAAAAACCCAAACCGAGTCCCGACCCGAGTATGATCGGTTCGGGATTCGGGACGATTCGAAACGTCAGGATCATGACGGTTTTCGGGTGTCGGTCGAGTTTTGCTCAGCCCTACATCAACCAACCAAATGTTTGATTTTAACACAATCCCAACCCCACAAGCCTACCCCTCATACCAAACGCACACTTAAAGTATACGACATAAATTTAGATATCTCATAAATTACTCTCTAATAAATTTTGATATTAGTTATATTATTCGATACTAATCTTATATGAACTATATAAAAAGGTATATTTGTTGATCAAACATATGGAGTACTCGGTAATGTTATCACCCCCTTCATTTACGCTTAAATATTCATGTTATCATGCATGTGCTTGTACCTATATCTCAATCACGAAGTTGAAAACAAACTTATAATTATTTACGGAATCAGGGTGGGTTTTCAGGGGTCTCGAGATATTTATAGATTTTTGTGACATAGTGTTAATTTTACTAGAAAAAATTGGTTTTTTCATAAATGCATCCAGTTTTCAAAAATTTGTGTATACAGTCTTGTTTGATTTCCGTAAATGCACATGTTGACTTTGTATTGGTTCCGTCCCTACTTACAAGCAAGGTTGTAAAAATCGCTAGGCGCTATTGAGGCGGTCGGGTAGGGCCTAGCGATTAATCGGTTAGGCGGGGATTAATCGTGGATTAATTGGATTGGAATTTTGATGCATAAAATTGTAATTTTAGATATTATATTATATATATGTATGAGATAAGCATAATGCATCAAAGTTCAAATATTTCAAGTGTTCAAATATAAACATAATATATAATTCTTCAAAGTTTAAAGTCAAACATAGATATTACTCGGTTTGTTGACTATTTTTAAGCTATCTTTGACTGATTTTGTCCGATTAGTCGGTTTGTTGACCGATTTTTAAGCGATTTTGCCTGATTTTTAAGCGATTTTGTTGACTGATTTTTAAGCGATTTTGTCTAATTAATCCGATTAGACCGATTTTGTCCGATTAATCGGTTGTTGACCGATTTTTAAGCGATCTTTGACCAAAGCGATTAAATAGGCCGATCATGATAAATTAAAAAGCTTAGTGAGCGATCAACGATTATGCGGGAATTAATCGGCCGCCTGGACCGATTTTTACAAGCTTACAAGTTAATTCACTCTAAATACTATAGGAGAAGGACTCGATTTCCGTGTCGGGTTACAAAATTATTATTTTTGGACGGTGACATAAGATGGGGTGATATAAAATATTAAAAAATGGACGACGGTGCTATAAATTCACTCTAAATACTATAGGAGAAGGACTCGATTTCCGTGTCGGGTTACAAAATTATTATTTTTGGACGGTGACATAAGATGGGGTGATATAAAATATTAAAAAATGGACGACGGTGCTATAAAATATATAAAAAAAGAGACGGCTGCATATAATACTCAAAAATTGGTGTGGCCCAATAACAATATCTCTATCAACAAACACAGATACATAGCAAACTAGGTTTTCCACCGCCTTTATCACCTTCCAGAGAAATCTATCCAAAAACACACACAGTTGTAGTGATAATCAGATCGACCTTAAATCCCTTCTACTCTTTCTTCAAATCGTCATCATAAAAACATAAATCTATGTATTTTTTTTTACTATTCGTGAGGTTTGTTGAATCTTTTTATAATTAAATTTAGTTGTATGTAGTATCAACTAAAGATTCATGATTTTTGGGTTTTTTGTTAACAAATAGGGTGTACGAGCCAAACACGAAGAGGAAGAAGACGAGATTCATGAGGATTTTGACGAATCTCAGTGCGCGATTATGGGTTTGTGTTTCATTTAAATCTTTGAGTTTTTACACTTTCATTGCGTTTGATTATTGATATGATTGTGGGTTTTTGATGATTTGTGAAAAAAAATTTGTGTAGTTAATTTAGAAAAGTGTACGCTTTAATTAGTGACACCTTAGGAGGTGTTAAAAGGTTATTTTTTATTTGCGAACAGGTCAATCTTAGATGGGATGACATTCATAAATCCGTTAGTTATGTTGACTGATATGATTTTCTAAGCGTAATATACATAGGAATTTGGTTATACTTATTTCTTTTAATTTGTTTAACCAGGAAATTCATTGGACGTAGAGGTAGAAGCTTGAAAGGTTAAAATCGCAAACTTGCATAATGGTAGAGGTGAGGTGTTTTATATTAACATAGTATGCAATTTAAATTTACTACCGTTGAGTCATTTTAGGTGACCTCAAAAACCCACTCTTTCACATAACCCCATCATCAAAAACACACCTTTTTATTCATTTTTCACATGATTCGTTATATTCATAGTTTCATACACATATACATATACATATATATATAACGTGTATGTATATCTATTTACAGGTTTTTCATTCATTCGGTTGCTTAATTTATATCATTTCCGCGCACAACAGATGTATTCAGGTTGTTTTCATTTTTATATAATTTTATTCATTTTTATATATTCATTCACTTTTTAATTATTTGTTATGTTTCTGTTATATTAGGCCTGTGATTCAGTTCATAAGTAGCATTTTATAGTTATTCGATACCGTAAGCAATTCTAATTATTGAATTTTAATATCTTATATAGAGTAAACAAAGCGTTTTCGATTCGTTTAAGGTTGTTGTGTTAGTTATATGTGAATTAGGCATTTGATTTAGTTTATAAGTATTGTTTTATACTTCTTTGTATATTTGGTATCGTTATTAATTTGAATATTTGATATAGTTGTTGGAGCGTTTTCGGTTCGTTTAAGGTTGTTGCGTTAGTTATATGTGAAATTAGGCCTTTGATTTAGTTTATAAGTAGCGTTTTATAGTTCTTCCTATATCGATATCGTTATTAATTTGAATATAGTTGTTGGACTGTTTTCGATTCGTTTAAGGTTGTTGCGTTAGTTATATGTGAAATTAGGCCTTTGATTTAGTTTATAAGTAGCATTTTATACTTCTTCGTATATTCGATATCGTTATTAATTTGAATATTTGATATAGTTGTTGGAGAGAGAGCAAACAGAGCCAAGTTTCGTTCATTTTCGATTCTTACAAGGCTGTGTTAATTATGTGTGAAATTTAGGCGTTTGATTTAGTTTATTCCAGCGTAATTAATTCGTAATTATTTGATTTGATATGGTTCCTGGAAAGTAAATAGAGCGGTTTTTGTTCTCTTTTCTATCCGTTTAAGGTTGTTGTTAATTATATGCGAAAATTAGGCCTTGATTTATTCGTTCAAAGTAGCATTATATAGTTATCGTTTATTAGACATTGTGATTAATTCGCAATTTTTTATATTGATACAGTTGCTGAAGAGTAAACAAAGTGTTTGCGTTCGTTTTTTATCGGTTTAAGGTTGTTGGATGAGGGTTGGAACAAATGAAAATTACATAATGAGTGGCACAAGAAAAGTTTTTATTGCTAATGGATTCACCGGAAGAAAAACCGTTAAGTAATTTAATAGGTAACTTAAGATCACGAATCCCTCGCCGTTCTGAACCTTCTAATGTGTCGACGGACTTTTGAATGCCCGATCAGAGTTGTCGAGTATGCTACGAAACTCCTTATCTACCTGTTTTGTATGAGCAGTTTCGAGTGGTTGCTTTTGGCCAAAAGCAGAGTATGATTTCATGGGTTTTCTGTAGTTTATATGATTTTATTATGCCGGTATTCTGTATTCATTCACTTTTCATTTTTATGGTTACAGGAGAGTTTTTTCAAGTTGTGCCACAATATGGAGATGGAGAAAAGAACAACGGATCAGAGTTGGGGTTTCTTTAAAAGTAAGCTTATAAGCTTATCAAACTCTCACTAACCTTTGTCCCATTAAACATGGAAAAAAACATCTTAAATTGGAAAATATTTCAAAAAATGAGCTTATGATATATAGGGCGAGACGACTTATTTGCTTATTTTCGGGCAACATAGATAGTGTTCGACCTTTTTTTTTTTGCTGATTTTTTTCACTGCAATTTCATTTCCAGACTGTTGTCAGCCAAAATATCAGCTACATTTGGTATGGCACAAGCCTGCTACCGGGTTTTCGTTACACCTCAGGATACCAGGTGCTCGCATATCCTCTACGAAAGTTGTTTTTAGACTCTGCATTTAAAAGGGCTGTTATTGACAGATCATATGGACGTGGACATCAGGTATATGATTTATTATTCGTGTAACTCAATATCAGAATGCGCGTAACACTTTCTCCAGCTTTTCTTTGCTTCGCTATTATGATGTTGCTTTGCCTTCCCTTGCCACCAGGATGGTAAGATTCGATCTGATAAAATCACTTATGACAAATTTTGTACCATTGTGATAGTTTGTAGTTAGTCTACTACGGTCTATGGTGTAATAGATCTATATAATATGCAAGCTTATTAATCAAGGCCACTCATATTGGGTACGAAAATGCAGTTGTTCAGATAGTTAAGGCTGCTCAATTTGCAAAAGCTCCTATACAGAAACATATCAAGGTTTTTGGTTCATGTGGTGAGTAATTTGTGTCTACAATCTGTTGGTTCTAATCATGGTCGACGAGTCACTTTTGATGTGATTTATCATATTAAAAGTCCCTTACATGTTTATATGTTTAAAGTTTAAACCACATCAAAAGACTACAATACAAACATGTAAGGGGCTTTTAATATGAGAAATCGCATCAATGGCGAAGGGTATTGTTTCAATGTTAACCGTTAGACTACAATACCATGTTACGTGTTTACCATAATCTCTCACAATCTGAAGTTTGTGTGTGTTTAATTCTGTTGATCCTTTATTCATTGCAGTTGCATCAGGGTATTTGATCAAGTGAAGCATGAGCATGTTTAAAACAAAGCTTGAACCATATTTTCAGGTTTCTCTCTGAAACTCATTATAAAGCACACACTGTAGCACACAGAACTACATGTTTGCATTCATAGTTGGTTTACTCGAATTGATTGTGTTGACGAGAGGATTGCTTATATTTTACTGACTGGCACTTGGGTGATACTATTGAAACAAATGCAGGAGAATGATGTAAAGGACAAGTTGCAGTTTCATTTGAAAGTGAAGAAAATGGATCAAGGGTGCAGCCGTTCGTTCGTTGCTTCTTTGCTCATTGAGGTTCAATTTATATCAAGTTTAAAGAGATTAAAATTATGTGTCAACTGTATAAAAACTTTAAAACTGCAATTAAAGAACGGCTTTTGCGATATATACTCATTATATGAAAGTTATGAATAAAGTGTGCATTTGGAGTACAAAACTGTACTGCGAAAACTGCAGTGTTCAAAGGCTTATGTACGAGGGTAATGGCTCATTACAAAACGGATAAAAAAATATGCTTCGACCAGACCCGCTGCAACGCAGCGGGCTTCCCCACTTGTTGAAACTATATCACATGGGAGATTAAATTATATTTCTGTATTATCTGGGTTGTCCCGTAGTATTTGGAGGCATGTGCAATAACTTTATAATAGGCCCTTTAACTCTAAAACCGTATATATTCAACAAATTTGTAAATAGTGATTTTATTATGCTGTAGTCTAATATCACTCAAATTGCAACTCACCATTCTGATTTACAACATCTTTTATTTCTCGGTGAGATGACTGAATTTTCTAAACATTTTAGGTTAACTCGTAAATGTTAAACTGTTACTATTCTTTTATAAACAAGTAAGAGGGTATTCTTTTCCACTTAATGAGTTTGCACAAATCCTTATTTCTTCTTATTTGGGAGCCCTACAAAAACACCTATCTCTCTCACACACACAAATAAGTGGCTAAACTGCAAGGCTGTCAAGATTGCGATTCCACGTAGGATTGTTTTTGTCTTTGCAAGATCGAGATCATAAGATCGGATCGCGATCCTACAATCCTACCAATTTATCATATTTTGTAAACAAATGATATACAAGTCAAACTGTTTTACATTTTTACTCAACGTCAAAGATAAATTCATATAATATCCTCTTGAAAATGACAAAGTTCAAATTTTAAACACTAAAGTATTAGTAAAACACAAAAAAGTCAAGTTTGAATCGTTACATTAACGATTTAGTGGAATAATATTACATAACATAGGTCCTAAATGTCTCAAAACATACGAGCTATCAACATGATTTAAGAAAACAAACATTTCGTAAGTGGCATTCCAAAACATACCCTTTGATTAGTTTAATAACAGTGAAGTAAAGTAAATTAAACTATTAAACACTTTTAAACTATAATCTATTTAGGAAAGTAGAAAATATGTATAAACTATAATCTATTTAGAAAATGAAATAATAGTGGTTTACTCATTAGATATTAGTAAAACACACGATTGTTTTTTTTGCCTAAGCAAGTGGGATGGACTTAAAAAAAAAAAAAAAAAAAAAAAAAAAAAAAAAAAAAAAAGTAAGAGTGAACTCAGATCGCATGTCAATCCTACGATCTTACTTACGATCCTACCTCAGATGCGATCCTTCCACGATCTTATGTTAGCTTCGCTTTTTTATAAAGATAACGTCACACATGTGAAATGGACTAGATTAGATACTACAGGGACTACTATTATCATAGCACTTGTAGGACCGTAGAACAACCTAAATCACTTATGAATCATGCTTAAATCTAGAGAGAGAAAATAAGTAGAGAGAGAGAGTAGAAGGGAACTCCTAGTGTGTGAAAATAATAACCTTGATATTACTAAGAGCACCAACCTCAAAATGAGATATTACAAGAGTATTTATACTAGTAGTCTAGGGCATCATTTATCTTTTACCTTATTACATTAATGGCCCTTAGACTTTTACAAAACATGAATACTAAGCATAAACTTTATCATAATGATATTCTAAAGCAACCTATAACAATACATTAATGACCGACACTTTTTATAAATAAAAATATGATTCTAACAATCTCCCCCTAAGTGTTGGTCATTGAGGTTGTGCGACGTCATCATCTTTGTCTTTAAACTTTAACATTCATAGCTCTTGACGTCTTTAAGAATCACTAGATGAATCATAGTTCCAGTTCATCATGCTTTATTGTTGTTGAAGTGATCCAATTATGTCATCTGCCTTTCGTCACTTCTGTGTTTGTGGTGGTTGTCTGCCATTCCAACATGCTCATACGTCTTAAGTCTTTGTGATACATGCATTTGTTATTCCCGTTCTTTCACTTTAATCTTTGTCACTTTACTTTGTAGATTCTTCTTTTTGGCGTAGAATCTTTCTTTGACTGTTGCTATCCTTTGATCTTTGTGAGAACTTTTCTTTGACCATGTGGAATCCATTTCCATGGAGATGATGTATAGCTGCAGATAAACAATTAGCTATAAATCAACCGGTACTTATAGATAAGGAATTAGAGATCGTCAACAGCATAGTGTGAAGACTCCTTCTAACCCTTACCATGACCGTTCCCATTTCAGATACTCCCGAGGGAGCTTACGAGACCTACTAAGTGTAACACCCCCAAAATACCGCAGCGGAAGACTGTGTCATAGGGATGCTACTTCATAATACAAAGTACAAGTTATAGAAAACGAACTCTAAATGAGACGTTTTGAAAAGTTACCATTCGATTAATGAATTCAAAGTTACAAACATGAGATTCCAAAGTATGATACATAAATGTATACAAAATGTTGAATGGTAAATGATAAAAGCGTAAGTCTTCAGAATATGCAGCTTGACTCTAAGTTCCACGCACTAGCTATCGCCATACAAACCTAAGATAAACATGCTAAAGTGTCAACACAATGGTTGGTGAGTTCATAGAGTTTGTCTTAAAACAGTTGAAAAGCCTTAAAAGAATATTCGCACAGCAAAGGCATCGTGAATCCACTCAGTTGCAAGTCCCGCCATAAGAGACTTGTAACCTGTGTGTTCACAACCCACTGCTAACATATAGTATAATAAAGACATGTATAAGTTCATCAAAACAATTAAGCAATTAGTTGTGAGTCTACACTTCATCTCCGAAGACCTCACGTTTATGATGTATCCAACATTCGCAAATGTTAGGATGTATCAATAGCCTCAATGGTCATCCAACAACTTAATTTGGAGCCACCGGAAGTCTCAATGGTCATCCAACAACTTAATTTGGAGCCACTGGAAGTTTCACAATTAAGTATAACGCAATCTTGTATATATGAAATCAAGTATAATGCGATCAAGTATAAGACAATCACGTATAGAACAATCAAGTATAATGCGATCAAGTATTTGTACAAGTAAGCAAGTAGTTGTGCATGTATCCCCCCCAAAGAGTTAAAACAAGTATGAAAAAGTAGGGGCTATGACTCACCTTAAGCTTATGTAATGAGAAATGAAAGTGGTAGTCGAATCGCGAAAGTCTCTAAGAGCAGCCTATAATAGAACGTTGCGACTTAGGTTTGGAGTAACGTCTAAGAATACGAAGAATTGCCTATATATGTCTTGCATATAGTTCATGATGTAGTACTTAGTATATAGTGTAAGTCTTTGAATATAAATGGTTTATGAAATATGTATAGGTTGTATATCTCTTACTACCGTTCGGGCCGACATAATTCAGAAGTCATGGAGTAAACGTTCGAGGAGCCAGGACACTTTAATTCGTAAATCCACAACTCATCTCGACGGCTTACTTAATGAACTCCTCACATGAGGCTCCCTACTATTGTAGTATTTGATAACATATATATTAGTTTTTGATCTTTAATAGTTATATGGTCTTTAGCCGTGGCTTTGCCGTGACCTTGTTCATTGTTACCATGGTCTTGAGACTCAACCTTGGCTTTAGCCATGGTTGTGGTCTTGGCTTTAGGTCATTAGACCTCTTGGTCTCATCTAATTATAATGATTATATAGTTATTTTGGTCTAAAAATGGGCTGTTAAGAATTTGAAGAAAATATCACTCGGAAAGCATTTTCAGGGCTCGAGCCGGACAACTTTCGTGTTTTAACTTTTTGATGAATCGGAGCAGAAGGGTGACTTTCAAAATGGCAGAATGCAAAACAGTAGGGTATAGGCAGTTTCGGCGTTTTGGTTTCGCTAACTTCTTATGGCCATAACTTTTAACTCGTGTACTCTTTTTAGGTGATTCAAGTTTCTATGTTTTCCTTGTTAAGTCCTCTTTCACAATAAGTAAGTTTCAAATATCATAGTTATACTATTTTGGTCGTGGTTCTCCATAAAAGTCACTAGTTTACTTGTTTACTTAACATAAAGTTAACATATATATACCATAACTTGTTTTACTAGTTTTTATACATCATGAACATAATACAAAGACCATATATAGCATGAAAGAAACATAATAAGTATCAAAATGATATTGAGCAAGAAAGTGTAATAGGATTTCTTACAACTTTTGGCTTTCACTTAAGAAAGGGAAGTCAAGTATGAACTAGGACACTAAACCTATGCTTGCAAACCCTTCACCACAACTCTTGTAACCCTTGCTAGCCTTGATCTAACCCTTGTGAAAACCATTTAACTTCAGCCCTAGTAACCTTGTGTAGCTCCTAATTCAACCATGGAATCACCAAACAAACTTAAGAACTAGGTAGAGAATACTAAGACCTTGAACTCTTATGTGTAACTTATAGTTTGAAGATCAAAGGATCATGGTGCTAGGGATTTGTTGTGTGTCATTTTTATTGATGAAGAAAGAAAGGAGAATGAGTTTTCTAAGTCATGTGTGATCATTTATATAGGCTAGGATGAGGAGGTTAGGAAGGTGTTAGGAAAGTGCCTAAACTTGGTGACCAAGTTTTAAATAAGTATGATCTAATGGCTAAATCATGAGATGAAGCCACAAGTGTGAATCCCCCCCCAAATGGCGGTTCAAGATGGATAAGGGTGACTAGATGATGACTCTTGGTGCTATCTTGCTTAGTTTGTGCATTTTGACTCCGTAAAATGCTAACCGTAAGTTATTAAGCCACGAAACGTAAAACCGGGTATCCTAAAAATATGAAACTTGAAAGTATGGTTAAACATGTCCATATACTCCATAATAAAATATAAAATGAGTGGTAGGTTCTATTGGGGTGCTCAAACCCTGCTAAAACTAGAAACACGGGTCTAAAACGCGCAATTCGCGTAAAACGCTGAACTGGAAAACGTAAAATTCCAAAACTTTTGGAATTGTCCTAAAATGAGAGAAAATCATATTTCTATAGTTTATAATGTTTTATGGACATATCGGGATGCTAGAATGACGTTTAAACCTAAAAGTAAATCTCGGACACGGCTTTGTGATTTTTGAAGAAATGATCCGATGAGTGTCAAACTCTCGGATTATTATTAAAATAGTTTAACTTACGAGAATATGAAATAAAAATTTTGGGAGTGAATAGTAAAAGTGAATAGTAAAAATGAATAGTGAAATTTTCGGGAATAAAAGTTAACCTGAAATTGCGAATTGTTACAGTCTCTACCCCTTAAGGAGAACTTCGTCCCGAAGTTCAGTTGATGTTAACTACTTACGGTGTGTCTAAGAGAATTCGGGATCTCTAATATAGTGGTGTTCACTCTGATTCGTCTAAGGTTCTGGTTAAGGAGTTGTATCGGATGTGAATAAGCCCACTTATTTATAACTCTTTACTTACATAAAGAAGCGTCCAAATTTATGTAAGTAAGGAATCATAAACTCATGGTTCGGTGATTTACAATTTCTTTATTTAAATGAAGAGGCGTCCCAATCCATTTAAATAAGGAGATTCTAAAACATCCTACTTAAGAATTTCCGACACAAAATCCGCCTTCTGAGGCAGATGGTAAGATAATCCAGTCATCAAATCCCTAAAGATAAGCAATAATATTATTTAACTCAAATCTTGTGTCTCATCAAACAAGAACTGTCACAAGATCAAGTTAACTAATTAGTTATTACTGAACTCCATGTTTTTAATGACTCGACGAATCTCTGGGGCTCCTTATAATACTAAAGTAACATCATCTAACTGCGTGGAACTAAACCAACAACTAACAAAAGCATATGTGTATGTAGTGTGTGTAAGGCAAATAAAGAGGAGAGTCTTAACGTATATAGTAGTTATAGTCTAGGCACTAAATGCAACCTAGTTCTCTATAACCAAGGCTCTGGTACCAATCTATAACACCCCCAAAATACCGCAGCGGAAGACTGTGTCATAGGGATGCTACTTCATAATACAAAGTACAAGTTATAGAAAACGAACTCTAAATGAGACGTTTTGAAAAGTTACCATTCGATTAATGAATTCAAATTTACAAACATGAGATTCCAAAGTATGATACATAAATGTATACAAAATGTTGAATGGTAAATGATAAAAGCGTAAGTCTTCAGAATATGCAGCTTGACTCTAAGTTCCACGCACTAGCTATCGCCATACTAACCTGAGAGAAACATGCTAAAAGTGTCAACACAATGGTTGGTTAGTTCATAGAGTTTGTCTTAAAACAGTTGAAAAGCCTTAAAAGAATATTCGCACAGCAAAGGCATCGTGAATCCACTCAGTTGCAAGTCCCGCCATAAGAGACTTGTAACCTGTGTGTTCACAACCCACTGCTAACATATAGTATAATAAAGACATGTATAAGTTCATCAAAACAATTAATCAATTAGTTGTGAGTCTACACTTCATCTCCGAAGACCTCACGTTTATGATGTATCCAACATTCACAAATGTTAGGATGTATCACTAGCCTCAATGGTCATCCAACAACTTAATTTGGAGCCACCGGAAGTGATTGGCTCCAAACGGTCAACCTAAATTGACCAGGGAATGGTCAACAAGGTCAAACTGCCTAGAGTCAATGCTCCGCGGAAGTATAAGGTTTCCCCGGGTCGTTATGTCCCGACGAGGTGTGAATGGCTAACAAACGGTTTCGTGATCGGGTGAATTTGGACAGAAAGGGGTTTTGAGTTATTTGAACTAAGGAATATACGAAGAAATAGCTTAAACAAGCTATCTGAATAAGACGGGAAACTAGAAAAAACCAGAAACGATTAAAACCTAAAAACGCGTACGTTACGTTTAAATAAAACGTAAACGTACGAGATAAAACGTAAAAATTGAAATCTGAAAACCCCCAGGGGGTGAAAATGACTTTTTTACAAACTAAAAGGTAACAGAAAATTTTTAAAAAAAGAAAATAAATTTTTACACTATTTAATTATTTAATATTAATTAAAAACTATTTAATACTTATTATTAATACTTAAATAACTAAAATGCAATATAATATTATTTAAATACTAAAAAGGTGAAAATAAAATTTCTAAAATTATAAAATAACTAAAAACAAGTTTTAAAATTAAAAATAAGTGTTTTTGTCTTTTTGTGGTTTTTCTATTAATTAATTACTTATTAATTACTAATTAACTAATTAAACTATTTTAAATTAAGATGAACTTTTGGAAAAATCAAAACAATTAAACTATTTTAAATTAAGATAAAATAACTAAAAACAAGTTTCACAACTTAAAAGCAAATACACAAATCAAAACAATTACATGAACTTTTGGAAAAATCTGATGTCTACAATTTTGACTTTTGCTAAAAACTTAGAACTTTGACTTTTTTGGACTTTGATTGATCCTTGTGAACTTTTTATGATTAGTTATGTTGTGTTAACACCAAATGAAGGTAAATGAACAAGTTTTAAACCAAAAATGTGAGAATGAGAGCCAACAGATCCAACAGTGGACTGTTGGAGTGGTGGTTTGTGATTTTTGACTATTTGCTCACAAATGACCAAGTAATTGATCACATTGGGCTGATATACACCTAAGAACAATATACCAAATATTTTAGACTCAAAATAACAACAACACTACCTAATGCAATGCAATGCCAAACACTCCCTTAACACTACTAATTATGAGATTTCAAAGAAAATGGACAACCTAAGCTATAACACTGACAACTGAGTTTACATTAAACAAATATAAGCACAATGCAACTGAATTGAACACTTGTTACCCACAGCTACAGTAAATACAAGAATATGAAAAATTAAGCTTACAGTGGACCTTGTGAGGTTTCAATCAAGAACTTAGGACCCAATATTATAACCTAAAGTCTCCCCTGAGATTCTAAACCATTTTCCACTTTCTTCTTCACTTCTTTTTCTGCTTTTTGATTTTCCAATGATTTATTGGAATTTTAAGTATTTTTAGTGAAGTGATTAAAAACTGATTCTAAGGAGTTGAAACCTTCTGAAAACGTTTAAGTAGGCTTATATTATTATAAAGGAACTCAGAACAACAACATTTAACACTAATAAGTGAATTTGTCAGTTTCACTTAGAAATGCTAAAATTGAATTTAGTAAACAAGAGTGAAATTAAGATTACCCAAAGTTAAGAATACATTAAGAACATTGATTACAACATTTCTTTGCTTAAAAAACAAGACTGAGAGGTAAAATAAATTAAAAACGACATAAAAATGTAAAATTACACTACTCCTACTCTACTACTCTTTTTCTTCCTTCTTTTTCTTTATTTTATAGTCCTGGAGGTCCACTGAATCTTTCCCACTTGTCCTTAGCCATTGGATTGGCTCCATGTGATCTTGGCCGTTCAAATTGTTTTTGGCGGCAAAAAGGGATTTGGCAGAATTGAGTGGTGTTTGGTGGGAATTTAATGAGGAGGGGGGAAGGTAAGGGTTGGTGATAGTTTTAATTATAGTTGGTGAGGTTTTTGTGGAGGGGGGGGGGGGGAACACAGTTGCAGAAATCGTGGGAAAAGGGGCGATGAACAGTGACTGTGGTGTGTGGGTGTTGATCGGGTCAAACTGGGGAGGACGGGGTAATATTAGTTTTAGGTTTGGGCTCAGGTTGGGCTTGTTTTGGTGGACTCATGGATCAGGCTTTTAGGATAAAGGGTGGTTTGGTTAGTTTGTTTATTTATTTTAAGTAATAAAAACCACAAGGACCATTTTTGTAATTTTCATAAAAGTTTAGGGACTGAAATGGTACAAACTCCAAGGTTATCATAAGGGACCATTCATGCATAGCTTAAACATCCAAAACCATTTTTTGCAATTTTTGTACTTTTCAAAATTCCCGGGGACCATTTTTGTAAAATTCCAAACTATGAGGACCAAATATGTAACTTCCTCAAACTTCACCCCGAGGACTAAAAATGATTTTTGTAACTTCCCCAGGACCAACATTGAATGATTTTCCAAAAATATCCCACCAGGGACCTTTTCTGCCAATATTTGAAACTCCAGGGACCAAAACTGTAAATTCTCAAAACTTTTCAGATTTTTCACCAAAGGACAAAATATGACAACTTATGATTGTAAAAGTACCTTTGGTGATATTTTTCCATATTTTGAATATCCAGGGACTAGTTTTGTAATTTTATGAAAGTTGGGGGACTAAAACTGCCAATTTTGTAAACTTTGTGCGTTTTTTATTTGTTTTTGCTCATTTTGCATCTAAAACATATAAAACACAATTTTGAAATATTTTCAGTATTTTGATGCATTACTGAGTGTTTTTGTATGTTTTGCAGTTCAGATTAGACCAAAAATGATGAGTGTTTGAGCACTCATCAATCCCCCACACTAAACTATTGCTAGTCCCTAGCAATACTGTTTTGAAAACTTGATGGATTTTAAACTCTTTACCAAAAGCCATCACTTCTGGAGTAGCCAGGTGTAAGAACTGTGGCACACCTGATAACCGTGTGATTTTTAGCAAACCACCAGCTATCAACGGATTTGAGTAGTCTTTACCAAAAGCCGTTTGCTTCTGGACTAGCCAGCTCTTGATGGAATAGTCAACATCTTGGTGAGCTGATTACCAATTATGGATTTTCCACGGCCTTTACCACAAGCCATAATCTTGCGGGCTAGCCAACTCATTTGTTTTTGGGGAGTTGAGGAACCATACAATTTTGGGCAAATTGCAAGCCATAAACGGATTTGAGATGTCGTTACCAAGAGCTGTTTGCTCCTGGACTAGCCAATCCTTTTTGTCGCTTAGACAAGGCGGACTGATTACCACAAAAATTTTGAAGCACCAGTGAAAAATTTTTAAAATTTTTGAATTTTGGCTAAAACGGGGGTATTATATAGTAAAATGTGATAAAATTCGCTAGCATAGCGAAATACCCCCCACACTAAACATGAATATTGTCCTCAATATTCAAAATCCCGGCTATTATGCCGACATTTTGAACGTAAAAGGGCAATATTACAAGCTAAGCGTGGAAAACACCATTTTGTATTTTCACTTCTGTAATCATAGCATGAGGGACTCCCCCACACTTAGGGTGAAAACCCTTTAAGCATGCTTTGTTTTTGTTTACCGAGTCACTAGCGTGACTCGACCCCGAATTCATTTGTCCTTGGGGAAGCATGATGTGGAAGAAACAATCTCAATCGGACTTTCATTCAAGATGTTTGGACAAACATTTGAAGCACGTGAAAGTTCCACACCGATGAGATAAGTATCCGGCTCAAGATAATGGTACATGAAAATGCCGGGATCAAAGATGGTATCCTCACTCCCGAAGGAGTGAAGAACAAGAGAAGTCACCCTGTAGGTGAAGAAAAGGAAGAAAATCATGATAAAAAGCATGATTTGATCTTCTTCCTCAAGAGGAGGCTCAATAGCCTGAGTTTGGATTTCAAAGGGTAAGCTCGTAAACAACCCGGGAGGGTGGGTGGGAATTTGCAAATCCTCATGATTGAGTGCATCTCCCCCCGGGCTATCAAACTCCGGAGGAGTCATGATATGATGAGCGAGTTCACCGGAGAACTCTTCATAAAGAGAATTATTCACAAGATGTGAATTTGTGAACTCATGTTCCATTGTGGACTCATCACAATCCTCGTCAAAGATTGGATTGTTAGAAATCAGAGTGAATTCAGATCCGAATTCAAATAGAGGATTGGTGAGAGTGGTGTTGAATGTTTCGGGAACCAAGAGATTATCATTCTCTATTGGACTGTTGGGATAAGAAGTGAGTGCCGGATCATGATATAGGAGACTTTCAATTTCTCCTAGATCGGCTTGGAAATCGAGGAGACCATCATCACCTTCTAATGAAAGTGGATTGATGTGAGTAAGTTCATCAGCGAACTCCTCAAGAAGAGGATCAACATCAGAATGAGGCGGTGGTGCCTCGATATACTCAATGTCTCCATGAGATGTGCAATCATCATTAAAATCTGAGAAAGTCTCAAAATGATCGTTTGAACACTCAAGAGGTGAAGGAATATCACACATATCATCCAAAGTTCCCTGTGACTCTCCTGGGATTGGGATAAGGATCTCAACACTAGACTTTATTAATTCGTCCGATTCCTTATTAGGAGCAGTGCTAAGATGCTCATCCCCCATGATCAGAGAGTGAGTGTGAACTCCGGGTGTGATAACAACAGACTGAGGGAGTTGAGAAGGACTAGCAGACAGGGGTTTTATAAATTTCATTTGTTCTTCTGCTAGTAATTCTATCATAGTCTTTTCTCCCTGATTTTCCATGGAAGGAATTGCTATAGATGAACTTGATGAACCCTTACAGAATTGAGAAAAATCAAGGGTGACTTCATCATCACTATCATCGTCGTAAAGAGCAGCATTACGAAATATGGCACGTGTTTTAGCCGCTCTTTGCTCAGCAAGTAATTCTTCGATGCTCTTTTCGTTTCTAGCTTCTCGTTCTTCGGCAAATAATTCTGCCACGGATTTTTGACGAGAATCTTGAAATGATGTAATAGCCAACTCCTCCTTAAGCTCTTTCAATATCTTAAGAGCCTCTATTAAAATGTCTTGCTCAGTAACAAGAGGAGTTGCTTGGGACATCTGGTATTGTGGAGGTGGGTCTGAAAACGAATAGTCGTAATTGTTACAAGGAAACGGATTCCCTGTTTGACAATCAGAGCTAGTGTGTGGACCTCCACAATACTCACAACAGTAAAACTAATGTGGCTGTGAGTCGTGTGTGCTGTAGTCATAATTGTTATCAGGAAACTGCTCATAGACAAGCGTGTTTCCCGATTGACAATCAGAACTGTAGTGTGGACCACCACAGTACTGACAACAGTAAAACTGTTGAGTCTGGCTTGGTGTATCTTGATACGAAGCATCATTGAAGTTTGGATAATATGATTCTTGCTCGTATGAATGTGTTGGGTAATTGGAAAAATTTGAAGAGTCGTTGAATGAGTTTTGATTAGGATCATAAGCAAATGAATTACTCGACCCACAAAACAAACAACTCCCGTTTTGGATATCATTACCACATTGTACACATGTACACCAACGACATGGCAAACCAAAAAGTGGCTCACCACAACCAACACAAGGAATAAAAGCCGGAGGTGGGACAAGTGGTGTGCTCTTATAGCTAGCAATTTCCACCACTTCTGTTATGGTCTCGAGTTTTGGTTCTTGATAAACGTGAAGATTGGGCAAGTCGTTCTTTTCAGTCACTGCCCTAAGCTCTGTACGTTTGCTTAACGACCTTATAACCTTATATCGTGAAAGGCTAGGATCAATTGTGAGCTTAGGTTTTTGGACAACCGTAGGTTTGACGTATTTAGCACTTCCATCGTCAGATGGAAGTACATGGTCCTTTGTTACCTCGGTTTCTTGATTCATTTCCCTCACCGGAGAGGGAATAGGAATCGAAGGTCCATCATGATCAACACGACATCTCGATATTTTTGACAAGGCCATAAGTTTTTCAATTTTACTCTCAAAGGCCCATTGTTCAAAGAAATCGTCATCGAGAGATGTCATTTAGAATAATACATGAAAGGGGTATAAGAAGGTAGAATCAAACGGATAGAGGGTAAGGAAAAATATTTTTGGGTTTTTATGAAAAGATATGAACAAGGATGGATAAATGTACAATGGAATGAATTCCAGAATCACTAATCAGAAAAACCGTTTAGATAAACGCGCACAACCTCCCCGGCAGCGGCGCTAAAAATTTGATTGGCTCTAAACGGTCAACCTAAATTGACCAGGGAATGGTCAACAAGGTCAAACTGCCTAGAGTCAATGCTCCGCGGAAGTATAAGGTTTCCCCGGGTCGTTATGTCCCGACGAGGTATGAATGGCTAACAAACGGTTTTGTGATCGGGTGAATTTGGACAGAAAGGGGTTTTGAGTTATTTGAACTAAGGAATATATGAAGAAATAGCTTAAACAAGCTATCTGAATAAGACGGGAAACTAGAAAAAACCAGAAACGATTAAAACCTAAAAACGCGTACGTTACGTTTAAATAAAACGTAAACGTACGAGATAAAACGTAAAAATTGAAATCTGAAAACCCCCAGGGGGTGAAAATGACTTTTTTACAAACTAAAAGGTAAAATAAAATTTTTAGAAAAAGAAAATAAATTTTTACACTATTTAATTATTTAATATTAATTAAAAACTATTTAATACTTATTATTAATACTTAAATAACTAAAATGCAATATAATATTATTTAAATACTAAAAAGGTGAAAATAAAATTTCTAAAATTATAAAATAACTAAAAACAAGTTTTAAAATTAAAAATAAGTGTTTTTGTCTTTTTGTGGTTTTTCTATTAATTAATTACTTATTAATTACTAATTAACTAATTAAACTATTTTAAATTAAGAAAAATACTAAATGAACAGTAAAAATTCTAAGAAAATTTCTAAAAATATTTTATAACATATAAAAGCTATAAAAAATATAAAAACTTGGTTTTACTTAATAAAAACTAATAATGCTATTTAAAACTAATTATTAATTAATAATTAATAAAATTAAGATTAATTCTAATAAATACTAAATGATAAAATAAAAATCTGAGAAAATTATTATAAATACTTTAATATAAGAGGTAATTAATAAAAATATAAAAATAACAAGTACTTAATTAAAATCTAAAAATGAAAAATAAAATTTAAATAAAATTAAATAGAAACTATCACTTAAAATTACTTTGTTTTTTCTGGATTTTCTTTTTGGAAAACTAGTTTACAACAAAAAACATGAAACTTTAATAAAAACAACTTTGGCGGAAGTTAAAAATAAGCAAAGCAAGTGCTTATTTGGTTGATAGTTGACTTTGGTCAACTGTCAAGGGAAAATGGTAATGTGGACTACTAGAGGGCCCCACAAAGGATAAGTCTAACACAAATAAGCTATGAGAACTAAAATAAGCTAGAAAAAGCAACTTGGGACCACAGAATAAGCAGATGGGTCAAAATAAGCAATTCCAACAACTATTTGACACTCAGAATTGGGACAGAATTTAAGGGCAATTCCCAGTGGGTCCCAGGTGGTTTGAGGTCAAATAAATGGTCAAAGGAGGAACCCTACTAGGAGGGGGGTTGAAATGGACCAATTTGGAAGGTTGTGGACCATTGTTGTGGCTGGAAAACCACCACCAATTGGTGGTGGTGGAACTGTGGTGCAGCTGATGCAGCAAGGGTGTTCCCTGCAGCCTCGTTTGGGGCAATGTGGGGCCCACAAATAAATTCACAAAAATGTAAACAGGCAAGGACTTAAATCATGAGCTGGTAGAGTACAAATAGGAAAAAGTTTCACAACTTAAAAGCAAATACACAAATCAAAACAATTACATGAACTTTTGGAAAAATCTGATGTCTACAATTTTGACTTTTGCTAAAAACTTAGAACTTTGACTTTTTTGGACTTTGATTGATCCTTGTGAACTTTTTATGATTAGTTATGTTGTGTTAACACCAAATGAAGGTAAATGAACAAGTTTTAAACCAAAAATGTGAGAATGAGAGCCAACAGATCCAACAGTGGACTGTTGGAGTGGTGGTTTGTGATTTTTGACTATTTGCTCACAAATGACCAAGTAATTGATCACATTGGGCTGATATACACCTAAGAACAATATACCAAATATTTTAGACTCAAAATAACAACAACACTACCTAATGCAATGCAATGCCAAACACTCCCTTAACATTACTAATTATGAGATTTCAAAGAAAATGGACAACCTAAGCTATAACACTGACAACTGAGTTTACATTAAACAAATATAAGCACAATACAACTGAATTGAACACTTGTTACCCACAGCTACAGTAAATACAAGAATATGAAAAATTAAGCATACAGTGGACCTTGTGAGGTTTCAATCAAGAACTTAGGACCCAATATTATAACCTAAAGTCTCCCCTGAGATTCTAAACCATTTTCCACTTTTTCTTCACTTCTTTTTCTGCTTTTTGATTTTCCAATGATTTATTGGAATTTTAAGTATTTTTAGTAAAGTGATTAAAAACTGATTCTAAGGAGTTGAAACCTTCTGAAAACGTTTAAGTAGGCTTATATTATTATAAAGGAACTCAGAACAACAACATTTAACACTAATAAGTGAATTTGTTAGTTTCACTTAGAAATGCTAAAATTGAATTTAGTAAACAAGAGTGAAATTAAGATTACCTGTAACACCCCGCCTTACGCAAACCACAATATTGTCCGCTTAGCCCGCAGGCTCACGGCTTTGTTTTTGTGGCCTTATTTGAAGACTTCCCAGCAGGTCACCCAGGCCAGTTCTACCCTCACATGAGCACGCTTAACTGCCAGTTCCTAAGAACCCCACACGCAGTAGACCACAAAACGCGTTGTGTCATTATAAGGCGAATGTTATCTTATGAGCCCAGCATCTCTCCAGGCTACAGCCGATGTGGGATTTACCTAGGGTGTTACAATCACCCCCTTAGGGACTCATCGTCCTCGATGAGGTTTGCCCCACCATCCCGAACGGCTCAGGAGTGGCTCTGATACCACTTGTAACACCCCGCCTTACGCAAACCACAATATTGTCCGCTTTGCCCGCAGGCTCACGGCTTTGTTTTTGTGGCCTCATTTGTAGACTTCCCGGCAGGTCACCCAGGCCAGTTCTACCCTCACATGAGCACGCTTAACTGCCAGTTCCTAAGAACCCCACACGCAGTAGACCACAAAACGCGTTGTGTCATTATAAGGCGAATGTTATCTTATGAGCCCAGCATCTCTCCAGGCCACAGCCGATGTGGGATTTGCCTAGGGTGTTACATTACCCAAAGTTAAGAATACATTAAGAACATTGATTACAACATTTCTTTGCTTAAAAAACAAGACTGAGAGGTAAAATAAATTAAAAACGACATAAAAATGTAAAATTACACTACTCCTACTCTACTACTCTTTTTCTTCCTTCTTTTTCTTTCTTTTATAGTCCTGGAGGTCCACTGAATCTTTCCCACTTGTCCTTAGCCATTGGATTGGCTCCATGTGATCTTGGCCGTTCAAATTGTTTTTGGCGGCAAAAAGGGATTTGGCAGAATTGAGTGGTGTTTGGTAGGAATTTAATGAGGAGAGGGGAAGGTTAGGGTTGGTGATAGTTTTAATTATAGTTGGTGAGGTTTTTGTGGAGGGGGGGGGGGGGAACACAGTTGCAGAAATCGTGGGAAAGGGGGTGATGAACAGTGACTGTGGTGTGTGGGTGTTGACCGGGTCAAACTGGGGAGGACGGGGTAATATTAGTTTTAGGTTTGGGCTCAGGTTGGGCTTGTTTTGGTGGACTCATGGATCAGGCTTTTAGGATAAAGGGTGGTTTGGTTAGTTTGTTTATTTATTTTAAGTAATAAAAACCACAAGGACCATTTTTGTAATTTTCATAAAAGTTTAGGGACTGAAATGGTACAAACTCCAAGGTTATCGTAAGGGACCATTCATGCATAGCTTAAACATCCAAAACCATTTTTTGCAATTTTTGTACTTTTCAAAATTCCCGGGGACCATTTTTGTAAAATTCCAAACTATGAGGACCAAATATGTAACTTCCTCAAACTTCACCCCGAGGACTAAAAATGATTTTTGTAACTTCCCCAGGACCAACATTGAATGATTTTCCAAAAATATCCCACCAGGGACCTTTTCTGCCAATATTTGAAACTCCAGGGACCAAAACTGTAAATTCTCAAAACTTTTCAGATTTTTCACCAAAGGACAAAATATGACAACTTATGATTGTAAAAGGACCTTTGGTGATAATTTTCCATGTTTTGAATATCCAGGGACTAGTTTTGTAATTTTATGAAAGTTGGGAGACTGAAACTGCCAATTTTGCAAACTTTGTGCGTTTTTCATTTGTTTTTGCTTATTTTGCATCTAGAACATATAAAACACAATTTTGAAATATTTTCAGTATTTTGATGCATTACTGAGTGTTTTTGTATGTTTTGCAGTTCAGATTAGACCAAAAATGATGAGTGTTTGAGCACTCATCAGGAAGTCTCAATGGTCATCCAACAACTTAATTTGGAGCCACTGGAAGTTTCACAATTAAGTATAACGCAATCATGTATATATGAAATCAAGTATAATGCGATCAAGTATAAGACAATCACGTATAGAACAATCAAGTATAATGCGATCAAGTATTTGTACAAGTAAGCAAGTAGTTGTGCATGTATCCCCCCCCAAAGAGTTAAAACAAGTATGAAAAAGTAGGGGCTATGACTCACCTTAAGCTTATGTAATGAGAAATGAAAGTGGTAGTCGAATCGCGAAAGTCTCTAAGAGCAGCCTATAATAGAACGTTGCGACTTAGGTTTGCAGTAACGTCTAAGAATACGAAGAATTGCCTATATATGTCTTGCATATAGTTCATGATGTAGTACTTAGTATATAGTGTAAGTCTTTGAATATAAATGGTTTATGAAATATGTATAGGTTGTATATCTCTTACTACCGTTCGGGCCGACATAATTCAGAAGTCATGGAGTAAACGTTCGAGGAGCCAGGACACTTTAATTCGTAAATCCACAACTCATCTCGACGGCTTACTTAATGAACTCCTCACATGAGGCTCCCTACTATTGTAGTATTTGATAACATATATATAAGTTTTTGATCTTTAATAGTTATATGGTCTTTAGCCGTGGCTTTTCCGTGACCTTGGTCATTGTTACCATGGTCTTGAGACTCAACCTTGGCTTTATCCATGGTTGTGGTCTTGGCTTTAGGTCATTAGACCTCTTGGTCTCATCTAATTATAATGATTATATAGTTATTTTGGTCTAAAAATGGGCTGTTAAGAATTTGAAGAAAATATCACTCGGAAAGCGTTTTCAGAGCTCGAGCTTCTTTACACCTAAACGAAAACGTTGTTCCGGACAACTTTCGTGTTTTAACTTTTTGATGAATCGGACCAGAAGGGTGACTTTCAAAATGGCAGAATGCAAAACAGTAGGGTATAGGCATAACGTTTTGGTTTCGCTAACTTCTTATGGCCATAACTTTTGACTCGTGTACTCGTTTTAGGTGATTCAAATTGCTATGTTTTCCTTGTTAAGTCCTCTTTAACAGTAAGTAAGTGTCAAATATCATAGTTATACTATTTTGTCGTGGTTCTCCATAAAAGTCACTAGTTTACTTGTTTACTTAACATAAAGTTAACATATATATATACCATAACTTGTTTTATTAGTTTTTATACATCATGAACATAATACAAAGACCATATATAGCATGAATGAAACATAATAAGTATGAAAATGATATTGAGCAAGAAAGTGTAATAGGATTTCTTACAACTTTTGGCTTTCACTTAAGAAAGGGAAGTCAAGTATGAACTAGGACACTAAACCTATGCTTGCAAACCCTTCACCACAACTCTTGTAACCCTTGCTAGCCTTGATTTAACCCTTGTGAAAACCATTTAACTTCAGCCCTAGTAACCTTGTGTAGCTCCTTATTCAACCATGGAATCACCAAACAAACTTAAGAACTAGGTAGAGAATACTAAGACCTTGAACTCTTATGTGTAACTTATAGTTTGAAGATCAAAGGATCATGGTGCTAGGGATTTGTTGTGTGTCATTTTTATTGATGAAGAAAGAAAGGAGAATGAGTTTTCTAAGTCATGTGTGATCATTTATATAGGCTAGGATGAGGAGGTTAGGAAGGTGTTAGGAAAGTGCCTAAACTTGGTGACCAAGTTGTAAATAAGTATGATCTAATGGCTAAAGTCATGAGATGAAGCCACAAGTGTGAATCCCCCCCCCCTAAATGGCGGTTCAAGATGGATAAGGGTGACTAGATGATGACTCTTGGTGCTATCTTGCTTAGTTTGTGCATTTTGACTCCGTAAAATGCTAATCGTAAGTTATTAAGCCACGAAACGTAAAACCGGGTATCCTAAAAATATGAAACTTGAAAGTATTGTTAAAAATGTCAATATACTCCATAATAAAATATAAAATGAGTGGTAGGTTATATTGGGGTGCTCAAACCCTGCTAAAACTGGAAACACGGGTCTAAAACGCGCAATTCGCGTAAAACGCTGAACTGGAAAACGTAAAATTCCAAAACTTTTGGAATTGTCCTAAAATGAGAGAAAATCATATTTATATAGTTTATAATGTTTTATGGACATATCGGGATGCTAGAATGACGTTTAAACCTAAAAGTAAATCTTGGACACGGCTTTGTGACTTTTGAAGAAATGATCCGACGAGTGTCAAACTCTCGGATTATCATTAAAATAGTTTAACTTACGAGAATATGAAATAAAAATTTCGGGAGTGAATAGTAAAAGTAAATAGTAAAAATTAATAGTGAAATTTTCGGGAATAAAAATTAACCTGAAATTGCGAATTGTTACACTAAGTAGCTCAACGAATGGGTGAGTCGTTGGGGATCACTCCATGACTGTAGACCATGTGAAACCACCGTGAACACTAAGCGTAACCCATAAAGAATTACCGAAGTGACCTGCTGTCAGGGCTGTTTGATGTTGACCCTGGCAGGAATTTCCGTTCAATCTTTGAGAAAATACATAAGTAAATTCTCTCATAAACGTTCTCGGCAGATTGCTAAGATCTGCGAAGGACTCTTAGGTTTACATCTGGTGTCCTTAATGATGAACAAGCAGTGTAGAGATATCAAGTGTTCCTTTGAGATCTTTTGATGATTCTCGGGGCTCTAGACTCGATAAGTGCACATTTGGTTTCCTATGCGGAGATTAGGGAGAGGTCTCCTGCTTCAATATCAACCATCTCTAAGAGACAGGTCGATAGATTACACCGGTTCCCCGTGAAAATGAAACAAGCTCTTTTAAGAGAACTTGAGTGGCTAGAAGGTTTAGTGCAGTGCGTCACTGGGTCCATGACGTCTTTATCTTCAATACCGGTGTCACCTTAGCAACAACCAGTAGCATACGAATTGAACCCGGTGTCTGCCCTAAGGTTGAACATATGGAGGGCTATTTCCTTTCACCCTTTTTCATAACTTTTCTTTTTAATTCTTCAACCCCTTCTTTCTCCTTTCTCATTTTCTCCCTTTTTCAATCATACCTAAGGACTTCTAATTCTAATCTATTGGAATTGTCCTTGGGTAGATCCCTCCGGCTCTAGCGGATCATAGGACGGTTTTCCCTAACCTTAGTCACCTTATAACTCCATGACTATCCTATAATTGCCATGAAACCATTTATGAAAATCTCTCAAAGTGTTTATGATAATAAAACACATTGTTGTTACCACTTTGAGAGTTTTGCGAATTTTGAAGGACTCCCCCTTCACATGTGCTCATGAATTTTTAAGAAATTTGCACATGCGTGAGGAGTTTGCACTTTTTGAATTGATCCACTTTCAGTGAACATGACCGATTCGAGACGCGCTAACATCACTAGTTAGACTAGCTTGAAATTATTACCCGTCCTGGTCAAGTCCAAAGAAAGTCTCTCGATACGGTACATTCTACTCACACAAGTCCTATTCGAGACACGCTTACATCACTAGTTGGACTAGCTTGAAATTATTACCCGTCCAGGACAAGTCTTTTCGATTACTGACATTTAAAGCTTCGTCAATTCATTGGTACTTTCTGAGTCGAGCTCTTTTGAGATTCAGTCACAATCTTTAAACATCTTTGATCACGTTTTAATCATGTCTTCTCCCCCTCAAAAATAGCATATCGTGATATTTTTGATATCAACTGATTAAGAAAAAGCTTTTTGGAGAGATAGACAGATTTCATTTTTGCATGAATTCAGAACATTTTTGTTTTTGTACTCCCCCTTAATGATAGCTCATTTTAAAATCAATTAAGGGTTTAGAGGGAGTTATCTTGAGCACTCATTTGATAGATTTTGAGAAATCTTTAGAACAATCTTGAAAAAGTGCTTAAGAATTCAGTTTTGAAAACGAGTTTTTGAAGTCTTTTTCGTTTGTTTAGACTCGAACTTTTTGAAAAAGATTTCGTCCTTGAAAATACGAGTCCTTGATTTGAAATAATCAGAAGTCATCATTCGGGTCCTTATTTGAAATCTTTTCGAGTTATTATACCCGGACCCATGTTTTGAAAAGATTTCACTTTGAAGCACGGGTTTCGTACTGAAGTATACGAAAGCCATTGTGAAGAACTTTTGAGAAACGACATGTTTTAGAAAAACATTTTAAAGAACTCCCTTTCAAGCATCTGTACATGTCCGTATCATTGTTGAATGACATTTCTAGAAACGTACAGAATATTGATTTATACGAGAGACATGTCGTGAGAAGAATATTTTTGGATTTTTTGATTTTATATTGTTTTTCTTTATCACTTTTCTGGGTTTAAAGTTCATTTCAAGGGCATGTGTGCTTATTTATCTCAAAGTCTAGGGGTGGATGGATACATGACTTTCGAAGATACTTGTTTGGGCAAACACTGGTAGAGATAGTGATTAAGACTTGGATTATCTAGTTATACCCGATGTAAGGAGTTACATTGTAGTGCTCACGGGTTATAGCTATCACTTTAAGGAGTTACATTGTAGTACTCAATGTTACACAAAGTTGTGGATAGTTCAAGAGGTGGATATTTCATATACTGTTTGTTGGTTTGGGTATACGACACTACCTATGCTTTAAAGAGTTACGTTGTAGTGTTTAGTATAGGTTCTTAATCACACCATTGTACAAGATTAAGTCACATATCTAAGGGATGTTTACTTCATTTTCAGATTGGTTATACTGGGTTGTTTCTATAGTCATTGGTCATTTACTAGCTAGTTGGAATTTGAAGAGGTCACTTATCGGTTGAAGATAAGAGAGGAGGTTGTAGACAAAGAGAGTCATATCTTAGCGACATATATGCACAGAATGTGCTTCAAAAAGCTGTTTTGGCTTCTAAATTGCATTAGAAGTGTAAAGTACAGGTAATTGTATGGCATGTACACAAGATTATGATGATTCCGATAACTCGTAACCATCAGGATGGAGAAAGACATGCCAAAAGAAGTAGTTTTTCGTCTTCAGTATGTTGGTTGATCGAGGGAACTGTGCTTAATACCAGAGAAGTACCATGAGGTACCAAGTATGTGTACATCAGAGCTTATTACCAACCTTCTATGCAATGTTATGTGAGTTATGTTGTTATGCTGCTACCCGAATGACAACCATGTTCCTACACTCTTGAATCTACTTTATCCGCTGCGAGATGAAAGAAGAGTTGTCGGTTCAGGAGGGAGCAGGAAAAAGAATAAAGGCTCACTAGTTAGGAGGGAGTAATAACCTAACTAGACCATTACAGTTGAAGTTCAGAGCTACAAAGACCTTTGCCGTCAGTGTCAAAGATCATACGCCGAGATCGTCGGAAGAGAGAACTTCAAGTCTGCCTCAGTATCTAGACTATAGAGACTCTGCGCTACAACAACGTCAACATAGTTTACTATTGTTGTAATGTAATGTACATTGTTTATGTATTTATAGGTCTCATGTAACCATTCACATGTGACGATATCTTGGAGGGAGATTGTTAGCTTCGCTTTTTTATAAAGATAACGTCACACGGTTAGAGAGAAAGAGTAGAGAAAGAAGGGAAACTAGGTGTTTTATTTAATAAGAAAGATAAAAGAGTAAATTACACAAAGTCTCACCCCTCCATGGAAGTATGGAGGGGTATATAAAGCCTAACACAAGCTTAACTATTGCAATATTACATAACTATTCCACGTGCTTTGGCTTAACATGAGAGCTAATGTAATCCCGTAAATGTCGTTCCATTTACGTGTTAGGATGATTCCTAACAAAAGATGCTCCAATTTTGGTTTTTAGTGGTGAAAGTTTATTTGGGGAAGTTTAAAGCTGTTTGGGGGGGGGGGGGGGGGGGGGGAATAGCTATTGGGATTTTTGAAATAATTTTCCCAAATAAAATATTTCTTTATAATCCAAAAATAATTTGTAAAATGTATTTTTGAAAAAATATTTTGTCACATTTATAAAAATGTAATGTTTAGAACAAATAAATTATTTCTTTGATCATCCATTAAGTTTTAAACATGTTTGTTCATACCTTGAGTGATTTACATCAGGATAGAAATCTACAACTCTGTTGAAGCATACTTGAGACATCGAGAGATGTTGATATAAGTATGCGTTGATGATTTGTGTTTATAAATAACTTGCACATTTTACGTTATGTATTACAAATTACATGTTTGTCATTATTAAAACCAAAGAAACCGTTTAGTTTAAATTTCGTTGACGAGACGAAAAGTGTTATGATTTTAAGGGGTCATTTAAGGCTTAAATCGTGATTATATGATCAAATAGTGCCTTAAATCGTTACTTTTGTCATTTTAGGTAATTTTGAGAGGAATTATGAAAAAGAAAGTATTTTGGACGTTTTTGGAGAATAAAAGTGAAGAATATGACAAAGTCTCAAATTATGCTGGAAACAGTACCTGACGGCGTCACGCACTACTAGGTGACGGCGTCACTTGTTGACAAAGAGGTGGATAATTATTTTACACTAGACGCACTAGAAAGGAATTTGGAAGTTAAAGAGTGACGGCGTAACGTTATAATTCACCAAGGCCATCACGTATTGGAGTAAAAGGAGACGGCCCAGAAAACTTTACAAGGTGTTGGCGTCAAGAGTGGATCTAGGCCATCAAGGAACCCTAAACACAGCGAGGTGACGGCGTCACGTCCCATAAGGTGACGCCGTCAAAGTTGTAAAATATATATATACTCTTCTAATTTTCATTCATTATGTGTGGAACTTTGGAGAAACTTAGGGTACGAACCCTAGTCGACTTTTGCAGCTATTTTGAGGTTTCTAAACCTTTTTTCTTCCATGATTAATTGAAGATAAGTATTCTATCAATCATTCAATATGTCTATATGTTGTTTGATTCTATCTTACGCTTATATTTCTTTTAACATGCTAGGCTAGGTTTGTTTGTGTTTGCTTAGATGTAATGAAACCTAGCTATTGATTATTGATTGGTGGTTTGTTATTAATTATTGTTGGATGAATGATATCAATGTTAGGGTTAAGAAACCTGGCTAATCTCATATTGGTAACTTGCTTGATGTCTTAAGAAACATGAATCGGATGTGTACTACAATTAGTTGGTTGTGTTTAATGCATAAGAGAATATTAATGAGGCCATGATAGGATACTAAACGTGTCTTCATAGGAAGAGATAGAATCTTATAGAGTTGGGGAAGGACATACATGCCCCCACGAATGGTATTAAGGAATACAACCCGTAATCCACGCAATTGTAACAAACTAATCAATCAATGAAAGATAGCTAGGGAGTATTGAAACCTAAGTAAACACGTTTTTTTTCTCCATATTAGTTTTACACACATTTATTTTCAGTTATTTTATTTTTATTGCATTTGTAGTTATTTGGGTTAGTTGACTTGCAACTAATTCTGCCCACTCTTCCAAAAACCGAGATTTTTACTTGCTTTCCATAAAATATAAAAATACAAAAAGAATCATCCCTCACCTCTAGACCTAGTTTAGATCATTTTCAATCCTAACGAACACTATTCCCTTTGGAGAACGATCAATTCCCTGGTTCTTACCACTACACTATACTACATCGGTTAGGTACACTTGCCTGGCGGGGATTGTAAGCTTCTCAAGATTCCTTGAGAAGTAAAACTTTTGTGTGACAATCCTAATCGCATCAAAGTTTTTGGCGCCGTTGCTGGGGAATAGTTATTGCTTAGGTTGAATTCTATTTTTATTAGGTCTACTTATTAGATTCCTATCTAATGAAATTTTTATTTTCTCTTTATTAGCTTTCTTTAGTCTATCTTTTTCTTTGTGTCTTTTTTTTGTAAAACCATTTTCATTTGTCATCATGGCGGATGAAATTCCATTTAGATCATTAACAATAGAGGAACAATTAGTTTACTCAGATAGATTTGCTTCCTGTTGTTCCAATGAATTTTTAATTGATCTTAGATATATACAAGAAGAGACGGGTGTAAAGTTTGATAGGTTTGATGAATTATGTGCATGTGTGGCTTCTATTAAACAATCATTGTTAGGATCAATTCCTTTTAATCAGACTCTTTGGAAAATTTTTGAGGAAAGCCTCCTAACCGTGAACCATAATTTTAATGAATTAATGGGTTCGTACACATCACAACTTGAGGAAACAATTGAGGAGGATTTAGTCGAACATGATCACATTGAGCAAAAAGAGCTAGGTTTTATGATCAATGACTTTGAATCTCAAGGAACACATGATGAATCCTTTAGTCAAATTGAACATAGTAATCAAGTTATTGAGGAAGATTCTTATGAATCGGACTTAGAACTTGAAATGGCTAGAGAAGGATTTGAGATACTTAGGAACATGTTTGGGTTAGATTCTACTAAAACACATGATGAGAATATAGGTGATATAGAGACAAGGAAGGATGAGGTAAATAGCACAAACCTACAAAGTACCCTACAACTCCCACCGTCACTTGATACATACACACCACCCGTGACTTACATGGAAGAATTAGATGAGACTTTAGGAATCCCAATGGAGGTAGAACCTTTAAACCAAACACAACTAGAGGATATAGGTTTGAATACCTGTAGCCACAACCTTACTCTTGGTTCTAGGGAATTTCCTAGTGTTAATGAACCGGAACCTCAATCTTTACTCAATTTTTCATCCTTAGATATACTTCCCGGAGACCAAAGAGGAACCGACCCACCCATCAACCAATATTAACCGGGTAGTTTTTGGATGAAGGAAGCTATTCACTCACCCCCTTCACATCACGTGGCATATTTCCACCCTAAGAGTGTGTATCGCTACTTTCACCCGCACTTAATCCTAAGTGTAGGGAAAAGCTCCCTTATTTCCGTTAAATAAGGGTAGAGTCAGGATCTTGACTCGAACAAAAACAAGCGCTTCTTGGGAGGCAACCCAAGCTTTTAATTGTTTGTTTGTTTGTTTGCTTTTATTTGATTTCATATATATGCTTTATCCTATTGTTCATTGTTCATGTATCAAATAAATTGTGAAAATGGTTTATTTTGTCTTTAACCTCGTCTTAATTACATATAAAGGTATTTTGCAAAAAGATAAGTGTAGGGAAGATCATATTTATTTTTAAGAACAAATTGAACATGAACAAAAGCAATTAAAGATATGCATATATATATTTGTGTTTGTTAGAGTCAAATGCTTGTATTGAGTCACAATGAATGTTTTACAGGATTTCCAGGTGTTAAAAGTTAGATTTTTCTAGAAATTTTCTAGAAACAAAATATAAAGAATTATGTCAGATCACTTATGACGGCGTCAGGGGTTATTTCCTGATGGCGTCAGGTGTTATTTCTGAAAAATTTCCAGGTTTTGTTTTAATACTGAAATTGTATAGTTTCATAAAATCTTTAATTTTTAAAACTCCAGGAACCTGTAAACATTTATTTTGCAAGCATTATATCTTTAATTGTTTTGTTTTTATTTCTAAGTCTGGAATTACATCTAGTTGTGATTTTTCTTTGTTCGGATTGATGCCTTGGTTTTTTGTGTTTGTATTCTTAGTTGATTACATATTATATTGGACAAGAAGATGATTTCTATTTCTTATGGGATGCTTTTCATGTTCATTTTCTTGGAGGAAGATTTAATCATGTTACCATTATCATCCACACCGAACGAATCAAGGGAGTATTTGTTTCATTCTTTCATTTTCTTTACTTTTACATCTTTTAATTGAATATTGGGGACAATGTTCAGCTTAAATGAAGATATCTTGGAGAATACCATGACACTTGATTTATGTTTGTTTAATAGTAGATGCGTAATAAAACTGAGAGAAATATTTGTTAGGGCAATTTTGGGACAAAATTTAAATTTTTTTGCAACATATAGGAGTTTACCTTTAGTCTTAATAAGCGTCTCATGGATAGGAGTTGTATGACTAGCACAAAAAATCGTACCACTAAATTTTTTTTTATGAATAAGGTAGTGACCATCCGAGTATGAGATTAATTGACTAACGTGCCAACAATCTAGTGTATGACTTGGTGACCATCCGTTATGCAAATAACGCACCAGCGATCCAAGAAGTGCACTAGTGACCATCCGTTAGTTGAAGCGTCAAAGACTCGTGCCAGCGATCTACTAAATTTATACAGGTGAGGTTCACCCCTAGACTTGTTAGGAAAAGCCTTAGTGCTTATGAGTGTACCGATAGCACTTAGATTCTAGAACTTGCGTTAGTGATTCATTTCGAGACCACAGGTGAGACTACATTCGTGTAGTTCGATTTACAATATGAGAAGAGGCATTAGGATAACCCTTGTTTTAAACCTGTTTTAAAATTACTTGACCAATGAAGCCAAGATACTTGACTAATAGAGTCAAGTAATTTTTCCCACACCTTTGCGATGTACTCATTTTTAGTACACGATACCCCTAGTATACCCCCAGAGCCTATCTTTTTCGTTTCTAACTTTAAGCATTTTACTTAAAGATAGAATTTGTTTACAATCCACCCCAACTGTACACCCAAATCGCATTAGCCTTCCTTGTATGCACTCATCTTTAGTGCATTATTGTTAGTTAATTGTCTAATTGATTACATGGTTGCTAAGTTGAGTCATATCTTGTACATATTGTTTTCGTACGATTGGGACTCATGGGTAAAGTACTAATGATATGGAGTAATGGGGAAGAACGTCAATTATTACCCCCATATGTGCAAAACATTTTAAAGTACTCCAAGTGTTTTGATTATCTTAATTCGAGTCATTAGATTAGTTACATGTAAAGTATTTAAAAGTTCAAGTGTAAGGGGGGAACCGAGGCCCCTATGATGTATTATTTTGGATATTAGGGCAAGAGTGTATGCAATCAAAAAAAAAAAAAAAAAAAAAAAAAAAAAAAAAAAAAATCGAAGAAAATCAAGAAAAAGAAAAAAAAAATAGAAAAAGAAAAGAGAAAAACATACGGACTACCATCCCGTTTCTTTCATTTATGTTTATGATTTTGATTAGCTTAAGTTGAGTTGAGTCTTGGCTTAGCAACGCCTCATTGTACATGTAATTAACCTAGGTGATTAACTTGCCACCAGTGAAATATCCTTTATCCAACAAACCGTGTTTTCCATATCCCTACACCCAACATTATAACCCTTGAAAAGCTCTCTTTGATAGTTTATCTTAGGTGCTTACGCCTAGTGGAGGAGGTTTTTGATCCTTTCCAAATCCTATGGTAATCTATTTTCTATGACAGGTAGTGAGTGATATTTTTTCCATTTCCATTAGTTATATAGGTTTATAACACCCGAGAGATGAGAGTATCAAAACACTATTTGTGAGGTGCTAGTATATGATTTCCGTGCTTATTTGGATTAAGGTAGAAAGATTAGTTGTTGTAATTACTTTTATATTAATGTTAAATGACCCCTAACTTGTATTTTGATTAGAATAAAAGCTCATTTGCTTGAGGACAAGCAAATCCCAAGTGTAAGGGTATTTGATGAGACGAAAAGTGTTATGCTTTTAAGGGGTCATTTAAGCCTTAAATCATGATTATATGATCAAATATTGCCTTAAATCGTTCCTCTTGTCATTTTAGGTACTTTTGAGAGGAATTATGAAAAAGGAAGAATTTTGGACGTTTTTGGAGAATAAAAGTGAAGAATATGACAAAGTCTCAAATTATGCTGGAAACAGTACCTGACGGCGTCACGCATTACTAGGTGACGACGTCACTTGTTGACAAAGAGGTGGATAATTATTTTACACTAGACGCGGCAGAAAGGAATTTGGAAGTTAAAGAGTGACGGCGTCACGTTATAATTCACCAAGGCCATCACGTATTGGAGTAAAAGGAGATGGCCCAGAAAACTTTTCAAGGTGACGGCGTCAAGAGTGGATCTAGGCCATCAAGGAATCCTAAACACGGTGAGGTGACGGCGTCACGTCCCATAAGGTGATGCCGTCAAAGTTTTAAAATCTATATATACTCTTCTAATTTTCATTCATTATGTGTGGAACTTTGGAGAAACTTAGGGTACGAACCCTAGTCCACTTTTACAGCTATTTTGAGGTTTCTAAACCTTTTTTCTTCCATGATTAATTGAAGATAAGTATTTTATGAATCATTCAATATGTCTATGTGTTATTTGATTCTATCTTATGCTTATCTTTCTTTTAACATGCTAGGCTAGGTTTGTTTGTGTTTGCTTAGACGTAATGAAATCTAGCTATTGATTATTGATTGATGGTTTGTTATTAATTGTTGTTGGATGAACGATATCATTGTTAGGCTTAAGAAAACTGGCTAATCTATTATTGGTAACTTACTTGATGTCTTAAGAAGCATGAATCGGATGTGTACTCTGATTAATTGGTTGTGTTTAATGCATAAGAGAATATTAATGAGGCCATGATAAGATACTAAACATGTCGTATTAGGAAGAGATATAATCTTATAGAGTTGGGGAATGACGTATACGCCCCCATGAATGGTATTAAGGAATACAACCCGTCATCCACACAATTGTAACAAACTAATCAATCAATGAAAGATAGCTAGGGAGTAGTGAAACCTAAGTAAACACGTTTTTTTCTCCATATTAGTTTTACACACATTTGTTTTCAGTTATTTTATTTTTATTGCATTTGTAGTTATTTGGGTTAGTTGACTAGCAACTAATTCCGCCCACTCTTCCAAAAACTGAGATTTTTACTTGCTTTCCATAAAATATAAAAATACAAAGAGAATCATCCCTCACCTCTTGACCTAGTTTAGATCATTTTCAATCCTAATGAACACTATTCCCTGTGGAGAACGATCAATTCCCTTGTTCTTACCACTACACTATACTACATCGGTCAGGTACACTTGCCTGACGGGGATTGTAAGCTTCTCAAGATCCCTTGAGAAGTAAAACTTTTGTGTGACAATTCAAATCGCATCAATCATAATATTTGCACTAACAATCTATCCCTTTTTGATGATGACAAATATGTAAACTGTGACACATAGTAAAATGTAAAAGTTACATGTTTACACTTCCTTATCCCTCTTTTGTCGAAGCAAAAATGTAGTCGCCTCGAGCTCTCCCTTGAATTCACTCCCCACTCCCCCTTATTACATTCCTTACGTTTCTTCCCAAAAAGGCGAGCTTGCATCATCCCAGTGAAGTATTCCGTCACCACTATTAGAAAGACTCCGTGCTATGTATTCAAATACCCTCGAGCTCCCCTAGCTCAATGCTTCCCTATGGTGATTGAATCCCCTTGTTTATTTACCTTTGTATCTAGCGGATCCATGGATCAAATTCTTACAAAGGCTTTTCCTACATCAAGGGTTAGCTTCGTGCAACATAATATATAGAAGAATTGGAGCAACATTTGAGGGATAGAGTACACATAGTGATGCGTAGGGATTGCACCAGGCTTTACCTCTCGAGGGATCTCGAGAAGCTTACAACCCCCACCAGGCAGTGTACGTTATCGTTGTAGTATAGTATAGTGACAAGTACCGGGGGATTGATCGTTCAGCTAGGAATAGTTTCGCTAGGATTAGAAAACCTAAATACTAGTTCTAGAGATGAGGGATGATTCTTTTTTATATTTTTTAGAAAGCAAGTAAATATCTCGGGTTTGAAGGATTTGGGCGGAATTAGTTGCTAGCCAACTAACCCAATACTAAGATGCAATCAAAATAGAATACTAAAATGAAAATAAAATTATATTAAACTAAGGTTGTGAGCAATAAGTGGAGAAATGTGTTTACTAAGATTTCACTACTCCCTAGACATCTTTTACACGTTAATTACTTGTTATAGTTGCATGGATGACGGATTGTATTCCTTAATACCATTCATGGGGTGGCGTACTTACTTCCCCAATCCTATGAGTGCCTACTTCACTCCTATGTGGAGCCTGCAAGAAGCTCCTAACATGGGATCATTAGAATTTACCCATGCATTAAATACAACTAATAAAACCTAGCACACATCGGTTCATTTTTACTAAGACGTTCAAGCATGTTACCATTTGGAGATCTTCCAGTTTTCTTAAGCCTAACATTGAAATCATTCATCCAATACAACCATAAACAAGTAATCAACACATAATCAACATCTAGGTTTCATTAGATCTAAGCAAACACAAGATAAATCTAGCCTAGCATGGTGGAATCAAGACAAGAACAAGATATAGACAACCAACACACAGACATATTGATTGAATTAAAAGAACACTTACCTCAATAGCACATGTAAGGTTTCAAGGGTTGAAAACCCTTGAAAAGCTGTAAAATTCGTATATGGTTCGGCCTTAGGGTTTCTCCAAACTTGTTCCTCTTTAATGAATGAAAATTAGAAAACTATATATAGATATTAGAGGCTGACGGCGTCAAGAACAACCTTGTGACGCCGTCATCTCGCCGCCAAAATAATCCTCGGACTGCCTTGATCTACATCTGACGCCGTCATGTTGTCCACTTTTGCAGGCCGTCACGCATTTAACTATTGACGCTCTACTTTGTGACGCCTTCATTTCTGTACTGGGTCGTCATGATCTTTACTCCTGACGCCGTCAAATTCTTCCTCTTGACGCCATCACACACTGTTCCCAGCATGGAAAATTAAGTCTTTGGCGTTTTCTTCACTTTTATGCTCCAAAAACGTCCGAATTGCTTCCTTTTCCAGATTTCACTCCCAAAGTACCTAAAATCACAAAAGGAACGATTTAGGGCAATATTTGATCAAATAAATTCAATTCCAGGCTTAAATGACCCCCTAAAAACGGATCATTTTTCGCCTCATCATATACCCTTACACTTGAGATTTGCTTGTCCTCAAGCAAATGTGCTTTTATTCTAATCAAAATACAAGTTAGGGGTTATTTAACACTAATATAAAAGTAATTACAACAAATAATCGTTCCACTAAAGACCAAAGACAAGCACGGAGGTCATACACAAGCACCTCCCAAATAGTGTTTAGATACTCACATCTCTTGGGTGTAATAAAGTATAAATTACAATATGGAAACAGAAGATATCTCTCACTACCTGTCATAGCAAAATAGATTACCATAGGCTTGGGAAAGGATCAAACCTCCACCACATGGCGTAAGCACCTAGGATAAACTATCAAAGAGGTCTTTTAAAGGGTTGTAACGTTAGGTGTAGGGATGTGAAATGCACGGTTTTGTTGGATATAGGCAGTCTTTACTGGTGGCGAGTTAACAATCTTGGTTAATTACATGTACAATATGGCGTTGCTAAGCCAAGACTAGACTCGACTTAAGCTAATAAATGAAAAGTAACAAAAACATAATGCGCTAAAAATGAGCGCATACACGGAAGGCTAAGGCGATTTGGGTGTACATTTAAGTGGGGTGTAACAAATTCTTCCTTTAAGTAAGATGCTTACAGTTAGAAACAAAAAGATAGGCTCGGAGGGGTGTACTAGGGGTTTCGTGTACTAAAAATGAGTACAACGCTAAGGGTGTGGGAAAAATTAGTTGACTTAACTAGCCAAGTAATATGACTTAAATGGTCAAGTAATTACAATACGGGTTTAACACAAGGGTGATCCTAATGCCTCTTATCATGTAGTAAATCCTACTACACGAATGTAGTCTCACTAGCGGTCTCGGGATGCATCACTAATGCAAGTTCTAGAATCTAAATGCTACCAGAACACTCATAAGCACTAATAGTAAATGCTTTTCCTATCAAATCAAAAGGTGAACCTCACATATTTGGGTGGAAAATTTTTCTAAAAGTACGGTTATGTGCTAGTCATACAATCTCCTATCCATGAGGCGCTTGCTATGGCTAAAGTTTCACTCCTAAATGTTGTAAAAAAATTTAAATTTGGCGCTAAAATTACACTAACAAGTATTTCTCATAGTTTTATTACACATCTACTATTAAACGAACAAACTCAAGCGAAAGTGTATTTGTAAGGTATCATCATTTTACCCTCCCCTTACACTTAGGATGAACATTGTCCCCAATGTTCAAGTAAAGAATGTAAAAGTGAAAAAGTAAAAAGAATGAAATCAAATACTCCCCTGATTCGCTCGGTATGGATAATAAGGTGGCCAGGTTAAATCTTCCTCCAAGAAAATGAACAATCAAAGCTTCCCTTCCAGAATATAAATCATCTTCTTGTCATACATAACCTGTAAATCCTGAGAAAACAGACAAGGCAACCTCGCATAAAATCGGCGACAATCTACATAAGTTACTAAATCCTAGAAAACAAAGTAAGATATAATGCTTGTGGAATGAAGTTTGCAGATTTCCTGGAGATTATAAATCTTAATAATTCAACAATAACTTTAAGAATCCGTTAGAAAAACAAAACCGGTAAAATTTCCAGATTTTTATCCGTGACGCTGTCAAGAGCAAGCTCATGACGCCGTCAGAAGTGACCTGCAGAAGTTCTTATGTTAAGTTTCCGGAAAATTTCTGGAAAAACTTGGTCCTTCTTCCTGGAAAATCCTGCAAAACTTCATTATGACTCGATACAAGCATTTGACTCTAACAAATACGAATATACATGTTCACTTAATATTGTGGAGAATCATGATCGGTTTGTTTCTTAAAAACATATTTGGGGTTTCCCCTTACACTTATCTTTTGCAAAAATACCTTTAGGTGAAGTTAAGACTAGGCCAAACAACAAGGTAAAGTATTTCCACTTTTTAGTTTAGAAGCATGATCTACCAACAATAAAAATAAAGCATGCATACGGAAACAAATAAAATCAAACAAACAAATAATCAAACAAATAAAAAGGGGCTCGGGTTACCTCCCAAGAAGCGCTTGTTTTTGTTCGAGTCACGAGCCTGACTCTACCCTTATTTCACGGATAAAGGTGAGGTTTTCCCTACACTTAGGATTAAGTGCGGGTGATAGTAGCGATACACACCATCTCGGTGGAAGTATGCCACATGAGGAAAGAGTGGTGGATGAATTATATGCTCAAAGGGCTGTGCTCCTATCATCATAACCTTACCTAATTCAATCGGGTTAATGGGTGGATTAAGATTTCTCCTAGAAAGGGATCATTTACTATCAACTTCGAAAGACTCCTAGTTGGGGATCCATCTTGACCTAATAAACCCGGTTTAAACCCATAATGTTTCTTGTGATCAATAATAAATGGGTGATGTAAGCATGTAAGGTCATTTTCCACTCCTATATTGGCTTCCTCTCTACAAGGCTTAGAGTCCACTACCTTTTTCCTAAGACTACCCGGACTATATGGTTTGATGGGTGGATCGGAACCTATTTCAATTCCTAAAGTTTCATCCAAGGATGGAAGATTAGGTAACGGTTTTGGTTGAGGCTCCGGTTCATCAATACTAGGAACTTCCCTAGAACTAAGAGTAAGGTTATCATTATAAGTATTCAAACCTATATTCTCTAGTTGTGTTTGGTTCAAAGGTTCTACCTCTATTGGGGTTCCTAAAGTCTCTTCTACTTCTTCCGGATAAGTCACGGGCGGTGTGTATGCCCCAAATGATGGTAGGACTTGTGGGGTACTTGGTGGGCTTTGATTTTCTACTCTATCCTCCATCTTATCAAGATCACCTATGTGTTCATCTTGTATTAAGGTAGTGCCTAACCATGACATGCACCTAGGTGTCTCAACTCTAATCTTTTTATCCCTAAACAAACTTTTTGATTGAGCCTTCCAAATTGAAAATAGGTCTACACTTACATTTTTTGGGTCCCATGTTCCACTCCTGTATTAGGCATGAATCTCAAAGTTTTCCCATGCGTTTTTGACATCATACTCCCAAAACTCCCCATCTGTTACATAGTCAAGCCTCATTTGGGTTTCGTAGTCGATACGAGTGTGAAATAATTGAAGTAGAGGCAATAAATCAAGACCATAGTGAAGGACTTTTTGTAGTAAGTATTTGAAACGAGTCCATGCATCGGGAAAAGATTCACCATGATGTTGCCGAAACATCAATATGTCATTTTGAAGTGAAAAGGGTAGATTTTGTAGTGGGTTTGGTCGATTGGATGAAAATTTTGGCGGATTCTCGTTCTCCATAATGGTGAACGGAAAAGTCAATGGAAAGGTTTTTACGAACAAAGACACAAAGAAAAGATAGACAAAAGAAAACCTAAAAATAAAAATAAAATCTTACTAGAAAGGAATCTAGCAAGTAGACCTAATAAAAAGAGATTCTAACCTAGACAATAACTATTCCCCGGGCTGCGACGCCAAAAACTTGATGCGTAGGGATTGCACCAGGCTTTACCTCTCGAGGGATCTCGAGAAGCTTACAACCCCCACCAGGCAGTGTACGTGATCGTTGTAGTATAGTATAGTGACAAGTACCGGGGGATTGATCGTTCAGCTAGGAATAGTGTCGCTAGGATTAGAAAACCTAAATACTAGTTCTAGAGATGAGGGATGATTCTTTTTTATATTTTTATATTTTTTAGAAAGCAAGTAAATATCTCGGGTTTGAAGGATTTGGGCGGAATTAGTTGCTAGTCAACTAACCCAATACTAAGATGCAATCAAAATAGAATACTAAAATGAAAATAAAACTATATTAAACTAAGGTTGTGAGCAATAAGTGGAGAAATGTGTTTACTTAGATTTCACTACTCCCTAGACATCTTTTACACGTTAATTACTTGTTATAGTTGCGTGGATGACGGATTGTATTCCTTAATACCATTCATGGGGTGGCGTACTTACTTCCCCAATCCTATGAGTGCCTACTTCACTCCTATGTGGAGCCTGCAAGAAGCTCCTAACATGGGATCATTAGAATTTACCCATGCATTAAATACAACCAATAAAACCTAGTACACATCGGTTCATGTTTCCTAAGACGTTCAAGCATGTTACCATTTGGAGATCTGCCAGTTTTCTTAAGCCTAACATTGAAATCATTCATCCAATACAACCATAAACAAGTAATCAACACATAATCAACATCTAGGTTTCATTAGATCTAAGCAAACACAAGATAAATCTAGCCTAGCATGGTGGAATCAAGACAAGAACAAGATATAGACAACCAACACATAGACATGTTGATTGAATTAAAAGAACACTTATCTCAATAGCACATGTAAGGTTTCAAGGGTTGAAAACCCTTGAAAAGCGGTAAAATTCGTATATGGTTCGGCCTTAGGGTTTCTCCAAACTTGTTCCTCTTTAATGAATGAAAATTAGAAAACTATATATAGATATTAGAGGTTGATGGCGTCAAGAACAACCTTGTGACGCCGTCATCTCGCCGCCAAAATAATCCTCGGACTGCCTTGATCTACATCTGACGCCGTCATGTTGTCCACTTTTGCAGGCCGTCACGCATTTAACTCTTGACGCTCTACTTTGTGACGCCTTCATTTCTGTACTGGGTCGTCATGATCTTTACTCCTGACGCCGTCAAATTCTTTCTCTTGACGCCGTCACACACTGTTCCCAGCATGGAAAATTAAGTCTTTGGCGTTTTTTTTACTTTTATGCTCCAAAAACGTCCGAATTGCTTCCTTTTCCAGATTTCACTCCCAAAGTACCTAAAATCTCAAAAGGAACGATTTAGGGTAATATTTGATCAAATAAATTCAATTCCGGGCTTAAATGACCCCCTAAAAACGGATCATTTTTTGCCTCATCACATAGCAAGACATGCAAGGGCTAAACTATGTTTAAGATGTAGCGACACATAAAAATTTGATGGGGTATTTAAGCATATCATAGTATGCAAGAGGTTAGAAGCATGATGAAAGTGTGCCAAAAGGATAAAAAAAAAGAATAAAGACCAAGCAAGTTGAACGACCAAAGAAAAATGAATGCATATTGCAATTCAAAGATACTTGAGTGTCACAACCCGACCGAAAACCTAAGGTGTAATTTTTTAGTCAATCTCAATAAAAAGAACGAGATTCGTTCGTTGACTGACACACAAAATGACTTCTTCCAAGTTGTTGTTGGGAAGGCGAGTTCTAACAAACTTTTTGAACGACATAATCATCTACCTAAGATGATTGGTGTTAAGGATAGTTTGTTGAAAAGACATACTCCAAATGAGGTAGATATATGTCATTACTATTATGAAAAGTCATGGCATAAAGTAGACTCGATGGAAGTTAAAATATTAGTGGAAAAGACTCAATACAAACGGAAATTGTTGGATTTGGCCTTTGAGAGAAGGTGGAAAAAGACGGTTTAGATTAATATATCATTTGCACTGACAATGAGATGTATGATATATTTCCAAGGAGAAAAAGAAAATGTGCATGTGATCCTATTGTGGGTGAATATCTCAAACGGGGTTGAGGTAACGAAGTTCTAGAGTTCTAGTTTTGGATGATCCTAGTTGTAAGTTAGAGATAATTTGGTGTATGAAGGATTTTGTGTGATTGAGTGGTTATACTCATTAGGTATAATGACTATAAGGATTGAAGGTTTTTTAACTGATTATCACTATCAAGAATGAATAATAGTTACAAGGTTTTGTGTGTAATGATCGATAGGTAGGAGGTTCTTAGACTAACTATCACTGTCAAGAGTGAAGTGTAGCTAAAAGGTTTGAGGGGGATTGATATAGGGGTTGAAGATTTTGAAACTAAATATCACTATCAAGAATGAAGTTTAGTTATAAGGTTTGAGTGTAATGATGAATGATATTATATTGAGATTTGATGTGAGGGTTGATGGTGCTTGTATAGAAAAAATATCTAGGTGGTCACAAAGTGTAGAGGTTAGATAACTAGAACCGAATGTGGTTTTGTAACTAAGGTTTTGCTAAGTAGCGGGTACTTAAGAGGTGAGTTTTTAGTGAAGAATTCTAGGGAATACGAACCACACTTGTGTGTTCTTGAGAGTGTTTAGTGAAAAACTATATGTGAATGAGTGTGTTTTCGCTCCCGCTTAATCGATTACCATCCGGACAAGATGTGTTTAAAAACAAATCAAAACTGAAGAGGAAAACAAACATTGACGGAAGCGATGAGCTTAGTAACGTTATAACAAGTGGTGGATAACATAAAATAAACTTCACCTTTGAAGTCACGTAGCTCTTCTCAATCATTGTGAATATTCATAGAACATTCATATGACGAGGCACGTGATTACGTAGAAATGTGCTAAGGGTTAAGAAGATAGAATCTTCAAGGTTGTGGAGTTAGTGATAAGATTCTAGTAGGGTTATTTTTGATAGAATAAACTATGTTGATGAAGAAGGGTTATCTTAACTTATCCTAGCGGTTCTTCTCTTGAAGTGTTTGGAAGATGAATGGGACGCGGAAGCATTGGTAGTGTAGAACGAGGGTTGTGAATTGTAGATAAGTTGAGAAGATGATGCATACGGAAGTAACCAAACATATGGTGTGTTTAGTACCATGTGAAAGTGAAAGGGAAAGAAGCTAAGGAATAAGAAGATAGGTAGATGGTTCTGGTTCAAGAGTACAGTGAGTGGGTTTTGATAGGGCTTTTGAAACTGTGAGAAATGAGAACGAAATAAACTGTCTTAGCAGACAACGGTCTGACGATACCGTTAAATTTAGCGGTACCGCCCCCTCAATTAAGGGTACAGTGACCTGCTGAGGTCAATTTTGACTCAGATTTTGACTTTTGACAAAGAAATTTCACATATATTGTGATTTTTCTAGACTCGATGTTTTAGAGAACTTATACCAAATAAATTCTTTAGAAAATAAATCCAACGGGATTTGACTAGTGTTGATCGAGAACGAGAGATGACATTTAATTGCATTTCAGAAATATACTTTAAATATTTTGGATGAAATATTTAAGTTGTCATTGGAAGCTTGAGAGTGTTTAACGAATAAATCTCGCTGATTTAGTGAGACTTTTTGACAAGATGAAAGAATCTATACCTAATAAATTCTTTGATGGATAAATCCAACGGGATTTGACATGAGATTATTGACAATTAAGACGACTTTAATATTTCCAAGGAAATATTTAGGTAGTCATTAGAGGGATTTGAAGGATGACTTTAATAATTCCAATGAAATATTTAGATAGTCATAAGACAAGATTCGGAAGAAAGAGAGTATCAACATACTCTTGGTGAGATAGGATTATATGTATGTTTTCTACCCTAAAACTAATGGATAAGTTCGATCCTCATTATCTATGAGGTGATCTTGATGACAAAACATGATGATGAACCTATGGGGATAAGAGGAACTAACGGAAATGAATATACTTGGTCTTAAGAAGTGTATATTCACACGAGGATGAAAGGAACTACAAATCACTTATGTAGTATGTGAAAAATTAGAAGGGGGGTTGAATAGTTTACCAGTTTTTAATTTAATTATCATTGAAAACTTTATGTGTAATCGACAATTGAAACCAATAGACAATAAGTAATATGAAAGATAAAGTAAGAAACGATCAAACCACAACACGGATGTTTATAGTGGTTCGGTTATAAGGACTCTTTTTCCTTGCCCTACTCCACTCCCCGAGTATCCAACTCGAGAGTTTCCTTCACTAGTCAACAAGCTCTTTTCACCGGCGGAAAAAACCTTACACACGTCGCTTACACTTTTTCTGGTACAAAGCTAAATACCGGGTTCTAGTTCGAGGTAGAACCAACCTAACGTCGCCTATACAATATTTCCGACACTAAGCTAGATGTCGAGTTCTTTTACAATAAAACCACTCCGGTCACTCTATGTATTTTAAGGACTAAAATACTAACCGATCACTACTAAATAAATACAATCAAATGATGTAAAAACTATACGAGTTTACAAAATGCTAAGCTAACAAATCTTGCAACGTTGTGTTGAAACTTGTAAACTTTCGGATGAACTTGTGATCTTCTTGCTACAAAAGAATCTCACAAATATGAAATGCTACTGAGTTAGATGAATGAAATGAGAGTGTATATGTAAGTATATGATTGTAAGTGATAAGAAAACAAAATGGTGTGAGTTGCTATTTATAGGCAAAATGCCTGAACAACTCAGGGATACGGCGGAACCCTTTTAGAGGGTTCCATCCGTTGTCCCAAATGGTTCCGCCAGACCTGACAACTTGATCTCCAAATCTAACCAAAATATTCACAAGATCTTCTAAAGTCAACTATAAGATTCTTGTGTGTAAATCTAAACAAGATATATGACATATCTTACAAAAGTCCTTTGACAAGACATTGATGATGCAAGGCATGATGTAAATGTATCTTTCTATATTTAGCTTTTTATGAAAATGAATGTAAATTTGTAAAAATGTTTTTGTGAAATGTAGCAAAAGTAATGTTTAGCTTGAAGTAAAAGTGTATGAATGAAAGACTTAAGCTATATTTATGTTTTGCTAAAAATAAAGTTTACACTTTATCGTTAAAAAAATTTAGCAAAGATCGTAAAATATAAATAACGTTTTTAGGCGATATTTGTATTAACAATCTCCCCTTTTTTGTTGAGGACAAAACATAAATTTTATTTTTAAGCAACTAAATAATTATAGTATCAAGTCTTTTAAAAATCTATATTAAACTTTGTTTTATTCAACTTTTAATTATATATGAAAATGATGTGCTAAAATAATATGCAAAAGTTGAGTTTAACAAATATTCTCCCCCATTTTGTCGAAACCAAAAGAAGAGTTGCGTAGCGGAATGAGGTGCAAGCCAAATGCTCCCCCTTGGTCAATACTCCCTATAAATGGGGTGCCAAGTAAAGGATACATGGATTTTGATCCTACAAAAAAGATGTTAGTTGTCGAAAAGATAAGTATGATATGCACTAATAGAAAATATCAACCAACAAAGTGATAGATAATCAACCATGACACAATCACAAAAAACAAATAAACAACCAACAATGCACAATATATAGTAGAACTAACTTCATTTCTAGTAAAATTTCTGTGATCTTCTTGCTACAAAAGAATCTCACAAATATGAAATGCTACTGAGTTAGATGAATGAAATGAGAGTGCATATGCAAGTATGTGATTGTAAGTGATAAAAAAACAAAATGATGTGAGTTGCTATTTATAGGAAAAATGCATGAATAACTCACGGATACGGCGGAACACTTTAGAGGGTTCCGTTCGTTGTCCCAAATGGTTCCGCCAGACCTGACAACTTGACCTCCAAATCTTTTTCCAAATCTAACCAAAATATTCGCAAGATCTTCTAAAGTCAACTATAAGATTCTTGTGTGTAAATCTAAACAAGATATATGACATATCTTACAAAAGTCCTTTGACAAGACATTGATGATGCAAGGCATGATGTAAATGTATCTTTCTATATTTAGATTTTTATGAAAATGAATGTAAACTTGTAAGCATGATGTAAATGTATCTTTCTATATTTAGATTTTTATGAAAATGAATGTAAACTTGTAAAAATGTTTTTGTGAAATGTAGCAAAAGTAATGTTTAGCTTGAAGTAAAAGTGTATGAATGAAAGACTAAAACTATATTTATGTTTTGCTAAAAATAAAGTTTACACTTTGTCGTTAACAAAATTTAGCAAAGATCGTAAAATATAAATAACGTTTTTAGGCGATATTTGTATTAACATAGTAACTCGTGAGTCTTTTGTCACCCGAAGGTTGATGTTAGCTTTTAGCATTTGGATGAGCATTTTAATATATGTTGTTAAAATGCTTGAATATGATGTTTCGGATATGACATTTAACAGTTGCGATCGTAAGTTAAAATTACTTGAATATTTTAGATGAACTATTTAAGTTGTCAAACCTACTCCGAGTTCTACTAGGCTTGTATCTAACCTTCCTTTGACAAAAGAATGTATCACTTGGAAGAAAGTGAAATGATTACCAAGGAATTAGGACAATTGCGTGACTTCTTCTAACTTATAGATTTTGACACTAAGTTCAAGTCTATATAACATCTAAAAGTTTATAGTGATAGGCATACCTAATCCATTATTTTTCGAAACAACGTAGTGTGGGATGCAAGTAACCTAGGTTCGCTAAGGAGGATCTTAATTACTACTTGTTCAAAATGAAATCCTACTGGGAGATAAAGTTCACCGATCTTGACTATCTTTAGTCAAATGTAGGAATGAAAAGTTTTCAGGTTAGAGAATGAGTATGAGACTATCACTAGTGGTCCTCAATTCAGGCTAAACACGACCATTTTTACTGGTTATACCACGAACCCAAATTCTCTCTTGGAAGCAATTCAACCGTTAGGTCAAATTGAATTTATAGTATGATAGGTTCTCCAATAGTCATTCTCATGTTAGAAAAATTCAAATTCATATATTTGCCTATCGAAGTGTAGCAAAGATGATACTAGTTTATTCTGCTAATACATGGCCTAATATGACTTAACTAACCATATTTTGAAAGTCGGTTAAGAAGACGACATGTCTTAGACAATATCCCACCAAAGGCAAGCACAATGTTTCAATTTCGTGTTTGAGATTTAGAGGTTATTTGGTTTAGATGGTGCATTTCATGATCTCTTGGACAACATGTTTGTTTATTGAGTTGTTACATGTTATTTTAACATGATTTGGTTTTATAGAGCCAAAAGATGCCTTAATGTGATACAATGTAGAATCTGCTACATTGAGAGTGTTTCAAGAATGCTCTTTTGCATATCTTGAGAAAAGAATCTAGAAAAGGTTACTTACCTCAATAGATCTTGTGAGTATTATATGATGTATGATTTAAATGAGATATATTGTATCTTTTAACAAATATGCTTTTCTAAGAGGAAACATATATATTTCCATGGTAAAAACCCTTTACCAAAAAAAAAGAGGAAACATATCACTCTTACAAATGCTTAGTAAAACAAGTATTTTAGTGTATGTTGGGAACACACTTTTATATTTATTCAAGTCTCGGTCATTACATTTTGTAATAGGTTGCTTAAGTATTATTTATGTTATGTTTTAGTTAAATGGGCAACATGTAAAAGCCCAAAAGGCTTGGAAAGCCCACGTTAGAAGCATGGAAGGATCTAGGAATGTTGCCCTAGTTCCCTTCCTATAAATACCCATGTATGGTTACATTTTATTTTGTTGGTTTATTTGATTACTTAAGGAAACTCTTGCACTTTTACCTTTCTAATATTATCTAAATCATCCATACCTTATATCTATCTCATTCTTACATTTACAATACTTGTGTGATCATAATATGGTGACCTAACAAGTGGTATCATTCACCAAATAAAGATTGAAGTGAAGTTTCTAGTGTTAACGTGGGGTTTAGGTGTTATTTTCTTCATTTTGTGCTTGTTTCTTTGTTTGTTTCACTCAAATCTTGAAGCTTGGATAAGTTTTAAGGTTGATATAGTGATTAGAAGCTTAGATTTTGCATAAAGTTTTGATCTTTTAAGGTTTTTTTCTACTTTTTCTACTAGTTTCTTGATTTTTGTAGCTTCTTTAGTGTTAGAAAACTTGTTTTTGTAAGCTCAATCTTTCCTATTTAGTGTTTTCTAAGTATCTTTGAAGTTACTTGATCAAAAGAACCTTTTTCCAATCATTTTTCATTGAAAAATAGTGATTTTTACAAGTTTTTTGTCACTTTACGCGTGAAAAGGACACCACTACCCTTACTTTTCTCTGAAACAGTACTTTTTGGTACTATTTACGCTTAAACTTTAGCACAAAACCCTTGATTTACGCATAAAACACCATTTTTACGCATAACTTTCAAGTTTTAAGCATAAAACCCTAGTTTTACGCAGAAGATAGGTTTTCTACGCCTAAGTTTGAGTAGTTACGCTTAAAGTTGAAATCTTTCGCCTAAGTCTCACTTCTTACGCATAACTTTGGGGTTACGCGTAAGATATCTTGTTTCTACGCATAAGGTGATTCTTCAGTCTACTCTTCGTGCAACAATGACTCAGTACTTCTCTAGCTTGGACAAGTTAGTGGAATACTTCGACACGGGATATCTTTCAAGCTTGGATAAGTTTGAAAGATTTGTTTGGTTGCTTAACCTTACGCTTAAACCTAAACTTACGCCTAAGCCAAAGCTTACGCGTAAAGGTTAAACTTACGCATAAACTCACTGTTTACGTGTAAACTCAACCTTTACGCATAATCTATAGTTTATGCCTAAGATTAAAGTTACGTGTAAGTTTACAAGTTATCCATAAGCTTAAGTGTTTACTTCAAAGGAACTCTCATTTCAATCATCTACAAAGATCCATCATCCACACAAGTGTTCAACATGTTTCAACCACCGTACTGCAACTTCTCTCATCAACAATATCCTCAGCAATAGTAGTATCATCAACAGCAACAGTATCAACAACCTTCACAGTATCATCAACAACCGATATATCCACAATAACATCTTTTGATTCAACAACATCAGCTCGTTCCTCATCAACAACCATATCAAATGTCACAACAACCAATTCAGAATCCACCCAAACAACCTCTCTGGTTTGATCGGATGTGTGAAGTGATAACACCTCAACAATCCAGACATGAGGCAGGATCAATTGAGACACCCCCAATGCTTACACCTGGTAATTATGTTCAGTGGGCAAGTCGATTCTTACGGTTTATTAGACTCAAGAAACCCCATGGAAAATTCATGAAACAAGTGATCCTAGAAGGACCATTTCAGTGGCCAACTAGACTTGAGGGAGGTGATCCTACTGCTGATCCTCGACGTCCTGCTACTGAAAAACCAGTTCCCGAGTCTCAGCTTACTACTGAACAACTACTTCATCGTGAAGCAGATGAGTATGCCATGATTTACATACTTCAGGGAATTCAAAGTCCAATCTTCCGAAGTGTTGATGCTCATAAAATGGCTAAAGCTAGGTGGGAACACATTCATCTTCTAATGGAAGGCACTGCATTAAACAAAGAAGATATGGAATCAAAACTCTACATGAAATACACTAACTCCATGATTGAACGAGGGGAGACACTTGAATCTTATTACCACCGCTTCACCAACATCATAAATGATTTGGAAAGACATGAAGTTCACCTACCAAGGATTGTAGTTAACACAAAATTCATCGGTAGTCTTGGTCCTGATTAGCAAAAGTATGTGACATTTGTTCGTCAAGCAAAAAATCTTCATAATGCACCATATGGTTTGTTGTACAATTATCTGGAGCACCATGAATATAAAGTAGACAAAGATCGAGCTCTCCGAGGAGGTTACTGTTAGGTGCCCATATTGATATCACACAAGTAAATAATGAGATAGATATAAGGATTGGTTGATTACAAGATATGAGATAATTATAAAAGCAAGAGTTTCATTAATATATCAAAATAACCAACAAGTGTTATGTTTACATAAGCTTAATATTTATAGGAGGGAAGCTAGGGCAACATTCCCTAGTCCCTTGTAACAATTCGCATTTTCAGATTACTATTCATTTTTACTATTCACTATTACTATTCACTTTCACTATTCACTCCCAAAATTTTTATTTCATATTCTCGTAAGTTAAACTATTTTAATAATAATCCGAGAGTTTGACACTCGTCGGATCATTTCTTCAAAAATCACGAAACCATGTCCGAGATTTACTTTTAGGTTTAAACGCCATTCCAGCATCCCGATATGTCCATAAAATACTATAAACAATAGAAATATGATTTTCTCTCATTTTGCGACAATTCCAAAAGTTTTGGAATTTTACGTTTTCCAGTTCAGTGTTTTACGCGAATTACGCATTTTAGACACGCGTTTCCAGTTTTAACAGCGTTTAAGCAACCCGATAGAACTTATCACTCATTAAATATGCTAAGATAGGTTATATTAATAAGTTCTAACATATTTATTAGTTTCATGTTTTTTAGGATACTCGATTTTAAGTTTCATGACTTAACGACTTACCGTTAGCAATTACCGGGACCAAAACTCAGTCCGTAAAGGCAAGATGATTATTTAAAACTCTTAACATCCTCAAAATAGCCATAGGTGGCGTTTTATATGATTCATGAGGGCACTTGGCTTGATTTAGAATGAAGTCTTTCAAGATCCTTACACATGTAGAACCTTAAGTCCTAAGACTTGCTAACCTAGAGACATATATCAATACTTAGCTAGGAAGAAAGATGACTAACCATCTTTGACTACTCTTGCACCTCCTCATGAGACTATAAATACCCTCCTTGGTCTTCTCAATTAGACGCCAAGCACAAAGCACAAACACACTCTCATTAGATCATTTCCTTTAAGCTAGATTCAAGAATTCTAGTCCTTTGCAAATCTTCATCAACTCTTAGCAATCTTTGGTGATTCCTTAAGTTTAAAGCTACTTAAGTAACCAATATATTAGTACAAGTCCTAAACACATTCACAAGAAGTATGAGACTTCAAAGGAGTGGAGATTTCTCAAAGTCCTAGTTCCTAGTTCTTGTCCTAGTTTCCCTTTTCATTAAGGACAAAAGTTGTAAGAAAGCTTATACTCATCATCCTTACTATGTTTTCATAAGCTCTATATGCTATATATGGTCTTTATATTGTGTTCGTGATGTACAAAAATCTTTAAAACAAGTTAAGAACACTACATGTTAACCTATGTTAAGTAATCAAGAAAACTACTATTTTATATTGAGAAGCACGACCAAAATATTATAACATTGATATTAGAAACTTACCTACTGTTAAAGAGAGTTTTAAAAGGAAAACATATCAATTTGAATCACCTAAAACGAGTACACGAGTCAAAAGTTATGGCCAAAAGAAGTTAGCGAAACCAAAACACCGAAACTGCCTAAAACAACCTGTTAGCATTCTGACCTTTTTGAAAGTGGCCCTTCTGTTCCGATTCATCAAAAAGTTAAAACACAAAAGTTGTCCGGAACGACGTTTTCGTTCATGAGAAAAGAAGCTCGAGCCCTGAAAACGCTTTACAAGTGATATTTTTCTTCAAATTCTTAACAACCCATTTTAAGACCAAATGACCATGTAATAGTTATGGTTAAATGAAACCAAGAGGTCTAATGACCTAAAGCCAAGACCATAACCATGGCTAAGGCCAAGGATGAGTCTCAAGACAATGGTAATAATGACCAAAGTCACGGCAAAGCCACGGCTAAAAACCATATAAACTTACCAAGTCGAAAACATAAACTAAAGTGTTAATGACAACATAAACATCCAATTTGGATCTACTCCATCAAAACAACCATGAAAATTTACAAGTAATATTCATACTAGACTCAAGAAACTCATTGTAATAACAATCTTCATCCGAAAGTAAACTTTCCTAAGTTTATTCAATTATTTGGACATGTAACTTTTCGGATAAAAAACTTATATATATATATATTTTATCAAATACTACAATAGTAGGGAGCCTCATGTGAGGGGTTCATTAAAGTAAACCGTCGAGATGAGTTGTGGATTTACGAATTAAAGTGTCCTGGCTCCTCGAACGTTTACTACATGACCTCTGAATTATGTCGGCCCAAACGGTAGTAAGCGATATACAAACAATACATGTTTCATAAACCATTTTTGTTCAAAGACTTACACTATACTAAGTACTACATCATGGACTAAATGCAAGACATATATCAGCAATTCTTCATATTCTTTGATATTACTCCAATCCTAAGTGGCAACATTCTATTATAGGTTGCTCGTAGAAACCTTCGCGATTCGACCATCATTTTCACTACTTACTACATAACTTAAGGTGAGTTCGTAGCCCCACTTTCTATTGTTTAACTATTTTACAAACCCATGGGGGGGATACATGCTATTATTTTTCTACTCGAACACAATGCTTTCTACTGTATGCTTACCCGACTATGTTTTATTGTCATTAAGTAACGATTGCCATGTTTGAAGTCCCTATATCATGAACCATTAGTCACTAGCTATAGTGAGCGCGAATATTGTGAATAGATCTATTGGGATTGACGAATCCCATTTGTGTTGAACAACTACGAGTTTAAACAAATGCACTATATTTAATAGTTTGAGGTATAATGGCAATATTACCTTGGTAGGGCTTCTATAATGCCAATTTTGTGTTCGATGTTAATGCTTTGGTTGCATGAGCTTAGTGAAATAATAACGTTTTTGTTTTCTAACTCTGAGTGTGAGTCTATAGCTCACGCTACGATTATTGTGTTCAACGATTTAACTACAAACTCTACGAATTCCACTCAACCTTTGTGTTGACTATTTTAAGTATGTATTTCAGGTCCATAATGAACGAGGCTGGCACGGAGGAGCACGGATATTCAAGAGGGCTATAAATTTTATTATCATTCGAAAACTCATTTAATGTAAATTGTAAACATGGAACCATCTGGGACCTCATTTTATAATCTCTGATATTTATATAATTTGAATGATAAATCTTTTAAAACGACTCAATTAGAGTTGGTTTTCTATTATTGTGACTATTGTGCCGTCGGGTAACACCCAGTTTGAATTCCACTGTGCATCATTGAATTGGGGGTGTTACAGATTGGTATCAGAGCCATGGTTATAGAAAAACGGGTCTAATTGAGACCTAAACTATAACCACACTTACAAGCAAACATATTTTATAGCCTTCCGCTCTCCGTGCCTTCCATCCTCCAGACGATTATGGACTTATTAAGCATTTTATACTACACAAACATGTTAGCATATGGATATATGTACCCTTAGGATAATTGAGCATTTCCCCATAAGCATTTTATACTACATGAACATATTAGTATATTGATATATACACTCGATTTATTTTCAATCATTTTATCTAAATAATGGACTAAACACGACACAATCACATTCTCCCAATCATGTTCCTGCTCCAACATTTTATGTCTAAGATATTGTAACGAATTACAATGGTCTTCCCTATTTCCCGGACATTATATGATACAATGGTCTTAATCATTTCTCAAATGTTTTGAGTCACACAATGGTCTAATCTACTTCCCTAACATTGTGAATTACACAATGGTCTAATCTACTTCCGAGACATTGTGATTTGCGCAATGGTCTCTGGAATTATTCCATCACCTCACCAATATCATTTCATATGATATCAAAAACCCATCACAATCTATCGATTTCCAAATAGAAATATGATATTTCTAAAGGATAAACTAATCCATCATCTACAAAAGCTAAAGTTTCTCTACATTCATCAAAGTTCAGCAACTTTCTCTACATTCATCAAAGTTTTCTTCTGAAACCTTCATTGTTAAAAGTTCGTGATCCTGGCCAAGTATGGACTGTTTTAGAACTACTTAAAACTTACTTTCCACACGTATCTACACGTACTATCTTCTATGCAATGGAATGTGAAAACATAGGTTACAAGTCTTGTATGGGCGGGACTTGCAACTGAATGGTTTGACATCGCCTTTGTTTAGTGGACAGTTTCCCAAAAGCAACGGACATATCACAAGTATACCTAATTTAGGTATTTGAAAATTTTATCGAACCTCGTCTAAATATAGACTAGTCACCTATATTTAACCTAGGGACAGTGAAACATAGTCTGACTAACTATGTTCGACTTAAAATTTTCAAATACTGGGAATAGTTGTACTAGGGTTATGTTCAGATTAATTTCCTACATGAACTCGATAAACCACCAGAATTCACTTAAACAATCTAGAGACACGTTAGTGTCTTACCACTCAGCGAAATCTTAACACCTTATTTGTACTACCTAATTTCATTCTTGAAAGTTTTCATTTATGAGATAATCCGAACTACTATCTTGGGATAGTTATCAATTCTTCTCTTCATCCCGTAGAAGTACTATCATGTTTAGGTCCTAAAGGATACCATTCCGTCATAAACCTTTAAAATCTCTTAAAATTTTAAAGCAAACTTGACATCTCTACCAATATTAATGTTAAGCATACACTACATAATTTTGTTCATCAACATATCACATCATTATCTTCACAACCGTTACAACCACAAGCTCATTAACAGATCTTGATGCACTTTTAAAGCTCAAATCATCCTTAGTTACACCACAAGCACCCTCATCAGCTTTACAAGATTGAATATTCATTTTGTACTTTTGGAACACCAGTATCATCTCGTAATACACTACCTTGTAACTCACCGCTAAGTATGAACGTTGTGTTGGGAATTCTTAAGTAGGATGATTTATAATTATTTGAATGGATTGGGATGCCTTTTCATTTAAATAAAGAATTTTAAATCACCGAACCATAAGTTTATATTCCCCTATTTACATTGTTTGGGATGCCTATCTATGTAAATAAAGAATTATAAACAAGTGGGCTTATTTGTATCCAAAATAACATAAGTATGAAGTCAATAAACACTAGGTACAACAACAGATTACCTACTAGGCTATGATTGCAACTACAATCCCAATTTCCATTGATATTCGACTACTATATCAAATTCCATTTATTCGATTCCTATGTCAATTGCTATTGTTGTTCAACTACTGTATCAATTGCTATTGATACTTAACAACTATATCAATTTCTATTTGATATTCAACTATATCAATTTCTATTCAACTACTATATCAATTCCTATTAATATTCGATTGCTATATCAATTTCCTTTGATATTCGACTATTATATGAATCTCTATTAATCACTCTTACCCTACCTTTCCTACATAAAAGTAAGCCTCATCCTACGCCATACTCTGAAACAACGACCAAAAGTACAACAATAGCTACCTTAGAAACCATTCGCCACAAGAAACCCTATCTTTTCACAAACGTTGCTTCAACCCCTGACATAAACTGAACTTCGGGACGAAGTACCCTTAAGGGGTAGAGACTGTAAAAATTCGCATTTTCGGATTTGTGGAAAACTAGAAGGGGGGTTGAATAGTTTTCCCTTCTTTTTGATTTTATAAAAAACTTTGTTTCAAAATGTTGATTCAAATTTATTCAATTGTTTGTTTGGAAAACTTCAATTAGAGTTTAGTATGAAAACAACATATAATCAATATGATCAATTATATATGTAAGCTTTTGGAAAAACTTAGTTTTATAAATGGAGCTTTGGTCGATCTTTATGTGAATACGTTTTCCTTTTAAAATCTTAAAACGTTTTGTATCAAATTATCTATCAAGTTAAACTTAATATGAGAAGTGTGAATAATAATCTATTTGACCATATCATGCAATTATACACACAATCACAATATTAACTACTATGTTCAACACAATCAATCATCACAACTATATAAGCAACAACTAAGACATGTAGGCAAGCATAGAAGTAAAGCGAGAAATGCAAGAACAAATGATAAGAGATAAGAGAAAGGAAATGCAAACCGGACACGATGATTTATAGTGGTTCGGCTACAAGGACACCTTCCTTGTTCCTACTCCACTCCCCGAGTCACCTACTCGAGAGTTTTCTTCACTACTCAGCAAGCTCCCTTTTGGCGGAGAAAACCGTACACAACTTTTGCTTACACCATTTAACGACACTAAGCTAAATGTCGAGTTCTAATAGTAGCTAGAACCAATTTCACAACACAACTTCGATCACTACACAACTTCTACACAACTTCACGACTTCATGACTTCATCACAACTTCTTCTAAACTTCTTCACGGCTTCACAACTTCTTCACGTCTTCACGACTTCATAACTTCATCACAACTTCTTCTAAACTTCTTCACGGCTTCACAACTTCTTCACGTCTTCACGACTTCACAGCTTCATCACAACTTCTTCTAAACTCCACTACTTAATCACACACCTACATCTTCACAACTACATGTTTTCTCCACACTACTACTTCCTCCCACTACTTCTTACTCACTCATTGAATCACTACTAAGTAAGATCATCTTGATCTACTTATTACATATACATAACTCACAACTTTACATAAGCACTAACTAGATCCTAATACATCTTTGGCTTTATGATAGGGAGAATTCTTCTCTTGCACTTTGAGTGATGAGAAATTGGATCACTTGAAACAAAGATTAATAATCTTATGATCAAAGGGTTTTAGAAGGATGTTTAGAGAGAATTGGATCTGAAAATTTTTGTGCAAAAGGTGAGAAAAATTCCAGGTTTGAGGTGGTATTTATAAGGAAAAATTTCTGACCAAATCTGACAGGGGAGCTTGGCCGGTCCCCTTAATTGTGTGCCGGTCCCCTTAAGATTAAGGGGACCGCCCCTTATAATTAAGGGGGCCGCCCTACTGAAACGGCCAGATTTTCTGTCTTTTAGTGGGGAAAGTTTATTTGGTGAAAAACTAACTAATTTCGGTTAAAAGTTTGAAATCATATATTTAGTATGATTAAAACATTTTTCTTTATTACCAAAAGTGTTTTTCAAAAATATATAATATGTTTATATAATTAAATAAACTTTGTATTAGTTAATTAAATACCCCTATGATCATGAGATGTATTAAACACTTGTTTATAAATCCCTTAAGTGATTGTTGAAGCATACTTGAGACGTTGAGATGTCGAGGCTTGTTGACGTAAGAATGCATAGAAGAATTGTGATCACAAGTAACTTAAGCACTTTACGTTATATGTTGTAACTTACATCTTTGTCATCATCAAAACATGAAGAGGATGTTTAGATTAAATATCGTAATATTCATGCCAACAATCTCCCCCTTTTTGATGATGACAAACTATGTAAATTATAACTTATAGTAAAATGTATAAGTTACTTGTTTACACTTCTTCTCCCGCTTTTGTCGAAGCAAAAAGGTGGACTCTAAGACGAGACTTCTACTACGCTTGGACTCTTGAGATAGAATGTAAAAGGCGAGCTTGCATCATCGTAAGTGAAGCCTTGATCCTATCAACCTCAATGCTCCCCCTTGGTGTATGCTCAAAACTTGTTTTGGCTACCAAAGAATTGAGCGGTGAAGTAATCCTTCAAAACAAAGTTAGTAGACAAGTGCACATATATATAATGATGATAATGGATATATGCATGAAACTAATAGGGGAACAATATATGGACATATTAGGTATATGCACTAAAAGTATGACACTTGCAATTATTGTTTTAAAAACAACAACAAAAAAAAAATAGAACCTAATGCAAAGATTAGAACCTAGGAAAATATAGGAGAATGAGGAGGGATGAGCGTGAATGTAAAGGGAAGGTGATGACAAAGGGTTGGAAAACTAGAAGGGTTGGAAATTATGGTTTAGATTAGTATATCGTTTGACAAGGGTGGATGATAGAGAATCATGGGATTTTTAGGTGTTTTGTTGGTTGACGACCGAAGGTGGATATGTGAAATGAGGTGGTGATGAGTCGACAACACTTGAAGCTTAGATTTCTTCATTGTGTTCTTCACTTGCTAGAAAGTGGAAATGACGCATTTCGTAATGAAATTCACTTGGATTTTTAGGGGTGTAGATTTAGGAGCGGAAGAGGTTGATTGAGAGTTTGGATGTTGTTCAAGTGATGATGTTTGTTGAGATCTTGTAAGAAGATACTCAATCCAAGAGAATTGCTCATTCAAGGCAATGGTTTGTTGTTGAAGGAAGATGCAACAAGGGCAATTGTTGACATGCTTCTCAACTTGGTTGATGTTGTGTGGTGATGATGGTGAGCTTGGTTGGGTTGGATCCAAATTGCGTTGCGCAAGATGTAATGCTAAAAGAGCACTAAGCTCATGAGCCTCTTTTAGCTCCTCAACGAACTTCAAGTGTTCGGAGGAAGGTGATGATGGTGGAACATGATGGTTGTCTTGGGTGAAGGTTTGAACATGCAACATAGGAATGGCATGTGAGGTTGTAGGATGTGGTGGAGACATGGTTGAGCTTGGGTAGTCATTAAAACATGAAATGGGTGGAAGAGGTTCTCCAAGAGTGAGTGGTGTTTTTGTTGAATGAGCAACATGTGAAGTATTGATTGAGAGATTGGGATTGTTGTTTTAGGATTGAGCATGCTCATCATAAGAAGAAGCATGAATGAGGGAATGAGTGGGTGATAGGTTGTGAGATGAGTCATTATTGTGGGTTTGAGGTTTAGTAGTTGGTTGACTTGGAACAACATCACTTGAGTTATAACAAGAATCAAGTTTCCTCCTCCAAACGGGTTTGACGAAGATCCTTGCGGTTCTTGAGATCTTAGGTTTTTGGTTGTCGGGAGATGACATGTTTGGGTGTAAGGTAGAGGAATATATGTGAGTGAGTGTGTTTTCCCTTCCCATTAAATTCGTGCTCATCTGAACATAGAGTTAAGCATGTAAAGGCATACAATCAAATCACGTAGGAGCAAATAAACATCTAGAAACAACATGTATGCGATATGCCATAAATCTAGGAATGAAAGAATCTAATGAGAAGCAAAGTTCATAAAAGTAAACTAGCGTTAGGTATATATAGGAAGAGCAATTTAATCAAGTTGGAGAATGAGTATGAGACTATTACTAGTGGTGCTCAATTCAGGCTAAACACGACCATTTTTACGGGTTACACACACCCAACTTCTCACATAGAAGCAATTCAACCGTTAGGTTAAATTGAGTTTCTAGTCAATAGATTCTCCAGTAGTCATTCTCTTTTTAGAAGAAATTGAGTGCCTAAATTTACCTATCGAAGATTACCAAACATGAAGTTTGCTTGATTCACTAATACTTGGCTTAATGTGACTCAAATATCATGTTTTTATGAAGGTAAGTCTACATGATATATTTTTACTCACTATCCCAATAGAGATGTGTTAAATGTTTAGATAAGAGTAAACACAAAGTTTTAATCTTTTGTTCATGATTAACCGGTTATTTGGTTTTGATGACATATTACTTGATTTAATAAATGTGCTTGATTTAAGAATGCTCCTTAGCATATCTTGAAAAATGAATCTCATTATGATTATTTATCTTAAATGAGATTGTGATTCACAAATGATATCAAAACTAGACATTTATAAATTCTAAAGCAAATATTATTTTCTATGATTTTTGCCAATGTTATATATATCATAATTTAAACTAGTATTTGAAACAAAATGAATTTGTCACAACTCACCATTTCAGGTCATTTACCATTTCAGGTCATTTTCCCAAACTTCGACTTTTTACTATTCATAAATCACTATTCATCAAAACACTATTCATCATTTTACTATTCATCATTTTCGAGGTCCATTTGATATTCTGAGAAACATTTAGGAAAGTTACTATTCACTGAACACTATTCATTTCCGGAAAAGTTTTCACTATTCACTTGCATTACTCATTTTATCGTAAATTTAGTTTACGGGTATTCAAATTCGCGTAACTGGATTGGTTTAGGTGCGAATTCATTTCATTAGTGCTGAGGACACTGCATACGGACTAGAGACAGTCTGCATATCATCATAACAGCATTTTCATGTTATACCACTCTCAGGATTTTCAAATTTATAGGTTGCGGCAGTTAACCGTTCATTGTTGTTCATTTCACTTCATTACAAGTATCATCACTTAAGGTGAGTTTTCATAGCCCCGTTTTCAATTACTTATTTGATTTCAAATGCCACGGGGGAGAATACATTGCATCAATTACTTTCGTACATGCCCAAGTATTACAAATTCCATACATTGCTTAAGTTGCCTTAATACCATATCATGACAAGTCCCCTTTCATTATCATGGACCGTTAATTTTAGTACTAAGCGAGAGTGAGTGAATAGATCTATTGAAGGTGACGCCTCCATTCGTGTTTGGGTTGCTCCAACGGGACGAATGCATTTCATGTCTTATCAAGTGAGTGTCTGGTAAACACTCTGTTGGGGCCATTACAATGTCTAGCTTCGGGGTCATGAGCTTAAGAGACAATGTAGCATTTTTGACATTTTTGTCAGTTTACTTTATACTTGTGGCTTATGTACATACGATTTAACTGACAAACCTATGATTATTCACCAACATTCGTGTTGACCGTTTTCGCAATGTATTTTCAGGTAACTAAGGCATTATCATATTACATGCATGGAGTCACATTAGGGTGTGCCAGGGATGACGTACTACATTATGGATTTTTCATGCACTTGTAAATTACCGTTTGATATTTCCTAAACTTGTTTTCTGTAAATGTTTCAACCTCTGGGGACCTATGTTTTGTAGCACTGGATGCTTTTAAATAAATCAAACGATATGTATTTTCCAAACGACACTTTAGGTCGTTCAATATTTCCTTGTTATGGTGCTATGACAGTTACACCCCCAGGCATTCCATTCCGCTGCAAGTCAGGTAAATTGGGGATGTGACAGATTGGTACCAGAGCTAAGGTTATAGCGAACTAGGATGCATCATGATAGGGTTTATGATGTATACGATCCCTAGACTATAACCACATTATCACAGCATCTCATCATTTCATCATAAGTGCATGTTCATTGTTTTAGGTGATTTCATTATACGAGTTATTTATTTTATTTCACCTTGATTATCACAGAACCATGTCTTCAAACCCAAATGTTGTCATACTGTACTCTATCACAGACTCCGATGTTGAAGGCTCTATGTCTTCCACTGCCCGTTCACCACCACCTATTCCTCTTGTACCTGTGTTGCCACTCTCGGCATCAGGTGAGGAAACAGAGCCTTTTGAGGAGGATGAGACTGCTCCTACTCCTCATGTTTCCCCTATTGCACCACCCGAGATTACCCGCGCACCCACTGACACATCATCCTCTGCTACCACTATTCCATTAGAACCTAGACTCATGTTTCCACGTAGGAAGACTACTATAGGTCCTAGTAAGAAAGTTTGCACTGCTACATCTACCTTTAAGGTACCTGCTATTCCTATGTTACCTGCACCACCACCAGCCATACCTGCTACTACATGCATATCTACTTCACTATTGCCGCTTAGGAAGCGTGCGAGGTTTACTGCACCAGACTCACCTACTACAGAGTCAGAATCAGAACCACCACCAGTATACCATGTAGGTGAGTGTTCGAGAGCAGCAGCTGCTAGGGAGCCTACTGCTGTTAGGGAGCCTACAGATGCTAGGGAGCCTACAGATGTTACATTAGAGGATCAGCTAGGGGCTCATCAGGATCAGATTGATAGTTTGGATTATAGGGTTGATGTGGATATCACTACTCGACTTGAGGCAGTTGAGGAGCAGGTCGAGGGTTTGCTTTTAGGCAGAGTTAGTATCGACGTGTCGTATCATGGGCTTGAGGCACGGCAGTTAGGACATCGAGAGCTGATTGACCAGCTTAGAGGTGAGCTACTAGAGATACGGGGTAGAGCTCAGACTACACAGGAGGCTCAGGGAGAGCTGACACACCAGTTGGCTGTAGCTCATGAGAGGTTGGCTATGATGGAGGGCAGAGATGCTGCTTTTCAGCTTCGAGTTCAGCATTTAGAGGAGATTGCAGTTATGATGGACAGGGAGATTCGTCGTCTGAGGAGTGCACCTGGAGCATCTGGAGCTCCTGGACCATCTAGAGCACCTGGAGGAGGATAGACATAGACTAGTATAGTATTAGCTTTTACTATTTCCTAGTCCCGAGGTGTGGGACATAGTTCTAGAACTTGTAGTCTTTTGGTTGTTGTACAAACAAATATATCAAGTGCGACTCTACTATGTTGGAAATGTTGTGCTATATATATATATATCGGTCCATGTAGGCCGAAATTTTCATGTATTATATTCATGTGTTGTGATTATATTTATGATGTTTCATGGTTGCTCTTTATGGTTAACGTATTTATACTTGTTGTGGTTGTATCTATACGTGTCGTGGTTGTATTATTGCAGGTCGTGGTTATACTCGTACATGTCGTGGTTGTATTTATACTTGTTGTGGTTGTATATATACATGTTGTGGGCGTATATTTTTGTACGATGACTATTTCTATTATAGTTTTCTCATGGTTGTTGTCGATTATTATTTATCAGAAGTATGGCGCCAAAGAAAGCAAAGGCTACATCAGAAACACCCGCTATGACATAAGCCGCTATCCGCAAGTTGGTCAGGGATAGTATAGCAGAAGCTCTGGACACTGAGAGAGCTGAAGTTGCTGCTAGGGCTGCTGTGGTTCCACCTACTACTGAAGTGGTTCAACCCACTACTAGGCGTGAATGTACTTGGAAGGATTTCAAGATTAGTGATCCTGTCAAGTATAAGGGCACTGAGGGAGCGGTTTCTTTGATCCGCTGGTTTGAGAAGACTGAGAACGTTTTTCTCATGTGCGGTTGCCAGGAGGTTAACAAGGTAAAGTTTGCTACTGGAATGCTGCTTGATGAAGCTTTGTCTTGGTGGAATTCGTATGCTCAGCCTATTGGTATGGAGAATGCCTACAAACTCACTTGGGCTGAATTCAAAAAGCTGATGACCAAGAAGTTTTGCCCTCGTACTGAGGTGCAAAAGTTGGAAACCGAATTCTATGAGCTTGTAACGAAAGGTGATGACATTGAGACTTATATCAGGAAGTTTCAGGAGTTGGCTGCAATATGTCCAACTATGGTCCCGGATGATGAGAAAAAGATGGAGAATTTTACTGGAGGGTTACCTGAAAGCATCCGAGGGGATGTGATGTCTTTCGACCCACAATCAATGGAAGAGGCCATTCGTATAACTCAGAAACTTATGGTCCAAGTGTTAAAAGGAAAGTCTGCTGCAAACAACAACAATAACCGTTCAAACAACACCAATTACAACAACACTCGAAACAACAACAATTACAACAACAATCGAAACCGCAACTATCCCAATAACCGAAACAACAACCCAAACAACAATAACAACAACAAAAGGAGGTTTGACAATAACCAAGGTAGAAATGCTATTCAGCCACCACCTAAGAGGCAAGAAGTGGCAAGGGCCTATGCTGCAGGACCTACTGAAGGGAAAGGGTATGCTGGAAAACTACCCAAGTGTGATAAGTGTCAGAAACACCACAATCCAGGACGTTGCCCAGATCTATGTGGCAACTGCAAGAAGGCTGGTCACTACACCAAGGATTGCTGGAATCCAAACTTGGGTGGCAATCAGAAACCACCAGTAACATGTTTTGACTGCGGAGAAATTAGACACTTTAGGAGTGAGTGCCCAAAGAGGAAGAATCAAGGAGCTGGAAATCAGGGAGGAATAGCTCGAGGAAGGGCTTATGTTATGGGAGGAGATGATGCCCGTGAGGACCCGAATGTTGTTGCGGGTACGTTCCTCGTTAATAATCGTTATGCATCCATTTTATTTGATTCAGGAGCGGATAGAAGTTTTGTTTCTATTACATTTGCACCTTTACTTAACATAGAACCAACTACCTTAGACATTCCCTATATTGTTGAATTAGCCGATGGGTCTTTAGTTAACACCAACACCGTCATCCATGGTTGCACCATCAATTTCCTAAATCACCCATTCAATATAGACCTTATGCCCATAGAACTTGGAAGTTTTGACGTTGTTATCGGTATGGATTGGTTGTCTCGACATCGTGCAAGAATCATTTGTGATGAGAAAGTTGTTCATCTTTCTTATGGAGGTGAAACTTTAGTTGTTCGTGGAGAGCGAAGTGGAACTAGACTCAGTATCATATCGTGCATTAAAACCGAGAAGTACATAAAGAAGGGTTGTTATGCATTCTTGGCTCACATCACAGAAAAGAAGTCGGATGAGAAACGACTTGAGGATGTGCCAATTGTTAAGGAATTTCCAGAAGAATTGCCAGGACTTCCACCTACACGTCAGGTTTAGTTTCAGATTGAGTTGGTGCCAGGAGCTGCACCAATTGCACGAGCACCATATAGACTTGCACCTTCTGAGATGCAAGAATTGTCTAACCAGTTACAAGAGCTTTTAGACAAAGGATTCATTAGACCGAGTTCCTCGCCTTGGGGAGCACCGGTTTTGTTTGTGAAGAAGAAGGATGGATCTTTCAGAATGTGCATAGACTACCGTGAGCTGAACAAGTTAACGGTGAAGAATCGTTATCCACTACCTAGGATTGATGACTTGTTTGATCAGCTACAAGGTTCCTGTTTTTATTCCAAGATTGATTTAAGATCAGGCTACCATCAACTCAGAGTTCGGGAGGAAGATATCCTGAAGACGGCATTCAGAACACGTTATGGTCATTATGAGTTTCAAGTGTTGCCTTTTGGATTAATGAATGCACCTGCGGTATTCATGGATCTCATGAACAGAGTGTGCAAACCATATCTTGATAAGTATGTGATTGTATTCATTGACGATATCCTGATTTATTCCAAGAGTAAGAGAGAGCATGAAACACACCTCAGAACAATATTGGAACTACTTGAGAAGGAGCAATTGTATGCCAAGTTTTCAAAGTGTGACTTTTGGATAGAAATAGTTCAATTTCTTGGCCATGTCATTGATAGCCAAGGATTACAAGTCGACCCAGCAAAGATTGAGGCAGTAAAGGATTGGGCTACGCCCAAGTCTCCTACAGAAATTCGTCAATTCTTAGGACTTGCAGGATATTACAGAAGGTTTATCGAAGGGTTTTCTAAGATAGCGAAGTCGATGACTAAGCTGACACAAAAGAATCAAAAGTACGAGTGGGGAGAGAAACAAGAATCTGCATTTCAGTTATTGAAGCAGAAGCTTTGTAGTGCACCGATTTTGTCACTACCAGAAGGTATTGAGAACTTTGTGGTATATTGCGATGCTTCGCATAAAGGGCTTGGAGCTGTGCTAATGCAAAACGAGAAGGTGATAGCTTATGCATCTAGACAGCTTAAGACACATGAGAAGAATTACACTACACACGACTTGGAGTTGGGTGCTGTTGTTTTTGCACTCAAGATTTGGAGACACTACCTTTATGGTACTAAATGTGTAATTTTTACCGACCACAAGAGCTTACAGCATATACTTGATCAGAAGGAACTTAATATGAGACAACGTCATTGGCTAGAATTGTTGAGTGATTACGATTGTGAAATCCGATATCACCCAGGGAAAGCGAATGTTGTAGCAGATGCACTTAGCAGAAAAGAACGACTCAAACCTTTGAGGGTTAGGTCATTAGGAATGACTATTATTTCACCTTTGCCATCAAAAATTCTAGAAGCTCAGATTGAGGCTCTCAAGGAGGAAAATCGACCACAGGAGAAACTTTATGGTATGCCAGAGAACAAAAATGGCTTTGTAAAGAGAGCAGATGGAGTGTTATGCTTCAAGGAACGAAGTTGGATACCACTTTATGGTGGAGTGCGAGATTTGATTATGCACGAATCACATAAGTCAAAGTATTCTATTCACCCAGGTTCTGACAAGATGTATCAGGATCTCAAAAAGCTGTATTGGTGGTCGAACATGAAAGCAGAAATAGCAACGTACGTCAGCAAATGCCTTACTTGTGCTAAAGTGAAAGCTGAGTACCAGAAACCGTCAGGATTACTTCAACAACCAGAAATTCTACAATGGAAGTGGGAACGTATTACAATGGACTTTGTCACTAAACTACCCAAGACGTCAGGAGGTTACGATGCTATTTAGGTAATTGTTGATCGTCTTACTAAATCAGCACATTTCATCCCTATTAGAGAGACTTATTCCATGGAACAGCTTGCCAGACTTTATGTCAAGGAAATAGTCTCGAGGCATGGAGCACCAGTTTCTATCATTTCAGACAAGGATAGTCGCTTTACTTCAAACTTTTGGAGGTCATTACAAGATTCCTTTGGATCCAAGTTAGACATGGGCACTGCTTACCATCCACAGACTGATGGTCAGAGTGAGAGAACTATTCAGACTCTGGAGGACATGCTGCGAGCGTGTGTGATTGACTTTGGGAATGGTTGGGCTAACCATTTGCCATTAATCGAGTTCTCTTATAATAACAGTTACCATTCAAGTATTAAAGCAGCACCATTTGAGGCACTTTATGGTCGTAAGTGTCGTTCCCCTGTTTGTTGGGCAGAAGTTGGAGAGGTACAATGCACAGGTCCAGAGATGGTACTAGAAACAACAGAAAAGATAATACAGATTCGAGATAGGCTTGAAACAGCTAGAAGCCGACAGAAGAGTTACGCTGATGTTAGACGCAAACCATTGGAATTCTAGGTTGGAGACAAGGTCATGTTGAAAGTCTCGCCTTAGAAAGGCGTGATACGATTTGGAAAGCGTGGGAAGTTGAACCCGAGATACATTGGTCCATTTAAGATACTGGAAAGGATTGGTCCAGTAGCTTACAAGCTTGAACTACCATCAGAACTTAGCAACGTACATAACACATTTCATGTCTCAAACCTTAAGAAATGCCTTTCAGATGAGTCTTCAGTTATACCATTAGAAGAGATTTAGCTAGATGACAAGCTTAACTTTGTGGAGGAACCAGTTGAAATCATGGACCGAGAGGTCAAACAGTTGAAGCAGAGTAGAATTCCGATCGTGAAGGTTCGCTGGAATTCTCGAAGAGGACCCGAGTTTACTTGGGAACGAGAGGACCAAATGCAACGCAAGTATCCACACCTTTTCACCAAACCTATTACCGAGACCAACACTAGCTGAATTCAGGGACTGAATTCCTTTTTGGGTGGGCGAATGTCACAACTCACCATTTCAGGTCATTTACCATTTCAGGTCATTTACCATTTCAGGTCATTTTCCCAAACTTCGACTTTTACTATTCATAAATCACTATTCATCAAAACACTATTCATCATTTTACTATTCATCATTTTCGAGGTCAATTTGATATTCTGAGAAACATTTGGGAAAGTTACTATTCACTGAACACTATTCATTTTCGGAAAAGTTTTCACTATTCACTTGCATTACTCATTTCATCGTAAATTTAGTTTACGGGTATTCAAATTCGCGTAACCGGATTGGTTTAGGTGCGAATTCATTTCATTAGTGCTGAGGACACTGCATACGGACTAGAGACAGTCTGCATATCATCATAACAGCATTTTCATGTTATACCACCCTCAGGATTTTCAAATTTATATATTTGATACAATTAACGTTTTTCTTATAATTATTTATAATAAACGTTAACACCCGGTTTATACACGACGAATATATCTAAATATTCCCACAATGGTCCCAACATATTTTTATCATTTTTATAACTTTATTTTGTCCCGGTTAACTTTGTTAACATTTATTTCTATTAAACCCGGTACCCGATTTTAACTAATAACACATAATAACACTTAACCTTACACTAATTTCCTAAATAAATCACAAGTACCCTACCCCCCCTTGCTCTTTGAAAACCGGCCCATAAGTCCTCACTAGGCCAAAAATATACTAAGTTTCCTAACCTTGTGCATTGATGTATGCTTATAATACATTATAAGTTACTACTTAATTACATAAACCTCAAAAACAAATCATACATAACATTTCAAAGATCAAAAAGCAAAACCTCATCTTCTTCCATCTCAACCCACGACCAAACCCAAAATCATTGATCAAGTGAAGGTTTTTGAAAAGTTAAAGCACCAAAGTTGTTCATTTTGTGGTTCTAATCAAGAATATTACAACAAACATACAAGTAATCCAAGGTTTCTAATCATGTCATCACCTAGAATTTCAAAGTGAGTATTCAAAATTATTTTCATGTTTTCATCTAATTAACATATGTATCTCATAGTATTCATGCTTAATTTCATGCTCATACTAGTTATACCACTTTATTTTTGTATACTTTTTGAACATACAAACCCTAGATTGTGATTCAGGTGTTCCCTTGTTAAATTAACTTGATTACTAGTCATTAGGAACCCATGGCACCCTAAGAAGGTGTATGGTAGGATTAGATTAGTTTTGTGAAGTTTGCAAGAGTTTTGGTTGATGTAGAAACTAGTTTTGAACCTTGGAAATGGATTTCTAACAAGTATATATACCTACTGTCCCATTTTGTTAAATTCTGGAAAATCAGTAAATACAAAGTAAACTTTGGCAAAATTTTTAGAAAATACTTTCAAAAACGAATCCGTAGGCGAAAGAACGGATTAAAAAGAGTTTATAACGAAGAAGTTATGATTTTTGCAAGTTTGTTGACGAAAAGTATTTTTCTGAAAAATTGTTGCTGTTGGACGTTTTTCGTCGGACAAAACGAGACTTTAGACGTAACCCGGAGGAGCCGAACTTTCCAAAATATATTACTACATACTAAGAAGTAACCGTGGATATAAAGAACAAGTAAAACGGACTTATAACGACAAAGATATTCACGTTTGAATATCGGCAAAACTCATTTCATTTTGACAGCTTTTAGTAATATTAACACTAAAACTACGTAGTAACTTTAGAAGCTAAAAATAATACCAAGTACCAAATTTTATAACTAATGAAGTATTAGTTATTACAAGTATATTTTTATCATTTCAAGGCGTTATTTCAAGGATTTCAACTCGAGGATTTCAACACTAACATGGAAACATACGATATATATATAAGTATATATATTGCAACTAGCTTTATTTTTCTAATAGCAATATTTTCCTAAGTCTTGGAATATATATTTTTGATAACACAAGTGTTTTTCCAAAGAGTAGAGTGGTATAGGAACATGTGCATGGACATTCATAACATCATTTGGTGATCTAAATGAGATCGTTCATCATTCATATTAGGTTGCGGCAGTTAACCGTTCATTGTTGTTCATTTCACTTCATTACAAGTATCATCACTTAAGGTGAGTTTTCATAGCCCCGTTTTTAATTACTTATTTGATTTCAAATCCCATGGGGGAGAATACATTGCATCAATTACTTTCGTACATGCCCAAGTATTACAAATTCCATACATTGCTTAGTTGCCTTAATACCATATCATGACAAGTCCCCTTTCATTATCATGGACCGTTAATTTTAGTACTAAGCGAGAGTGAGTGAATAGATCTATTGAGGGTGACGCCTCCATTCGTGTTTGGGTTGCTCCAACGGGACGAATGCATTTCATGTCTTATCAAGTGAGTGTCTGGTAAACACTCTGTTGGGGCCATTACAATGTCTAGCTTCGGGGTCATGAGCTTAAGAGACAATGTAGCATTTTTGACATTTTTGTCAGTTTACTTTATACTTGTGGCTTATGTACATACGATTTAACTGACAAACCTATGATTATTCACCAACATTCGTGTTGACCGTTTTCGCAATGTATTTTCAGGTAACTAAGGCAATATCATATTACATGCATGGAGTCACATTAGGCTGTGCCAGGGATGACGCACTACATTATGGATTTTTCATGCACTTGTAAATTATCGTTTGATATTTCCTGAACTTGTTTTCTGTAAACGTTTCAACCTCTGGGGACCTATGTTTTGTAGCACTGGATGCTTTTAAATAAATCAAACGATATGTATTTTCCAAATGACACTTTAGGTCGTTCAATATTCCCTTGTTATGGTGCTATGACAGTTACACCCCCAGGCATTCTATTCCGCTGCAAGTCAGGTAAATTGGGGGTGTGACAGAATTTTACTTGTTTATGCATTGTGACAAGTTATTTTTCAATTCTAATAACTTAAATTATTTCAAAAAGAAAAGTGTATTGCATTATCTTGTAACACAACCATTCATGCTACAAAGAAAATGAAGTACATATAATATATAGTGTGTATTGTTCTTAAATATGTATTTTAGCTTGAAGTGATGATTTTAAGTAGTGTGAGCAAAGTTTACATATGTTGTTAGTTTGCTCATGTTTGGTTTTTCGGATATGACACATTTATCCATTGTTTTGCAATGTAAATTGCTTGAATATTTCGGATGAAACATCCAAGTCGTCAATCCTACTTCATTGTATATTTTATGCATGTGTTAAACATGTTATTCTAATATTTGGAACACAACTATTGGACAAGTAGATTCAATATGGCATTGTCAACACAAGTGTGAGTTATGATCCAATGCATATTCTTTTCATCTACAAAGGATGTAAATATTTTCATATCAATCTAGTGTGATTGAGTATGTAGATTCAAGACTATATCCTTTGTTAAAATTTGGTGTAATCTTGAAACTAAACAAATAACAATCCAATTTCTTGTCCATACTAAAAAACATGTCAATTAGATTTGATGAATATATCAACCATAATTTGAATAATGAATTGATATAATATCAAGATCTTTCTTGACCCTTCATTTAAAATAAATAGACATTTTGATAGTGTGTTCCATTAATCCGAAGATTATTGATGAGTGAGGTTGGTGAGTGATTGAAATTTGACTTATTACTTCATGATTGTTATAAGTTTTGTTTATGTGAAACACTCTTCATTGTTACTTATAATGAACACACTTTAGATTTTGAAAATACTTTTTCTTTTGTATTACTACTAATGTTTTACAAAGATTCAATTTCTCTTATTAAACAACTTAAGGTAAAACAAGGTAATTTGTTGAAAATATTTAAGTGTGTTGTTAAAAATAGATTAAATTGTTTGAAATATTTAGGTGATTAGATTTAACTTATTTACAAAATGTTTGAGTAACATTAAGCCATCTATACCTATATGCAATGCAACCATAATATTGCAATCCTAACGCAAGAAATCTAGCATAAGATCTAGTTCAGTATAAGCCAGAAAACTAGCTATAAACTAATAGAGTACAAGGCACATATGCTAAGATATTCAAATAGCTAAATTACAAATAGCAACGATTAACAAAGTAAAATCACAAATGAGTTCACATAGCACATAAAACACTTGTCGTCGTTTTGTGTATTATATATACCAATGTTTACTTAGCTCGATTTTATTTGAAAATAAAATAGTTTACTATCCATTTTAAAATTTAATTAAGATCAATGTTTTAAGCATAATTCTTATCTCGATCTAGTATAATTAGTGTATATAATATCAAAACTAATACAAGTTAATCAACAAAACACTTTTCATATTAAATCCTCCTTAATGGGTAATTTGATACATGGATCGTACTCAATTTTTAAAACCATTTGTTTTGAAAATTTGAGCGACGTGGCTCTGGTACCAATTGTGGAAAACTAGAAGGGGGGTTGAATAGTTTTCCCTTCTTTTTGATTTTATAAAAAACTTTGTTTCAAAATGTTGATTCAAATTTATTCAATTGTTTGTTTGGAAAACTTCAATTAGAGTTTAGTATGAAAACAACATATAATCAATATGATCAATTATATATGTAAGCTTTTGGAAAAACTTAGTTTTATGAATGGAGCTTTGGTCGATCTTTATGTGAATACGTTTTCCTTTTAAAATCTTAAAACGTTTTGTATCAAATTATCTATCAAGTTAAACTTAATATGAGAAGTGTGAATAATAATCTATTTGACCATATCATGCAATTATACACACAATCACAATATTAACTACTATGTTCAACACAATCAATCATCACAACTATATAAGCAACAACTAAGACATGTAGGCAAGCATAGAAGTATAGCGAGAAATGCAAGAACAAACGATAAGAGATAAGAGAAAGGAAATGCAAACCGGACACGATGATTTATAATGGTTCGGCTACAAGGAGACCTTCCTTGTTCCTACTCCACTCCCCGAGTCACCTACTTGAGAGTTTTCTTCACTACTCAACAAGCTCCCTTTTGGCGGAGAAAACCGTACACAACTTTTGCTTAAACCATTTAACGACACTAAGCTAAATGTCGAGTTCTAATAGTAGCTAGAACCAATCTCACAACACAACTTCGATCACTACACAACTTCTACACAACTTCACGACTTCAGCACAGCTTCTTCTAAACTTCTTCACGGCTTCACAACTTCTTCACGTCTTCACGACTTCATAACTTCATCACAACTTCTTCTAAACTTCTTCACGGCTTCACAACTTCTTCACGTCTTCACGACTTCACAGCTTCATCACAACTTCTTCTAAACTCCACTACTTAATCACACACCTACATCTTCACAACTACATGTTTTCTCCACACTACTACTTCTTACTCACTCATTGAATCACTACTAAGTAAGATCATCTTGATCTACTTATTACATATACATAACTCACAACTTCACATAAGCACTAACTAGATCCTAATACATCTTTGGCTTTATGATAGGGAGAATTCTTCTCTTGCACTTTGAGTGATGAGAAATTGGATCACTTGAAACAAAGATTAATAATCTTATGATCAAAGGGTTTTAAAAGGATGTTTAGAGAGAATTGGATCTGAAAATTTTTGTGCAAAAGGTGAGAAAAATTCCAGGTTTGAGGTGGTATTTATAAGGAAAAATTTCTGACCAAATCTGACAGGGGAGCGTGGCCGGTCCCCTTAATTGTGTGCCGGTCCCCTTAAAATTAAGGGGACCGCCCCTTATAATTAAGGGGGCCGCCCTACTGAAACGGCCAAATTTTCTGTCTTTTAGTGGGGAAAATTTATTTGGTGAAAAACTAACTAATTTTGGTTAAAAGTTTGAAATCATATATTTAGTATGATTAAAACATTTTTCTTTATTACCAAAAGTGTTTTTCAAAAATATATAATATGTTTATATAATTAAATAAACTTTGTATTAGTTAATTAAATACCTCTATGATCATGAGATGTATTAAACACTTGTTTATCCATACCTTAAGTGATTGTTGAAGCATACTTGAGACGTTGAGATGTCGAGGCTTGTTGACGTAAGAATGCATAGAAGAATTGTGATCACAAGTAACTTAAGCACTTTACGTTATATGTTGTAACTTACATCTTTGTCATCATCAAAACATGAAGAGGATGTTTAGATTAAATATCGTAATATTCATGCCAACAGGATTACTATTCATTTTTACTATTCACTATTACTAGTCACTTTTTACTATTCACTTTCACTATTCACTCTCAAAATTTTTATTTCATATTCTCGTAAGTTAAACTATTTTAATAATAATCCGAGAGTTTGACACTCGTCGGATCATTTCTGCAAAAATCACAAAACCGTGTCCGAGATTTACTTTTAGGTTTAAACGTCATTCCAGCATCCCGATATGTCCATAAAACACTATAAACAATAGAAATATGATTTTCTCTCATTTTACGACAATTCCAAAAGTTTTGGAATTTTAAGTTTTCCAGTTCAGCGTTTTACGCGAATTACGCGTTTTAGACCTGCGTTTCCAGTTTTAACAGCGTTTAAGCAACCCGATAGAAGTTATCACTCATTAAATATGCTAAGATAGGTTATATTAATAAGTTCTAACATATTTATTAGTTTCATATTTTTTAGGATACTCGATTTTAAGTTTCATGACTTAACGACTTACCGTTAGCAATTACCGGGACCAAAACTCACTCCGTAAAGGCAAGATGATTATTTAAAACTCTTAACATCCTCAAAATAGCCATAGGTGGCGTTTTATATGAGTCATGAGGGCACTTGGCTTGATTTAGAATGAAGTCTTTCAAGATCCTTACACATGTAGAACCTTAAGTCCTAAGTCTTGCTAACCTAGAGACATATGTCCATACTTAGCTAGGAAGAAAGATGACTAACCATCTTTGACTACTCTTGCACCTCCTCATGAGACTATAAATACCCTCCTTGGTCTTCTCAATTAGACGCCAAGCACAAAGCACAAACACACTCTCATTAGATCATTTCCTTCAAGCAAGATTCAAGAATTCTAGTCCTTTGCAAATCTTCATCAACTCTTAGCAATCTTTTGGTGATTCCTTAAGTTTAAAGCTACTTAAGTAACCAATATATTAGTACAAGTCCTAAACACATTCACAAGAAGTAGGAGACTTCAAAGGAGTGGAGATTTCTCAAAGTCCTAGTTCCTAGTTCTTGTCCTAGTTTCCCTTTTCATTAAGGCCAAAAGTTGTAAGAAAACTTATACTCGTCATCCTTACTATGGTTTCATAAGCTCTATATGCTATATATGGTCTTTATATTGTGTTCATGATGTTCAAAAATCTTTAAAACAAGTTAAGAACACTACATGTTAACCTATGTTAAGTAATCAAGAAAATTAGTGACTTATATTGAGAACCACGACCAAAATATTATAACATTGATATTAGACACTTACCTACTGTTAAAACACAGAAGTTGTCCGGAACGACGTTTTCGTTCAGGAGAAAAGTAGCTCGAGCCCTGAAAACGCTTTACAAGTGATATTTTTCTTCAAATTCTTAACAGCCCATTTTAAAACCAAATGACCATGTAATAGTTATGGTTAAATGAAACCAAGAGGTCTAATGACCTAAAGCCAAGACCACAACCATGGCTAAGGCCAAGGATGAGTCTCAAGACAATGGTAATAATGACCAAAGTCACGGCAAAGCCATGGCTAAAAACCATATAAACTTACCAAGTCGAAAACATAAACTAAAGAGTTAATGGCAACATAAACATCCAATTTGGATCTACTCCATCAAAACAACCATGAAACTTTACAAGTAATATTCATACTAGACTCAAGAAACTCATTGTAATAACAATCTTCATCCAAAAGTAAACTTTCCTAAGTTTATTCAATTATTTGGACATGTAACTTTTCAGATAAAAAACTTATATATATATATATATATATATATATATATATATATATATATATATATATATATATATATATATATATATATATATATATATATATATTTTATCAAATACTACAATAGTAGGGAGCCACATGTGAGGGATTCATTAAAGTAAACCATCGAGATGAGTTGTGGATTTATGAATTAAAGTGTCCTGGCTGCTCGAACGTTTACTACATGACCTCTGAATTATGTCGGCCCGAACGGTAGTAAGCGATATACAAACTATACATGTTTCATAAACCATTTTTGTTCAAAGACTTACACTATACTAAGTACTACATCATGGACTAAATGCAAGACATATATCAGCAATTCTTCATATTCTTTGATATTACTCCAATCCTAAGTCGCAACATTCTATTATAGGTTGCTCATAGAAACCTTCGCGATTCGACCATCATTTTCACTACTTACTACATAACTTAAGGTGAGTTCGTAGCCCCACTTTCTATTGTTTAACTATTTTACAAACCCATGGGGGGGACACACGCTATTATTTTTCTACTCGAACACAATGCTTTCTACTGTATGCTTACCCGACTATGTTTTATTGTCACTAAGTAACGATTGCCATGTTCGAAGTCCCTATATCATGAACCATTAGTCACTAGCTATAGTGAGCGCGAATATTGTGAATAGATCTATTGGGATTGAAAAATCCCATTTGTGTTGAACAACTACGAGTTCAAACAAATGCACTAATTGTAACAATTCACAATTTCAGGTTAATTACTATTCCCGAAAAATTTCACTATTCACTTTTACTATTCATTTTTCCTGAAATTTTCCCGAAACTTGATTTCTGTTTCTTGGCATCGAGTGATAAATCATTTCCATGACAAATTAAAAGTTTGACATTCATAAGCTCATTTTCGTGAAAGTTAATAAGGAATTACACGTTTTAGGGTAAAACGTCATTCAAAAATTCTACGCACAACGAAACTCGACCGCGTTAAGTGACCCCGCATTAGAAAAATGTTTGACACACTCTTGATTTGTTTGAGAATTAATCTTGACTGAGAAAAACATGACCAAAATAAGCCTCGGCCGTGAAAAACTGAAATTTTCAGTTTTAAGCGTTTTTACTCAGCCGTAACCTTAGCCTATACCTGCACCGCATTTCTAATACAATTTGAGTTTTCAACTTATTAGAAAAAGTCAACATATTTTTCCCTCCTCCTTTGACCAAAAATCATTCCTTGATTTTATAAGTCATTCCTTGATTTTTAGGCTTACGGTTTGACGTCTAAAAGACATTTAATACCAACCGACACTAGACTGAGCCCAGTCTAGACATTATAAGTCATTTTAAATCATTTTTATCCTATTAGAAAAGTAACATTTTACTTTTCTCAATTTTACGCAATATTCGTACGTTTTACGTATTACGCGTTTTAGACCCGTGTTTCCAGTTTTAGCAGGGTTTTACCACCCCAATGGAACCTACCACTCATTTTATATTTTATTATGGAGTATAATGACATGTTTAACCATTCTTCCAAGTTTTGTATTTTTACGATACCCGGTTTAACGTTTCGTGGCTTAACCATTTACGGTTAGCAATTTACGGAGCCAAAACTAACTCAATAACTTGGATAATATCATCAAAAGTCCACACTTGCTCCCCAAGCTTGGCAAACCGCCTCTAGGGGGGGGGGGATTCACACTTGTGGCATGATCTCATGCATTGAGCCCTTAGATTTCATCCATGTGTCAATACTTGTTCACCAAGTGTTGACAAGTCAACATAACTAACCTCCTCATTTCCTTATAAGATCAAGACTCATTCTCTTCCTTTCTCTCTCAATACCAACGACCCAACATCATCAAAATACACCATTTTGATCATTGATCTTGCTCATTCAATCCATCACAAGTTCAAGTCTTAGTTCCTAGTTGATCCTTAACACTTTTCAGCCATAAAACTCTATAAAATCACCACAAAAACTCATCCAATTTCCATGAGTTCTTCTTCAAGATTTTTTTCACTAAGGCTTGTTTTTGTGATAGATTAGTGTTTATCAAGGGATTATAAGATAGGGTTTTTGATATGGAAGCATGGCTACGGTTGGTAAATTTTCGGAAGATTAAGTAGTGATTCTTGGTTTTGATCTTGGTTCTAGTTAGTTTCTTCACAAAAGTTGTAAGCAAACTCTAATACACTTCCTTTCTTAAATATCATATTCATGCTATTTACATATCATTCATGCTATATTTTGTCTTGTGATCATGTCCATGATGTATAAAAATGAGTAAAACAAGTTATGGTATATATATGTTAACTTATGTTATTTAAACAAGTAAACTAATTACTTTTATGGAGAACCACGACCAAAATAGTACAACTATGATATTTTACACTTACTTACTGTCAAAGAGGACTTAAAAAGGAAAACATAGCAATTTGAATCACCCAAAATGAGTACCCGAGTCAAAAGTTATGGCCATAAGAAGTTAGTAAAACCAAAACGCCGAAACTGCCGATACCTACTGTTTTGCATTCTGCCATTTTGAAAGTCAACCTTCTGGTCCGATTCATCAAAAAGTTAAAACACGAAAGTTGTCCGGAATGACGTTTTCGTTCAGGAATTAAGAAGGTCGAGCCCTGAAAACGCTTTCCGAGTGATATTTTCTTCAAATTCTTAACAGCCCATTTTTAGACCAAAGTCACTATATAATAGTTATGTTATACTAAGACCAAGAGGTCTTATGACCTAGAATCAAGACCACAACCATGGCTAGAGCCAAGGTTGAGTCTCAAGACCATGGAACAATGACCAAAGGTCATGGCAAAGCCATGGCTAAAGACCATATAAACATACCAAGGCGAAAACATGAGCTAACGACCATATAAACTTACCAAGACAAATACATGAACTAGAGTATTGGCGATAACTTGAACATACAATTTGGATCTACTTCATCTAAAAGAACCATGAGATATTACAAGTATTTGTCATACAAGTTATTAGAAACTCACCCTAATAACAATCTTCATGTAATCATAAACTTTCCTAAGTTTATTCAAATATTGGGCATGTAACTTTTCGGATCAAAACTTATATACATATATATTTTATCAACTACTACAATAGTAGGGAGCCTCATGTGAGGAGTTCATTATGTAAGCCGTCGAGATGAGTTGTGGATTTACGAATTAAAGTGTCCTGGCTCCTCGAACGTTTACTAACATGACTTCTGAATTATGTCGGCCCGAACGGTAGTAAACGATATATAAAACATACATGTTTCATGAATCATTTCTTTCAAAGACTTACACTATACATTGTACCACATCATGGACTAAGTGCAAGATATATATTGGCATGTTTATGTTTCCTTAGACATTATTCTAAACCTAAGTTGCAACAATTATTCTAGGTTGCTCGTAGAAGTTCTTACGGCATATCCATCATTCTCATTTTACATCATCCAACTCAAGGTGAGTTCATAGCCCCACTTTCCATTACTTAATTGTTTTACAAACCCTTTGGGGGAATACATGCTATTTTTAACCGAGCACAATGTTTTTAAATTGTATGCTATTTGACTATGTTTTATTATCACTAAGTAACATCCTTGCCAAACCGAGATCTCTTATTATGAACCATTTAATCACTAGAAATAGTGAGCGCGAATATTGTGAATAGGCCTATTGGGATTGACGAATCCCATTTGTTTTGACTAAGTTCAAACAAATGCAGTAATATTTGAGACATTAGGTATGACGGCAAAGTACCTACCGGGATAACTCCGCCGATCGATATTGGTACACGTTAACGTTTTGGTGTCATAAGCTTAGTATTTGATAATAACTGTTCCAGGCGTATAACAACGTGGCCCATCTTTGTTTTCTAAACATTGGTGTGAGTCTATAGCTCACACTACCAACATATTGTGTTCAAACATTAAACAAACTCTATGAATATCACTCAACCTTTGTGTTGACCTCTCAAGCATGTATTTCAGGTTCATGACGATCAAGGATGGCACGGAAGGGCACGGATACTCAAGAGGGCTATAAATTTTATTATCATTCAAAAACTCATTTAATGTAAATTGTAAACATGGAACCATTTGGGACCTCATTTTGTAATCTCTGATATTTATATAATTTGAATGATAAATCTTTTAAAACGACTCAATTGGAGTTCGTTTTCTATTATTGTGACTATTGTGCCGTCGAGTAACACCCAATTTGAATTCCGCTGCAACCCTGAATTGGGGGTGTTACAGATTGGTACCAGAGCCATGGTTATAGAGAAACGGGTCTAATTGAGACCTAAACTATAACCACACATACAAGCAAAAACATTTTTATAGCCTTCCGCTCTCCGTGTCTTCTATCCTCCAGACGATTATGGACTTAGTAAGCATGTTATGATACACAAACATATTAGTATATTCGTATATACCCATTTTGAGCATTTCCCCATAGACATTTTTATGTTACACAAACATAATTACATATTAATATTTGTACCCTAAACATAATTGAGCATTTTCCCGTAAGCATTTTATACTACATGAACATATTAGTATATTGATATATAAACTCGGTTTATTTTCAATCATTTATCTAAACAATGGACTAAACATATCTGCGTATGCCTATTCTAGGGCATTTCGGCACAATCACATTCTCCCAATCATGTTCCTACTCCAACATTTTATGTCCAAGACATTGTAACTGATTGCAATGGTCTTTCCTATTTTCCAAGACATTGTATTATACAATGGTCTTAACCATTTCTCAAATGTTTTGAGTCACACAATGGTCTAACCTACTTACCAGACATTGTGAATTGCACAATGGTCTAACCTACTTCCGAGACATTGTGTTTTGCGCAATGGTCTCTAGAATTATTCCATCACATCATCAATATCATTTCATATGATATCAAAAACCCGTCACAACCTATCGATTTCTAAATAGAAATATGAGATTTATAAAGGATAAACTAATCCATCACCTACGAAAGTTGAAGTTCAGCTCTACATTCATCAAAGTTTTCTTATGAAACCTTCATTATTAAAAGCTCGTGATCCTGGCCAAGTATGGACTGTTACTTAAAACTTCCTTTCCACACACATACCTACCCGTACTATCTTCTATGCGATGGAATGTGAAAACATGGGTTACAAGTCTTGTATGGGCGGGACTTGCAACTGAAGGGTTTGACATCGCCTTTGTTTAGTGGATAGTTTCCCAAAAGCAACAGACATATCACAAGTATACCTAATTTAGGTATTTGAAAATTTTATCGAACCTCGGCTAAATATAGACTAGTCACCTATATTTAACCTAGGGACAGTGGAATATAGTCTGACTAACTATGTTCGACTTAAAATTTTCAAATACTGAGAATAGTTGTACTAGGGTTATGTTTAGATTGATTTCCTACATGAACATGATAAACCACCAGAATACTTTAAAACAATCTAGAGACACGATAGTGTCTTACCACTCAGCGAAATCTTAACACCTTATTTGTACTACCTAATTTCATTCTTGAAAGTTTTCCGAACTACTATCTTGGGATAGTTATCAATTCTTCTCTTCATCCCGTAGAAGTACTATCCTGTTTAGGTCCTAAGGATACCATTCCATCATAAACCTTTAAAATCTCTTAAGATTTTTAAAACAAACTCAACATCTATGCCTAAGAATATTAATGTTAAGCATACACTACACACTTTTGTTCATCAACATATCACATCATTATCTTCACAACCGTTGAAACCACAAGCTCATTAACAGATCTTGATGCACTTTTAAAGCTCAAATCATCCTTAGTTACACCACAAGCACCCTCATCAGCTTTACAAGATTGAATATTCATCTTGTACTTTTGGAACACCAGTATCATCTCGTAATACACTACCTTGTAACCCACCGGCTAATTGTGAATGTTGTGTTGGGAATTCTTAAGTAGGATGATTTGTAATTTTTTGAATGGATTGGGTTGCCTTTTCATTTAAATAAAGAAATTGTAAATCACCGAACCATAAGTTTATATTTCCCTATTTACATTGTTTGGGATGCCTCTCTATGTAAATAAAGAATTATAAACAAGTGGGCTTATTTATATCCAAAATAACATAAGTATGAAGTCAATAAACACTAGGTACAACAACCGATTACTTACTAGGCTATGATTTCAACTACTATATCAATTCCTATTAATATTCGACTGCTATATCAATTTCCTTTGATATTCGAATATTATATGAATCTCTATTAATCACTCTTACCCTACCTTTCCTACATAAAAGTAAGCCTCATCCTACACCATACACTAAAATGACAAATCAAATTACATCACCGGTAATCCCAGACTTTAGTCCTCATAAGTAACCACACCTTTTCATCGGCACCACTCCAACATATAACATACATAGAACTTCGGGACGAAGTTCCCCGTAAGGGGTAGAGACTGTAACAATTCACAATTTCAGGTTAATTACTATTCCCGGGAAATTTCACTATTCACTTTTACTATTCATTTTTCCCGAAATTTTCCCGAAACTTGATTTTTGTTTCTTGGCCTCGAGTGATAAATCATTTCCATGACAAATTAAAAGTTTGACATTCATAAGCTCATTTTCGTGAAAGTTAATAAGGAATTACACATTTTAAGGTAAAACGTCATTCAAAAATTCTACGCACAACAAAACTCGACCGTGTTAAGTGACCCTGCATCAGAAACATGTTTGACACACTCATGATTTGTTTGAGAATTAATCTTGACTGAGAAAAACATGACCAAAATAAGCCTCGGCTGTGAAAAACTGGAATTTTCAGTTTTAAGCATTTTTACTCAGCCGTAACCTTAGCCTATACCTGCACCGTGTTTCTAATACGATTTGAGTTTTCAACTTATTAGAAAAAGTCAACATATTTTTCCCTCCCCCTTTGACCAAAAATCATTTCTTGATTTTATAAGTCATTCCTTGATTTTTAGGCTTACGGTTTGACGTCTAAAAGACATTTAATACCAACCGACACTAGACTGAGCCCAGTCTAGACATTATAAGTCATTTTAAATCATTTTTATCCTATTAGAAAAGTAACATTTTACTTTTCTCAATTTTACGCAATATTCGTACGTTTTACGTATTACGCGTTTTAGACCCGTGTTTCCAGTTTTAGCAGGGTTTTACCACCCCAATGGAACCTACCACTCATTTTATATTTTATGATGGAGTATAATGACATGTTTAACCATTCTTTCAAGTTTCGTATTTTTACGATACCCGGTTTTACGTTTCGTGGCTTAACCATTTACGGTTAGCAATTTACGGAGCCAAAACTAACTCAATAACTTGGATAATATCATCAAAAGTCCACACTTGCTCCCCAAGCTTGGAAAACCACCTCTAGGGGGGGGGGATTCACACTTGTGGCATGATCTCATGCATTGAGCCCTTAGATTTCATCCATGTGTCCATACTTGTTCACCAAGTGTTGACAAGTCAACATAACTAACCTCCTCATTTCCTTATAAGATCAAGAATCATTCTCTTCCTTTCTCTCTCAATACCAACGACCCAACATCATCAAAATACACCATTTTGATCATTGATCTTGCTCATTCAATCCATCACAAGTTCAAGTCATAGTTCCTACTTCCTAGTTGATCCTTAACACTTTTCAGCCATAAAACTCTATAAAATCACCACAAAAACTCATCCAATTTCCATGAGTTCTTCTTCAAGATTTTTTTTACTAAGGCTTGTTTTTGTGATAGATTAGTGTTTATCAAGGGATTATAAGATAGGGTTTTTGATATGGAAGCATGGCTACGGTTGGTAATTTTTTGGAAGATTAAGTAGTGATTCTTGGTTTTGATCTTGGTTCTAGTTAGTTTCTTCACAAAAGTTGTAAGCAAACTCTAATACACTTCCATTCTTAAATATCATATTCATGCTATTTACATATCATTCATGCTATATTTTGTCTTGTGATCATGTCCATGATGTATAAAAATGAGTAAAACAAGTTATGGTATATATACGTTAACTTATGTTATTTAAACAAGTAAACTAGTGACTTTTACGGAGAACCATGACCAAAATAGTACAACTATGATATCTGACACTTACTTACTGTTAAATAGGACTTAACAAGGAAAACATAGCAATTTGAATCACCCAAAACGAGTACCCGAGTCAAAAGTTATGGCCATAAGAAGTTAGCAAAACCAAAACGCCGAAACTGCCGATACCTACTGTTTTGCATTCTGCCATTTTGAAAGTCACCCTTCTGCTCCGATTCATCAAAAAGTTAAAACACGAAAGTTGTCCGGAACGACGTTTTCGTTCAGAATTTAAGAAGCTCGAGCCCTGAAAACGCTTTCCGAGTGATATTTTCTTCAAATTCTTAACAGCCCATTTTTAGACCAAAGTCACTATATAATAGTTATGTTATACTAAGACCAAGAGGTCTTATGACCTAGAATCAAGACCACAACCATGGCTAGAGCCAAGGTTGAGTCTCAAGACCATGGAACAATGACCAAAGGTCATGGCAAAGCCATGGCTAAAGACCATATAAACATACCAAGGCGATAACATGAGCTAACGACCATATAAACTTACCAAGACAAATACATGAACTAGAGTATTGGCGATAACTTGAACATACAATTTGGATCTACTTCATCTGAAAGAACCATGAGATATTACAAGTATTTGTCATACAAGTTATAAGAAACTCACCCTAATAACAATCTTCATGTAATCATAAACTTTCCTAAGTTTATTCAAATATTAGACATGTAACTTTTCGGATCAAAACTTATATACATATATATTTTATCAACTACTACAATAGTAGGGAGCCTCATGTGAGGAGTTCATTATGTAAACCGTCGAGATGAGTTGTGGATTTACGAATTAAAGTGTCTGGCTCCTCGAACGTTTACTAACATGACTTCTGAATTATGTCGGCCCGAACGGTAGTAAACGATATATAAAACATACATGTTTCATGAATCATTTCTTTCAAAGACTTACACTATACATTGTACCGCATCATGGACTAAGTGCAAGATATATATTGGCATGTTTATGTTTCCTTAGACATTATTCCAAACCTAAGTTGCAACAATTATTCTAGGTTGCTCGTAAAAGTTCTTACGGCATATCCATCATTCTCATTTTACATCATCCAACTCAAGGTGAGTTCATAGCCCCACTTTCCATTAATTAATTGTTTTACAAACCCTTGGGGGGAATACATGCTATTTTTAACCGAGTACAATGTTTTTAAATTGTATGCTATTTGACTATGTTTTATTATCACTAAGTAACATCCTTGCCAAATCGAGATCCCTTATTATGAACCATTTAATCACTAGAAATAGTGAGCGCGAATATTGTGAATAGGCCTATTGGGATTGACGAATCCCATTTGTTTTGACTAAGTTCAAACAATGCAGTAATATTTGAGACATTAGGTATGACGGCAAAGTCCCTACCGGGATAACTCCGCCGATCGATATTGGTACACGTTAACGTTTTGGTGTCATAAGCTTAGTATTTGATAATAACTGTTCCGGGCGTATAACAACGTGGCCCATCTTTGTTTTCCAAACATTGGTGTTAGTCTATAGCTCACACTACCAACATATTGTGTTCAAACATTAAACAAACTCTACGAATATCACTCAACCTTTGTGTTGACCTCTCAAGCATGTATTTCAGGTTCATGACGATCAAGGATGGCACGGATACTCAAGAGGGCTATAAATTTTATTATCATTCAAAAACTCATTTAATGTAAATTGTAAACATGGAACCATTTGGGACCTCATTTTGTAATCTCCGATATTTATATAATTTGAATGATAAATCTTTTAAAACGACTCAATTGGAGTTCGTTTTCTATTATTGTGACTATTGTGCCGTCGAGTAACACCCAGTTTGAATTCCGCTGCAACCATGAATTGGGGGTGTTACAACTATATTTGATAGTTTGAGGTATAATGGCAATATTACCTTGGTAGGGCTTCTATAATGCCAATTTTTGGTTCGATGTTAATGCTTTGGTTGTATGAGCTTAGTGAAATAATAACGGTTTTGTTTTCTAACTATGAGTGTGAGTCTATAGCTCACACTACGATTATTGTGTTCAACGATTTAACTACAAACTCTACGAATTCCACTCAACCTTTGTGTTGACTGTTTTAAGCATGTATTTCCGGTCCATAATGAACGAGGCTGGCACGGAGGAGCACGGATATTCAAGAGGGCTATAAATTTTATTATCATTTGAAAACTCATTTAATGTAAATTGTAAACATGGAACCATCTGGGACCTCATTTTATAATCTCTGATATTTATATAATTTGAATGATAAATCTTTTAAAACGACTCAATTAGAGTTCGTTTTCTATTATTGTGACTAATGTGCCATCGAGTAACACCCAGTTTGAATTCCACTGTGCATCATTGAATTGGGGGTGTTACATCCCTTTCATGTATCTAACGTGGGCTTCCTAGGCCTTGTGGGCTTTTACAACTTGCCCATTAACATAAACATAAACATTAATATTACTAAAGCAACCTAGTACAAAATGTAATAACCGAGACTTGACTAAATACTAAAGCATGTTTCCAACAATCTCCCCCTAAGGGTCGGTCATCACGGTTGCTGGACGTCTTCATCTTTGTCTTTGACTTGTGACATGTATAAGTTTTGACGTCTTCAAAAAAAATATTGTAAAATGAATGTACTTTGCTCTGAGTCTTTGTTCTTTGGTGATGATGTAGTGATTATGTTATGAAGTAGTCTGCCGTTCGTCACTGCTGTGTCTGTGGTGGTTGTCCGCCATTCCAACATGCTCATACATCTTTGGACTTTGTCTTTCAAGTGCACGACGTTCCTTATCGTTCATATTGATCTTAGTCTTTAAACTTTGTAGATTCTTCTTATTGGTGTAGAATCTGTCTTTGAACTTTGTGGTGCTTAGATCTTTGGGGGAGCTTTCATTGACTTCAAGATCTATGCATGAGCATGCTGCAATCTACCATCATGGAGGTGATTTGTACCTGCAGGTAAACAGTTAGCAATAATCAACCGATACTTACAGATAAGGAATTAGAGCTCGTCAACAGCATAGTGTGAAGACTCCTTCTAATCCTTATCAAGGCCGTTCCCATGTCAGATATTCTCGAGGGAGCTTACGAGACCTATTAAGTAGCTCAATGACTGGGTGAGTCGCTGGGGATCACTCCACAACTGTAGACTGCTATGGAACCACCGCGAACACTAAGCGTAACCCTTGTGGGGTTACCGAAGTGACCTGCTATCAGGGCTGTTTGATATTGACCCTGGTAGGAATTTCCATTCAATCATTGAGAAATACTTAAGTATATACTCTCATAAACGTTCTCGGCAGATTGCTAAGATCTGCGAAGGACTCGATAATTTACAGCTAGTGTCCATTGATGTCGAACACCAGTTGTAGAAATACTAAGTGTTCCTAAGAGATCTTTGATGTATCTCATGGCTCTAGACTCAATAAGTGCACACTTAGGTTTCCTATGCGGAGACTAGGGAGGGGTCTCCTGCTTCAATATCAACCATCTCTAAAAGATAAGTCGATAGATTACACTAGTTCCCCGTAAGAATGAAAAAGTTCTTTTAAGAGAACTTGAGTGGTTAAGAAGGTTTAGTGCATTGCTTCACTGGGTCCATGACGACTTTATCTTCAATACCGGTGTTGCCTTAGCAACAACCAGTAGCATACGAGTTGAACCCGGTGTCTGCCCTAAGGTTGAACATATGGAGGGCTATTTCTTTTCACCCTTTTTCTTTACTTTTCTTTTTAATTCTTCAACTCCTTCTTTCCCTTTCATTCTTTACTCCTTTTTCATATCATACCTAAGGACTTCTAATTCTAACTATGGGTGATGTCCTTGGGTAGATCCCTCCGGCTCTGGCTGATCATAGGACGGTTTTTCCTATCTTAATCACCTTATGACTCCTTGATTAACCGACAGTAGCCATGAAACCTTTGATTGAAAATCTCTCAAAGTGTTAGTGATAATCAAATATTTTGGTTAACACTTTGAGAGTTTTGGGTACACTTTTGAAGGGCTCCCCCTTCACATGTGCTCATAAGTATTTAATAAATTTGCACATGTAGGAGGAGCAAGCATTTTTTTTTGAATTGATCCACTTTCAGTGAACAAGACCGATTCGAGACACGCTTACATCACTAGTTAGACTAGCTTGAAGTTATTACCCGGCCTGGTCAAGTCCACAGAAAGTTTCTCGAAACGATACATTTCTACTTAGACAAATCCTTTTCGAGACACGCTTACGTGACTAGTTAAAGAGTTCCATTGTCAGCTTTTAGGTGACAACTGGCTCTAGTAACTAACTTGATGTTATTACCCATCGAGGATAAGTCTTTTCGAGATTGCTAATTTTTATTGTTTCGTCAATTCCTGGGTCAATTCTGAGTCTAGCTCGCACAAGATACAACTTTTAGCTTTTTGACCACTTATATTTTAATCACTTTTCCATTTTCTCCCCCTCAAAAATAGCATATAAAAATGATGTTTTTGATAATCTTTTAGATTAAAATATGTCTTTTTGAGTCTTATAGGAAGATTCACCAAGAACTTTTGGTTTAGAACAAAGTAGTTTTGTTTGACAAGTGCTCCCCCTCAACAAGTGATTAGGTCTTATTGAGGTGAAATACTTGTCCTTTTGAGCAGAATTTTGAAAATCATAAAAATAATTGATTGATTCTACTCAAAAGTAAGAAGCCTTCGCTCCTTATATTAGGATTGAGGCACTGATGCGTACCTCAGGGTCCTTTCTTTACAAGTTCGGGTTGTACACTGTAATGTATGCACAAACCATTATGAATAAAACTATTGACAAATCAAATCAAGATCTTACAAACTTCTACCATTCCGGTCTCTGAAACGTCAACACTGGAAATCCTGGTCTGCCTCCCACATAGCTTTCCAATCTCCTTATCTGATCCCTACGCTTTAACCGGTTCTCAATCCTTATAACGAATCTTCGAGCTTGTCTGGCTTCATCGGTATTCCGCCTTTTGGATTTGTACAGTGCAACATCATCTAATCGATTTTTGATTCCTTCTCTGACGAACTTAAGAGTTTCATCACAGAACTTGTGGATTTTATCATAAGCCATGAAGCAGTTTCGTCGGTTGACACTGCGGTAGGTGAACCCAAATGCCGGATGCTTGATCAAGGTGTATTGAGATTCATGTTGAAGGTTAGGGATGTTGTAAAGGTTAGGTTTTGTGAGATTCAGCTTCTTCTGGTAACTTTCCACTCCAAGTTGAAGATCTTCTACTCTCTCTTTGATGACGATGTGTCGGATGAAAATGAGTAGAGCTGTGATGAAGGCAAGTTGCATATCCTTAGGTAGGTTGCAAAGCTTTCCTTGGACTTTGAGCAGATACATATCTTCGATGTCATTAAGGAGTAATCGTGGAAAGTCTGACTCAGAAATCACGTACTCTTGTTCATCAAGTCTTTTGAGTACGATTTTGTTGAGAAAGGAGTACCCAAAGTGAGTGACTGTAGAGATAAACTGAATGGAGACAATCTTTAACTCACTTTTCACATTACCCATAGTCTGATTGAGTCTGCTGCTTCGATAATACTGTGCCCGGTTTTCTGGCCAATGGTGTATTCCATAGAGTACGTTCTGGTCATAGGCAACAACTTTGTCGATGAATAAGTCTGAGACTTCTTCTTCGATGGCGTTGTTGAGGTATCTTGCTGTAGGGATTGAGAAGGTAAGTGAGGTGGTGTACTTCGTTTCAATCTTGCTACCGTGTTGTAGAAATTCCAAGTCATTGTTGAAGAAGAATTTGTAGGGAATTTTCTCTTGTTTTGGCTTTCCAACCAAGGGTAGAGGTTTGGTCCAGTCAGTGTAGTAAGGCCCTTTGTTCTTTGAGTAGTAGTCGATGTTGGACTCGGGGTTTAGCCAGTCAATCTCGTTAGACATTGCACGGGCAATGTTTTCTAGGTGATATTCGAGTTCAACAAAGTTGGCTGAGCGGTCTTTCAACAGGTTGAATGCAGCATTCTTTACCCTTCTCAGCTCTTTCTTGCTCATGTTCTTTAAACCGTTGTCCCTCTGCAGAAGTTGTGCATATTCCATTGTGTGGCCATCTTGTGGTGATTGATTTTCTGCAAGAGGTGGTTGAGCTTTAACCATTTCATCAAACCAAGAGTACTCGGCCGTTTTGTCTTTGTCCAGCCAATTGAGAATGTTTTTCGGTTTCTTAGGTTCGATGCTTTTCGAAGAGGTTTCCGGTTTATGACGATGATGTTTTCTTTTCCTTTCTTTCTTCTTTGTTGATGAAGGTTCTGGTATTTCATCTGGCTGAGGGAAATCTTCTCCGCCGGTGTACTCAATGTGATCTTGGGCTTTAGGACCTGAACCTGATGCCTTTGGTTGTTGAGTAGATGTTGTGGTTGTTGGAGGTATGACAGGTTGTTTGTGTTGAGATGAGGGTCCTTTGGCTTGCTTTTGCTTCTTAGCCTGCAAGTTAGGATCTTTGTCTTCATCATCTCTCTGACGTTTCAGTTTATCTGCCTCAGTGCTGCAAGATTCTTTGGACATCTTGGCTTGTAAAGCTTCCCAAACTTTAATTTCTTCAGGTGTCATGGTTGTTTTACTTGCCAATATGGTGAAGAGCTAAGCCTCTAACTCATTTGTTATCATTTCTTGTTGTGGTAGAGGTGTCTTGTCAGCTCGGAGAGTGAAAGAAGTAGTTCTAATCACTTTCTTGATGGCTTGTTCAGCAATTTTTCTAAGTTCATCCTTCATCGGTTTTAGCAATTCTTTCAACTCTGTAACCAAGTGTTGTTCCATGTACTGAGTTGCTTGAGCAGCTAATGTAGCTTCCATATCTTCTTGTACATCTTTGCTAAGAAGGTGTCAACTTTTTCATGTATTTCCTGAACATTCGTCATTTGCTTTGTCAATTTAGCAACTTGACTTGCCAGTGATTCAACTTGACTTTCTAACTTGCTTTCTTCTTTTCACGAACTCTCTTTACTGCCCTCTTAATCAACTTAGATGCAGATGAGGCTTCAATTCTAGATGGTTTCTTGACTGATTCGTCATATGTAGGTTGTGCTGTAGGAGGTGATGATTGTGAAGATTCGATGTTGGTGGTTGTGTCTTTATCATCTCCTTTAGGTGATTCGGGTTTATCCTTTGGCACTTCTTTCTTTTATGTGACTTTAGCAGCTTCATCCCTTAATCTCTGCTCTTCTGCCAATAGGTCAACTTCTGCCTTTTGCCTTAATTCTTCTGCTAATCTAGCTGCTTCATATTTTCTTTTCTTTGTTTCTTCTTGAAGCTTCAATTCATCGGCAAGTTTAGCTGCCTCTTCAGCTTTCCTGTTTTCTTCCATTCTCGGTTGTTTGAGTAAACAGAGGTGGCGGAGGTTGATCAGCTTGGAAGGAGTCGATTCTGCTGTGGAGGAGACCTAACTTGAGTGCTCGTTCATTTTCTTCTTCTACAGATAAACCAAGGTTAGTGTGAGCCTCTTCTTGTTGTTCTTGTTCGGCAGTCATAGGTTCCTTCATCTTTTCACCCCGTAATCGTTCTTCTTCCAACTTAGCATCCTCTTCAGTTAAAGGTCTTAGAATGAATATTGTTTCTTTTTCAATTTGATCAACAAATTCATCGATGTTTTTGTCCCAATCTTCTAGAGTCATGTCCAGATCGTCAAGATTATCATCCTGTTTGTTATAAGCTTCCCTATAAACTGGACCACTATCAGATTCGGTTTCTGAGTCGGATGGTTTTGGAGAAGATGGTGGTGTGGGTTCAGGAACTGGTTCAAGTATTGGTTTCTTGACCGGTATTATGATCTTAAGAGGTCTCTTGTGAGGCTTTTTAGCAGATTTTGTAGTGTTTTCGGAGCTGCCAGACTTACTACCTTTCTTTCCCTTTTTCTGCATGAACGAAGGTAGAGGGATTTCGTCCAAGAATCCTACTTTCTCTTCTTTGAGAGCTTGAACATAGTACTTGTAGTTTGAGCATTTCTTTACCTTATCATTTAGGAGGCATTCGGGAAGTATCTTTCCTTGCTTACGTGTACTAGTATCAAGTCTCTTTATCTTCTTGAGACTAGACTCATTTCTGAATGTGTTCTTGTCTTCATCATCCAGTCTTTGAGGAATGTCGTCATACTCATGAAGGAAGCTTTCAATGAGTAGCTTGGTGTAGCGAACAAATGGAATGTTTGCAGACTTATGTTGAATGTGCCACACTATATCTTCCCAGATAATGCTAGCATAGTCCACCTTCTTGACATTTGCCATAGCCCAGGAAAGTTTGAGATGTTGGAGTTTGGGGTGTTCGTGACCAGTATCTCTGCCAGATAAGGACTTGGCTATAAGGATGTACATGGTTCTCCATGGTTGTGGAAGATTCCTTATGTTTACCTTTGAGTGTCTAGTCACCACTTCGTCTGACTCATCGTATCCAATATCCCGTAACCATTCAATCAACTCTTCTTCATTCGGAACTGGGTCGTACTGTTCATCTGGACCAAGTTCGGGTAAACCTAGAACGCTACGAAGAGTATCTTTGTCCACCGGGACTTGTCTCTTATGAAGCATGCATGTGAAAAATTCTTCTCCAAGGTCTAGTTGAATTGTATGCCAGAACTGGTGAATGTAGAAGCAAGCTACTGATGCTGATTTGGTGAGCAGGATTTTGTACGGGTGATAGACTAAAGCATCTACAGCTACAATGCAAGATGATTCATTGCATGTGAATTTGTTGAAGTTGACCCTTAAGTTGTTCTTTCCAATCTTTCTAGAGTAGTCGTCGGGAAATGTTTCTTCCCATGTGAGATTTGGTTCAGGTACATGTTCTTGTGGGATGTTAGCTTATTGGGCCATCTGAATGATCATACACGAACATAGACATTGCAATAATGTAATTTGTTAGCTCATTTATTTAGTTTTCATGATTATGCATGTTTGGATTGATCAGTAGGTGTTCGTGTTCAAAATGTTGTCTTATGATAAACTTGTATATTTGATGTTAAAACAAAGTAGAAAATGATAACAATCAAGGCACAATATGTTTTAACAAATACAAGAGATTACACATTTGAAAAATTTACAACACCTAGACAAATTTCAAGGAAACAGACAATGTTACGCGTAAGATTTTGAAATCCTACGCATAACATTTCTTATGCGTAAGAAATTATATTAGGCGTAAGATCAAAAGACTACACCTAACTTATATTTTACGCGTAAGCTTAAACTTTTGCGTAGGCCACATCTTATGCGTAGAATAAATTCTTTTGTGTAAGGTTTGAACTTATGCAAAGGTTTGAACCTTATGCGTAAAATATAACTTATGCGTAAGTTTTGACTTATGCGTAAGAAAGAACTTATGCGTAAGAAATATATTTTTGCGTAAACATTGTCTTATCCAAGACAAGTTTTTCAAATGGTCGAATCTTACGCGTAAGATTTCATCTTACGCGTAAGATGAGTTAATATTTTGCGTAGGATCGTCTGAATGAAAATCACATTCGAAAATTTAGTTTCTTATGATTCCTGAAAGTTTTAAACACAATCACTGATCAATATTATGTCCAAATACATCCCAAAAGCTTTAAAACACACATATTATGCAAAGACATGCACAAATCCAATATTTTGCATAAGAACGCATGAACCACAAATTACAAATCAATTCAAACATGATTCTGGGTTGGAATGGAAGTAGGGCGAGTGTTTAAAATATTCTAAGGAACATTTAGCCCAAGTTATAACAACTTTTAACCACAAAAACGTATAATCAAAACTGCAAGTGCGCAAGAACCCTAACTCATCGATTCAAGATCCACACATGTTTCTGAAACAATTCAACCACTAAGCCGTGTTCCTAATCACATACAAACACTATCCCAATCATCAATTTGTATCTAATCACCATCAATCTGGAATACCCAATTATAACGAATGAACCTTAATTTCTCTTTTGATCAATTGATGTTACTGGGCTTGATTAGAGTACAAAAACATGTTTAGTATAGTCTTAGGAACAATTCCCATAAACCGATTTAATCATAATCACATCAAATCTCTGGGTCTAATTTTATGCAAAACCCTAAAGCCTATATTAACGATTAAAGATAAACAAGCCGTTGGATTAAGATGAAATTAAAAACCCTTGTCTAGAAACATGATCAAAACATTTTGGCACTTACAGATTAGAAGAACAATGAATGGATTAGCAGGTTGATTGAGGATCGTTGATTAGTTTGGTGAAGAAGTAAATGTTTTTGCAGGTGTGGTTAATGCGTGTGGTCAAAAATTGTTTTGACTAAGGTTATCACATGTTACATATTTGACACAATTAGCCCCTAAACCTTAACATTCTTTACAAGCATAATGCCCAACTAACTCACATTATAACAACAGTTAACTACACCAAGCATTATAAAAGAACAACTTTGGATAAATTTGCTCCCCCTTGACCTTAGACCGATGTCCTTTAAATTTGAAAAATTGGTTTCAATTAGTCAAGCAGAGTAACCCGAAAAACCTTTTAAGCATCACTTTAAATTTAACAAATAGAAAATATTTTTGTTAAAATGCAAGTACGAAGTAAACATTTTGAAAATTTTAAAAATTCTTTACCTCCCCCTCAACACTTGTTTTTTGTAATAATTTTAGACATTTATAAAAAATAGTGTTGAAAAGAGAGATGTGTACTTGCATTTTTTTTAATAAAAGTAGAAAAGATAAAATCTTTTTTGTGTTTTTGTTGGTTTTATATTTTTGTATTTTGTTTTTGGAAAAAATATTTACAAAGATAGTTTAGATGTTTGACGATCATTTGTGTTTTAAAAACTTTTCCAGATCATCTGGAGTCAAACATCGCATACCAATTTGGTGAACTAAACTAGCAAACCTTGATGGAGCTAAGGCTTTTATAAGTAAGTCCGCCAATTGGTATTCAGTTCCCACAAAATATAGTTCAACTGTACCCTTTTCGACATGTTCCTTGATAAAATGATAGCGGAGATCAATGTGTTTGGATTTGCAATGGTGAACGGTATTGCAGGAAATGGCAATGGCACTTTTGGAGTCACAGTAGATCAGAATCTTATTGAATAGGTGGCCATAGTCCTTAAGTTGTAATCTTATCCAGATGACTTGAGCACAACAAGCAGACATAGCTACGTATTCGGATTCTGTTGATGACAATGATGTACAGTCCTGCTTCTTAGATTGCCAACACACAAGTTTATCTCCGAGAAACTGTAATCCACCAGATGTACATTTGTGTGTGTCTAAGCATCCTGCATGGTCAGTGTCTGAAAAAGCAATTAGTTCAAAACCAGAATCCTTCAGATACCAGATTCCTAAGTTAATGGTTCCCTTTATGTATCGAAGGATTCTTTTTGCCTCATTGAGGTGCCTTTCAGTCGGTTTAGACTGATAACGAGAACACATAATGTTAGGTACCCATATTGATTTCACACAAACAAGAATGAGATAGATATAAGGATGTGATGATTATGAGAATGAGAGAATTAGAATTGCAAGAGTTTCTTTAAGATTTCACATAACCAACCAAGTTTACAAGTGACCTAAGGTTACTATATATAGGGAAGGAGCTAGGGCAACACTCCCTCTCCTTCCTTACATCAAATCGTGTGGGCTTAAAGCCCATGGACCATATCTCTTAAGTCTAGTAAACATGTAACATTACATAAGTGTAAGTAAATAATAACTAAGCAACCTAATATTATTACAAATGACTGAGACTTGATAAAATAGTAAAACTTTGATCCTAACAATCTCCCCCTAAGGGTCGGTCATCACGGTTGCGTGACGTCTTTGTCAATTCTTCATCTTTGACTTTCATAGCTTTAGACATCTTTCAAAAATCATGAGATAAAGTCATTCATCGTTCTTTGTGCATTGTTCATTGTTGTTGAGATAGTGATCAAGTTATGAAGTTGTCTGCCTTTCGTCACTTCTGCGTCTGTGGTGGTAGTCTGCCATTCCAACATGCTCATACATCTTTGAACTTTGACTTATACATGCATGTAGTTCCCTTTCTTATACTTTGATCTTTAGTCTTTATACTCTGTAGATTTTTCTTTTTGGCATAGAATCTTTCTTTAAACTTTGTGTTGCTTTGATCTTTGAGGGAGCTTTTGATGACTTCAAGATGCATGTATGAGCATGTGGAATCCGTCGCCATGGAGATGAAGTGTCCCTGTGTGACATTTCAAAATTTTCATGTCACTAATTTTAATATTCTTATTATTTAACAATTATTTTTTTTATATAATTAATTTCGTCGGAAGTTATCCGCGTACGTCATAACGCGTTCAATTTATTCAACCACTACTATACTATGTATACTCTACACTTTTTATGCACCATTGTTTCCTTACAATCCCATTTTAAAAGTCATAATTAACTTTTTCCAATTTTACATAAACCTTGCACCTTTTACATTTTACACGATTTAAATTTACGTTTTATGATTTTAACACGTGAACCAACCTATAGTATGATGATTTTACATATTCTATGCATTTTAACCTATTTTCATGTTTACAATTAAATTTTATACTTGTCATTTCATTTTTATAGTTTACGTCACTTTTATCAAGAACCGGTGTCACCAAACGCGTTTTTCAACTCACGGTTTCAGTTTTATCAACGTTTAAACACTCCAATAAACCCATGACTCAACTAATATATTAAAAGTAGTTATTTTTACAAGTGATAACATTTTTATATGTTTTACATTAGATTACTACCCGATTTTATGTTACGAATCTAAAACTCCACGTTTTTAATTACCAGGATCAAAACTACATTTTATAACACAACACTACACAAATAAACTACACACTAACCCTCCAATACCCAAAATTTCGTCCAACCCATAAATACAAGTTTATTTGTGGTGTCATACACTTTGGACACTTGTCCATGAGGTCTTACAATGCTTCTACTACATTATCCCACCCATTTATGTTCTACCTAGTTTGTATCACCATAATACTCATCTTCCTTGCTCCTCTCTTGTTACCAACGACCCAAAACAGCCCCAACACCCCTTTTAACTTTTATTTTCACTACATTCTTGATCATAGTTGAAGAGCATAAGTTCTCTTAAGCTTATACTTGGTTTATTTCACTCAAAACATCATCAAATCTCATAAAATCTTAGGTTTTCTTGGAATTTCTTGGCAAGAGTTTATTCAAGGGTTTTAAGGTGTTCAAGGGCTGGTATTGTAAGATATTTTCTAAGGGTAAAAGAGTTATAAAAAGGTTTGGTAAAAGATTTGTTGAAAGGGTGCAAGAGTTGTTGGTGATTTAGGTTAAAGTCCTTGTTCTTGTAAATCATTTTCTTGTTCATCAATCCTTGTAAGGAACCAATCACTCTCATTTCATTTTCATTCCTGTAAAAGTATTATATCTTGATATATTTGTATATTATATAAGTTATTATGCTTGGTTAGGCTTGGTACATAAGCTAAATCACTAGAAAATCACTCATGGACTAGACATGCAAAAGACAGTTTTGATCAAGGGTAAAAACGGAATAAACTGATCTAATCAGTAAACATTGGACCTAAACTAAAAATTTGAAGTTGTAGCCCTATGTATTGTGGTCATTTTGACGGGTATTTCATCGAATAAGTCATTACGATGATTAAACTAGAAATATTTTCGTGAAGAATAGCAGATTTAAATGGTAAAAATCTCAGTGATATCTTCATTTTCACTACTTCGCCCAGTTTTATGAAATGTAGGTAACATCTTAACTTAAACATGTCCGCAAACGGGGAATTAATAGGACTTATAGAACTTTAGATATCGCATTTTTCGTGGGACTGTTGTGATATTGAAAACTGTTGGACTGAATACTATGGGTAAATGGGTAATTTTGCTACTGTTAAGTAATTTTTAACTTAGTGGGACCCATAAAACTTGTTAGTACAGATGAATACCTTTCTGGGGATATAAAGATCCACACATGTTTCTGAACCACCTCCTATATTTTGAACTCTTAGGCTTAATTTGAACCTTTTTGATTAAAAATGGGACCATTGGACTAAATTTGAACCTTAGACTCATCATTAGACCTTCATAACATATTTTGGACTTAGAAACAAATATAAATTTGACACTTGACTTTTATAAAGAATATAAATTCATATTTATAAATAACTCTTTAGTGTCAAACTAAAACTTGTTATATATGTATTTAGTATATGTGTACCAAGCACAATTAAGATCATAATTTATATAACATATAGCCATATGGCATAAATATTTATTTTCAAAAACTAAGACAAGCCTATATATGTTTAGGTTCTTCGTAAAGCTTCGCGGCTATCTTTCTTCGCTTGCTTGATTGTGATTATTCCTCTTTGTTCACGGTGAGTTCATAGCCTCGCCTTTACCCATTTAAATGTTTTATAAACCTCGCGAGGGGGATACATGCTAGTTTTACAAACTGAATACAAGTAGCTTTTGGTATGCTAAACCCGACTATATGATTTATGGACATCTGACATTGAGTATTCTTGCTTAAGTCCCCATCATGAACTGTTAATTTTGTGTGAACGCTAGTATTACAAATATGCATATTTGGCTTGACAAGCCTGTTCGGGTGAGTAGCGCTCATTTGACATCTGTGGGTCAAACGGACATATAATATTGAGAATTTAGGGTAATTGGCAAGATTACCCTTGTGCGGGGCATCATTTAGACATAGTCAAGGTTCGGTTTCGTGAGCTCAATGCTGTAAATCTCTTTTTTTTCCCCGACATGTATTTGTTACATGTCAATTTAATAATGGTCGTATAACAACGTAGCCCATCGTATTTTAAACTGAATTATCTTGTATTCAACTGATTACTTATTAAACTCTATGAATTCACTCAACTGTTGTGTTGACTTTTAGCGTGTTTTATCTCAGGTCCGTAAGTGACTTTCGGCTTGGATGGGCGGCGCAAGAAATGAATATCTACATGATGGCTCATGTTTAAATAAAAGCTTTCATTCGATAATGTTCTAAACTTTCAAAACTTATGTATCTTTTAACTATGTTAAAAACTTTTGGGACCTTGTTAACTCTGATTTATTAAATCGAATGTGACATTTTATTAAACGTCTCTTTTGAGGTCGTTTTATGTAAATTGTGTGTATGAACTATGAAGTGACACCCAAATTGGTATTCCGCTGCGTTGTAAATTTTGGGGGTGTCACACCCTGCAGGTAGACAGTTAGCAATAAAACATCTGGTACTTACAGATAAGGAATTAGAGATCATCAATAGCATAGTGTGAAGACTCCTTCTAACCCTTATCAAGGCCGTTCCCATGTCAGATACCCCCGAAGGAGCTTACAAGACCTACTCAGTATTTCAATGACTGGGTGAGTCGCTGGGGATCACTCCACGACTGTAGACCGCTAAGAAACCACCGCAAACACTAAGCGTAACCCACAAGGAGTTACCGAAGTGACCTGCTGTCAGGGCTGTTTGAGGTTGACCCTGGCAGGATTTCCGTTCAATCATTGAGAAATACTTATGTAAATTCTTTCATAAACGTTCTCAGCAGATTGCTAAGATCTGCGAAGGACTCGATAATTTACAGCTAGTGTCCATTGATGTAGAACACCAGTTGTAGAAATACTAAGTGTTCCTAAGAGATCTTTGATGTATCTCATGGCTCTAGACTCGAAAAGTGCACACTTAGGTTTCCTATGCGGAGACTAGGGAGGGGTCTCCTGCTTCAATATCAACCATCTCTAAGAGATAAGTCGATAGATTACACTGGTTCCCCGTGAGAATGAAACAAGCTCTTTTAAGAGAACTTGAGTGCCTAAGAAGGTTTAGTGCATTGCGTCACTGGGTCCATGGCGACTTTATCTTCAATACCGGTGTTGTTTTTGCAACAACCAGTAGCATACGAATTGAACCTGGTGTCTGCCCTAAGGTTGAACATATGGAGGGCTATTTCTTTTCACCCTTTTCTTTACATTTCTTTTTAATTCTTCGACTCCTTCTTTCCCCTTTCATTGTTTTCTCCTTTTTTTTCGTATCATACCTAAGGACTTCTAATTCTAACTATTGGTGATGTCCTTGGGTAGATCCCTCCGGCTCTGGCGGATCATAGGACGGTTTTTCCTATCTTAGTCACCTTATAACACCATGACTATCCTATAATTGCCATGAAACCTTTTATTGAAAATCTCTCAAAGTGCTTGTGATTTATCAAACATTTTGTTTTAACACTTTGAGAGTTTTGTGTTTTCATTTGAAGGGCTCCCCCTTCACATGTGCTCATTAGTATTAAATAAATTTGTACAGGTTGGAGGAGCAAACACTTTTTGAATTGATCCACTTTCAGTGAACAAGACCGATTCGAGACACGCTTACATCACTAGTTATACTAGCTTGAAGTCATTACCCGGCCTGGTCAAGTTCACAGAAAGTTTCTCGAAACGGTACATTTCTACTTAGACAAATCCTTTTCGAGACACTCTTACGTGGTTAGTTAGAGAGTTCCATTGTCAGCTTTTAGGTGACAATTAGCTCTGGTAACTAACTTGATGTCATTACCCGTCGAGGATAAGTCTTTTCGAGATAACTAACTTTTTATTTCGTCAATTCTTGGGTCAATTCTGAGTCTAGCTTGCATGATATTTGACTTTAAGCAACTTTGAACTTTTATATTTTAATCACATTCACTTTTTCTCCCCCTCAAAAATAGCATATAAGATGATATTTTTGACAATCTTTTGATTAAAATATGCCTTTTGAGTCTTATGGGGAGAATTCAATAAGAACTTTTGATTTCAAGAACGATGATTTTGTTTCAAGTGCTCCCCCTCAACAAGTGAATTCTTATTGAGGTGAAATACTTGTCTTTTGAGCAGAGTTTATGAAAATCAGAAAATGTTTGATTAACTCTACTCAAAAGTAAGAAGCCTTTGCTCCTTATATCAAGATTGAGGCACTGATGCGTACCTCAGGGTCCTTTCATTACAAGTACGGGTTGTACACTGTTATGTTTGCACAAGCCATAGTGATAACAAATCAATCAAATAAAACAATTAATATTGAACAGTTAATACTCATGTGTACCAGTTTAAGCATCATCAGTGATTGGAGCATCAAAATCTGTGAACTGTGGTTCTGGTCTTTTGAAGAGTCTGATGGAAATGAAGGTCTGACACCGATATAACTTTCCAGTCGTCTGATCTGCTCCCGACGGGATAACCTTTCTTCAATCTTCACAACAAAGTTCCAAACTTGTCTTCTTGCACTGGATTTCCACCTTCGAGTTTCACCTTTTGATATCTTAATCTGATCATCATTCAACCGTTTGACAAGGCCATCGCGAACTGTTTTGAGCGTGACATCACAAAACTTGTGTAACTCATCGAGCCTCATAAAACTTATCAACTTTTTGCTATTGTGGTAGGTGAAGCCAAAAGATTGTGTATGGAACTATGGATGAGCGAGTAGTGCGACATCTGATTAATTCCAGGAAATGATACTTGTGGCTTTGTCAAATTGATCTTCTGTTGGTAACTTTCCACTCCAAGCTGAAGATCTTCCACTCTTTCTTGAACTATCAATCGTTGGATGAAGAGAAGTAGAGATGACATGAAGTTGTATTGTGTTTCAGTGTCGAATCCACGCATTCTTCCTTAAACTTTTTCTAAGTACATGTCTTCAATGTCATTAAGATAAAGGTCAGGAAAGTCTGCTTCGGAGAATTTGTACTTCTTTTCGTCTTGTCTTTTAACTACAATCTCATTCATGAACATGTAGTTAAACCGTTTCGACTCTTGAATCTCCAAGATAGCAACGATCTTTGACTTATGCTTCACATTCTCCAATGACTTTGTGACTAATCTGTGAGTGTAACCGAGACGACGGCGTTCTGACCAGTGCTGAATCCCGTGTAAAGCATCTCTGTCGTAAGCTACGATAGAGTCGCTAAATACTGGAGTAGATTCTTCAATTGCAGGAACTTCGTATCTTGCGGCTGGTACTGAGATAGTCAATGAGGAAGCATATTTCTTCTTAGATTTCTCTTGAGTGAGTTGTAGGTAACGAAGATCTTTGTTGAAGAAAAAGCGAGAAGGTATCTTAGGCTTTTTGGGAAATCCTTGCAGTGGTAAAGGTTTAGTCCAATCAGTGAAGTAAGGTTTGTCCTGTCTCTTAGAGTAGTTGTCGAGATTCGCCTCAGGATTTAGCCAGTCAAACTTGCCAGACATCGCACTAGCTATATTCTGCATATGAAACTCGAGTTCCATCTTGTTTCCAGATCGAGACTTGAGGAATTCTTGTGCTTCCTGATTGATTCTTCTGAGCTCCGCCTTCGTGAGTTTCTCAATCTGAAGCTCCTTCATCATAACCTGAGTATATTGCAGTGTATTGCCTAGAAGAGGTTCTTCATCTTCGAGAGGAGGTTGAGCTTTGACCAATTCTGTCAACCAATCATTTTGAGGTGTGTCATCATTGTCGAGCCATGAATAACGTCTCCTTTTCTTTGATTTCTTAGACTTGGACGTAGCATCCTTATCTTTAGCTTTTGATGGTGACGATGGTCCAGGTTGAGAATCGGGAATTGGGGAGGCACGGTAATCGGTATCAGGTTGCCCTTCATAATCATCAGTTGGGTGCATAAGAGTTTCTTCCTCATCTGTAGGACCTTGACCAGTAGTTGAGGTGTGTTGCTGATTTCCAAGAGGAGTAGGATCCTTTAGTGGTTGTTGACAAGATGATGGACCGGTACCGGACTTGTGTTTCTTGCCTTTAAAGTTCGGGCCTGGGTCATCATCTTTCCTTGTCCTCTTAAGGGTTCCAGCAGCGTCTTTGCATGACTCTTTAGACAAGTTGGCAGCAATAGCATCGACAAGTGCTTTTTCTTCAGTTGTCTGTGTGGTTTTTGTCACAACTCGTAAATTCTGGTCTTTTTCCGAACTTTCAACATTTACTATTCATCGGTTACTATTCATCGATCACTATTCATCATTTTACTATTCATCATTTTTGAGGTCAGTTTGATATTCTGAGAAGCGTTTTAAAATTTTACTATTCATAAAACACTATTCACCTCCGGAGAAAATTTGTCATTTATACGTGGGTTCCGTCATTTTTGTAAACGTACGATTTTTAACCTAAGAAACGTTATCTTATGAACTAATATTTTGAATAATTGATCCGACACTCCCAACTGTGGTCCTAACACATTTTATACTCATAATAATAATGTAAAAAAATTATATTATTAATTCGCCCGGTATTCTGGAAATTTATTTAACTTATATCGTACGCCTAATTTATTTACGACGGTTTTCGTAAAAACTAAACAATGAACACCCGAACACCCAATATTTATACCCAACATATTTTCATAATTTCTACAACTTTATTTTATCCCGGTTAACTCCGTTAACATTTATTTTTAGTTAACCCGGTACCCGGTACACCTTAAAATTAATAATAACTACATAATATCTACAAAATCTAACCAATCTTGGACAAAATCTACCATTTTCTTTCCTACCTTTGACATTGCCGCCCCCCCCCCCCCCTAGCCTCCATAAAAAGTGGATCTTGTCTTACTTTATTAATTGTACAAGTTTTATTATTATAGATATACATTTTTCATCCCATTTTCTCATTTCATCAAATAACACAACTAGAAACTTTCTCTCTTTTATTTCCTTTGGGTGTGGTGGATCGGCCAAGAACAACCAACAAGAAGAAACCATGGATTTTTGAAGATCAAGTGTTAATTAGGTCTCTTATGTATTTCTAGTTAGGGTTTTGTGATAAAACTCTAGTTTTCTTTACATCATCATCTTCAAAACTCATCCAATCATCAAGTAAGCTTCAAGATCACTTGTTGATCTTTCCATACTTTCATTTTTCTAGTTTCATGTTGTTTATTCAAGATCTACATGCATATGTTAGTTATACCACTCATTTATATATATATATATATATATATATAACTTTTGATCCCTAGAAATTGATTATAGTTAGATCCTTGTTAGATCCACTTGGTTTATGATGTTTAGGAACCCATGACACCCTAATAAGGTGTATGGTAAGATTAGACTAGATTTGTGGTGATTGAAAGTGGTTTGGTTGGATTAGAAACTAGTTTGGAACATTAAAAATGGATTTTAAACTTATATAAAAACCTACTGTCCTTAAAATGAAAACGTGGCCAACTCAGTGGGTTTGGGGTAACTTTTAACCAAATATTTAGAAAATACATTCCGAGACGGAACTATGGCCGAAAACGGGGATGAAAACGAGTTAATAACGAAGGAGATACGCTAAAAACGAGTTTAACGACGAAAACTATATTTTCTGAAAACTGCATGCTGTTTGGCATTTTTAGACGGACAAATAGAGGCGTTAGACGTAACCTAGAGGAGCCGAGCTATTGAAAATATATTAGTATATACTAAAACGAATCCGTGGATATAAAGAACGAGTAAAATGAGCTTAAAACGACCAAGTTATACATGTTTTAAAATCGTCAAAACTATATATATATTCAGTCACTACTAGAAATAATATAACTACGTACTAAATAATATATTTTCTAGATTTCTTATTCAAGGGGTTTATTTTTAATTAACGAGATACGTACGACTCAAGGTTTATTTATGCGACTACTAGACGATAGCTTAAGGTTTTCAAAACGAGGAATATAACACTAACATTTTTATATACGATATATTACGACAAGTTCTTATAAGCCTAGTTGGACTTATTTTTCTTAAGTATGAAAATACTTTACTTTGACAATAACACGTATTTTCAAGTTACGAGTGGTATAGGTATCATGTGCATGTGCATTCATTACATCCTTTCATGATCTAAGTAGATCACTATCATTCATATTAGGTTGCGGTTAGAGATCGAACCTCATTTCTGTGTATCCACTTTGTCATCGTAGCTATCGCACCAGGTGAGTCATAGCCCCGCTTTTACACTTTTTATACTCTTTTAACTCTTTGGGGGAGATACATGCTCAACTACTTGTTTTTACTTGTACAAACATTCAAAACATTTATACTTGATTGTCTTATACTTGATTATACTTATACTTGATTTTATACATACGTGATTGTGTTATACTTAACTGTGTTATACTTACTTGATACTTGAAACGTTTAAACTTTTATGCTTTGGGAAACGACACCCAGTAAACTTTTATACTTTGGGAAATGGCACCCAGTAATCTGTCAAAGGAGAGGTATTGATAGTACTATTATGGGGAAACACCCCCCACCCAAGTCCAAAACAGATGCGACGTTGGGTGACAGGTACTATTTGGGATGGTGGTTCCCCGCCTTTGTGTCTATTCTTGACCTTGGGTGAATATAATCCTGAGAAACTATATATTGTAGCAGTGGGTTGTAAACACACAGGTTACAAGGCTCTTATGGCGGGACTTGTAACTGAGTGGATTTACGATGCCTTTGCTGGGAAACCTTCATACATATGCATAAACTTTATTTGTTAAACAAACTCTATGAACTCACCAACCTCGTGTTGACACTTTAGCATGTATTTTCAGGTTTTAACCCATGGCACTCTACTGGAGGTTTTGGCAGGGCATGGCATGGTCATAGAAGACTCTGATTATTTATATGGGGACCGTTTTAAACTATTTTAAGGGCCTACTTCCGCACTACTTTTAACAATGTAAATTTAACATTTTTGATTTAACTATTTTATTCTAAATGATCGAAGTGAAAACCATTTTTGAACTTGTGTTGTAATACCAATTGAGTTACACCCCAGCTACACGTATGCTTCCGCTGGACCCGATTTTGGGGGTGTGACAATTTTGTAGGCAACTTTGTCGTAGAGTTAAGCAAGCAGGTCATCGAATGATAGTTCAGGGATGGTTGGAGTTGGTGCAGAAGTTTTAGCAGGGTGAAGCGTGAATGGTGTTGTTGACAACATTTTCTTTACAACACTTCTGATCCTATGTTCCAAGTTGTCCTTGATAGGTGCAATAAGGTTTGTAACTTCAGGAGTAACAATTTCAACCATATTGTCAGTAAGATAATCTAGTGTGAAAGTCCTGATCATTCCTGTCAAGTCAGCTTTCATGAACTTATCGATCTGCTGCTTTGCCTCCTGAAAGTCTTCAACTTGTTTAGCAAGACTGGTGACCATGGTTGTGAGAGTGTTGACTTGCTCCTGAAGATCAACTGGTTTAGTCGGTTCATTGATTGATTGTTGCTTTGACACGGTTTCAGAAGGTGTAGGAGATGAATGCTCTGGTGATGATTCAGATGATGACTCGTTGTGAGAACTTGAAGAAGAAGCTGGAGGAGTCGAATCCTTTGGTGGAGAGTCTTGAGGAGGTGGGGGTTGCTGTGAAGATGTCTGCTTAGATTGTGAAGATGATTGAAGGAATATGTTGGTGTCAAATGCTTCCTTTTCTTCATTTTCTTTTCTTCTGCGTTCCTCTTCTTCCTGTGCAAGAAACTCTAGAGTAGTGAAGTGGTCAAGTTCCTGATCCGTGGCAATGTTCTCCTATTCGCCAACATTCTCCTCTACATTTGCAGTCTTAGTCATATTGATGTCTCCTGTATCATCTGTGTCTTTTACTTCGTCATCAGGTTGTGAGGCTGGTTCTAAAATAGTAGACACTATAGGAGGGACCATGCTGCTTGTAGCGCCTTCATGTTCTGATTGATCGACAGGTGGTGGTGAAGGTTGAGATTTAAGTCGGCTGAGGAGTGTTGCTTCCCTCTGTTCTTTGAGAAATTGCTTTTCTTCAGCTCGTGTGTCGACAATTATACTTTTCAATTTGCGTTTCTCGACCAATTGTTCAACGATTGGTTCATCTTCTTCATCATCATTGGGTTCATTTATCGTGATCCCTTTTCTCTTTCTAGAATCTGCTTCAAAGGTTTTAAGACTTTGTTGTATAGCAATCTCCGTTTCAGGAAATGCTTCTTCTGGTGCTCTTACTCTTCGTTCAAAGTTTTCCTCTTCTTCTTCAGATTCTGTGTCAAACTCAGAGTCGCTTTCAGAGGGTGGTGGTGTAGGTTCATCTTGAAGAGCGAGCATTGGTGTAAACTTCTTCTTTGGCTTAGTTGCAGGCTTAGGTTTGGTGGAAATTTTGGTTTTGGCAGAAGGTTTGGTTTTGGGAGTAGCCTTTGTCTTTGTTTGCGGTGAGCCAGTGGTGCTAGTAGTACTCCCAGATTTCACACTTCCTTTACTGCGAGTCTGTATGGTGGTTTCCTCCTGTATCCCATTGTAAGCATCATCGTAGAATTTGTAGTTCAAACTTTTCTTGATATTATCATCAAGAAGATACTCGGGAAGCCTCATTCCTTTTTGCTTTGTAGAGGAAGTGGTCATCTTGATAAAAGAGATGGTGAAGTCGTCCTCGAAGAGGTGCTTAGGCTCACTAGGGTCTCCCATTCTTTTGATGAATTCCGGTGTGTCTCTGCAGAAATATTCAATGAGAAGCTTTGTGAATCTTGTAAACGGAATCATAGTCTTTTCACGTCCGGTTTGGATGCTGTAGACTATATCGTTCATTATTGGAACTGCAAATTAAATAGGTTACATGGTCACCATTCCCCAAAATGCTTGTAAATGCTCAAGTCTGGGATGTTCGTGACCACTTTTTCTTCCTGATATTGATCTTACAACTAACAAACAGAATGTTCTCCAAGGCTGAGGTATGTTCTTCGCATTGAATCTGGAATGCTTGATAAGAGGTAAGTCGTCTTGAACGTCATATCCTAGGTCAATGAAGAAATCCAGGAGATCCAGTTCAGGCAGTATTGGAGCAAATTCATTGTTAGGTTGGGGCAGAAGGAAGACTGTACGAAGAACTTCGTGATCTACAGTGTAGACTTGTCGATCCAGCGTAACAGTGAAAGACTCATCATCTAAGTTAACCTTTGCCGTAAGCCAGAACTGATGAAGGTAAAACACAGGAACTGAAGTAGATCTGTTGAGCAGATGCTTGCATGGATGTGCAAGGAGAATATCTTTGACAATCCTGCACGAGTTCTCAGGAATTCTCAATTTGTCAAAGTCAACTCGAGGATTGTTATTGCCAATTTTAACGTTGTAGTCAGCGGGAGTGATGTCATCCATGGTGAGTAGCGGAAGAGTTTGTTCAGGGACATTCTCGTTGTGTTCAGCCATGTTAATCTGAAAAGCATTATCATAAACCAAACATCCAGATTTGTTACGAGTTAGCATGATTGCAAACTTTGATTATAGATAAGCATTTAGAATCATTTAGGCACGGATGGTTCAACTATTACATGTATAGTGATGAGTGAATTATACTTAGATAATTTTAGAGTCATGAATCACATATGCACAAAAAATCATCCAAGATACATAAATAACATCACATGATACATCTAATAGAGATCATAATCACATTATACATGTTTTCGAAATTACAAATTTACAATGTTCTCGAAATAATACATAAAGTCAATTTTATCGCAAACAACTAACAAAGGCATAATTTCGAAAAAGTTAAACACATCATGATTTTGAAAAAGCAATCGAAGGATAAATTTTTCGCAAACATACATTGTGAAGATTTTTGAAATCATACCAGGATGTGTTTTTGATAAGTAGTTTATCAAGAACAGACCCTTTTACATATTTTCGAAAACATTCATAATGAGATATTGCGAAAAGGTTGTCTTTGGACGTGATTTCAAAAGGATGGCCATAGATGACAAATTTCGCAATCACATATAATAAGTGTTCTCGAAAACATTTCAAAGTGTAACTTTCGAGAAAAGTACAAAGCTTTGAGATGTTTTTGAAAACTCTTGATAGATGTGTTTTCGAAAAATATCACTAGAGCTGGTGTTTGCGAAAAGAGGTTTTCGAAAAAATTCTTATACAAGAATTCTCGAAGTCAGGCCAACGTACGTTATTGTGAGAATCAAAGTGATCCAACTGATGAAAACCTGTTGCAAATGATAATATGCAGCGATGAGAGACATAGTATTATCATGTAAACTATAGTTTCAAAACAAGGCAAGAACATGATTTCGAAAAAAGCATAAGAACATGCAACTTCTTATCATAACTAAGTATAGTGAGTCATAAATCATGCACTTGAACCAGTTAGGCAAAAGTAATAAGCTATATAAACATGTAACGAGAAAAAACCCATCATGAACAAAACCCTAGTAATCGAGTATGACACAAACATGTATGAAATCACAATTAAAGTGATGCAAAATGTCATATTCACATAAAACATCATATCCCAACAACAAAATCAATAAAACAAACAGAAAATCAATAAAACCCAAATCGATACTAAACCCTAGATTTCGAATTTTGCACAAACATGATAGAAAGCATGATTAAATGATATAGGTGAGTTAGAAACATGTAATGTAACAAAACCCCTATCAAAATTTAACACCTTACACACGTTTTGAAAATTTCCGAAATTCTATAAACCCTAGGTTTTCATATTGAAAAATCAAGATATCTAACCGTTAGTTTTGCAATTAAATGAAAACCATTGTTAGAAATCATCTAAAGATCACGTAGAAACTTACGGTTTGAAAATTGGTAGCTTGGATTTCTTGTTTGATTCTTAGCCGTAGGTTTCAAAAGGCTTTTAAGTTTGATAGATTTTTGTGAGGTTTTAGAAAACGGGGTGTTTGTTTTATGTTTGTAATTTTGAAACTTTTGAAAAAATGTCACTTTTAGTCCCTTAACTACTAATATTGTATAACGAGTCCTTAATTTAGATGCAAGTTGATAATCAAAGATATACTACCTTACGACACCATTTTGAGAAAAGGAAAAATGATATGAGATATCAATAAAGTCCTGAACAGTGTTGCAAAAATCGGCCGAATCGGCCGATTAATCGGCGAGTAATCGCTAATCGGTCTGCGACCTTGGAGAGAATTACACGGAAATCGGCCGATTAATCGGCCGAGTCACAAAAATCGGCCGATTAATCGGTAAAAAATCGCTAATCGCCCCCCGACCGCCTCAGTACCGATTCACGATTTTTGAAACATTGGTCCTGAAACAACGCATCTAAAGGTAATATGCAAGTATACCGTTTTGAAAAAATATGAGAAAAATGTGAGCGTGTCTCCCCCTCAACACTTGTAAAGTAGAAATAAATAACAAGGTGTTGAAAGGAAGCGATATACTTGCTTTTTTTTAATGAGAGAATAATAGAGAAAATCTTTTTGTGTTTTTGAGGTTTTGAAAAATAAGAGAAAAATTATTTTACAAAGGTAGTATTGTTTTTGATGTTTGACATTTTACTTTTGTTTTAGAAACTTTGCCAGATCCTCTGGTGTCAAACATCGCGTACCAATTTGGTGAACCAAACTAGCAAACCTTGATGGAGCTAAGGCTTTTGTAAGTAAGTCCGCCAATTGGTACTCAGTGCCCACAAAATATAATTCAACTATACCCTTCTCGACATGCTCCTTGATGAAATGATATCGGAGATCAATGTGTTTGGATTTGCAGTGATGGACTGTGTTGCAGGAGATTGCAATTGCACTTTTGGAATCGCAGTAGATCGGAATCTTATTGAATAGGTAGCCATAGTCTTTAAGTTGTGATCTCATCCAAATGACTTGAGCACAACAAGCAGACATAGCTACGTATTCAGATTCTGTTGATGACAGTGAAGTGCAGTCCTGCTTCTTTGATTGCCAAGACACAAGTTTATCTCCAAGAAACTGTAAGCCACCTGATGTACTTTTACACGTGTCTAAGCATCCTGCATGGTCAACGTCTGAAAAAGCTATTAGTTCAAAACCAGAATCCTTCGGATACCAGATCCCCAAATGGATGGTTCCCTTTATGTATCGAAGGATTCTTTTTGCCTCATTGAGGTGTTTCTCAGTTGGTTTAGACTGATATCGAGAACACATATAAACAGCAAATACAATGTCAGGTCTACTAGATGGGAGATACATAAGGGACCCGATAATACTTCGGTATTTGGTAGGGTCAACAGGAGTCCCATGTATATCAGCATCTAGTTTTGTGGAATTGGCCATAGGTGTATTCATTGTATCACAGCTTTGCATTCCATGTTTCGTTAAAATCTCAAGAGCATATTTGGACTGATTTAGAAAAATTCCACAGGGTGATTGATGAACTTGTAGTCCTAGAAAGAACGTAAGTTCACCCATCATGGACATTTCAAAATTATCTGTCATTAATTTTGCAAAATCCATTGAGTAATTTTTGTTGGTTGAAGCAAAAATAATGTCATCGACATAAATTTGAACGATTAATATGTCCATCCCGTATGTTTTTGTAAACAGTGTTGGATCCGCCGAGTCTAGTGTAAAATCATTAGCCAATAGGAATTTAGAAAGCTTATCATACCACGCCCTGGGGGCTTGCTTGAGATCGTAGAGAGACTTCTTAAGCTTGTAGATATGATTGGGACGTTCTGGATCAACGAATCCATCAAGTTTACTGACATAAACCACTTCACAGAGTTGACCGTTCAGAAAAGCCGTTTTCACGTCCATTTGGTAAACAATCATATTCCTATGAGCAGCAAATGCTAAGAAGATCCGTACAGGTTCAAGTATAGCTACTGGAGCAAATGATTCTTCAAAATCGATTCCTTCTTCCTGAGAGTATCCTTTTGCTACCAAGCGTGATTTGTTGCGTATGACAGTGCCTTCTGCATCCAGTTTGTTTTTACAGATCCATTTTAATCCAATGACAATGATTCCTTCTGGTTTTTCAACCATTTCCCAGACTTCTAATCCTTGAAAGGATTCGAATTCTTCTTGCATAGACTCAATCCAGTTTTCATAAGTCATAGCTTCTTTGACATTTTTGGGCATGGTTTCACAAACTGTGAGTGCATAAATGCAAGTTTCACCGTCTGTGTGAAGGCGTTGTCTTGTCATAATTGGTGCATCTGGATGGCCAATAATTTCAACTAAGGGGTGATCTCTAATCCATTTGCATGTAGATGACTCAGCAATGTCGGGGACAGGTTGAGCATTTGCAAATGGGTTAATGAATGGTTCTGGGTCATGCTTTGCGGGTTGTGGAACTGATAAAGGTATGGAATCTCCAGCTGATTGTCGTGAGTTGGACCCAGCTTGTATTTTTGTTGTAGGTGATATGACTGGAGGACCGTCTCTTCCAACAGTAGTTGTTGTTTGTTGAGGTGTATCAGGTACTTGATGTTGATCAAGATGTGCAGCGGAATTTGGTGTGGCCTCAGATGGACGGTTAACAAGCGTATCATCAAACAATGGAGCAAACAAGGTTTCCACTTCTTTACGGGAAAGTGACAACGATTCAGCCGAAGATACCGGAAAGTTTAGACGGTTGGTTGCGGGTCCTAAGCTGTTATGCTCAGAAGCCATTTGAGTGAGTTCATCGAAATTAGCATGAATAGTTTCTTGAATTTCCCTAGTACGACGATTCCATATCCGAAAACCTTTTGAATTTTCACAGTATCCTATAAATATTCCAATGTCAGCCTTTGCTTTAAGTTTACCTAGATCATCACGGTCATTGACTGGGTAACATAGAGCTCCAAATACATGAAAGTAACTGATGTTCGGTTTCCTTTTGTGAACAATCTGATATGGGGTTTTGTGATGGCGTTTTGTGATCATACAACGGTTTTGAGTGTAGCAAGCGGTTGAAACAGCTTCCGCCCATAAGTAATCTGGTAATTGAGCATTGATTAACATCGTTTGAGCAGGTTCCACTAACGTTCTGTTGCGTCTTTCGACTACTCCATTCTGTTCGGGCGTTCGTGGAATGGATGTTTGATGTTCAATTCCCACTTTCTCAAAATACGACCTTAGAGTCTGATTCTTAAATTCTGTGCCATTGTCAGTTCTAACAATTCTGAATGTGTTGCATAGCTGAACTTGTATTTTGGTGAGAAAGGTGATGATCATTTGAGGAGCTTCATCTTTACTTCGAAGAAAATAAATCCAAGTCCAGCGAGAGTAATCATCAACAATTACTAAAATGTAGCGTTTACCATTGATTGTCTGAACACGCATCGGACCACACAAATCCATATGAAGCAGTTGCATAACATGATTAGTACTGTGTTCAGGTTTTGAGGGAAAGTGAGCACGGGTACTTTTTCCTTGTTCACAGGCTGGACATAGGTGATCTTTGGCATAGCGGAATCTTGGAAAGCCTTCAACTAATTTGTGACGAGCGAGATCAGTCATCGTTTTGAAATTCAAGTGAGAAAGGCGTTTGTGGCATAACCAGGATTTAGTCATTTCAGCTTTGGATAGAAGACAAATAGGAGATGAAGCGATCATGTCAGACATTGAAATTGTGTAAAGATTAGTGCCACGTTTGCCTGACATCAAATCATTTCCTTGTAGATCACGAACAAAACAAGTTTTCTCTCGAAATGCTACTTCTAAATCTCCATCACAAAATTGACCGACTGAAAAGAGGTTGAGACCCAAGCCTTCAACATAATATACTCTGCTAATTTCAATATTCCCATTTACATAGTCTCCGTAACCCATGATTAAAGCGTATTGATCATTCCCGAATCTGACAGTTCCAATAAACTTTGAGACAAAGTTAGTTAACAGTTTGAGATTTCCTGTCATATGTCGGGTGCAACCGCTATCAACAATCTAGAGAACGATCTGAACCACCTGCATCACAAATAGACGACAGAGATGGAACAGAAGTAAGGGTGGAACCCGAAGAAATAGTGGGTTCCTGTTGGTTAGAAACACAAGTATTGAAGAGTTTAGGAATCCATTTAAAATTTTGTTTGTATTGTAACCAACGTTGCCAATTCCAACTAGTTTTTGCTTTGTTTATGGTAAATGCACTAGCTTTTGGCGTGTTCCTAGATTTGTTGATTTCTGATCTTGGGTTGACTACAACATCATTTGAAACGGTAGTTGGCATTTTTCCTAAGGTAGACTTAGAGGCATTAGTGGGCCTAGAAGGAAAGCCTGATCTACGTTTCTTTTTACGATGTAAGAGATTATTAGCTACACATTTAGTGTGATCACCAGATAACACATGTTGACGACAAAACACACAAGATGCATTAATATTCAAAACATTTGAAGGTTCATCATTCGTTACATTAAGATTTTGATTACGATTTGCCAGATTAGAATCTAAATCAGATGCAACATGAGTTTTATTCAAGTTCCTAAGGTGAGCTTCTACTTCTTGCACTTCTAGTGTTCCTCTTCTACGTTGCCAGAGCCTAGTCTTTTTAGTCTTCTTAACGCTTTTTGGCTTTGGGCTGCTAACACTCTTAGGGGAAACTAGTCCTGTAGAAGTGGAAGAACTAACATTAGAACTCTTAGCATGATTACCCTTATCTGTTTTGTCTATTTGAAACATTCCTGGTGCTATCACTGTGGAGTCAACAAACTTTCCTTTTTGAAGTAGCTTAATTTTCTCTTTCAAATCAATGATGATGTGATTTTTGTCCTGAATATCAGACTCAAGTAAACCATTGTAATAACGAATGTCATCGCGGTTTTGTTGCCATTCAACGTTTTCAATTTTTAATTCCGCAATTTCTTTTTCATATTGAAGACATTTGTTTTTGAGAAAAGCATTTTTACTTTGAAGTTGCAATTCGGTTTCAAGACTTTGAGCTTGACACCATTCAAGCCTTTGTTTGAGTTGACAAATTTCGTTTGAAAGTGAATTTTTCACATCATCAATGTTTTGACGCAACGTTTCATATTTATGTTTCAATGTTTCAGCTTCTGATTTCAGCAAATCAATATCAGCACAGTAATTTTCAAATACCGTAGCATTGCTGGAATAATAGAGATCATTCATGATGAGAGTATGAATATCAGCTATGAGAAGTTGTTCCAAGAGTCGATCAGAATCCGTTTTCAAAAATCGGTTTTTGCGTTGTTGAACCAAAATTTCATTTTCTTTAAGAGCGAAAATATTTTGCATATCTTTAACTTCTTTTTGGAGTTTCTGTTCCCAACGAGTAGCACAATAACGCAAATTTTGAACTAAAGGCAGAAATTGTTTTTGAAAAATGTCTCGCTTTTCGCGCTCGTAAGCTGATTGAAAAGTAGCAATTTTTATTTGCGAATGATGTGCAATTACGTTTTCCAAGTTTTCGATGCCTTTCATGAAAGTTTGAAAATAGTCTAAAACTTTACAACGTGTTGGTAATGGTGTCACAGTACCAGAAGATGGTAATGGACCATTTACTTGTGCCACGGGTTTTACAGGAGCCCCATTGGAAGATGAAACATAAGACTCAGTAACAAACCATGATTTCTCAGGTATTTCTTTTGATGTAACAAAAGATTTTGAAATGTGAGGAACTTTTGAGTAATCATATGGTTTGCAATATTCAACTTGACTCATTTTTGATCGACTCTTTTCTTCAAGTTCGTATTCTTCCTCAGTATTATGTACAATAACACGCACAACATTATTATCCATCAATTGGTCCATACTGTAAAGCTTAGGAATTGTTTTCAATGCAGTGCGAAGAAAAGTGGATCTGTAATCGCCAATGGCAAAACCTTTATCGTGTCTTGGTTTAAAAGTAAACTTTTGAATTGTCGTTACAGATTCTCCATGTTTACAAACGATATTTTGAAAAGCTTTAATTTGACGTTCGAGAGTGATATTTTCTTCAATTAAAGAATTTTATTTTTCTTGTTTTTGCACTTTATGTTCATAAAATTCCTGTTTGCAAGTTGTCACCTCTGTTTGTGTTTTAGAAAGTTCGTTTTGAAGTTGTACAACTTGTTTTTGAAGATCATGTTTTTCATTTTCCAGTTTGGAAACCAATTTACTGTTTGACTCAATAATGTCATATATTTGCTTTTGAAGATTTTGTTCTTTGACATACGATTCCTGAAATGACTTTTCAAACCACTTTTCACGGTGAACTGCATTTTGAAAATGTGAAAGTTGTATTTTATAACATTCAATGTCCTTTTTCAAAATGGCATTAGTTTCGTTCAAAACTGTATTTTCCCCGTCCTTTTCTTGAAGTTGTTTGGCCATGACAGTATAGTTGGGATCTGGATCAGAAGAAGGTTCATGTTGTTCAATATGGTTATTTTTGTCTTGCTCAATAGGATCATAAAATGAAACGACTGTGTCATCATCAAATATAACAACTGTGTCTAATTGTTCATCCTTTTAAGAAGATAAAAATGATTCAGATGGAACAACTTGCGCCGTATCTGATTCAGAAGCAGAGGGTGATGCATTAAATACTATAGAGCATGAGGTATGGTCATGTACCTGAGACAAACCATCAGTGGTGAACACTGGGCCTGAATCATTCAACTGATGTTCCTGCATGTTGGCCATAAGCATCACAGCTGCATTGGCTTCAAGATCTTCCATATCATCATCGTTGTAAGCATTAGCGAAGAAACTGTTCTCTTGTTCATTGAAAGTTCCTTCCTTTTCATCTTTGAGAGCCATTAGTAATGTCTGCTTGTGAAACTGACTGCCGCGGGTTCTTGGTTTTGGACATGCTGTTGCAATATGACCTTTTTCGTTGCAGTTGTAGCACCATATCGCATTCCCAGATTCTGTATTGCCATTTGCCACATTGTCATTTCTTCTATGAGGAGCACCTGAATTGTTTCTGAATCCCCCACTGTTGTTGAATCTTTGTCAATACCCAGAATTTCCTGAATACCCTCCTGAACCTGAACGTCCAGTATTACGGTTCTGAATCTCAACCCGACCATCTTGAATGACAATTTGATTCCTTGTATTTGATGAAGAACGAAGACGGTTGTTAGTCTTGTTTGAGAATTTTCTGAAAGCACGAGCGATAAGAGCAAGTCCTTGATTCAATGTATTGACGTCTTCATCATCATCTTCTACCTGATTAGAATAGTACATGCTATCATGGTTGTCATATGGAGCAAGTTGAGGAGAAGCATGTTCATAAGGGACAATTTTGTATGAGGTTACAGGTTGTTTGTAACTAAAGTAATTCTGTTCCTGAACATAGGCATGATTAGACATCTGAGGATGTGCATCATGAGATTGAGCAACAAGTGCTAGGGGATTAGAAGTAGGTGGTGGTGTATATCCTCCTCGTGCGGCTCTATCTTTTTCAACTTCAGATTCATGGTGCTTGAGATAGTCATACAATAAACCATATGGAACATTATCAAGATTCTTAGCTTGTCTCACGAATGTCACATACTTTTGCCAGTCAGGACCCAGACTACTAACAAACTTAGTATTACAGCGATCCTTGGAAGGTGTACTTCATGTCTCTCTAAGTCGTTGACGACATTGGTGAAACGATGAAAGTAGGATTCAATTGATTCCCCTGGTTCGATCATGAAATTAGTGTATTCCAAGTAAAGTTTAGATTCCATGTCTTCTTTGTTCAGTTGTGTGCCTTCCATAAGTAGATGGACGTGTTCCCACATGGCTTTTGCAGTTGTCTGAGCATCAACACTTCTGAATACAATATTTGGTATTCCCTGAAGTATGTAAGACATAGCATACTCATCTGCTTCATGATGATGGTGTTGTTCAGCGGTAAGTGCAGACTCAGGAACTTGCACAGCAGTTGGAGCTACTGGGGGATCAGCAGATGGGTCACCGCCAACGTAGTTAACAGGCCACTGAAACGGTCCTTCGAGGATAAATTGTTTCATGTACTTACCATTGGGTTTCTTGAGTTCTATAAACCTTAAGAATCGACTTGCCCACTGAACATAATTACCCGGTGTTAGAATTGGTGGGGTGTCAATAGATCCTGCTTCATGTCTGGATTGTTGAGTAGAAATGACTTCACACATCCTGTCAAACCAGTGAGTCGGTTTTGATGGGAGTTGGCCTTGTTGTTGTGACATTGGATAGGATTGTTGCATTGGAACCATCTGATTTTGTTGCATGAGAAGATGTGGTTGTGAGTAAACCGGTTGTTGATAATATTGTGGTGATTGTCGATACTGTTGCTGTTGCTGATGATACTGTTGATTCTGATGTTGCTGAGGATGGTTAAAGTTGTAGTACGGTGGTTGAGACATATTGAAACACTTGTGTGAAACGATGGATCTTGTAGAAGGTATGGGATTTTAGCCAATTTTCAAAAAAACTTGTCCACTATGATTGCGAAACTAAGTAACTTAGATGATCTCGAAAAAATTTGCACACGTGTATAATTTTACGAAACTTTTGTAACTAATGGAGGTTTGCGAAACTTATGATGTTTGCGAAATTAAGGATCTTGAAACCTTGAGATTGCGAAATCTTGTTGCTTCAATATTTCGCGAAACTTAGTGAATGTTGGGTATGATTTCGAAACAATGAGAGTTTGCGAAAAGATAAATGTGATGTCGAAAAAATATGAATTTTTCGAAAACACAAATTCACTAACACACTTTCGAAATTATACAATTTCGAAAGTTATCCAAAAGTCGAAGTACTTTTCTTTCTTGTACAAGAAAGGAAATACTGAGTCCACAAAACTTAGGTCGATGAGAAGCAAGTAGTAGAGATCTCGAAATTTAGTCAAATGGGAGTTCTCGAAACTTAGGCAAAGTTTTGTTTTCGAAGAAAGCTAACCAAAAACTAGTTTTTATTTAAAGATTCTTGTACTTTTAGGTATAAAATGATGAGATCTTAAAGAAAGTTGAAAACTTGATAAACTTTTTCAAAATTAAAAATTTTTTCAAAAAATAGTACAAAAACCCAAATCGTATGTTTTGATTAAAATTTTGAAACTTTTTGTTTGTTATGTTTTCTAACACAAGTTTGTAAGCAAAGATGTGATAAAAAAACAAGAAACAAACAAGAAATTACAAAAATTTCAACAAAATAACGAAATAAAAAACAAGTTTTGGATCGATTTCTATGAAAAAACAATAACTATGACTTCATATGGCGAATGATACCACTTGTTAGGTACCCATATTGATTTCACACAAACAAGAATGAGATAGATATAAGGATGGGATGATTATGAGAATGAGAGAATTAGAATTGCAAGAGTTTCTTTAAGATTTCACATAACCAACCAAGTTTACAAGTGACCTAAGGTTACTATATATAGGGAAGGAGCTAGGGCAACACTCCCTCTCCTTCCTTACATCAAATCGTGTGGGCTTAAAGCCCATGGACCATATCTCTTAAGTCTAGTAAACTTGTAACATTACATAAGTGTAAGTAAATAATAACTAAGCAACCTAATATTATTACAAATGACCGAGACTTGATAAAATAGTAAAACTTTGATCCCAACACATAAAGACAGCAAAAACTATATCAGGTCTACTAGCTGTGAGATACATGAGGGACCCAATAATACTTCGATATTTAGTAGGGTCAACATGAGTCCCGTGTATATCAGCATCTAGTTTTGTGCCAAAAGCCATTGGTGTATTATAAGTATCACAGCTCATCATTCCATGTTTCTTTAAAATTTCTAAAGCATATTTGGACTGATTTAGAAAAACTCCACGGGGTGATTGATGAACTTGAAGTTATAAAAAGAACGAAAGTTCACCCATCATGGACATTTCAAAATCATCTTTCATTAAGTTTGCGAAATCATTTGAGTAACTTCTGTTTGTTGAAGCAAAAATAATGTCATCGACATATATTTGAACAATTAGCAAGTCCACCCCGTATGTTTTTGTAAATAATGTTGGATCCACTGAGCCTTTAGAAAATTTATTGGCGTGCAAGAAAGCAGATAGTTTGTCATACCACGCCCTTGGGGCTTGCTTGAGTCCGTAAAGAGCCTTTTTGAGTCGATAAACATGATTCGGATGCTCAGGATCAACGAAGCCTTCTGGTTGGCTGACATAGACCACTTCACGGAGTTCACCATTTAGAAATGCCGTTTTCACATCCATTTGATAAACAACCATATTCCTATGAGCAGCATTAGCTAGAAAGATCCGAACAGCTTCAAGTCTAGCAACTGGAGCAAAAGATTCTTCAAAATCCATTCCTTCTTCTTGGAAGTATCCTTTAGCTACCAAGCGTGATTTTTTACGTATGACAGTGCCCTCTGCATCCAGTTTGTTTTTCCAAATCCATTTAAGCCCAATGACAAAGACTCCGTCAGGTCTTTCAACTAATTCCCAGACTTCTAATCATTTGAATTGCTAAAATTCCTCTTGCATAGATTCAATCCAGTTGTCATAAGTCATTGCTTCTTTAATGTTCTTAGGTTCTTGTTGACAGACTATGAGTGCATAGATACAAGTTTCACCATCTGTGTGAAGCCGTTGTCTCATCATGATGGGTGCATCTGGATGGCCAATAATTTGAACTAGTGGATTATCTCAAGTCCATTTGTGTGTCGAAGGGTGTAGTTGATAGGTATCTCGCATGTTAGCAGGATCCAAATTTCGTGTGGACAACTCAGCTACTTCAGGAAATGTTAGAGCCGGTGCAAACGAGTTAAAGAATGCATTTGGATCATACTCTGCGGGTTGTGGAACTGGTTGTTGTGTAGGATCTTCAGCTGATCGTCGTGAGTTGGAAGCGGTTTGTTCTGCTGTTATGGGAGATGCAATTGGAGGACCGTCTTTCTCAACAGTTGTAGTTGTTTGTTGAGGTGAGTCAGGTACTTGAATATTATCAGGTTGTGCAGCAGAAATTGGTGAGACTTTAGAAGAACGGTATTCAATTGTATCATCAAACAGTGGAGCAAACAGAGTTTCCAATTCTTTGCGGTTTAGAGGTAATTTTTCAGCCGAAGATTCCAGAAAGTTAAGACGGTTTGTTTCGGGTCCTAAGCTGTTTTGCTCAGAAGCCATTTGAGTGAGTTCATCAAAATTAGCATGAATAATTTCTTGAATTTCTCTTGTTCAATGATTCCATATCCGAAAGCCTTTGGAATTTTCACAATATCCTATGAACACTCCGATGTCAGCCTTTGCTTTAAGTTTACCTAAATCATCACGATCATTTTTCAGATAACTAAGTGCTCCAAATACATGAAAGTAATCGATGTTTGGTTTTCTTTTGTGAACAAGTTGATAAGGTGTTTTGCGATGGCGTTTTGTGATCATACAACGGTTTTGAGTGTAACATGCAGTTGAAACAGCTTCCGCCCATAAGTAATCTGGTAATTGAGCATTAATCAACATGGTTCTTGCAGCTGCCACTAACGTCCTGTTTCATCTTTCAACGACTCCATTCTGTTCTGGGCTTCGTGGAATTGATGTTTGATGTTCAATTCCCACTTTCTCAAAATATGACCGAAGAGTTTGATTCTTAAATTCAGTACCATTGTCAGTTCTTACCATTCTGACTGTGTTACGTAACTGAACTTGAATTTTAGTGAGAAAGGTGATGATCATTGAAGGAGCTTGATCTTTACTTCAAAGAAAATAAACCCAAGTCCATCTGGAGTAGTCATCAACAATTACGAGTATGTAGCGTTTATCGTTGATACTTTGAACACGCATCGGGCCACACAAATCCATATGTAGCAATTGTAAAACATGATTTGTACTGTGCTCGGGTTTAGAGGGGAAATGAGCTCGATTGCTTTTTCCTTGTTCACATGCCGAACATAAGTGATCTTTGGTAAATCAGAATCTAGGAAAACCATCAACAAGTTTATGACGAGCAAGTTCAGTCATAGTTTTGAAATTCAAATGCGAAAGACGTTTATGCCATAACTAGGTTTTAGTTGATTCTACTTTGGAGAGAAGACATATCGGAGATGTTGCAATCATGTCAGACATCGATATTGTATAAATATTTAAACCACGTGAGCCAGACATTAGATCATTTCCTTGTAAGTCACGAACGAAACAAGTTTTCTCACGAAATGCTACTTCTAAATCCCCATCAAAATTGATCGACTGAAAAGAGGTTGTGACCTAAGCCTTCCACATAATAAACACGACTGATTTCAATGTTCCCACTGACATAGTCACCGTATCCTATGATTAAAGCGTAATGATCATTCCCGAATCTGACAGTTCCGATAAACTTTGAAACAAAGTTGACTAACAGTTTGAGGTTGCCTGTCATATGTCGGGTGCATCCGCTATCAACAATCCAGAGAATAATCTGCACCACTTGCATCAAAGAAGACGACGAGGATGGCACAGAAGTAAGGGTGGAACCCAAAGAAAGTGCGGGTTCCTGTTGGTTAGAAGCACACGTATTCAATAATTTAGGAATCCATTTAAATTCAGGTTTATATTGTAACCAACGTTGCCAATTCCAACTAGTTCACGCTTTCTTTTTAGTGAATTCACTAGTTTTGGGCTTGTTCCTAGATTTGTTCTTTTCAATTATGGGGGTAACTGCATCATCATTAGAAGCCGTAGATGGTGGTTTTCCTAATATAGACTTTGAGGCAATAGTGGGCCTAAAAGGAATGCCTGTCCTACATTTCTTATGACGATTTAAGAGAGAGTTAGCTACACATTTTGCATGATCACCAGATGATACACTTTTACGATAAAACACACAAGATGCATTAATATTCAAAACATTCAAAGGTTCATCATTCGTTACATTGAGATTTTGATTACAATTTGCCAGATTAGAATTTAAATCAGATGCAACATGAGTTTTATTCGAATTCCTAAGTTTATCATCTACTTCTTGAGCTTCTAGTGTTCCTCTTTTACGTTGCAAGATCCTATTCTTCTTGTTACTTTTTCGCTTGGGTCTGCTAACGCTATTAGTGGAGACTAGTCCTGTTGAAGTGGAAGGGTGTCACACCCCCAAAATCGGGTCTAACGGAAGCATACATGTAGCTGGGGTGTAACTCAATTGGTACCACAACACAAGTACAAAAATGGTTTTCATTTCAATCATTTAGAATAAAATCGTTTAACCAAAAGTGTTGAATTTACATTATTAAAAGTAGTGCGGAAGTAGGCCTTTAAATAGTTAAAAACGGTCCCCAAATGAATATCAGAGTCTTCTATGACTATGCCATGCCCTGCCAAAACCTCCAGTAGCGTGCCATTGCTTAATACCTGAAAATACATGCTAAAGTGTCAACACAAGGTTGGTGAGTTCATAGAGTCTAGTGTAAAATGAAGTACATTGCATTTGAATGAAGATTTCCCGGCAAAGGCATCATAAATCCACTCAGTTACAAGTACCACCATAAAAGACTTGTAACCTGTGTGTTTACGACCCACTGCAAAATATGATTTGGTTTATGTAAACAAAAGTAATATGTGGACCAAGATTCAAAGATAAGTGAAATTCAACCAATACATTTGGCTACGTGACCAATTCATTCGGCTATGTGACCCGTACATTCGGTTATGTGACCCGTTCATTCGGTTATGTGACCCGTTCATTCAGTCATGTATGTACATAGTGGTAAAGCCGGTTCATTCGGTTAAGTGTGCATAATAATGGAAAAAGGCTTGGGTCCAAAGGTAAAAGGATTAAGTGTGATGCAAATGAATATACACTACATTCGATTGAGTAACGAATTCATAACTGGAGCAAATAAATGTTTGACTAAACATGTAGCATAATCGATTAAATCAAGGATAAATTTAGATGAAAACGAGCATGTATTCTCCCCAAAGAGTTTACCAAAACAATTGAAAGAGTAGGGGCTATGACTCACCTGAAGTGATGGTACAATGCGGTGAAATGATCGGGACAACAAGGCGCGAACACTAGCCACAACCTAAATGAATGAATATGATCTACTTTAGATCATGAAATGATGTAGTGAATGTCCATGCACATGATACCTATGCCACTCGTAACTTGAAAATACTAGTTATTGTCAAAGTAAAATCTTGTCCATACTTAGGAAAAATAAGTCTAACTAGACTTATAAAAACTAGTCTTGATATATCGTATATAAAATGTTAGTGTTATATTCATCGTTTTGAAATCTTTAAAATAACGTCAATTAGTCGTATAAATAAGCTTTGGGTCATACCTACTTCATTGGTTAAGAATATAGCTCTTTAACAATATATCTAGGAAATATAGTATTTAGTACGTAGTTTATTATTTCTATTAGTGACTACTAATATAAATATAGTTTTGACGATTTTGAAACGTGTATATCTTTGTCGTTTTAAGTTCATTTTCCTCGTTCTTTATATCCACGGATTCGCCTTAACATGTATTAATATATTTTTGATAGTTCGGCTCCTTTAGGTTACGTCTAACGCCTCTCTTTGTCCATCGAAAATCGTCCAACAGCACATTAAATTTTATGAAAAATAGTTTTTGTCGTTAAACTTGCAAAAATCATATCTCCTTCGTTATAAGCTCGTTTTAATCCGTTCTTTCGCCCACGGCTTCGTTTTTTAAATTATTTTCTAAATCTTTGGTCAAAAATTACCCACCATCTACTGATTTTCCCACGTTTTCAAAATAAGGACAGTAGGTATATATATAGCTTCAAAAATCATTTCTAGGGTTCCAATCTAGTTTCAACTTCAACCAAAACACTTTCAATCACCACAAATCTAGTCTAATCTTACCATACACCTTCTTAGGGTGTCATGGGTTCCTAAACATCATAAATCATGTGGATCTAACAAGGATCTACCAATAATCTAATTCTAGGGCTCAAAAGTTATACATGTATAAAATGGAGTGGTATAACTAACATATGCATGTAGATCTTGTATAAAAACTATATGAACATTATAATAACTTGGTAATATTATGAAAAATAGTTTGACATACTTACTTTGAAGGATTGGTGAGTTTTGAAGATGAAAACCTATAAAACCTTGAGTTTATATTTCAAAACCCTAACAAGGATCACTAATGGAGCTTATTTATGAATTGATCTTGAAAAATTAATAGATCCTTGATGTTTTCTTGTTGTTGGCCGAAAATGGTAGAGAGAAGGTAGAAAATGAGAGAGTTTGCTAGTTTACTTTGTAAAGAACTTGTGTAAATGAAGTAGAAAATATCTTAGGTCTTGAAGTATATTTGTTAGTCAAAGAAATCCAGTGTATTTGGTAGTAGGGGGGCAAGATCCACGTTTTAGGGAGGGAAAGGTGGGGAGGATAGGATTTATGTAAGACTTGCAAGACTTTTGTGTAGATCTAGTTAGTTATTGTGTAGTTTAGGTGTTACTGGGTACCGAGTTTGCTAGAAATAAAGTTTAACTGTACCAAATAAAATGTGACGACGTTGTAACAATTATAAAATTACATTCCTGATGAGAATCGGGTATTAAAATAATTATCGGGTTGAAATAACGCAAACCGACAGAGTTATAAGCCCCGACCAGAAAACGTAGCAATTAATTTGAAAACACCGGGTAAATTAATAATATAATATTTGTGATGTTGTAAGAGATGTAAAAATATATCGGGACCATTGTGGGGAGTGTCGGATGTGTAAATCACATTTATTGATCGTATGTTAGCCTTTATTTAAAATAAATATACGTAAATCGTTAATTATACTAAAAATATTACTTTGAATATCGTACGAGTGGAATAGTACGTAAATACTAAAATGATGATATGCGGACTATTTCTAGTCCGTATGAAATGTCCCTACTGATGATGCATAAATTCGCAGCTAAACCATCCTGGTTACGCGAATTTAATTACTCGTAAACTAACATTACGAAGAAATGACTAATGCACATGAATAGTGGTTTTCCCCCGGAAATGAATAGTGTCATGTGAATAGTGAAATTTTTGAACGCTTCTCGAAATTTCAAACTGACCTAAAAAATGATGAATAGTAAAAGGATGAATAGTGATTAGTGAATAGTAAATGATGAATAGTAACTTCCCGAGATGATTAATGAAGTTTCAACATTTGAAAAAGGACCTGAAATTACAAGTTGTGACATTCTTCCCCTCTAACAGGAAATTCGTCCCGAAGTTCAGTTTGTGTTGGTCTCTGAAGTGTACACGGTGAATAGATGTGGGTATTTGAGTTGCATCGCGGTGATAAAAGATAGAACATTCATTGGAGCGGAATTCGTTAATAGTACATGAAACTTATACGATAGAACGTAGAATAAAACACAAAAGAAATACAACACTAGAGAGTTTAGGTCTCCATTTATTTATAAGGCAAAAGTTCTCTTTTTAAACATTGACATTGTTGTTGTCGTCCTGACAAGCTTCGCATTTCAACGAACTCTTCCTCCATTCTGGTTTCTCAACTCTGGGCATTCACTCTTGAAGTCTCCAATTACTCCACACTCATGGTAGGTTACCGTGACTTTCTGATGCATTACGAGGGTGGGAGCCTTGCAATCCTTGACTTTGTGTCCGACCTTTTGGCAGTTACCACATTGAGTGGGGCAAGGTCCTTTGTGATGAAACTGACACTTGTTGCACTTAGGTAAAGTACCTGCATATCCTTTCTTTTCACTTGGCTCCGCAACGTAGGCCTTAACCACTTCATGTTGTTCGTTTGGCTGCCATACTCGATCGTCTCCTTGGTTGTCATCCCTTTTCCTCTTGTTTTCGTTTTCGTTGTTGTGGTTGGTGTTGTTGTCAGTAGATTCTCTCTTTGTTACCTGAGCCATAAGCTTTTGAGATATCCGGATAGCCTCTTCCATTGATTGGGGATCAAAAGAAATCACATCCCCTCGGATGCTTTCGGGCAGTCCTTCAATGAAGTTTTCAAACCTTTTCTCTTCATTAGGAACCATAGTTGGGCATAGCGTGGCTAACTCTTGAAACCTCCTAATGTAGGTCTCGATGTCATCACCTTTTGTTACCAACTCATAGAACTCCGTTTCCAACTTCTTCACCTCGGTACGAGGGTAAAATTTCTTAGTCATTAATTTCTTGAATTGCTCCCAGGTGAGCTTGTAGGCATTTTCCATTCCAATCGGTTGGGCATAAGAATTCCACCATGACATAGCTTCATCCAAAAGCATACCAGTAGCGAATTTTACCTTGCTGACATCAGGACAACCGCACATGAGGAACACATTCTCAGTCTTTTCAAACCAGCGAATCAAAGCGATCGCTCCTTCAGTGCCCTTAAACTTGATGGGATCACTAATCTTAAAATCCTTCCAAGTGCATTCACGCCTATTATTGGATTGTTCATTCGTCCCTGTCTGTGAAGCGGTTTCAGCAGCCCTTGCAGCTACCTCATCTCTCTCGATCTCTAGAGCTTCGGCTATACTATCCTTAACAAGTTTCCGAATAGCAGCTGGTGTCATAGTTGGAGTAGCTTTAACTTTCCTTGGCGGCATAGCTCTTCAAAACAAGAAAAGAAGGGTGAAACATAAATAAGACGTTTCCTAGTAGTAGATGTTCGTGAGTGGATTGTCATAGAATGAAAGGTTTAAAGTCGTCATGATTAGTTAGCGTGGTTCGAGTGGTTTTGTGGTATCTTGAGATTTCTGTTGCGTTTTAAATGGTCATAATGTACCGAGGGATCCTCCTTATCAATGGTATGGAAAGTCTTTCCTAGGGGGGTCTTTGATAATATCCACTTATCAATATTGGGAATAGTGAGTGACGAGTGACATCGGAATCCATAGAGTGTAAGCTAATTCCTTATATATATAGGGATTGGGAAAGGAAATGATAATGATGGTGAGAAGGGAAAAGACTGTGACAACTGTGACATAATAATATTGTGGTAAAAGGAAATACTGTGATGTAAGTGTATTGTGCATACATGTGAAGATTCATGAGATGAAATGACCAGTTGGCGTGCTTCCAATCGGTGACTCACGAAGTGATAAAAAGTATGAATGTTCTGACAATGAGGGTATACACACACATAAATGAAACATTTGGAAATTGAGTAGAGAATTCAATCCAGACAAAATTTTATTATAACCATTCTCAGTGTTGCAAAATTCATCTCTGAGTCAAACATAGGTGGTCAGCCTATATCCCACTATCCCTGGTCGAATGTAGATGACCGGTCTACATTCCACCGAGGTTCCATGAATTTTGAAATACTCAGTTCAGTTATACTAAAACTATGTCCTTCACGAATACAAAGACGTTCTGAAAGACTAAGGAAAGTGACCAACTCGAGGTCAAATGATGAAACTATGCAAGGAAAAACATAACGCGATGACATATATGATACGTGAACATGCTTATATGAACGAAAATTATAGTAATCAACTAGAATAAGTGAATATAATATACCAGATAATGAGATACAAATCTCATCACCTATGTCAGCAACTAACCACAAATGAGGGTTCAGCTTGGCAGGCAGGCACGCGACGGTCATAGGGTTAAGTTTTCGTGAAAGTAGCTATAGTCTAGGTTTTAAAAACACTTAGTTTGCTATAGCCAAAGCTCTGATGCCAATCTGTCACACCCCAAAAATCGGGTCCAACGGAAGCATACATGTAGCTGGGGTGTAACTCAATTGGTACCACAACACAAGTACAAAAATGGTTTCCATTTCAATCATTTAGAATAAAATCATTTAACCAAAAGTGTTGAATTTACATTATTAAAAGTAGTGCGGAAGTAGGCCTTTAAATAGTTAAAAACGGTCCCCAAATGAATATCAGAGTCTTTTATGACCATGCCATGCCCTGCCAAAACCTCCAGTAGCGTGCCATTGCTTAATACCTGAAAATACATGCTAAAGTGTCAACACAAGGTTGGTGAGTTCATAGAGTCTAGTGTAAAATGAAGTACATTGCATTTGAATGAAGATTTCCCTGCAAAGGCATCATAAATCCACTCAGTTACAAGTCCCGCAATAAAAGACTTGTTACCTGTGTGTTTACGACCCACTGCCAAATATGATTTGGTTTATGTAAACAAAAGTAATATGTGGACCAAGATTTAAAGATAAGTGAAATTCAACCAATACATTTGGCTACGTGACCAATTCATTCGGCTATGTGACCCGTACATTCGGTTATGTGACCCGTTCATTCGGTTATGTGACCCGTTCATTCGGTTATGTGACTCGTTCATTCAGTCATGTATGTACATAGTGGTAAAGCCGGTTCATTCGGTTAAGTGTGCATAATAATGGAAAAAGGCTTGGGTCCAAAGGTAAAAGGATTAAGTGTGATGCAAATGAATATACACTACATTCGATTGAGTAACGAATTCATAACTGGAGCAAATAAATATTTGACTAAACATGTAGCATAATCGATTAAATCAAGTATACATTTAGATGAAAACGAGCATGTATTCTCCCCCAAAGAGTTTACCAAAACAATTGAAAGAGTAGGGGCTATGACTCACCTGAAGTGATGGTACAATGCGGTGAAATGATCGGGACAACAAGGCGCGAACACTAGCCGCAACCTAAATGAATGAATATGATCTACTTTAGATCATGAAATGATGTAGTGAGTGTTCATGCACATGATACCTATACCACTCGTAACATGAAAATACTAGTTATTGTCAAAGTAAAATCTTGTCCATACTTAAGAAAAATAAGTCTAACTAGACTTATAAAAACTAGTCTTGATATATCGTATATAGAATGTTAGTGTTATATTCATCGTTTTTTGAAATCTTTAAAATAACGTCAATTAGTCGTATAAATAAGCTTTGGGTCATACGTACTTCATTGGTTAAGAATATAGCTCTTTAACAATATATCTAGGAAATATAGTATTTAGTACGTAGTTTATTATTTCTATTAGTGACTACTAATATAAATATAGTTTTGACGATTTTGAAACGTGTATATCTTTGTCGTTTTAAGATCATTTTCCTCGTTCTTTATATCCACGGATTCGCCTTAACATGTATTAATATATTTTTGATAGTTCGGCTCCTTTAGGTTACGTCTAACGCCTCTCTTTGTCCATCGAAAATCGTCCAACAGCACGTTAAATTTTCAGAAAAATAGTTTTCGTCGTTAAACTTGCAAAAATCATATCTCCTTCGTTATAAACTAGTTTTAATCCGTTATTTCGCCCACGGCTTCATTTTCGAAAGTATTTTCTAAATCTTTGGTCAAAAATTACCCACCATCTACTGATTTTCCCACGTTTTCAAAATAAGGACAGTAGGTATATATATAGCTTCGAAAATCATTTCTAGGGTTCCAATCTAGTTTCAACTTCAACCAAAACACTTTCAATCATCACAAATCTAGTCTAATCTTACCATACACCTTCTTAGGGTGTCATGGGTTCCTAAACATCATAAATTAAGTGGATCTAACAAGGATCTACCCATAATCTATTTCTAGGGCTCAAAAGTTATACATGTATAAAATGGAGTGGTATAACTAACATATGCATGTAGATCTTGTACAAAAACCATATGAACATTATAATAACTTGGTAATATTATGAAAAATAGTTTGACATACTTACTTTGAAGGATTGATGAGTTTTGAAGATGAAAACCTATAAAACCTTGAGTTTATATTTCAAAACCCTAACAAGGATCACTAATGGAGCTTGTTTATGACTTGATCTTGAAAAATTAATGGATCCTTGATGTTTTCTTGTTGTTGGCCGAAAATGGTAGAGAGAAGGAAGAAAATGAGAGAGTTTCCTAGTTTACTTTGTAAAGAACTTGTGTAAATGAAGTAGAAAATATCTTAGGTCTTGAAGTATATTTGTTAGTCAAAGAAATCAAGTGTATTTGGTCATAGGGGGTAAGATCCACGTTTTAGGGGGGAAAGGTGTGGAGGATAGGATTTGTGTAAGACTTGCAAGACTTTTATGTAGATCTAGTTAGTTATTGTGTAGTTTAGGTGTTACCGGGTACCGAGTTTGCTAGAAATAAAGTTTAACTCTATCAAATAAAATGTGACGACATTGTAAAAATTATAAAATTACATTCCTGATGAGAATCGGGTATTAAAATAATTATCGGGTTGAAATAACGCAAACCGACGGAGTTATAAGCCCCGACTGGAAAACGTAGCAATTAATTTGAAAACACCGGGTAAATTAATAATATAATATTTGTGTTGTTGTAAGACATGTAAAAATATATCGGGACCATTGTGGGGAGTGTCGGATGTGTTGATCACATTTATTGATCGCGTGTTAGCGTTTATTTAAAATAAATATACGTAAATCGTTAATTATACTAAAAATATTACTTTGAATATTCTACGAGTGGAATAGTACGTAAATACTAAAATGATGATATGCGGACTATTTCTAGTCTGTATGAAATGTCCCTACTGATGATGCATGAATTCGCAGCTAAACCATCCTGGTTACGCGAATTTAATTACTTGTAAACTAACATTAAGAAGAAATGACTAATGCACATGAATAGTGGTTTTCCCCTGGAAATGAATAGTGTCATGTGAATAGTGAAATTTTTGAACGCTTCTCGGAATATCAAACTGACCTAAAAAATGATGAATAGTAAAAGGATAAATAGTGATTGGTGAATAGTAAATGATGAATAGTAACTTCCCGAGATGATTAATGAAGTTTCAACGTTTGAAAAAGGACCTGAAATTACAAGTTGTGACAAAGGGTCAACATTACTATTTTGAATATCATTTCCCTTATCAGTTTTGTCTACTTGGTACAATTCTGGTACTATCACAGTTGTGTCAACAAACTTTCCTTTTTGAAGTAGCCTAATTTTCTCTTTCAAGTCAATGATGATGTGATTTTTATCCTGAATATCAGACTCTAGTAAACCATTGCAATACTTAATGTCATCGCGGTTTTGTTGCCATTCAGCGTTTTCAATTTTTAATTCCGCAATATCCTTCTCATATTTGAGACACAGACTTTTAAAAGACTCAGTATTTTTGCAACTTTGACAAGACTTTGAAACATTTTGACTCTGAAGTTGTAATTCCGTTTCAAGACTTTGAGCTTGACACCATTCAAGTCGTTGTTTGAGTTGAAAATTTTCTTTTGAAAAACGTTTTGTCACATCATCATTGTTTTTCCTCAGTATATGTCACACCCCCAAAATCGGGTCCAGCGGAAGCATACGTATAGCTGGGGTGTAACTCAATTGGTATTACAACACAAGTTCAAAAATGGTTTTCACTTCAATCATTTAGAATAAAATAGTTAAGTCAAAAAAATATTGTATTTACATTGTTAAAAGTAGTGCGGAAGTAGGCCCTTAAAATAGTTTAAAACGGTCTCCATATAAATAATCAGAGTCTTCTATGACCATGCCATGCCCTGCCAAAACCTCCTGTAGCGTGCCATAGGTTAAGACCTGAAAATACATGCTAAAGTGTCAACACGAGGTTGGTGAGTTCATAGAGTTGTTTAACAAATAAAGTTTATGCATATGTATGAAGGTTTCCCAGCAAAGGCATCGTAAATCCACTCAGTTACAAGTCCCGCCATAAGAGCCTTGTAACCTGTGTGTTTACAACCCACTGCTACAATATATAGTATGAGTAAAACATATATAAGTTTATCACAACAGTTAAACAATTAGTCGTGAGTCTACACTTCATCTCCGAAGACCTCACGTTTGTATGTATGTCTCCATGGTTGTGCCCAGCAACTTAATCTGGGGCCATTGGAAGTATGTATATCTCCATGGTTGTGTCCAGCAACTTAATCTGGGGCCATTGGAAGTCTCAGTAGCTCAAGAATACACATCACAGTTTAGTATAACACAGTTAAGTATATCACAATCACGTATGTATGAAATCAAGTATAAAACAATCAAGAATAAATGTTTTGAGTATCAAGAAAGTATGTTTTGAGTATTTGTACAAGTAAGTAAGTAGTTTGAGCATGTATCTCCCCCAAAGAGTTAAAACAAGTATAAAGAGTAAAAGTGGGGCTATGACTCACCTGGTGCGATAGCTACGATGACAAAGTGGATACATAGAAATGAGGTTCGATCTCTAACCGCAACCTAATATGAATGATAGAGATCTACTTAGATCATGAAAGGATGTAATGAATGCACACATGATACCTATACAACTCGTAACTTGGAAATAATTGTTATAGTCAAAGTAAAGTATTTTCCATACTTAAGAAAAATAAGTCCAACTAGGCTTATAAAAACTTGTCGTAATATATCGTATATAAAAACGTTAGTGTTATATTCCTCGTTTTGAAAACCTTAAGATATCGTCTAGTAGTCGCATAAATAAACCTTGGGTCGTACGTATTTCGTTAGTTAAACATAAACTCCCTGAATAAGAAATCTAGAAAATATATTATTTAGTACGTAGTTATATTATTTTCTAGTAGTGACTATATATATATATAGTTTTGACGATTTTAAAACATGTATAACTTGGTCGTTTTAAGCTCATTTTACTCGTTCTTTATATCCACGGATTCGTTTTAGTATATACTAATATATTTTCGATAGCTCGGCTCCTCTAGGTTACGTCTAACGCCTCTATTTGTCCAACAAAAATCGTCCAACAGCATGCAGTTTTTCAGAAAATAGTTTTCGTCGTTAAATTCGGAAAATCATATCTCCTTCGTTATTAACTCGTTTTTATCCCCGTTTTCGGCCATAGTTCCGTATTGGAAAGTATTTTCTAAATATTTGGTCCAAAATTACCCAGAAATCCCTGATGTTTCCACGTTTTGCAAAAATGGACAGCAACTTTCTATAAGTGTCAAAACTTGGTTTTCCTAGTTACTAACTTGTCTAAAAACCAACCAAACAACTTCAAATCAACCCAAATCCTACCATACACCTTCTTAGGGTGTCATGGGTTCCTAAACATCACCAACCTTGGTGGATCTCATGAGGATGCTAATAAAACTTATGGATCTACTTATATTAAGTATCTAGGGTTCATAAGTTATAAAAAGTATAAATAGAGTGGTATAAACTAACATATGCATATAGATCTTGAATAAACATCATGAAACTAGAAAAATGAAAGCATGAAAAGATCAAAAGTGTTCTTGAAGCTTACTTGAATATTTGAGGTGATTTGATGAGAAATTGATTAATAACCTAGGGATTTTTACCACCAAACCCTAACTAGGAATGAAAATAGAACTTGATTATGTCTTGATCTTCAAAAATTGATGGATTTTCTTGGTGTTTCTTTGTTTGGCCGATCATACAAAAAAGGGAGGAAGAAGAGATGAGTTTTTCTTTTGTTACTTGAAATATGACAAGTTAAATGTGTAGATATTATATGTAGGTATTAGTCTTTGAAATCAAGTGCTAACTTGGACTAGGAGGGAAACATGGGGCGTGTAATGGGGAGGGTAGATGGGGTTTGTGTGCTAATTAATGTAGTTGTCTAATAGTTGTAAGGTTTAGATAGAAGTTGAGGTGTATTGGGTGTTATCGGGTACCGAGTTAACTAAAAATAAATCGTGACAAGGTAAAATAAAATACGACGAAGTTGTAAAAGTTGTAAAATATTATTCCTGATGAGAATCGGGTGTTAGAAAAATTATTGAATTGAAATAACGCAAACCGACGAAGTAATAAGCTCCGATCGTGAAATATAGTAATCGGTTTCAAAACACCGGGTAAATTAATAATACAATTTTTATATTATTATTATGAGTATAAAAATGTGTTAGGACCATAGTTGGGATTGTCGGATCAATTATTCAAAATAATAGTTTATAGGATAACGTTTATTAGGTAGATAATCGTACGTTTACAGAAATGACGCAACTCACGCATAAATGACAAATTTTCTCTGGAGGTGAATAGTGTTTTATGAATAGTAAAATTTTAAAACGCTTCTCAGAATATCAAACTGACCTCAAAAATGATGAATAGTAAAATGATGAATAGTGATCGATGAATAGTAACCGATGAATAGTAAATGTTGAAAGTTCGGGAAAAGACCAGAATTTACGAGTTGTGACAGTCTCTACCCCATAAGGGAACTTCGTCCCGAAGTTCAGTTAACGTTGGTCTCCGAATGCGTTATAAAGGTGAAGATTCATGAGACGAAATGACCAGTTGACGTGTTTTCAGGCGGCGGTTTACGAGGTGATGAAAAGTATAAGCGTTCTGACAACGAGGGTATACACACACATAATGAAACATTTGGAAATTTAGTTGAGGATTCAATCCAGACAGAATTTTATTATAACCATTCTCAGTATTGCAAAATTCATTTCTGAGTCGGATATAGGTAGTCAGCCTATGTCCCACTATCTCGGGTTGAATATAGGTGACTAGTCTATATTCCACCGAGGTTCCATGAATTTTGAAATACTCAGCTCAGTTATACTAATACTATGTCCTTCACAAATACCAAGACGTTCAGAAAGACTAAGGCAGGTGACCAAACTCGAGGTCAAAGGATGAAATTATGCAAGGAGAAACATAACAGGGTGACATATATGATACGTGAACATGCTTATATGAAAGACAATTATAGTAATCAACTAGAATAAGTGAGTATAATATACCAGATAATGAGACATAAATCTCATCACCTAAGTCAGCAACAAACCACAAGTGAGGCATTATCTTGGCAGGCAGGCACGTGACGGTCATAGGGTTAAGTTTTTCGTAAAAGTAACTATAGTCTAGGTTTTAAAAACACTTAGTTCGCTATAGCCAAAGCTCTGATACCAATCTGTCACACCCCCAAAATCGGGTCCAGCGGAAGCATACGTATAGCTGGGGTGTAACTCAATTGGTATTACAACACAAGTTCAAAAATGGTTTTCACTTCAATCATTTAGAATAAAATAGTTAATTAAAAAAAATATTGTATTTACATTGTTAAAAGTAGTGCGGAAGTAGGCCCTTAAAATAGTTTAAAACGGTCCCCATATAAATAATCAGAGTCTTCTATGACCATGCCATGCCCTGCCAAAACCTCCTGTAGCGTGCCATAGGTTAAGACCTGAAAATACATGCTAAAGTGTCAACACGAGGTTGGTGAGTTCATAGAGTTGTTTAACAAATAAAGTTTATGCATATGTATGAAGGTTTCCCAGCAAAGGCATCGTAAATCCACTCAGTTACAAGTCCCGCCATAAGAGCCTTGTAACCTGTGTGTTTACAACCCACTGCTACAATATATAGTATGAGTAAAACCTATATAAGTTTATCACAACAGTTAAACAATTAGTCGTGAGTCTACACTTCATCTCCGAAGACCTCACGTTTGTATGTATGTCTCCATGGTTGTGCCCAGAAACTTAATCTGGGGCCATTGGAAGTCTCAGTAGCTCAAGAATACACATCACAGTTTAGTATAACACAGTTAAGTATATCACAATCACGTATGTATGAAATCAAGTATAAAACAATCAAGAATAAATGTTTTGAGTATCAAGAAAGTATGTTTTGAGTATTTGTACAAGTAAGTAAGTAGTTTGAGCATGTATCTCCCCCAAAGAGTTAAAACAAGTATAAAGAGTAAAAGTGGGGCTATGACTCACCTGGTGCGATAGCTACGATGACAAAGTGGATACACAGAAATGAGGTTCGATCTCTAACCGCAACCTAATATGAATGATAGTGATCTACTTAGATCATGAAAGGATGTAATGAATGCACATGCACATGATACCTATACCACTCGTAACTTGGAAATAATTGTTATTGTCAAAGTAAAGTATTTTCCATACTTAAGAAAAATAAGTCCAACTAGGCTTATAAAAACTTGTCGTAATATATCGTATATATAAACGTTAGTGTTATATTCCTCGTTTTGAAAACCTTAAGATATCGTCTAGTAGTCGCATAAATAAACCTTGGGTCGTACGTATTTCGTTAGTTAAAAATAAACTCCCTGAATAAGAAATCTAGAAAATATATTATTTAGTACGTAGTTATATTATTTTCTAGTAGTGACTATATATATATAGTTTTGACGATTTTAAAACATGTATAACTTGGTCGTTTTAAGCTCATTTTACTCGTTCTTTATATCTACGGATTCGTTTTAGTATATACTAATATATTTTCGATAGCTCGGCTCCTCTAGGTTACGTCTAACGCCTCTATTTGTCCAACAAAAATCGTCCAACAGCATGCAGTTTTTCAGAAAATAGTTTTCGTCGTTAAATTCGGAAAATCATATCTCCTTCGTTATTAACTCGTTTTTATCCCCGTTTTCGGCCATAGTTCCGTATTGGAAAGTATTTTCTAAATATTTGGTCCAAAATTACCCAGAAATCCCTGATGTTTCCACGTTTTGCAAAAATGGACAGCAACTTTCTATAAGTGTCAAAACTTCGATTTCCTAGTTACTAACTTGTCTAAAAACCAACCAAACAACTTCAAATCAACCCAAATCCTACCATACACCTTCTTAGGGTGTCATGGGTTCCTAAACATCACCAACCTTGGTGGATCTCATGAGGATGCTAATAAAACTTATGGATCTACTTATATTAAGTATCTAGGGTTCATAAGTTATAAAAAGTATAAATAGATTGGTATAAACTAACATATGCATATAGATCTTGAATAAACATCATGAAACTAGAAAAATGAAAGTATGAAAAGATTAAAAGTGTTCTTGAAGCTTACTTGAATATTTGAGGTGATTTGATGAGAAATTGATTAATAACCTAGGGATTTTTACCACCAAACCCTAACTAGGAATGAAAATAGAACTTGATTATGTCTTGATCTTCAAAAATTGATGGATTTTCTTGGTGTTTCTTTGTTTGGCCGATCATACAAAAAAGGGAGGAAGAAGAGATGAGTTTTTCTTTTGTTACTTGAAATATGACAAGTTAAATGTGTAGATATTATATGTAGGTATTAGTCTTTGAAATCAAGTGCTAACTTGGACTAGGAGGGAAACATGGGGCGTGTAATGGGGAGGGTAGATGGGGTTTGTGTGCTAATTAATGTAGTTGTCTAATAGTTGTAAGGTTTAGATAGAAGTTGAGGTGTATTGGGTGTTATCGGGTACCGAGTTAACTAAAAGTAAATCATGACAAGGTAAAATAAAATACGACGAAGTTGTAAAAGTTGTAAAATATTATTCCTGATGAGAATCGGGTGTTAGAAAAATTATTGAATTGAAATAACGCAAACCGACGAAGTAATAAGCTCCGATCGTGAAATATAGTAATCGGTTTCAAAATACCGGGTAAATTAATAATATAATTTTTATATTATTATTATGAGTATAAAAATGTGTTAGGACCATAGTTGGGATTGTCAGATCAATTATTCAAAATAATAGTTTATAGGATAACGTTTATTAGGTAGATAATCGTACATTTACAGAAATGACGCAACTCACGCATAAATGACAAATTTTCTCCGGAGGTGAATAGTGTTTTATGAATAGTAAAATTTTAAAACGCTTCTCAGAATATCAAACTGACCTCAAAAATGATGAATAGTAAAATGATGAATAGTGATCGATGAATAGTAACCGATGAATAGTAAATGTTGAAAGTTCGGGAAAAGACCAGAATTTACGAGTTGTGACAGTATATCATTTTCTTGTTTTAATGTCTCAATTTCTGTATTCAGTAAATCATTATCAGCACAGTGATTTTCCACAAGCATAGAAGTACCAGATTTATAGAGATCATTCATGATAATTGACATAATATCAGCATTGAGAACTTCTTCCAAGAGTCGATCGGCATCATTTTTTAAAACTCTGTTTCTATGCTTTTGAACCAAAATTGCATTTTCATTTGATTTGAAAATATTTATCATTGATTTCACTTCTTTTTAAAGATGTTGTTCCCAACTTGTAGCATAAAGACGGAGGTGTTGAACAGTTGGCAACATTTGTTTTTGAAAAATATCTCTCTTTTCTCGCTTGTAAGCGGATTGAAAAGTTTCTATTTTTATTTCTGAATTACGTTCAATTGTTTCCTCCAAAATTTCGATGTCTTCCATAAAAGTTTTGAAATAGTTTAAAACACGACAACTTTTTGGTAAAGGTGTAACTTCACCAAAAGATGGTAAAGGACTATTTACTTGTGCCACAGTTTGGACCGGAGCCGCATTAGAAGATGAAACATATGAGTCAGTGACAAACCAAGATTTTTCAGGTATTTCCTTTTGAGGAACAAAAGATTTAGAAATGTGAGGAGTTTTTGAATAATCATATGGTGTCCAATATTCAACTTGACTCATTTTGGATTGACTCTCTTCTTCAAGTTCTTCTTCTTCCTCAGTATCATAAACAATAGTACGCACAATCATGTCATCACGCATACATTCCATACTGTAAAGTTTAGGATTTTGTTTGAACGCTTTGTGAAGAAACATTGATTTGTAATCACCAATTGCAAAACCTTTATCGGGTCTCGGTTTTAAAGTAAATTTCTGAATTGTTGTGATAGAGCCCCCGGTTTTGTAAACAATATTACGAAACTCTTTGAGTTGTTTTTCAAGATCAACTATTTCACCGATTAAATTATCGATTTATTTCCTTTTTCGTATCTTATGTTCACAAAAATCCTTTTTGCAAATTGACAACTCTGTTTCTGTTTTTGAAAGTTCTTTTTGAAGTTGTGCAACCTGTTTTTGAAGTTCACTCTTATCACTTTCAAGTTTTGAAACCAACTTTCCATTTGATTCAATTAAATTTTGCATTTTGTGTTGGAGATCTTGTTCTTTATTGTAATAATCTTGAAAAGCCTTTTCAAAACTTTTTTCATGTTTAACCTTGTGTTCCAGATTTGAAAGTTGTATTTTATAACACTCAATGTCTCTTGTAAGTGACTTATTTGTTTCTTTTAAAGATTTATTTTTCTCACTACATTTCAATATTTGCACTTGTTGAGCGTTCAGTTGTTTAGACAACAATATAAGGTCATGGTCTGGATCAAATAATGGTTCATGTTGTTCTACAGAATCATGTTTATCATCTTCAATAGGATCATCAAATGAAACAACTGTGTCATCATCAAATGTAACAACAGTGTTCACTTGTTCATCTTCTTGAGAGGATAAAGATGAGTCGGATGGAACAACTTGCGCCTTATCTGATTCAGAAGCATAGGGTGATGCTATTTCATGTGTTAGGCATGTATTAAGGTCATGTACCTGAGACAAGCCATCAGTGTCATACACTGGGCCTGAATCATTCATATGAAGTTCCTGCATGTTGGCCATAAGCATCACAGCTGCATTTGCTTCCAGATATTCCATGTCATCATCGTTGTACGCATTTGCCATGAAGTTGTTCTCCTGCTCAGTGAAATGTCCTTCCTTTTCATCTTTGAGAGCCATGAGTAATGCCTGCTTATGAAACTTACTGCCCCGAGTTCTCGGTTTTGGACATGCAGTTGCAATATGACCTTTCTCATTGCAGTTGTAGCACCATACTGCATTCCCAGAGTTAGAGTTCCTAGTTGCAACACTTTCATTCCCTTGCTGAGTAACACCAGAGTTGTTTCTGAACCCTCCGTTGTTGTTGAACCTTTGTTCATTTCCAGAATTTCCTGAATAACCACCTGATCGTCCATTATATCGATTCTGTATCTCAACCCTTCCATCTTGAATGACAGCTTGATTCCTAGTGTTCAATGAAGAGCGAAGACGGTTGTTAGTCTTGTTTGAGAATTTGCTAAAGGCATGAGCAATGAGAGCAAGTCCTTGATTCAACGTTTGAAGTCATCATCTTCATCGTCATTAGAGTTAGAGTAGTACATTGACTCACTGTTTTCATAGGGAACATGTTGATTAAATTGCTGAGTAGAATCATATGGGATCATCTGATTTGGAGTTGTAGGTTGTGGGTAGCTGAAGTAATTCTGTTCTTGAACATAAGCATGATTTGACATTGGTGGTGGAGTATACGGAGATTGAGCTACGAGTGCCAACGAATTTGGTGTTGGTGGTGGTATGTAACCTCCTCGAAGAGCACGATCTTTCTCCACTTCAGGTTCATGGTGTTTCAGAAAATCATACAACAAGCCATACGGTGCATCATGAAGATTTTTGGTTTGACGAACGAATGTCACATACTTTTGCCAATCTGGACCAAGACTACCAACAAATTTGGAGTTCACTGCGATCCTCGGTACTGTAATTTTGTGTCTTTCCAAATCATTTACCACATTAGTGAAACGATGATAGTAGGATTCAAGTGACTCCCCTGGTTCAATTGAGATGTTAGTGTATTCCATGTAGAGTTTGGATTCCATATCATCCTTGTTTAACTGAGTGCCTTCCATTAGGAGATGAACATGTTCCCACATTGCTTTAGCCGTTTTCTGTGCATCAACACTTCGATAGATTGGATTAGGTATTCCTTGAAGTATGTAGGCCATGGCATATTCATCAGCTTCACGATGTAGTTTCTGCTCTTCAGTTAGTTGAGATTCTGGAAGTGGTTTCTCAACTGGAGCCCGAGGAGGATCAGCAGATGGATCTCAACTTTCAAGTCTAGTTGGCCACTCAAATGGTCCTTCAAGTATCACTTGTTTCAAGAATTTCCCATGGGGTTTCATAAGTTCAAGGAATTGTAAGAATCGACTTGACCACTGAACATAGTTCCTAGGTGTTAGCATTGGAGGTGTTTCAAGTGATCCTACCTCATGTCTGGATTGTTGAGTCGTAATAACTTCATACATTCTATCAAACCAGTGGGGTTGTCTGGACAAATTCTGAGTGGGTTATTGTGACATTTGATATGGTTGTTGTTGAGGAATGATTTGATGTTGTTGCATCATGAGATATTGTTGTTTTGGCTGAAACGGTTGTTGCTTAAAGTGTGATTGTGATGGTTGTTGATACGATTGTTGCTGATGGTATTGCTGTGGCTGATACTGCTGATGTTGCTGTTGCTGAGGATGAGAAAAGTAGTAATTTGGTGGTTGAGACATCGTAGAGCACTTGTGTAATGTTGGATCTTTGTAGAAGATTGAAATGAACGTGCCTTTGGTTAAGATTAAGAATCCTTAGGCAAAGATAAGAATCTTACGCGTAACACAGAAACTTATGCGTAGGCTCCTGATGAGTGCTGAAACACTCATCATTTTTAGTCATTCTGAGCTGCAAAAACATTTAAAAACACTCAATAATGCATCAAAATACTGAAAATATTCCAAAATTGTGTTTTATACGTTTCAGATGCAAAATGAGTAAAAACAGATGAAAAACGAACAAAGTTTGCATAATTGGCAGTTTCAGTCCCTCAACTTTCAAAACTTGCCAAAATCAGTCCCTAGGCATTTATTTTGTAAGAAAAGTCAACCCAAGCCCTTTAAAAGTAAAAAATTATCAAAAATAATCCTTGGGTGAAAGTTTTAAAGAAATTACACATTTGGTCCCTGCAGTTTGGAATTTGGCAATTTTGGTTCTCGGGGTACTTAGTTTTGGAAATTAAACATCCAAGGTCCTTGGGAAATTAGAGATTGGCATGAATGATCCTTGGGATAAGTTTGGGAAATTGGCAAGATTGGTCCTCAAAATTTCAGCAATTACAAAAATGGTCCTTGTGATTTCCTAAGTTACTAACCAATTGGACCCTTTTGTTATTCTAATCCAATCCACCCTTACACCTAAACCCACTAATAAAAACCACCCTACCCTTTCCTGATCCACCACCAAGCCCATCATCCATAAGGCCCAAGCTTAAACCAAACCCCACCCCGTTAATATATTACCCTGGGTCAAACATGAAGTCAAACCCTCCATCCCCAACACATACCCGTGAACCCCCCCCCCTGCCATAGCCTGCTACCCATCATCACTTCCCTGCCACACTCAAACCCTCCTCCACAATCAATACCTACACCCAACAGTTGCCTAAACCCAATAACTCAACCCTATATACAAGTTATCAGAGATATAGCTGTAAAAGCATTTTGCCGCCAAAAATCCAAATCAAAGGCCAAGATCATCTTATCTTCATCCAAGGGTTGTAAAGAAAGTGGGAAAGTACATGGAGTAGGAAAGAGATAGAACCCTAGTTTTAATTGTAGTATAAATAGAAAAATTGTATGCCATTCATAGGGCAGTAGATTTTAGTAGGTAGTAGTAGGTAAATGGAGGGTAGAATTAGTTTAGTGTAATTTCTAATTATTGTTAAAACTCTAAATTTCAAAGTTGTACTCAGTTCAAAGTATTAATGAAATTTTAGTGTTCATTTAAATCTCATTGTCATTTAAATATCAAGCAATCTATTGTTCTTAAATTTGTGTCAAGTATTCATATACATTTTCTCAGAAGCTTATTCAAGCTTTGTCAAAAGCTTGTTGTGAGTTTTTATGGTTTAGTTTCTGCTTCAAATCAGTTAACTAGCATTGGTCAACGAAAGTCAAATTGAGATTCATGATGATTATTCTGGGTTTATTGGTGTTAGACTCATGGTGTTTGGTGTAATATGAGCTTATCTTAAAGATAGGCTTGGATCAAGTTCTACCTCTGTTTAGCTGAGGTTATTTTGTAAGCCCTTATTTCATTTTTAGCATAATTTCCATGGTATTTGCTTATTAGATTATTGTTGTTTATATATGATGTATTCTGTGCTTATTTAGTTTGTTTTAGTGATAGTTGTTTACTTGTTTCTAATAATATAGTAGAATTCATTGCAGCGTAGTATTACATATTCATAGTCATTACTTGCATTATCTGTTTCAGCTTTTTCAACTGCTCTTATTTGCATCACTGTAGCTTATGTATACTTCATATAGTTTAGATAATAAACCTGCATCATTAGAACAACTTAAATAGGTCTTAGTCACTTGATACTCAAAATCAGTCATAGCTTAAGGTGTGTTTGGATTAAGGCTTTTTGCTGTGATTTAGGATCTCCCGGTCATTGAATTTGGTTGCATTAGTTCAGTATAGGTTCATATAGTGTAGATTAGTTATAAATTTTACATCTTATTATATAAAAAGTCAAAATCTGCTCCCAATCCTATTTGTGCATTAACTGTTAAGGAATTAAGTTCATGATCTTATCATTTCACTGCATATGTAGTTAAAATAGCATAAATCAATCATTAAATAGCTTTTTATATCATTTCTAATTGATTTGGCTCAGTAGAATCTCAATATAGTCAACTTAGTGTTCTTAATGTAAAAAGTCAAATTTTGCTTTGTTGTTAGAAAACCAAATTTTGCATGATTTTTATAGATTTTTATGTTTAAAGTTAGGATTTGAAATTTGTACAAGGTAATATTTGTCAAGTTAGCTTTAGGAACCCTTTGTTTTCTTATTTTTTAGATTTTTGTTCCTGACTTATTTGGCTTATCAAACAGGCCTGCAGGGCAAAGGGTTGCCCTGCACCCAACTTATTCCCTATTGACCCATTTTCAGCTTGTCATATCTTGTCCATTTACTGAGCACTTGGCTTAATTGTTGGTTATTTTTGAATTTAGTAATATGGAGTTGTTGTATCTTGTTCTTGTTGCATTGTTACAACTTATTAGTAAGCTTAATTCTAGCCTCCAACTCACCTAACTGACCCAGTCACACTGGCTCATCAGTGTGACTTGAGTGGTTTCCTAAGCTCTTTTTAGAGCTTATTTGTGAGGATTTGGCTGAGTTCTTTGGATTTTTCATAAGCTCATACATTTCGCTTTTCACAACTAAGCTTATTTTGAGCCTCTGAGCTTATCTAATAAGCTAAAACATGGCCTGCATATAGCCCCTTAGACCTGTTGGGTTTTCAGTTGTGTGGGGTTGCTTATTTGGCCTTCCAGCTTATTTAGGATGCTTTTTTCCATTGCTTCTCCTTAATCTCAGTTCATCTCAGAAGTTGTAACTCATTTCAACTTTATTTCTCAAATTGTAGCTTATTATTTAGCTTTTCTCAGTTGTAAAAATCATTTAATCCTTGGAATAGCTATCTGTGAAGCTAAAAAGCTCACAGAGTGCTTATTTTTGAGTTTTGAAAAAGTGGTTTTTATTAAAGTTTCTTATTTTCATTTGTTTTAAAGTTTTGTAAATAGAAAATAAAAAAAATAAAATAAATAAAACACAAAAAGTGCAAGAGGTGGGAATCGACCCCCTGACCTCCTGCACCCCCAAGCATCACACACAACACAACATCGAACTGCCCTAGGGACTTTTTTCATTAATACCCTACCACCCTTCCCTTTTAATGCCATTTTCTTCCTTTTAGCTTAATTGAACTTATTCAACTTATTTTCTGCTTATTAAGCAGCTTTTTCACCTCCTCTAAATTTTCCTAGGTTCCTTGTTACTTGTGGTAACTTTGTTAATTTTCCTATATGTTGCACTGTTCATTCAGTAATTTTAATTAAATTAGTTTAAATAAAAAACCAAAAATAAATTAGTTTTAGTGTTTTATTTTAATCCCAGATAACATTTTATAATTTTCCTATCTTTTATAACTTATTAAGTTTCTGTAAAAATTATTTTTGCAATTTTCACCTTTCATTTGCTAATTTTTAGATTTAAATTAGGTTTTCTAGCTTTTAATTAATAATTAAGTAATTAATTAAGAATTAGCTTAGAAATAAGTTGTAAAAATATTTTTTTATATTTTTTTAGGATTCCTGTAATAGTTAATTAGATTTGTAAAATTTTTCTTAATTTTATAAAGTTAGTTTGTTATTTTTAATAATTTAAATTAGTTAAGTAATCCTTAATTAGTAATTAATTAATAATAAATAATTAAATAGTGTAAAAATTAATTTTCGTTTTCTAAAAATTTTCTTTTATCATTAGGATTGTAAAAATGTAATTTTCATGTTCGTAGGTATTTTATTTCTATAAAACTCGCGTTTTATTTTGTACGTTCACGTAAACTTTAATTTGAACGTACTCGTTATTAGACTTAGCTCACATTTTTAGTATATATGATCATCAGTAATTGTTTATATAGTGTTTCTAAGTCATTTTCATTCCTCATATCTTAGTGTAATCATACAAACCAAATTCCTTACCTTTCTGTCCAAATTCACCCGATCACAAACCCGTTTAAATACAATCCACACCTCGTCGGGACATAACGACCCGGGGAAACCCTATATCCCATGGAGATTGACTCTTAGGCTGTTTGATCTAGTTGACCATCCTTTGGTCGATTTAGGTTGACCGTTTGGAGCCAATCAAATTTTGGCGCCGCTATCGGGGAGGTTGTGTGCGTATCCAAACGTATTTGAAGATTGGTGAATAGGGATATACACCCATTGTATATTTATCCACCATTGTTCAAATTATCTTCTTATTTATACAAAACAGTTCCTGAAAACTTTTTAAAATCAGTTTTCAATGAACACAAAAAACCCAAAAAGATTTTCTTTCATATTTGCATATAAAATGTCTTTCAAAAAATCAAAAAATATTCATCTCTACCCTCCTACCCTTTTGATTCTTCATTCCTTACCCTCCCAAACCTTTTGATTGTTTCTATGTCTCATCCACACCTTCTGATTTGTCAATGGTGTGGTAATCCTCATAATGGAAGTTAATTGCCCCAGTTGTGGCATGATAGAGTCAGGAAACAGGTCTGTCAATAACCAAGATCCCTATTCCTACCATGACACTACTGATTTATTCCATCAGCTACCACACCATGAGACTCAGCAGTTTTACTGTTGTGAGTACTGTGGTGGTTCACACTACAGTTCTGATTGTCAATCAGGAAACACGCTTGTCTATGAGCAGTTTCCTGACAACAATTATGACTCTAGCACATACAACCCACAGCCACATCAGTTTTACTATTGTGATTACTGTAGAGGTTCACACTTCAGTTCGGATTGTCAAACAAGGAATCCATTTCCTTGTAACAATTACGACTATTCATTTTTAGACCCACCTCCACAGTACCAAATGATCCAATCAACTCCTGATGATACAGAGCAAGACCTTTTACTAAAGGCTCTTGATATATTGAAAGAACTTAAGGAGGAGTTGGTTACTACATCATTTCAAGACTCTCGTGAGAAATCTATGACAGAATTACTTGCTGAAGAACGAGAGGCTAGAAACAAAAAGAGTATGGAGGAATTACTTGTCGAAGAACAAGCAGCTATAACACGTGCAAAATTTCATAAAGCTGCCCTTCTCGATTGTGATGATGATAGTGATAATGAAGATACCCTTGATATCCTTCAATTTTATAAGGGTTCGTCAGATTCATCATTTGTGATTCCTTCCATGGAAAATCAGGGAGAAAATAATGTGACGGAGAAATTACTAGCAGAAGATCAAATGGAACTCGTACAATCTATGAATGCTAGCTCCTCTCAACTCCCTCAGTCTGTTGCTATCACACCCGAAGTTCACACTCACTCTTTGAACATGGGGGATGAGCATCTTAGCACTGTTCCTGCAAAGGAATCGGAGAGACACAGGGAACTTTTAATCATATATGTGATTTACCTTGTCCCAATCCCAAGAGAGTCACAGGGAACTTTTAATCATATATGTGATTTACCTTCCCCTCTTGAGTGTCCAAAAGATGAAATTAAGACTTTCTCCAATTGTAGCGAAGATTGTGCATCTTATGGAGACATCGAGTATGTTGAGGCATCAGTTCCACATTCTGATGCTGATCATCTTCTTGAGGAGTTCACCGATGAACTCACTCACATCAATCCACTTCCAACGGGAAGTGACGATGATCTCGTTGACTTTGAAGTTGATCTTGGAGAAATTGAAAGTCTCCTATATCATGATCCGTCAGTCACTTCTTATCCCAGCAGTCCAGTAGAGAATGATAATCACTTTGTTACCGAATCATTCAAAACTACTCTCACCAATCCTCTGTTTGAATTCGAATCTGAATTCACTTTGATTTCTGATAACCCAATCTTTGGTATACAGAATGAGGATAGTGATGAGTCCAGAATGGAACAAGAGTTCATAGATTCACACCATGTGAATAATTCTCTTCATGAGGAGTTCTCCGGTGAACTCACTCATTTCATGACTCCTCCGGAGTATGATAGCCCGGGGGGAGATGCACTCAATCATGAGTATTGGCAAATTCCCACCCTCCCTCCCGGGATGTTTTTGAGCTTAACCCTTGAAATCCAAATTCAAGCTACGGAGCCTGATCCCGAGGAAGAAAATCTTATCATGATTTTCATCATGGTTTTCTTCCTTTTTTTCACCTACCAGGTGACTTATTCTCTTCTTCACTCCTTCGGGAATGAAGATACCATCTTTGATCCCGGCATTTTCATGTATCATTATCTTGAGCCGGGTACTTATCTCATCGGTGTGGAACTTTCACGTGCTTCAAATGTTTGTCCAAACATCTTGAATGAAAGTCCGATGGAGATTGTTTCTTCCACATCATGCTTCCCCAAGAACAAATGAATTCGGGGTCGAGTCAAGCTAGCGACTCGGTAAACACAAACAGTAGCATGCATATAGGGTTTTCACCCTAAGTGTGCGGGAGTTACCCCTGCTGTTGTTACAAATAAAGTGAAAAAATGGTGTTTCCACATTTAGCTTGTAATGTTGCCCTTTTATGTTCAAAATGTCGGCATAATAGCCGGGACTTTGAATATTGAGGACAATATTCATTCTAAGTGTGTGGGGGGGGGGGGGGGAATTCTAGCAAATTTTATCACATTTTACCATCTAGTACCCCCGTTTTTGCCAAAAATTTTAAAAAAAAATTTCACTCAAGTTTCAAAATCTTTTTTGTGGTTATCAGTCCGCCATGTCTCATCGACAAAAGGATTGGCTAATCCAGGAGCAAACGGCTCTTGGTAAAGATAACTCAAATCCGTTGGCAGCTTGCAATTTGCCCAAAATTGTATGGTATTTCAACTCGCCATATCCTAAAAAGTGAAAGAGTTGGCTAGCCCGCAAGATTATGGCTTGTGGTAAAGGAAGTGGAAAGCCATAATTGGTAATCAACTCACCAAGATGTCGACTGTGTCCATCAAGAGTTCGCAAGTCCAGAAGCAAACGGCTTCAGGTAAAGACAAATCAAATCCGTTTACAGCTGGTGGTTTGCTCAAAATCACATGGTTATCGGTGTACCATGGTTCTTACTTGAACTAAAACATTTGGCTACTCCAGAAGTGATGGCTTTTGGTAAAGAGATAACATCGATCAAGTTTTCATAAAAGATTCCTAGGGACTAGCAATAGTTTAGTGTGAGGGATTGATGAGTGCTCAAACACTCATAATTTTTGGTCATTCTGAACTGCAAAAATATTTAAAAACACTCAATAATGCATCAAAATACTGAAAATATTCCAAAATTGTGTTTTATGCGTTTCAGATGCAAAATGAGTAAAAACAGATGAAAAACGAACAAAGTTTGCATAATTGGCAGTTTCAGTCCCTCAACTTTCAAAACTTGTCAAAATCAGTCCCTAGGCATTTATTTTGTAAGAAAAGTCAACCCAAGCCCTTTAAAAGTAAAAAATTATCAAAAATAATACTTGGGTGAAAGTTTTAAAGAAATTACACATTTGGTCCCTGCAGTTTGGAATTTGGCAATTTTGTTCCTCGGGGTACTTAGTATTGGAAATTAAACATCCAAGGTCCTTGGGAAATTAGAGATTGGCATGAATGACCCTTGGGATAAGTTTGGGAAGTTGGCAAGATTGGTCCTCAAAATTTCAGCAATTACAAAAAATGGTCCTTGTGATTTCCTAAGTTACTAACCAATTGGACCCTTTTGTTATTCTAATCCAATCCACCCTTACACCTAAACCCACTAATAAAAACCACCCCACCCTTTCCTGATCCACCACAAAGTCCATCATCCATAAGGCCCAAGCTAAAACCAAACCCCACCCCGTTAATATATTACCCTGGGTCAAACATGAAGTCAAACCCTCCATCCCCAACACATACCCGTGACCCCCCTGCCATAGCCAGCTACCCATCATCACTTCCCTGCCACACTCAAACCCTCCTCCACAATCAATACCTACACCCAACAGTTGCCTACACCCAATAACTCAACCCTATATACAAGTTATCAGAGATATAGCTGTAAAAGCATTTTGGCGTCAAAAATCCTAATCAAAGGCCAAGATCATCTTATCTTCATCCAAGGGTTCCAAAGAAAGTGGGAAAGTACATGGAGCAGGAAAGAGATGGAACCCTAGTTTTAATTGTAGTATAAATAGAAAAATTGTATGCCATTCATAGGGCAGTAGATTTTAGTAGGTAGTAGTAGGTAATTGGAGGGTAGAATTAGTTTAGTGTAATTTCTAATTATTGTTAAAACTCTAAATTTCAAAGTTGTACTCAGTTCGAAGTATTAATGAAATTTTTGTGTTCATTTAAATCTCATTGTCATTTAAATTTCAAGCAATCTATTGTTCTTAAATTTGTCTCAAGTATTCATATACATTTTCTCAGAAGCTTATTCATGCTTTGTCAAAAGCTTGTTGTGAGTTTTTATGGTTTAGTTTCTGCTTCAAATCAGTTAACTAGCATTGGTCAACAAAAGTCAAATTGGGATTCATGATGATTATTCTGGGTTTATTGGTGTTAGACTCATGGTGTTTGGTGTAATACGAGCTTATCTTAAAGATAGGCTTGGATCAAGTTCTACCTCTGTTTAGCTGTGGTTATTTTGTAAGCCCTTATTCCATTTTTAGCATAATTTCCATGGTATTTGCTTATTAGATTATTGTTGCTTAGATATGATGTATTCTGTGCTTATTTAGTTTGTTTTAGTGATAGTTCTTTACTTGTTTCTATTAATATAGTAGAATTCATTGCAGCGTAGTATTACATATTCATAGTCATTACTTGCATTATCTGTTTCAGCTTTTTCAACTGCTCTTATTTGCATCACTGTAGCTTATGTATACTTCATATAGTTTAGATAATAAACCTGCATCGTTGGAACAACATAAATAGGTCTTAGTCCCTTGATACTCAAAATCAGTCATAGCTTAAGGTGTGTTTGGATTAAGGCTTTTTGCTGTGATTTAGGATCTCCCGGTCGTTGAATTTGGTTGCATTAGTTCAGTATAGGTTCATATAGTATAGATTAGTCATAAATTTTACATCTCATTATATAAAAAGTCAAAATCTGCTCCCAATCCTATTTGTGCATTAAATGTTAAGGAATTAAGTTCATGATCTTATCATTTCACTGCATATGTAGTTAAAATAGCATAAATCAATCATTAAATAGCTTTTTATATCATTTCTAATTGATTAGGCTCAGTAGAATCTCAATATAGTCAACTTAGTGTTCTTAATGTAAAAAGTCAAATTTTGCTTTGTTGTTAGAAAACCAAATTTTGCATGATTTTTATAGATTTTTATGTTTAAAGTTAGGATTTGAAATTTGTACAAGGTAATATTTGTCAGGTTAGCTTTAGGAACCCTTTGTTTTCTTATTTTTTAGAATTTTGTTCCTGGCTTATTTGGCTTATCAAACAGGCCTCCAAGGCAAAGGGTTACACTGCACCCAACTTTTTCCCCATTGACCCATTTTCAGCTTGTCATATCTTGTCCATTTACTGAGCATTTGGCTTAATTGTTGGTTATTTTTGAAGTTAGTAATATGGAGTTGTTGTATCTTGTTCTTGTTGCATTGTTACAACTTATTAGTAAGCTTAATTCTAGCCTCCAACTCACCTAACTGACCCAGTCACACTGGCTCATCAGTGTGACTTGAGTGGTTTCCTAAGCTCTTTTTAGAGCTTATTTGTGAGGATTTGGCTGAGTTCTTTGGATTTTTCATAAGCTCATACATTTAGCTTTTCACAAATAAACTTATTTTGAGCCTCTGAGCTTATCTAATAAGCTAAAACATGGCCTGCACATAGCCCCATAGTCCTGTTGGGTTTTCAGTTGTGTGGGGTTGCTTATTTGGCCTTCCAGCTTATTTAGGATGCTTTTTCCATTGCTTCTGCTTAATCTCAGTTCATCTCAGTAGTTGTATCTCATTTCAACTTTATTTCTCAAATTGTAGCTTATTATTTAGCTTTTCTCAGTTGTAAAAATCATTTAATCCTTAGAATAGCTATCTGTGAAGCTAAAAAGCTCACAGAGTGCTTATTTTTGAGTTTTGAAAAAGTGGTTTTTATTAAAGTTTCTTAGTTTCATTTGTTTTAAAGTTTTGTAAAGAAAAAAAAAATAAATAAAAAATAAAAAACACAAAAAGTGCAAGAGGTGGGAATCGACCCCCAGACCTCCTGCACCCCCAAGCATCACACACAACGCAACACCCAACTGCCCTAGGGACTTTTTTCGTTAATGCCCTACCACCCTTCCCTTTTAATGCCATTTTCTTCCTTTTAGCTTAATTGAACTTATTCAACTTATTTTCTGCTTATTAAGAAGCTTTTTCACCTCCTCTAAATTTTCCTAGGTTCCTTGTTACTTGTGGTAACTTTGTTAATTTTCCCATAAGTTGCACTGTTCATTCAGTAATTTTTAGATTTAATTTTAATTAAATTAGTTTAAATAAAAAAACCAAAAATAAATTAGATTTAGTGTTTAATTTTTATCCCAGATAACATTTTATAATTTTCCTAACTTTTATAAGTTATTTTATTTTTGCAATTTTCACTTTTCATTTGCTAATTTTTAGATTTAAATTAGGTTTTCTAGCTTTTAATTAATAATTAAGTGATTAATTAAGAATTAGCTTAGAAATAAGTTGTAAAAATATTTTTTTTATATTTTTCTAGGATTCCTGTAATGGTTAATTAGATTTGTAAAATTTTTCTTAATTTTCTAAAGTTAGTTTGTTATTTTTAATAATTTAAATTAGTTAAGTAATCTTTAATTAATAATTAATTAATAATAAATAATTAAATAGTGTAAAAATTAATTTTCTTTTTCCAATTTTCTTTTTATCATTAGGATCGTAAAAATGTAATTTTCATGTTCGTAGGTATTTTATTTCTACAAAACTCGCGTTTTATTTTGTACGTTCACGTAAACTTTAATTTGAACGTACGCGTTATTAGACTTAGCACACGTTTTTAGTATATCTGATCATCAATAATTGTTTATATAGTGCTTTTAAGTCATTTTCATTCCTCATATCCTAGTGTAATCATACAAACCAAATTCCTTACCTTTCTGTCCAAATTCACCTGATCACAAACCCGTTTGAATACAATCCACATCTCGTCGGGACATAACGACCCTGGGAAACCCTATATTCCAGGGAGATTGACTCTTATGCTGTTTGACCTAGTTGACCATCCTTTGGTCGATTTAGGTTGACCGTTTGGAGCCAATCAGCTCCAAAGTTATGCGTAAAGGTTGATATTATGCGTAAACTGTGAGTTTATGCGTAAGATTTTCCTTTACGCGTAAGTTTAAGCTTATGCGTAAGGTTTTATGTGTAAGGTTCAAAGACCAAACAAATCTTTCAAACTTATCCAAGCTTCAAAGATATCCGTAGTCGAAGTATTCCACTAACTTGTCCAAGCTAGGGAAGTATTGAGTCACCGTTGCTCGAAGAGAAGACCTTTGAAGAAACTTATGCGTTGAATATTGTAACTTACGCGTTAGATAATCTTATGCGTAAGATCTGACTTCTGCGTAGAACTTTGGCGTAGGAAATGACTTTTGCGTAGAACTTAAGCGTAGAATACACTCTTATGCGTAGGAATGGGGGTTTTCACCAAAACTTAAGTGTAAACAGTAATCTTCTGCGTAGGATAGGGGTTTTTGGCAAAAGTAATGCGTAGAGAGACCAAATAGTACTGTTGACAGCTTTAAAATTGTACTATTCCACTATCTTATGCGTAGAGTGACCAGAATCTTGTAAAAAGCACTACTTTTTGAAGAAAAATGCTTAGAAATAAGTTTCTTTTGATCAAATAACTTCCCCAACACTTAGAAAACACTAAATATGAAAGATTTAGGTACCTAAGACTAGTTTTCTAATATCAAAGAAGCTACAAAACTTAAGAAACAAAGAGAAAAAGTACTAAAAACTATAAAAGATTAAAACTTTATGCAAAATTTAAGCTTCTAATCACTATATCAACCTTGAAACTTGTCCAACCTTCACGATTTGAGTGAAAGAAACAAAGAAAAAGCAAAAAAATATAAAGAAGAAACACCTAAACCCCACGTTAACCAAATAAACAACACTTCAATCTCTAGTTGGCGAATGATACAACTTGTTAGGTGCCCATATTGATATCACACAAGTAAAGAATGAGATAGATATAAGGATTGGTTGATTACAAGATATGAGAGAATTATAAAAGCAAGAGTTTCATTAATATATCAAAATAACCAACAAGTGTTATGTTTACATAAGCTTAGTATTTATAGGAGGGAAGCTAGGGCAACATTCCCTAGTCCCTTTCATGTATCTAATGGAGGCTTCTTAAGCCTTATGGGCTTTTACAACTTGCCCATTAACATAAACATAAACATTAAGATTACTAAAGTAACCTAGTACAAAATGTAATGACCGAGACTTGACTAAATACTAAAGCATGTTCCCAACAGTTACTCACTACCACCAACACCAAATTCTTTGGCAATCGTAGCTCAATCTCACACTGCTCCACCTGCAATGTCAAATCATGCTTATGTTCAAGAACAGAATTACTTCAGTTACCCATAGCATACAACTTTAAATCAGATGATCTTATATGATTCTTCACAGCAATCGGCTTCAAATCAACTTGTTCCATATGAAAGCAGTGATACAATGTACTACTCAAATTCCAATGAAGATGAAGATGAAGATGAGGACTTCAATACGTTGAATCAAGGACTTGCTCTTATTACTCGTGACTTCCAAAAATTCTCAAACAAGACAAACAATCATCTTTGTTCTTCATCTAACACAAGGAATCAAGCTGTCATTCAAGATGGTCGGTTGAGATATAGAATCGTAATTATGGAAGATTAGGTTCAGGTGGTTATTCGGGAAATTCTGGGAATGGACAGAGGTTTAACAACAATGGGGGATTCAGAAACAACGTAGGTGCTCCTTAGAAAAGGGCTGAAATTGTTGAAACTGGGAACTCAGACTCTGGGAATGCAGTGTGGTGCTACAACTGTAATGGGAAAGGTCATATTGCTACTGCTTGTCCTAAACCAAGAACTCGGGGAAGCAAGTTTCATAAGCAAGCATTACTTTTAGCTCTCAAAGATGAAGCTGGCGGAACTTTCACCGAGCAGGAAAACGGCTTTATTGCAAATGCCTACAACGATGATGACATGGAAGATCTGGAGGCTAATGCTTCTATGATACTTATGGCCAACATGCAAGAACTTCAAGTTAATGATTCAGGCCCAGTGTATGACACTGATGGTCTGTCTCAGGTACATGATCTCAACACGTGCCTAATACATGAAATAACATCACCCTCTGCTTCTGCATCAGATAAGGCGCAAGTTGTTCAATCTGACTCATCTTTATCTCCTCAAGAAGATGAACAAATGAACACATATGTTATATTTGATGATGAAACAGTAGTTTCATTTTATGATCCTATTGAGGATGACAAACATGATCATGTTGAACAAAATGAACCTTCGTCTAATCTAGACCCTGACCTTATGTTGTTGACCAATCAACTGAATGCTCAAATCTTGCAAATCAGAAAATGCAATGAGAAAAATAAATCTTTGAAAGCAACAAATGAAATTTTAACCAAGGATATTGAGTGCTATAAAATACAACTTTCAAATCTTGAAAACAAAGAAAAACGAGAAAAAAGTTTTGAAGTGGCGTTTCAAGAATATTATAATAAAGAACAAGATCTTCAACGTCAAATGCGGGAATTAATTGAGTCTAACGGAAAATTGGTTACTAAATTGGAAAATAGAAAAATGTGAACTCAAACAACAAGTTGAACAACTTCAAAAAGAGCTTTCAAAAACAAAAACAGGGTTGTCAACTTGTAAAACAGAATTTTATGAACACAAAGTGAGAAAAAGGAAAAGAGAAGATTCTTTAATCGGTGAAATTGTGGATCTTGAACGCCAACTAAAGGAATTTCAAAATGTCGTTTACAAAACTAGGGAATCTGTCACAACAATTCAGAAATTCACATTGAAGCCAAGACATGATAAAAGCTTTGCTTTTGGTGACTACAAATCAACTTTTCTTCACACAGCACTCAAGGAAAATCCCAAAATTTACAGTATGGAACAATGCTTGATAATACGATTGTGCGTGTTGTTGTACATGATACTGAGGAAGAAGAAGAAATTGAAGAAAAGAGTCGATAAAAAATGAGTAAAAAACCATTTTGCAAACCATACGATTACTCAAAAGCTCCTTACATTTTGAAATCTTTTGTTCCTCAAAAAGAAATACCTGAAAGATCATGGTATGTAACTGAATCATATGTCTCATCTTCCAATGGGGCTTCTGTTCAAACTATGGCACAAATAAATGGTCCTTTACCAACTTCTGGTGTAATTACATCTTTGCCTAAACGTTGTCGTGTACTTGAGTATTTTAACTCTTTTATGGAAGACATCAAAATTTTGGAAAATACAATTGAACATAATTCAGAAATAAAAATTGCTACTTTTCAATCTACTTAACAGCGAGAAAAAGAGAGAAATTTTTCAAAAATAATTTTTGCCATTCATTTAACACTTGCGTCTTTGTGCTAAATGGTGGGAACAGGAACTCCAAAAAGAGGTCAAATCAATGATAAATATTTTCAACTCAAATGAAAATGCATTTTTGGTTCAAAAGCAATGAAACGGAGCTTTTCAAAATGATGCTGATCGACTCTTGGAACAAGTTCTACATGCTGATATTGTGTCTGTTATCATGAATTCTATTTATGAAGCTGGTACTTCTAAATTTGTTGATACTCACTCTACTGATAATGATTTGTTGAAAACTGAAATTGAGACTTTAGCACAAGAAAATGAAAAGATTCGGAAACACAATGATGCTGTGCAAACTAAACTTTCAAAAGAAATTTGTCAACTCAAACAAAGGCTTGAATGGTGTCAAGCTCAAAGTATTGAACTTGAACTGCAGTTAAAGAGTCAAAATGTTTCAAAAAGTTGTCAAATTTGCAATAACAATGAGTTTTTCAAAAATCAATGTCTCAAATTAGAGAAGGAAATTGCGGAATTAAAAGTTGACTATGCTTAGTGGGAACAAAACCGCAATGATATTGCTTATTGTAATAGAAAACTTGAGTCTCAAATTCAGGATAAAAATCGCATCATCATTGAATTAAAAGAGAAAATTCAGCTACTTGATAAAGGAAAGTTTGTTGACACCGCTGTGATAGCACAAGGATTGTATCAAATAGACAAAACAGATAGGGATAATTACACTCAGACTACTAATGCTAATCCTTCAACTTCTACAGGACTATTCTCCACTAATAGCGTTAGCAGACCAAAGCGAAAAAGTAACAAGAAGAATAGGATCTTGCAACGTAATAGAGGAACACTAGAAGCCCAAGAAGTAGAAGATCAACTTAGGAATCTGAATAAAAATCATGTTGCATCTGAATTAGATTCTAATCTGGCAAATTGTAATGAAAATCTCAGTGTAACAAATGATAAACCTATGAATGTTTTGAATATTAATGCATCTTTTGTGTTTTGTCGTAAAAGTGTGTTATCTGGTGATCATGCAAAATGTGTAGCTAATTCTCTTTTAAATCATCATAAGAAACGTAGGTCAGGCACTCCTTCTAAGCCCACTACTGCCTCTAAGTTCATCAACTAGTACAGATTTGGCCTTTCGTCACACATAGCACATTTCGAATGGTCACACAACAACATATTTACGTGACTAAATGTACCAGCCTTTCTTAAACAGCCACACTTGATCCGACTTATGTGACCATTTCGTAAAATATATGTCATACATTTGTGTATATATGTGACCAGAGGATAACTGGTAAATATTTTTCGACATTTTAGTCACTTTTAATTTGGGACGTGTGACGGATACAAATCAGCTCAAAACATTTGTCACACTATAGATATACATATGTGACAAATATATGTCACATGAAGTACTTGCGTATGTGGCTAAATTATATAGTCAAGTTTGTCACACATTATATAAACGTGACTGCTATTCTTTGCTGAATAGTTAGCCACATATGAATTTGAAATGTGTGACAACTAAAAACTAAGTTTGAAACGTTAGTCACGAAATGCGTTTAAGAGTGACAAACATATGTCACACACTTGAATAGTGTGACCAAATGTCATATATGGTCACACTAAACCATAGAAACATGATTAAGTGTAACTAAAATTCGATACATATGGTCACGTAAGTTAATATGTCTGTCTAAAGTTTAGTGTGTGTTTGTTTGCCAAATCCTAATGTGTATAGCCACACTTAATTGAAGCACGATCATGTGACTATAGGCTTTACAATAGTCACACCATATCACACATGTGTATCTTAATAATGTTTATGACCACATCATAAGGGTATTATATGTGACCAATACATTCAAAATAGTCACATTGTGAAATATTCATGTGACTATTATTTATAGCAAAATATGAAGTCAGTTATCATTAACCTTGATATTAGTCACATTGAGTTTTTGTGTGACTAAATTAAAGATGCTATATATATGGTCACATGAAGTATTTATTTAGGTGTCTAAATCATAGTGTCATATTTTGCCACACATTATTTAACTGTAGTCACAATTCGATACACATGGTCACACATTTCTGATAACTTATGTATACTCTATCTAGTTTGAGTCTAATTTAATATTCACTGCATGAATTGAGTTCAGACTATTAGTCATGACGCTTCATTTGCCCCATTACAATGCTCCTAGTTATACTTAAAACTGTTAAGTATATTTAGATGTTGGGATCATTGTGCACATGTTATGGCTTGTATTTTCTTTGATTCTAGACTAACATTTTGCAGGAAAAGCAAAGAAAAATTTGTTTGGATTGGAATTTGGGTGAATGCTAGTAACTCCGAACTTAATGCTGCTAATGCTAGTAACGCGGAACTTAATGCTGCTAGGCAGAACTTAATGCTGCTAGCCCATTAGTGATCCCTCACATGCGTTGCACGTCAGGGTATTTTCATCATTTCACTGTTCCCGACTATAACACACTTCAGCTACCTCGCTTTCACGAAAACCGAGGAGGACATTTTTTGCAAATAACAAAACTAATTCGTGTTTAACACAACAAAATCACACACACATAAACGCTCTATCTTCTTTCAACCTAATATCTCAAACAATACAGTCGGTGCTTAGCAGTCGTGATTCTTCAAAAAACACACGTACCAGGTAACCACATTTACTGATTTTTGCTTCATTCAAACGGTATTTTGCATTTTTTTTATAACCTTAATCGTTAATGCAATAACCATGTTTGGTAATCAATTTATTTGCGCTGTGGACAATCCTGATGTTTTGAATGAGTTTGTAAGTTAACACCATTATTGACAAGCTGTTATTTCTCTAAGAAACTAGTTTAATTACTCCTTCCCATAATTATAGTCCACTGTTGACTTTTGATGTCTTTAGTTTTCAACTTTGACCTCAAATATTTTTATTTGTGTTATATATTACTTGATGCAAAATATATGAATGGATTAAGTTTTGAATGTATTTTCCATTGGTATAATTTTATCAACTATTATATAACACAAATAAAAATATATAAGATCAAATTTGCCAAATAAAGACTTAAAAAGTCACACATTAAGTGTCCACTATGACTTTTTCAAGTCTTTTTTCTTCAACTTTGACTTCAAATTTTTTTGTCCGTGTTATATAGTACTTGATGCAAGATATATGAATGGATTAAGTTTTTAGTTGTGTTTTCATTTGTATAATTTATTTTCATATACAGGAACTGCATAATGATTATGTTCTAGGAGGTCCTATACTGGCAATGGTTTTATTTTCTTAGTTAACTATGGGGGGTTAGACAGAAAGTTCGTGTAAGGAGAGTCTCACAATTCAAGTGTGTTGTTGAGGGAGCAAGGTGGAATGATTTTGTCATTCACAACATCTCCTGTTCTGTTGTTGAGTACATACATTTTGTTGAAGAGGGTGAGGATGTGTTTTATGTAACTTGCTATGGTGAGGATAGGTTGGAGTTTCACAATTATGAACCCGAGAGTGCCCCATTTTGGAGACGTTTAGTACCTATGACAGACACATATCTGCTTATGCAGTCATTGGAGGAAGACTTTCTGAGATATCTGGATGGTCCAACCCCTACTAATTCGGTCATGGCTTCCACTAACACGACTGACTACAATGTTAGGGTGGCCAGTGATCAGACTATGGTCGATACGTCCACTTCTTCTTCTATGGCAGTGGTTGGTTGACACTGGTTCGAGACTTGAATATGAAGGCTGGTCAGTGGATGGTTTTTACTCAGGTTGACCTGGGCCAGGAATTTAAAGTGATGTTGTTTGAACCTGATGGAGGGGCCATCACAACTTTGGAGACATACAACACCAATATTGCCATGAATGCCTTGTGTCACCAACCACATGACTATGGTATTTTTTCCTTTATTAGCTTTAACTACATCATGTATATGATATCTTTGTAACATTTTGGATTATCTATAACTTACTCATTTTGTATTATTAAATTCAGATTTTGAAGCCGGACGGATGAACTGGATGTGCAAATGGTCGTTTCACACTATCCACAACCAAGAAGATAGGGCATTCTACCGACCACTGATTGCATGCTTCTAGAAAGATGGACGACTAGTAAGTGTCTTGAAAACTTTGATAATTTTTCAAATTGTTATGCTACAATTTCAATGAGATTACAAACTAAACAACTATCAATCTATAGCAGTTGTAACTTTGTACATTTTGTAACAGACTATACCATCAAAAATTGTGCACAAGTACAACTTGTATGGGTACTCTGTCGCTGTTGTGAAGCACCAAATGATACAGAAAGTGTTCCAAGTACGTGAGAGAACAGTGGTGGTACTTGGTCGAGGGAAGGTGAGGAGGAAGGTGTTTATTGTTACAGGCTCTGGTTTCAGGAAGTTGAGACAGGAAGCCGGCTTTGGTGCAGCTGCAAGGGTCCGCTTCTTTTTAACAGATGACACAAACTGTTGGGAATTATACTAACAGTTACCACGGCGAGTATGGATATTACAACTGCTGAAGAATGCACTTGCAGTGGAAACACATTATCACTGCAAGTACATATATTACCATTGCTGTTTGGATAATTGTTAGGAAACGTGTTAAGATAAATATAGAAGAGATATTGTGTATATCTTATTCTATTAGAGTTATACTTATCTTGTAGAAGAGGACTCCTGATAACGCTCAAAGTTAACATGTTTTTATAAGCGTTATTATTGTTTTTGTGTATGTTATTTGGTTGTTTTTATATGCTTTTGCCACTAAATCGTAGCAAAGTATGTTTTTGTAGCATATGTAGCCAAATTTAGGAAAAATGGAGAAAAAGTGAAGAAAATGAAGTATATGCGATTACACGAAGATTCCCAAGTTCAAAAGTCCAATCTGTGACGCATTTCATAAGGAGAACCTAAGTTTTGTCATCTCAAAGTTCCAAGTTCAGAGTTGATCAAGTTTGGATAGTGCATAAAGAACTACACAAGGAAAAGTCAAAGTCCAAAGCAACCAGTACCTACCATCCGATCGGTTGGAGTACAACCGATCGGATAGCCACAATTACCACATCCATCCGATCGGTACCAACCCGCAACCGATCGGATGGACATCTCGGCCTATTTATACCAACTTCTTGTGCATGAATCTTGGTCTTTTGTCCCATTGTTCTAGGCCCTTCTTAGTGTCTTGTTGTCCAAGCTCCAGCATTTATGTCCCTATTTATTACTTGGAGTATTTGACAAGCCTAAAAGGACCCCAAGAGTACACAATTGAAGACACGATTCAAGAGATCATTTACTCTCATTACTACTCTCAATTATTATCATCATCTAGCTCTCAAAGAAGGAAAATTCATGCAGAAAGAACCAGGAACTTTGGAGGACCAAGGAAGCAACATTTGGAGGCCAAAAATCTCAAGAAATCATCACCAATACTTAGGTTATCAATACCTTGTCATTTGTTATCAATTCCAAAGCATTATAAGACTTAAAACCATGGATTCTAATGTTAAATATTCTGAGTTTATTTGCATGTTTGCTATGAGTGGCTAATAGTCTTTTTACACTTGTTTTGATGATGTTTTATTCTTAGTGATAGTTATGATTGTGATAACATGTTTTAATTCAATTTCATGTCAATCTTAAGATCCAATTGTACCTTAAGTTTCATAGTGACATTTGTTGAGTCAAGGTTAACTAATTGACAATAGTTTCAAGGGTTGAAAGATTTGTTATTATTCAACTAGTTATAATCATTTGTCTATGACTGATTGTTTTTCACCATAATTATTCTTGACTAAACAAAGAAACAAGGAGTATGATTGTAATGAGAATGCTTTTATAACATCAAATCAGATTGTTTGTAAACCTTTAGTTGGACGAAAGTTTAGATGTTTATAAACAATTGTAACCTTTTTGTCTATGAATGGGTTACCTTTTGTAATGACCATTCCTAAGAGTATTTGATTTGTAATAAGAGTTTGTTCTTGTGTTTAAGATATTTACCATACCTTATGAACCTTAAATGGATCTTGAATTGATTGGTTTACACCTAAAGCTTGTTTTTATGAACTAAAATCTTGACGAAGTTTTAACTTGTAGAAACAATAGATTAGACCACCATCTAATTATCACAACCAACATGTTATCAAAAGTTATCACAATCATGTGTGTCATTAAGTAGAAAACTAGTCTAAACAAGTGTAGTTTTTAAATTATTGAATTTGCTTATTATCTTATTTGCGTACATTAGGGATTTACTTTTAGACTTATATTTTGATTCACTCACAAATCCCTGCGAACGATCCCGACTTACCCTCATATCTTGCTATAACGGACGAGTACACTTGCTCGTATGTGTTGTTTCTAGATTTGGTAATTCACCCTTATAAATTTAAAACTTGCAAGTATCAATTTGATACCCTATTCATTGTATTCTAAACTTTCCATCAATACATTGAAACCTATTAAGATAAGTATAAGATTAGCCAACCATACATACCAATATCCTGTTGGGGTTGCTGAAAATATGCTTGTTCAAGTTGGTAAATTTGTTTTTCCTTTGGATTTTGTCATCTTAGAAATGGAGGAAGATAGTCGAGTACCCTTAATCTTAGGAAGACCTTTCTTAAACACTGCTGACGCCATGATCAAAGTCAAAGGCAGAGAACTCAATCTTGGAGTAGGAGAAGATCGAATCACATTCTTAATCGATAAAGCAACGAAATATCCAAATTCCAGTGATGACACATGCTATAACATCGATGTAATTGATGAAGTCACTGAAGAAGAATTGGATGCATTACTTGACGATTCGAAACCATTCATGACTACTTCAGAAAAGATCAATGAAACAGATTCTGATAAAGAATTTGAGGAATTCATGGAAGTAAAATTAGAAGAAGAGGAAGAAGAGAAATTTGAAGATATCACTGAAAAAGATCAAATGAAAATCAAATCATCTCTAGAAGAACCACCCACTGATTTGGAACTCAAACCCCTTCCCAATAATCTCGAATACACCTACTTAGAAGAAAATTCACTTCTTCCAGTAGTCATATCATCGTTGCTCGAAACAAATCAAAAAGAAAGACTCGTTTCTGTTCTTAAGAAGCATAAACGCGCTTTTGCGTGGAAAACTTCTGATATTCCAGGAATTAGCCCAGATTTTTGCAAACACAAAATCAATTGTGAAGAAGGTACTAAACCCGTTGTAGAAAGACAACGTCGACTCAACCCCAATATGAAAGAAGTTGTTAAGAAGGAAATCATCAAACTTCTTGACGCAGGAATTATTTATCCTATCGAGGATAGCCCATGGGTGAGTCCAGTTCATTGTGTTCCAAAGAAAGGAGGAATGACTGTAGTGACCAACGAAAGGAATGAATTAGTTCCTACTAGAACTGTCACTGGATGGCGAGTATGTATCGATTACAGAAAACTTAACAAAGCCACCAGGAAAGATCATTTTCCTCTACCGTTCATGGATCAGATGCTCGAAAGATTAGCAGCAAACAAATACTTTTGCTTCCTTGATGGTTTTTCGGGATATTTCCAAATTCCTATCGATCCAGCCGATCAAGAGAAAACCACATTTACATGTCCTTTTGGAACCTACGCTTACCGACGTATGCCTTTTGGTCTATGTAATGCACCTGCAACTTTTCAAAGGTGTATGATCGCAATATTCCAAGACATGCTTGAGACATCTATGAAAGTTTTCATGGATGACTTTTCAGTTTTTGGTGATTCTTTTGAAACTTGTCTTTCCAATCTCGATAAAATGCTTGAGAGATGTGAAGCTACACATCTAGTTCTTAATTGGGAAAAATGTCATTTCATGGTAACTGAAGGAATTGTGTTAGGACATAAGATATCAAGTTCAGGAATGGAAGTAGACAAAGCTAAAATAGATGTTATCACCAAATTACCACCACCAACTAACGTTAAAACCGTTAGAAGTTTTCTAGGACATGCCGGTTTTTACCGCCGATTTATCAAAGATTTTTCAAAAATATCACATCCTATGACTAAACTTTTAGAAAAGGATTATGTATTTGATTTCAATGCTGACTGCATTAAAGCTTTCGAAACATTGAAAAGTCAATTGACTAGTGCCCCAATTATGGTTGCACCTAATTGGTCACTACCATTTGAACTCATGTGTGATGCAAGCGATTTCGCTGTTGGAGCTGTTTTAGGACAACGTGAAGGAAAACATTTTCGTCCTATTTACTTCGCTAGTAAAACACTCAACAATGCTCAACAAAACTATACGGTTACGAAAAAGGAATTATTAGCCGTAGTTTTTGCATTCGACAAATTCAGATCTTATCTCGTGCTTTCAAAAACGATAATTTTTACAGATCATTCCGCACTCAAATATCTGTTTACCAAACAAGATGCAAAATCGCGTCTTATCAGATGGATTTTACTACTGCAAGAATTCGATATCGAAATAAAAGACAAGAAAGGAGCAGAAAATCTTGCAGCTGATCATTTGTCACGTCTCAAGAATCCGAATTTGGAAGAAGTAAAAGAAAATGAAATTAATGATTATTTTCCAGATGAAGCTCTCATGATGATAGATAAAGATGATGATGAGGAAGTACCATGGTTTGCAGATTACGCAAATTATCTTGCAGGAGATATTCTTAAAAAAGGGATGAGTCACTACCAACGTAGTAAGTTCTTTTCAGAACTAAAACACTATTATTGGGAGAAACCTTACCTTTTTAAAATGTGCAAGGATGGAATGATACGAAGACGTGTTTCGGGTGCCGAAACAAGAAAAATTCTTGATGAATGTCATCATGGCCCAACTGGGGGACATTATGGTCCTTCCACTACAGCTAGAAAAGTTTTTGATGCTGGATTCTATTGGCCTACAATTTTCAAAGAAGCATATATTCTCGTTCAAAACTGCGATGCGTGCCAAAAATCCGGTAACCTTTCTCGAAGAGACGAAATGCCTCAAAAGAGCATTCAAGTCTGCGAAATATACGACATTTGGGGAATTGATTTTATGGGACCCTTCCCTAAATCACACAAATACGAATATATCCTCGTTGTAATCGATTATGTTTCCAAATGGGTTGAAGCTGAAGCTCTTCCTACTAACGATGCACGAGTTGTTGTCAACTTTCTCAAAAAGCTTTTTGCTTGCTATGGAATTCCTAAAGCTTTAATAAGTGATAGAGGATCCCATTTCTGTAATAAACAAATGGAGAAAGTAATGAAACGATATGGAGTTCATCATCGTTTTGCTACAGCTTATCATCCACAAATTATTGGTCAAGTCGAAAATACCAATAGAGCTATAAAAAGAATACTTGAAAAAACGGTTAAGGACAGTCCTTCCGTTTGGTCAAAGAAATTAGACGACGCTCTATGGGCATTTCGTACGGCATATAAGACACCAATTGGTACAACACCATACAGACTCTTGTATGGGAAAACATGTCATCTACCGTTCGAAATTGAGCACCGTGCTTACTGGGCGCTAAGAAGCTGTAATCCTGAGCTAAAAATAGCTGGAGAAAAGAGATTTTTGCAATTGAATGAACTCGATGAGTTAAGACTTCAAGCTTATTAGAACTCCCAGCTATACAAAGCAAGATCCAAAGCTTATCACGTTAGAAAGCTGAGAATTCAAAAACAATTCAAAGCTGGAGATAAAGTTCTGCTCTTCAATATGAAATACAAGTTTAAAGCTCCGAAACTCAAGCCAAAATGGTTTGGACCATATGTAGTGAAACATGGATTTCCATCAGGTTATGTTGAACTTTATGACAAACATGGTAGAAGTTTCATTGTAAATGGGCACCGAATTAAACTCTATTATGATAAAGAGCAGTTAAACGTAATTTCTAATGAAGAAATTCCATCCGAATTTGAATATGAAGCTATCACATTCATGGCTCCACACAAGGGAATGGTCCCTTGGTCACACAATAATGGTTTTATCTATGATGCTCTTCCTAGAGCATGGGAAAATGTTACATTGGAAAACATAGATGAAACAGGGGAGGGAATTGTGATAGGAAATGTGGTGTACATCCCTAAAAGGAAATATAACACTACAACTACATAATCTATTCGAAGTTTGAGTCTGGATGAGGACTCGTTAATAAAACAAGCGCTTCTCGGGAGGCAACCCGTGTGTTTATTTTTAATATATTTTTTTTCTCTCAGTGTCTACACCCTAAAGTTTTACCACTTGGTCAAACTTAAGTGTGGGGGTGTGCCACTAATTTGAATAAAATTGCAATGCTTTTTGTTTGTTTGTTTTTGTTTCTAATAATGCAGGTGTTGATTGCAAGAAACAGAAGACCGGATATCATGGTTTATTTTCTCATTTTCCCTACTTTCATACTTTTAAGTTCGTTTATCACATTGAGGACAATGCTTAACTTAAGTGTGTGTGGGGGGGGGGGGTGAGTAGGAAAATAAGAAATTAAGTCTAATATCGAGCTAATTTTTAAATTTTGTTTATCCTTATAATCTAGTTGTTTTCACACTTTTAGGAGTAATATATTAGAATAATTGGATCTATCCACTGGAAAAATCAGTAATTTTGAAAGAATTGAGATGTGTCCCGATTAATATTGCAATCCACTTTTAGGATCGATAACATTTGCTAGCACACATTATAACCCTTTCCACTAAATTGTGAGGATTTTAGCCTGTTCATATCTAGCATACATCTTATATGCTCGAATATTTTGTTATGAGTGTACCGGTGATTTTATTTATTCTAGAACTTGTACTTGTAAATCATTACGAGACCTTTGTGAGATTACATTTTTGTAATATAAGTATACATACGTGATAAGAGGCAACTTTAGGATTTTAACCAAATAGCCTTCCTTATTGATTTTTAGCTAGTCACATTGATTAGTTAATTTCCAATTTTTAACCCTTTTTGTTAGCGTTCATCTTTAGCGCTCGATAACCCTAGTTACACCCTTTGAGCCATCCTTTTCGTTTTTGTTACATCCAGAAAAATACAAAAATAATTTACACTTTAAACCTTAGCCTTACCCCTTGTCAAATTCTAAACGGTGGGTTGCTAGTTGCTTGGTATGTTGGATTGTTTTTGATGATTATTAGTTAGCTACACTTTGTGATTCGTGTGTGCCATTCCAACAAAGACGAAGGATGCATACTTCTTATTTGTATTTTTTGTGGTGTATGCTTATGCGAAGTGTGGGGGAGATGTGATGTATGTTAAAAAAAAAGTGAAAATAAGTCATCGCAACTATAAGGTGACAATTATAGCATATGTGCTTTATTATGTATGGAGATGAAGAAAGAAAGTTATGTGATATGTTGCTAAGTATGAAGAATATTGTTATGGCAAATCGATGTATCAATATGTGAAAGTTCTTAAAAGAGGAGAAGATTGTTAACTATAATCATTTTTGGGTTCGTGGTTTGTTCGATAACTAGCAACAATGGGTATTAGACTTGACTTTATTTTTCTTTTAAAGCCAATTTCATAAATATTCCCATGTCTTATCCCTACCCTTACCAAATTACTTTATATATCCGGATATAGTAATGGCTTTGTGAGATTATCAAGTGCATGAATATTTTAGTGACCATCTGGTTTTTGAGTAATCAAGAATTCGCGCCAGCGATCTATTATGTTTTTGTATGAGATGTTTGAATATAAGCCTGGTATAAACCCTTTAGCCTTACGTTACAATCCAAATAAAAGACCTCTTTGATATGTACACTTGGTGCTTACGCCATTGCGGTGTAGTTTTGTTTCTTATACAAGCCTATAGTAATAATTAGATCATGACTAAGCAATGAGTGTGATTTATCATATACGCTACCCCATATATGAGTTTTATGAGTGAATTATATCTTATTCTTCTTTCATGAGGTGTTTTAGAAGTGTTAATCAAGCAAGAAAATCATTGGGTATTGTCAAACGTCTCAATATTTCAATTATAAAAGCTTAATAAGGATGATCTAACTTATACTTGTATAAGGAGGATTCTCATCACAATTTTCAGAAATCACTTCCGGTTACCATGTGGATATTTAGTTTTCTTCTAGATTTGCTTGAGGACAAGCAAAGGTTAAGTGTGGGGGATTTGATAACGCTCAAAGTTAACATGTTTTTATAAACGTTATTAGTGTTTTTGTGTATGTTATTTGGTTGTTTTTATACGCTTTTGCCACTAAATCGTATCAAAGTATGTTTTGGTAGCATATGTAGCCAAATATAGGAAAAATGGAGAAAAAGTGAAGAAAATGAAGTATATGCGATTACACGAAGATTCCCAAGTTCAAAAGTCCAATCTGTGATGCATTTCATAAGGAGAACCTAATTTTGTCATCTCAAAGTTCCAAGTTCAGAGTTCATCAAGTTTGGATAGTGCATAAAGAACTACACAAGGAAAAGTCAAAGTCCAAAGCAACCAGCACCTACCATCCGATCGGTTGGAGTACAACCGATCGGATAACCACAATTACCACATCCATCCGATCGGTACCAACCCGCAACCGATCGGATGGACATCTCGGCCTGTTTATACCAACTTCTTGTGTATGAATCTTGGTCTTTTGTCCCATTGTTCTAGGCCCTTCTTAGTGTCCTGTTGTCCAAGCTCCAACATTTATGTCCCTATTCATTACTAAGAGTATTTGACAAGCCTAAAAGGACCCCAAGAGTACACAATTGAAGACACAATTCAAGAGATCATTTACTCTCATTACTACTCTCAATTATTATCATCATCTAACTCTCAAAGAAGGAAAATTCGTGCAGAAAGAACCAGGAACTTTGGAGGACCAAGGAAGCAACATTTGGAGGCCAAAAATCTCAAGAAATCATCACCAATACTTAGGTTATCAATACCTTGTCATTTGTTATCAATTCCAAAGCATTGTAAGCCTTAAAACCATGTATTCTAATGTTAAATATTCTGAGTTTATTTGCATGTTTGCTATGAGTGGCTAGTAGTCTTTTTACACTTGTTTTGATGATGTTTCATGCTTAGTGATAGTTATGATTGTGATAACATGTTTTAATTTTCAAGTCAATCCTAAGAACCAATTGTACCTTAAGTTTCATAGTGACATTTGTTGAGTCAAGGTTAACTAATTGATAATAGTTTCAAGGGTCGAAAGATTTGTTATTATTCAACTAGTTATAATCATTTGTCTATGAATGATTGTTTTTCACCATAATTATTCTTGACTAAACAAAGAAACAAGGAGTATGATTGTAATGAGAATGCTTTTATAACATCAAATCAGATTGTTTGTAAACTTTTAGTTGGACGAAAGTTTAGATGTTTATAAACAATTGTAACCTTTTTGTCTATGAATGGGTTACCTTTTGTAATGACCATTTCCTAAGAGTATTTGATTTGTAATAAGAGTTTGTTCTTGTGTTTAAGATATTTACCATACCTTATGAACCTTGGATGAATCATGAATTGATTGGTTTACACCTAAAGCTTGTTTTTATGAACTAAAATTTTGACGAAGGTTTAACTTGTAGAAACAATAGATTAGACCACCATCTAATTATCACAACCAACATGTTATCAAAAGTTATCACAATCATGTGTGTCATTAAGTAGAAAACTAGTCTAAACAAGTGTAGTTTTTAAATTATTGAATTTGCTTATTATCTTATTTGCGTACATTAGAGATTTACTTTTAGACTTATATTTTAATTCAATCACAAATCTCTGCGAAGGATCCCGACTTACCATCATATCTTGCTTTAACGGACGAGTACACTTGCTTGTATGTGTTGTTTCTAGATTTGGTAATTCACCTTTAAAAATTTAAAACTTGCACTAACAAAACGCACATCAACTCCTTGTGCTATAAATGGAGGTCCTAGGTTAAAGGTTAGATATACGTTTTTCTAGAGCTTCAAGGTGTAACCCTAGTGATACAAAGATCACTCGCATTATTATTATCTTTACTAATATTGGAGCTTACAGTTTGTTACATACATTGTTCTCATTCATAAACAACTGTTTCATTCACAATCAAACTTCTAAGTATTACTACGTAGATTCCGCATACTTAGTGATATAACTCAAAGTATCAATCTAACACAAATCAAGTGTTTAGATCCATCAAGTGGTATCATAGCCAGGCTTTGATACTTTGATTTAGAAGACCCCAAGTTCACTCAGAAGAATCAATGGAGACAGAAACTAGTCAATCAAACATTGCTGCTAAGCTTCCCAAGCTTAAGTTGAATGACTATGAGACGTGGAGGCTAATGATTGAACAATTCTTTATGGTGCAAGACTGTACTCTATGGGAGATCATTATGTTTGGAAATTCCTTCAAACCTGGTACTACTTCAGAGATGGTTGGTGGCAAGGAAGTAGTAAAGGTTAACATTGGACCTGTCACAAATGATGAAAGACTTCAGATGAAGAATGATCTGAAAGCCAGAGGTTTGCTACTGATGACCCTTCCCAGAGATCAAGTTCTAGCATTCAGCAAGTACAAGACTGCACAGACTCTGTTTGAGGAGATCTGTAATGTTTTTGGTGGTAATGATTCCACCAAGAAGACTAAGAAGACCCTGCTGAATGAATCTATTGATAGCATCTTCACAAGGCTACATGATGCGTGGGAATCGCACCTTGCTTTACCTCTCGAGGGATCTCGAGAAGCTTACAACCCCCACCAGGCAGTGTACCTGATCGTTGTAGTATAGTATAGTGACAAGTACCGGGGGATTGATCGTTCAGCTTAGGAATAGTGTCGCTAGGATTAGAAAACCTAATTAATAGTTCTAGAGGTGAGAGATGATTTTTTTTGTATTTTTATATTTTTATGAAAGCAATTAAAATCTCGGGTTTTTAGAAGAGTGGGCGGAATTAGTTGCTATTCAACTAACCCAAAGCTATTAAAATAATTAAAATGAAATTAAACTAAATTAAACTAAGGTTGTGAGCAGTAATTGGAGAAATTGTGTTTACTTAGACTTCACTACTCCCTAGATATCTTTTACATGTTAATTACTTGTTACACTTGTATGAATGACGGATTGTATTCCTTAATACCATTCGTGGGGTGGCATACATAACTCCCCAACTCTATGAGCTCTTATCTCCTCCTACACCATGACCCAGCACAACTATAGGGATTGTAAACAGTGGCTCATGCATTAAATACAACCAATAAAGACCTAGTACGCCTCGGTTCATGTTTCTTAAGACGTTCAAGCATGTTACCATTTGGAGATCTGCCAGTTTTCTTAAGCCTAACATATAAATCATTCATTCAAAACAAGAATAGACAAGTAATCAACACATAATCAACATCTAGGTTTCATTAGATCTAAGCAAACACAAGAGAGATCTAGCCTAGCATAGTAGAATTGAGACAAGAACAAGAGATAAACAACCAACACATAGACATATTGATTGAATTGAAAGTACACTTATCTCAATTACAATGCAAGGTCTCAAGGGTTTGGAACCCTTGAAAAACCTGTAAAAGAGGCACCAAAATCGTCTTTAGGGTTTCACCAAAACTTCTCTCTTTTTTAATGAAAAAACTAGAAAACTATATATAGGAAAAACAGTCTGACGGCGTCAAGAGTTAATTCTGACGCCGTCACCTCGCCGCCATAAACTTCCTCGGACGGCCTAGATCCACTTATGACGGCCTACGTGACGCCGTCACCACCCACGGTATAATATTTTAGCCACTTTGACGCCGTCACCAGTCCATCTGACGCCGTCACCAGCTACGATGTTTAATTCTCCATGTCTGACGCCGTCACCTTGTATCTTCAGCATTGATTTTTGGTACTTTGCCGTTTTCTTCACTTTTGTGCTCCAAAAACGTCCAAAATAGCTTCTTTTCCAGAATTCACTCTCCAAACACCTAAAATCACAAAAGGAACGATTTAGGGCAATATTTGATCAAATAAAGTCGGATTCGGGCTTAAATGACCCCCTAAAAACGGATCATTTTTCGCCTTATCATATACCCTTACACTTGAGATTTGCTTGTCCTCAAGCAAATGAGCTTTTATTCTACTCAAAAGACAAGTTAGGGGTCATTTAACACTAATATAAAAGTAATTACAACAAATAATCGTTCCACTAAAGACCAATAGACAAGCACGGAGGTCATACACAAGCACCTCACAAATAGTGTTTAGATACTCACATCTCTCGGGTGTAATAAAGTAATATAACATTATGGAAATGGAAGATATCTCTCACTACCTGTCATAGCAAAATAGATTACCATAGGCTTGGGAAAGGATCAAACCTCCACCACATGGCGTAAGCACCTAGGATAAACTATCAAAGAGATCTTTTAAAGGGTTATAACGTTAGGTGTAGGGATATGAATTACACGGTTTTGTTGGATAAAGGGAGTTTTACTGGTGGCGAGTTATCAATCTTAGTTAATTACATGTACAAGTTGGCGTTGCTAAGCCAAGACTAGACTCGACTTAAGCTAATAAATGAAAAATAACAAAAATATAAAATAAACATAGAATGAAAACGGGATGGTAGTCCGTATGTTTTTTTTTTTTTTTTTTTTTTTTTTTTCTCGTTTTCTTTTCTATTTTTTTTTTCTTTTTTTTCTTAATTTTTCGATTTTTTTTTTTTTTTTTCATACACTCTTACCCTACCATCCGAAATAATACATCATAGGGGTATAAACGTTCCCCTTACACTTGAATCTTTACATACTTTACAATTAACTAATCTAATGACTCGAATTAAGAAAATCAAAACACTTGGAGCACTTTTAAGATTAACGTACATATGGGGGTAATAATATGATGTTCTTCCCCATTACTTCATAAAATAAGTACTTACCCATGAGTCCCAATCGTCCCAAAACAATATGTACAAGGATATGACTCGACTTAGCAACCATGTAATCAATTAGAAAGTTAACTTAGGGTTTAACAAATAACAATAATGCACTAAAAATGAGCGCATACACAGAAGGCCAAGGCGATTTGGGTGTACATTTAAGTGGGGTGTAACAAATTCTTCCTTTAAGTAAAATGCTTAAAGTTAGAAACGAAAAGATAGGCTCGGAGGGGTGTACTAGGGGTATCGTGTACTAAAAATGAGTACAACGCTAAGGGTGTGGGAAAAATTAGTTGACTTAACTAGCCAAGTAATATGACTTAAATGGTCAAGTAATTATAATACGGGTTTAACACAAGGGTGATCCTAATGCCTCTTATCATGTAGTAAATCCTACCACACGAATGTAGTCTCACTAGCGGTCTCGGGATGCATCACTAACGCAAGTTCTAGAATCTAAATGCTACCGGTACACTCATAAGCACTAATAATGAATGCTTTTCCTATCAAATCTAAAGGCGAACCTCACATTTTTGGGTGGAAAATTTTTCTGAATATACGGTTATGTGCTAGTCATACAACCTCCTATCCATGAGACGCTTGCTATGGCTAAAGTTTCACTCCTAAATGTCGTAAAAAATTTTAAATTTGGCGCTAAAATTACACTAACAAGTATTTCTCGTAGTTTTATTACTTATCTACTATCAAACAAAACAAACTCAAGCGAAAGTGCATATGTAAGGTATCATCTTTTTACCCTTCCCTTACACTTAAGATGAACATTGTCCCCAATGTTCAAGTAACGAATGTAAAAGTTAAAAAGTAAAGAGAATGAAATCAAATACTCCCCTGATTCGCTTGGTATGGATTTTAGTTGGCCAGGTTAAATCTTCTTCCAAGAAAACGAACAATCAAAGCTTCCCTTCCAGAATATAAATCATCTTCTTGTCACAAATAACCTATAAATCCTGACAAAAGTAGACAAGGCAACCTCGCGTAAAATCGGCGGCATCCTATATAAGTGACTAAATCCTAGAAAACAAAGTAAGATATAATGCTTGTGGAATGAAGTTTGCAGATTTCCTGGAGATTATAAAACTTAATAATTCACAAAAAACATAAGACTCCGTTAGAAAAACAAAACCGGTAAAATTTCCAGATTTTAACTCCTGACGCCGTCAAGAGCAAACCCTGGCGCCGTCAGAATGGACCTGCAGAAATTCTTATGTTAAGTTTCCGGAAAATTTCTGGAAAAACTTTGTCCTACTTCCTGGAAAATCCTGCAAAACTTCATTATGACTCAATACAAGCATTTGACTCTAACAAATACGAATATACATGTTCATTAAATATTGTGGATAATCATGATCGGTTTGTTTCTTAAAAACATATTTGGGGTTTCCCCTTACACTTATCTTTTGCAAAAATACTTTTAGGTTGAAGTTAAGACTAGGCTAAACAACATAATAAAGTATTTCCACTTTTTAGTAGAGAAACATGATCAACCAACAATAAAAACAAAGCATGCATACGGAAGCAAATAACAATCAAACAAATAAAAATCACACAAAACATGGGTTGCCTCCCAAGAAGCGCTTTTCTTTATTTACGAGTCTTGTAGCTAGACTCAAAGTCATGGGTTACTACATGATCTCATCATTGGTTCCACTCTCTAGGTCGTCTTCTAAACCAGTTTTGTATTCCGGACCTAGTTGCAAGCATTCTTTGTAGAAACCAAGCATCCTATTTCTAACATACTCTACTCCTCTACGTCTATCCTCATCATTCCTATAATAAGCCGCTTGCTTACGTTCCTTTTCGAAATTAGAGAGAAGGCGGTATTGCTCAATCTTGTAGGGCATTTGATAAGCAACCTCATCATTGTCTTTCTTGAACCTAACTATCCCTAATGTCGGATCATAACTCATCCTAGTGGCCTCAACAAATGGTTTCCCAAATATTATTTGACTTAGGCAAGCATCTATCACCGGACGCGTGTCTTCCACTATCATAAAATCAATCTCATAGGTAAGATTCCCTATAATCACATGTACTCCCTTAACTCTTCCTGCAAAATTACTTATCCAACTTTTACCAGGCATTATCCTAAAATTGAGTTGCTTCTTCATCACCCAATTGTAATAAGTCCTAGACATGATGTTCACGGGGGATCTAGGGTCTATGTAAGCTTTCCATACATGCATGTGCCCGATATTGCATGGGATGTTAATGTTAGAGGAGTCTCCCATTTTGATCAGGGGGTCGCCAAAGATATATGTTGTCTCAGGACTATCGAATAAATCCTTATGGTATTCCCGTTCTTCCTTGGTTGGCAACTTATCAAAATACTCCTCTATAGGTTCTACCTCCTCTAATTCCTCATCCTTATTAACCTCAACTTCCCTACTCTCATCCTCACTATTGGCTTCTATTCTAACTTCATCTTTGTCACTCTCCTCTATCTCCCTATCTATCGGCTTAATGGTGACAACATTGACAAAGTGGACATGTTTGGATGATGAGGGGTCCTTAACTTGGATTCCACTATTGGTGTCCTTAGTGTCCTTCCTAGGTGTGGCTAATGTTTGGTTGTTGAGGGCTTTCAACAAGTTGTCGATCTTGTTGGTCATCTCCGTTTGTTGTTGGTTGAATTCGGTTTCAAACCTAGCTATGCGAGCTTCTTGAGATGCCAGAAATTTCGACATCAATCCTTCAAGATTGTTGGTACTACCATAGTTGTTAGAAGGATTGTTGTTGAAGGTACGGTTGGATGGGGGACCGTTTGATTGGTAACGATTAGGCGGATTGGAAGAATTTGGTTGATTTTGTTTCCACCTAAGGTTTGGGTGATTTTTCCATGAGGGGTTATATGAATCACCGTATGTGTTTGGCTCGGGCTTGAAAGTGTACCACTTATCTCCCGCTTCGTCGGTACGCGTGGATGCGTAGTCCGCAAAAGCTGTTCCGGGGAGTTCCACACAATCACGAGTGTCATGGGGACCACTACATAATTCGCATGAAGAAGTGATTTTGTTCACTTGGCTTGAATGCTTCGGAGCTTCGTAAGATTTCATGAGAAACTTGACTTGGTCCTCAAGTTCCATGATCCTACGGTCGGAAGTGCTTGAATTATTTGAAGGCAAAGATATTGCCTTGACTGTTTTGTTCAAATCACGGGGATCATTCCAACTTTCGTTGTCATAGAGAGCAAGATCTTCTATGAGTTCCCATGATTGTTCCGCACTAAGATCACGTAGCTTACCACCGGCCGATTGGTCAATGGTTCGCCTCGTGGAGATGTCGATATGGTCATAGAAGATTTGGACTTGGAGCCAAAGATCTATGCCATGATGAGGGACTTTTTGGAGTAAGTCCTTGAAACGAGTCCATGCTTCATAAAGAGATTCATTTTGACGTTGTTGAAACATCAAGATGTCATTCCTAAGTTTAGTAGTGTCACACCCCCAGAATCGGGTCCAGCGGAAGCATACGTGTAGCTGGGGTGTAACTCAATCGGTAACACAACACAAGTACAAAAATAGTTTTCACTTTAATTAATTAGAATAAAATCGTTTAATCAAAATGTTGAATTTACATCGTTAAAAATAGTGCGGAAGTAGGCCCTTAAAAGTAGTTTAAAACGGTCCCCATATAAATAATCAGAGTCTTCTATGACCATGCCATGCCCTGCCAAAACCTCCAGTAGCGTGCCATAAGTTAAAACCTGAAAATACATGCTAAAGTGTCAACACGAGGTTGGTGAGTTCATAGAGTTTGTTTAACAAATAAAGTTTATGCATATGTATAAAAGTTTCCCAGCAAAGGCATCGTAAATCCACTCAGTTACAAGTCCCGCCATAAGAGCCTTGTAACCTGTGTGTTTACAACCCACTGCTACATATATATAGTTTCTCAGGATTATATTCACCCAAGGTCAAGTATAGACACAAAGGCGGGGAACCACCATCCCAAATAGTACCTGTCACCCAACGTCGCCTCTGTTTTGGACTTGGGTGGGGGGTGTTTCCCCATAATAGTACTATCAATACCTCTCCTTTGACAGATTACTGGGTGTCGTTTCCCAAAGCATAAAAGTTTACTGGGTGTCGTTTCCCAAAGCATAAAAGTTTACTGGGTGTCGTTTCCTAAAGCATAAAAGTTTGAACGTTTCAAGTATCAAGTAAGTATAACACAATCACGTATGTATAAAATCAAGTATAAGTATAATCAAGTATAAGACAATCAAGTATAAATGTTTTGTGTATCAAGAAAGTATGTTTTGAGTATTTATACTAGTAAGCAAATAGTTGAGCATGTATCTCCCCCAAAGAGTTAAAACAAGTATAAAGAGTAAAAGTGGGGCTATGACTCACCTGGTGCGATAGCTACGATGACAAAGTGGATACACAGAAATGAGGTTCGATCTCTAACCGCAACCTAATACGAATGATAGTGATCTACTTAGATCATGAAAGGATGTAATGAATGCACATGCACATGATACCTATACCACTCGTAACTTGGAAATAATAGTTATTGTCAAAGTAAAGTATTTTCCATACTTAAGAAAAATAAGTCCAACTAGAATGATAAAAACTTGTCGTAATATATCGTATATAAAAACGTTAGTGTTAAATTCCTTGTATTGAAAACCTTGAAATAACGTCAATTAATCGTATAAATAAGTTTTGGGTCATAAGTATTTCATTTGTTGAGAATATGGCTCTTTAATAATATTTCTAGAAAACATAGTTACTACGTAGTTGTATATTATTTTTGTCAAAAAGCTGTCAAAATAATATATGTTTTGCCGTTATAGAAACGTGAATATCTTTGTCGTTATAAGTCCGTTTTACTCGTTCTTTATATCCACGGAATCATGGGACAAAATACTAACATATTTTTGATAAGTCGGGATGGCTAGATCAAGTTTTATACCCAAAACAACCCGTGACAACTGTTCATCAGCAAAGGATTTTCAGAAAATATAGTTTTCGTCGTTAAACTTGTTTTTAGCGTATCTCCTTCGTTATAAACTCGTTTTTATCCCCGTTTTCGGCCATAGTTCCGTCTCGGAGTGTATTTTCTAAATATTTGGTCAAAAGTTACCCCAAACCCACTGAGTTGGCCACGTTTTCATTTTAAGGACAGTAGGTTTGTATATATGTTTAAAATCCATTTCTAATGTTCCAAACTAGTTTCTAATCCAACCAAACCACTTTCAATCACCACAAATCTAGTCTAATCTTACCATACACCTTCTTAGGGTGTCATGGGTTCCTAAACATCATAAACCAAGTGGATCTAACAAGGATCTAACTATAATCCGTTTCTAGAGTTCAAAAGTTAGATATATATATAAATGAGTGGTATAACTAACATATGCATGAAATCCTTGTATAAAAATGATATGAACATTGTAAGAACTTGGTAAAACTATAGAGATGAGTTTGTTAACTTACTTGAAGGTTTAGGGAGTTTAGATGATGAAAACCTACTAATCCTTGAGTTTCTATTTCAAAACTCCAACAAGGATGACTAAGTGAACAAGTTTATATTTTGATCTTGGAAAATTTGTTGTTCTTGCTTCTTGATCACCCTAGATCGAACACACCCCAAGAGAAAAGAAGAGAAAAAGTTTGCTTGCCTTAGTAAAAATGATTTTTGTGATTAAAATGGATGAAAAGTTTAATTTATACTTAGACAAATGTTTGGTGAGCATTAAATTAAGTTGGTGAGAAAAATGGGGAAGGTTGGGGGCTAATTAAGGATCTTGTCCCCAAAAGTGTATGTATTAGTTAGTTTTATGTATGCATTAGGTGTTATCGGGTACCGAGTTAACTAAAAATAAATCGTGACGAGGTAAAATAAAATACGACTAAGTTGTAAAAGTTGTAAAATATTATTCTTGATGAGAATCGGGTGTTAAAATAATTATTGGGTTGAAATATCGCAAACCGACGGAGTTATAAGCTCCGACCGTAAAATATAGTAATCGGTTTCAAAACACCGGGTAAATTAATAATATAATTTTTATATTATTATTATGAGTATAAAAATATGTTAGGACCATAGTTGTGATTGTCGGACCAATTATTCAAAATAATAGCTCATAAGATAACGTTTATTAGGTAGATAACCGTACGTATTCAGAAATGACGCAACTCACGCATAAATGACAAATTTTCTCCGGAGATGAATAGTGTTTTATGAATAGTAAAATTTTTAAACGCTTCTCAGAATCTCAAACTGACACCAAAAATGATGAATAGTGAAATGATGAATAGTGATCGATGAATAGTAACCGATGAATAGTAAATGTGAAAGTTCGGGAAAAGACCAGAATTTACGAGTTGTGACAAGTAGTTCTCCCCGGTGGGAAAAATTGAGCAAGGAAACGAGTGGTGAGATCATCCCATGTGGTGATGGATCCCGCGGGTAAACGCTCAAGCCATTGACTAGCTTGATCCCGTAGAGAGAATTGGAATAGGCGTAAACGGGTAGTCTCTCTAGTTTCAACACCTAGGTCTATGGAATCTACGATTTTGAGGAAGTCCTTAAGGTGTTGGTTTGGATCTTCGGAACGAAGTCCATGGAATGCACATCCGCTTTGCACCAACCGGATGGTGTCGGATCGCAAGGGGGTCACATTGGCTCCGGTGAGCTCAATGGTGTTTCGGTAGCCTTGGTGGCTGGGTCGGGAATACTCTCCTAAGGTTCGGGGCCTAAGGGGTTCTAATGGTGGGTTTTGTTGTGGTGGGATGATGGGTTCAAAGATGTTACCACCTTCCATGATGTCGGATGGTAAAGAGTTACGAACAAAGGCACGAAGAAATAAGATAGACTAAAGAAGACCTAAAAATAAAAATAAAAATAAAAATCTTACTAGAAAGGAATCTAGCAAGTAGACCTAATAAAAAGAAATCCTAACCTAGACAATAACTATTCCCCGGGCTGCGGCGCCAAAAACTTGATGCGTGGGAATCGCACCTTGCTTTACCTCTCGAAGGATCTCGAGAAGCTTACAACCCCCACCAGGCAGTGTACCTGATCGTTGTAGTATAGTATAGTGACAAGTACCGGGGGATTGATCGTTCAGCTTAGGAATAGTGTCGCTAGGATTAGAAAACCTAATTAATAGTTCTAGAGGTGAGAGATGATTATTTTTGTATTTTTATATTTTTATGAAAGCAATTAAAATCTCGGGTTTTTAGAAGAGTGGGCGGAATTAGTTGCTATTCAACTAACCCAAAGCTATTAAAATAATTAAAATGAAATTAAACTAAATTAAACTAAGGTTGTGAGCAGTAATTGGAGAAATTGTGTTTACTTAGACTTCACTACTCCCTAGATATCTTTTACATGTTAATTTGTTACACTTGTATGAATGACAGATTGTATTCCTTAATACCATTCGTGGGGTGGCATACATAACTCCCCAACTCTATGAGCTCTTATCTCCTCCTACACCATGACCCAGCACAACTATAGGGATTGTAAACAGTGGCTCATGCATTAAATACAACCAATAAAGACCTAGTACGCCTCGGTTCATGTTTCTTAAGACGTTCAAGCATGTTACCATTTGGAGATCTGCCAGTTTTCTTAAGCCTAACATATAAATCATTCATTCAAAACAAGAATAGACAAGTAATCAACACATAATCAACATCTAGGTTTCATTAGATCTAAGCAAACACAAGAGAGATCTAGCCTAGCATAGTAGAATTGAGACAAGAACAAGAGATAAACAACCAACACATAGACATATTGATTGAATTGAAAGTACACTTATCTCAATTACAATGCAAGGTCTCAAGGGTTTGGAACCCTTGAAAAACCTGTAAAAGAGGCACCAAAATCGTCTTTAGGGTTTCACCAAAACTTCTCTCTTTTTTAATGAAAAAACTAGAAAACTATATATAGGAAAAACAGTCTGACGGCGTCAAGAGTTAATTCTGACGCCGTCACCTCGCCGCCATAAACTTCCTCGGACGGCCTAGATCCACTTATGACGGCCTACGTGACGCCGTCACCACCCACGGTATAATATTTTAGCCACTTTGACGCCGTCACCAGTCCATCTGACGCCGTCACCAGCTACGATGTTTAATTCTCCATGTATGACGCCGTCAAGAAGGTAGTCTTGACGCCGTCACCTTGTATCTTCAGCATGGATTTTTGGTACTTTGCCGTTTTCTTCACTTTTATGCTCCAAAAACGTCCAAAATAGCTTCTTTTCCAGAATTCACTCTCCAAACACCTAAAATCACAAAAGGAACGATTTAGGGCAATATTTGATCAAATAAAGTCGGATTCGGGCTTAAATGACCCCCTAAAAACGGATCATTTTTCGCCTTATCACTACAAAAGATTGTTACTCAACTCACTATTTTTGGAATTGAGGTAGAAAGGGAAGACCTCAATCTAAAGTTCTTAAGAAGTTTACCCTCTGAGTTTGGAACCAATGTTGCAGTGTGGGAAGACAAGCCAGATTTGGAGACTATGAAGCTTAATGATTTGTACAATAACTTCAAGGTTATTGAACAAAGACTGAAGAAAGCTGGAAAACTAAGCACAGGTTCAGGAAGTGTAGCACTCATATCATCATCTGTTGATGTTAGTTCAGATGGAGAAAGTGATAGTGATGATGATGATGCTAACATTATTGTTTCCACTGGTAGTGGAGGTGTTTCCACTGCTAGTTCAAAAAGACAGATTGCAGGTCTTAGTGATTCTACCTTTTATGCCTTTATATCAAGTTAGATGGGTGGTTCAATTCTCAATCATGAGGATTTGGATTAAATTGATGAGAATGATATGGAGGAGATGGACATTAAATTGCAGGTGGCATTACTATTCTTAAAGGCAAAGAAGTTTTGGAAGAAGACTGGAAGGAAGATTACCATTAATGGCAATGAGACTGTAGGTTTTGACAAAAATAAGGTGGAGTGCTATAATTGTCATAAGAAGGGGCACTTTGCCAGGGAATGCAGGAAATCAAGGAAACCTGACAACAAGTCAACTTGGTATAAGCAGGACAAGAAGAAAGAACCTACAACTGAAGAGCCAAAGGTGCTATTGGCTATTGATGGAGTGAGCTATGATTGGAGCTTTATGGCTGAGGATGAAGAAGATGATTCAGAGTCTGCAATGCTTGCTACTCAGCTTGCACTAATGGCTTTTTCTGACTCTGAGGTACAAATTAATAATGCTTGTTCTAAAACTTGTAAGGCCTTAAAAGAGTATGAGAAAATTAAAGCACAATATGATGAAAAATTGCTAGAGTTAAATCATACTAATTATAACTTAGCAAATCATAAAAGAGGTCTTGGTGTTTTAGAAACTCAATTAGAGCATTATAGGGCAAATGAATCTAAGTTCAATGATGATATTGCTATTTTAAAAAGAGACTTAGATTATCAGGTTGTTGTTAATAAGGTTCTTAGGGAAGAACTAGAAAAGGTTAAAAGGGCTAATGAGAATATACAGATAACTTGTAATACATTGGATCACCAATCCAAGTGTATTGACAAAATTTGGGAAGCCCAAGTTGTGAACAAAGCCAAATCAGGAGTTAGATACAAATCTGTTCCACCACCTCTAAGAGGTGTTCCATCACCTCCTGGCATTACAAGTTTTAGAACAAGCATTATTAGAAGAATTACAGGAACCAACCATGACCTATGGACCAAAATTTTGTACATCTCTGCATATCTAGTAGTGGGCCTAGTGAAATTAGGTTGTGTCCTAGGCTTCTCTTTGACAACATCAGGAATACTCTTTTTAACATCCACATTTACATTCTCAGGAACAGTGGGTTTAGACTCAACATTCAAACTCTCATCGTTAAGAGATGAGTCACTAGCACTATCAAATGTATCAACCTCAACTTGAACGTTTTCAATAACAGTTTCTTTAACAAATTTTGGTCCATAGGTCATGGTTGGTTCCTGGCATTACAAGTTTTAGAACAAGCATTATTAGAAGAATTCAAGGAACCAACCATGACCTATGGACCAAAATTTGTTAAAGAAACTGTTATTGAAAACGTTCAAGTTGAGGTTGATACATTTGATAGTGCTAGTGACTCATCTCTTAACGATGAGAGTTTGAATGTTGAGTCTAAACCCACTGTTCCTGAGAATGTAAATGTGGATGTTAAAAAGAGTATTCCTGATGTTGTCAAAGAGAAGCGTAGGACACAACCTAATTTCACTAGGCCCACTACTAGATATGCAGAGATGTACAGAAGTAGGTCAAGAACTCCTAGGGGGAATATGAGGAGTTGGAATCATGTTAAATCTAGGCAATTTGGTAGTGACTTTGTGTTTAACAACAAACCTTGTCATATATGTGGTAGTTTTGATCATCTTTCTTACAATTGTAACTATCACATGGGTAGAAGGGAAGTGTTTGGGAATACTAGGGTGAATGGATATAATGCTAATAACTTAACTCACCCAAATCCACTTAGCAAGATGATTCCCAGGTCTATTTTGCTTAACTCTGGCATAAAACCTATTTCCACTGCTAGACTAGCAGTTGCCACTGCCAGAAATAAAAACAGAGTTTACCCTAAGTCCCCTGTTACTACTTTTGTTAAATCTACTCAAACAGGGAAAAAGACCAATTTTGAAAAGAAAGTTTACAATAATCACACGTGGGTACCCAAAATTTCAAAACCAGCAGTTTCCACTGCTAAGCCAGCAGTTACCACTGCAAGGCCAAAGGTTTCCACTGGTGGCTCTGTGAACAATAAGAGGGTAAATGTAGGAAATGCTTTTAAGGCCTCAGCATGTTGGGAATGGAAACCAAAAGGAACCATCACCTTAAACAATCCCAATGGTGTATCAATGACCTTTGACAGATACAATTATATTGATACACGAGGCAGATGCAAGTCATTTGTGGCTTGGGTCCCCAAAAGGAACTAATTCCTTTATTTTGTGTGCAGGAACATTCAAAGACAACAAATGATCAAGGATACTCAGGCAGTGGATGTTCCTGGCACATGACTGGCAATAAGTCCTATCTTTCAGATTTCAAACCTTATGATGGACAATTTGTCAGCTTTGGAGGAGGTATTGGTGGCAAAGTTTCTGGCAAAGGAACAATCGAGGCTGGAAACTTGGACTTTGAGAATGTGCACTATGTGAAAGAACTCAAGTACAACCTTTTCAGTGTGTCACAGATGTGTGACAAGAAGCATAGAGTTCTATTCATAGAAGATGAATGCTATATCTTATCTAAGGATTATAAGCTCCCTGATGAAAGTGAAATTTTGCTTAAAATCCCTAGAAAAGGCAATCTATATACCATTGACATGAAGAACATAGTGGCTAATAATGATGTTACTTGCTTGCTTGCAAAAGCCACTTTGGATGAATCCATGCTTTGGCACAGAAGACTTGGTCATGTTAATTTCAAGACCATTAACAAGATTGTGAAAGATGGTCTAGTCAGAGGTTTACCAGAGAAAAGATTTGAAAATGACCAAACATGTGTTGCTTGTCTCAAAGGAAAGCAACACAGAGCTTCATGCAAGACCAAGGCATTCAATTCTATTGATCAACCACTTTTCAAGCTGCATATGGACTTGTTTGGTCCTACATCTGTGAGCAGCACTAATTTGAAGAAGTATTGTCTTGTTGTGACTGATGACTTTAGTAGATTCACATGGGTTTTCTTTTTAAGAACCAAGGATGAGACCACTGGCATCCGTAAGACATTCATCACTGAAGTTGAAAATCAAGTTGAAAAGAAGATCAAGATCATCAGGTGTGACAATGGGACAGAGTTCAAGAACAAAGTTATGGATGATTTCTGCAGAGACAAAGGTATTAAGAGAGAATTTAGTGTTGCAAGAACTCCTCAACAAAATGGAGTTGTTGAAAGAAGAAATAGAACACTAATTGAGGCTGCTAGAACCATGTTAGCTGATTCAAAGCTACCTGTGACTTTTAGGGCTGAAGCAGTTAACACTGCTTGTTACATTCAGAACAGGGTTTTAGTGGTTAAAACTAAGAAAAAGACACCTTATGAGTTATTCAGAGGAAGACCTCCTACTTTGGAATTTATGAGGCCATTTGGATGTCATGTTACTATTCTCAATATCATTGATCATCTGGGTAAATTTGAAGAAAAGTCTGATGAAGGCTTCTTTGTTGGATATTCTATGGTTAGCAAGGCTTTTAGAGTCTATAACTTAAGAACAAAGAAGATTGAAGAGAATTTGCATGTTGAGTTTCTTGAAAATAAAGCTAACATGGCAGGTTCAGGACCAGAATGGCTATTTGATCTTGACACATTATCCAATACAATGAATTATGTACCTCTTACTTCAAGTACAGGAGACAAAGATCTTGAAGATTTAGAAGAATTCATTAATGAAGATGAATCTTGTAAAGATAATGAAGATGATAAAGATCAAATTGTTATGCCACTTTGGGACTTTGTTGATAATTCTGAAAAGAAAAGTGATGCAGATGGTGTGAATTTTGATGTTCTGAATAAAGAAATTCCTGCTAGCAGTGGTAACTCAATTCCCACTGCTACAACAGAAGTTTCCACTGACTGTCCAAATGTGGAAAGTTCATGTCAGGAATCACCCAGTGATGATATAGAGATCTCAAACATGCCTACATCATATGATATTCCTAGCACATCACAGACTTCAATTCACAAAGTGCATCCACTTGAAAATGTTATTGGTGAGCTACAATCAGGTGTGAAGACTAGAAGACAGACAAAGAAAGATGATATTCATGGGTTCATTAGTGAAGTTTATGAGTCCAAGAAGCATAGGAGAAAGAATTAATGTTTGTTTTTCTGTTTTCTCTCACAAGTGGAGCCTAAAAATGTATATATGGCTTTAGAAGAATCTAGCTGGGTTGAAGCAATGCAAGAGGAGTTGTTGCAGTTTAAACTTCAAAAGATTTGGGTTCTTTGTGATTTTCCTGATGGTATGAAGGTCATTAGTACTAAATGGGTTTTCAGAAACAAGAAAGATGAAAGAGGTATAGTAATCAGGAACAAAGCTAGATTGGTTGCTCAAGGATACACTCAAGAGGAGGGTATTGACTATGAGGAAGTTTTTGCTCCTGTTGCAAGGATTGAGGCTATTATATTGTTTCTAGCCTATGCATCCTTTATGGGCTTTACTGTCTATCAAATGGATGTTAAGAGTGCCTTCCTGTATGGTACAATTGATGAGGAGGTCTATGTCTCTCAATCTCCATGCTTTGAAGATCCTCAACACCCAAATAAAGTGTATAAAGTTGTTAAGGCTCTTTATGGCTTACATCAGGCTCCAAGGAAGTGGTATGAAACCTTAGCTAATTATCTTTTGAATAATGGGTTTCATAGAGGCAAGATTGATCAAACTTTGTTCATCAAGAAAGACAAGGGTGATATTCTACTTGTTCAAGTATATGTTGATGATATTATCTTTGGGTCTACTAGACAAGAGATGTGCAAGGAGTTTGAAAAGTTGATGAAAGATGAATTTCAAATGACTTCTATGGGAGAACTTACATTCTTTTTGGGGCTGCAAGTACAACAGAGTAAAGAAGGCATCTTTATCAGTCAGGACAAATATGTGACTGAGATTGTAAGGAAGTTCAAATTCACTGATGCAAAACCTTCAAATACCCCTGCTGATAAGACTTCTCATTTATTGTTGAAGAATGCTAGTGGTGCTGATGTTGATGTGCATACTTACAGATCTGTGATTGGTTGTTTGATGTATCTTACTTCATCAAGGCCAGACATTATGTTTGCTGTATGTGCTTGTGCAAGATTTCAAATGACTCCAAAGACATCACATATGACAGCAGTGGAGAAGATTTTTAGGTATTTGAAGACATATCCTAATCTAGGATTATGGTATCCAAGAGAATCCCCTATGGAATTGATCACATACTCAGATAGTGACTATGCTGGTGAAAGTTTGGATAGAAGGTCAACTACAGGAGGATGTCAATTTCTTGGATGCAGATTGGTGTCATGGCAGTTCAAGAAGCAAACTACGGTAGCTACTTCAACCACTGAAGCAGAATATGTAGCTGCTGCTAGTTGTTGTGCTCAGATCTTATGGCTTCAGAATCAATTATTAGATTATGGGTAAAATTTCATGAACACCATTATATATATAGACAATAGTAGTACCATATGCATAATTCAAAATCCTGTGCAGCACACAAAAACTAAACATATTGAAATTAGACATCATTTTATGAGAGATTGTTTTGAGAAAAAGCTTATTAATGTTGTCAAAATCCATACTGATGACAATTATGCTGATTTATTAACAAAAGGGCTTGATGTGGGTAGGTTTCAGTACTTGGTAACAGGTATTGGAATGCTAAATCCATAAATCTTTGATGTCTAATACTTTTTCAGTGTTGCAGGATAGTTTTTAGGTACTAATATTGTTTGTATATGTGTATATGGTTTTCTACTAACTTGTATGCAGAGAAATTAAAGCACAGTGGAAATAGTCATACAACAGTGGAAAGATTGGTGATAAAAGAAAAAGGAAAAAGTACTTTTATTGATGCCAAAGAAAGTACAATACAACCATTCAGAGATGATAGTCACCAGAAAACATCACAAAACAAAGATGAACAACCTAACACCTAGACATTCAGCACAACTACTCCATGGGTTTCTTCCCTTTTCCCTCATAATCATGCTTGCCCTTGGAAGCTCTCTTTCTCTTGTCATCAAAAGAAAGTTGCTTTCTTGGACAAGCAAGGCCCAAAACTTGCTTGGGAGGCTTTGGTGCTTGTGCAGGCTTCTCAATAGCAGGCCACTTCATGTTGCTTATGGCAGTCTCCAATGCTGTAGTGAGGGCTCTTGGAAGTTCCTTGGACAGATTGAAGGTTGGATCATCCTCATCAGAGGAAGAACTGGAATAGAACTCTAGGGATGGAGCAGGAGAAGCTGCAATCTTCTTGGACTTCATATTGGAAGATGTTGATGTGGCAGCACTTGGAGGAAAGTAATCACTCCACCCTGTAGAAGGTTCCTCTGAATCTGAGCAATAGCTAATCTCCTCATCAGATGAATCATCTGATGATATGTAGACAATTGGAAACCAGCTCATTGTGTTGATGTAGGGTTTGTGATGTTGAAGAAATGTGTTGTTGAAAACTAAAGGTTAATGAGCCCCCTTTTATAAGCAAAGTCAAGGTCGAATGCTAATTAGTGAAGGATATTTACTCGTACCTGTTTTGGTAGGTTGGAGGAGTAAATTTGGATATTATCGGGTTGACTTTGGGGAGATATTTTTGTGAATAGTAACTTGGTCAAAAAGTTACTTTGGGTTAATTTTTATGGGTTATGTTAGGTGCTTCTAACTTATGCAGTATTCAAACCCACATTGTTTGAGAAATTGGAATTATAAGGTGTGTATCTCAGACACACAACAAATGGTTATTGATTCACCATGTCTAATCTACATAAGAATCAACTAGTCCAGAGCAAACGGCTCCTGGTAAAGACTTAACAAATCCGTTTATGGTTGATAGTTTACCAAAAACTATATGGTTATCAACTCACCATACTCCAAGTGATGAAGAGTTGGCTAGTCCATAGCAAACGGCTCATGGTAAAGACATATCAAATCCGTTTATAGCTGATAGTTTGCTAAAAACTATGATAAGAGCAGCTAATTTTCATGTTTTACTTACCACTGCTCTTTGATATTTTGTGAAAATTTTACCACTGCTAATTCACTAGTTACCACTGCAAGAGTAATTTTTCCACTGGTGAACTAGCCATTACAACTGTTGTGTCAGTAATCTATTTTTTACTAGCCGTTGTGAATATAACCGTCTTTCCTTATTAATAAGGTAAATTTTTGTGAATTATCCACTTACCAACTTTAATTTATTCTTTTCCAAAGATAAATCTTTCTAAAGATAATTCACATTACTCGAACTCCTCAAACCCTATTAGTATAAATTGATCATCATACGGCTTGTTTTTTATCTTTGATTACTGACACTTTTATCTTCTTTTCACAAATATCATGGCGATTCTAAAATTTGTTGAGGAGCACAACCAACTGGCCTACCTACAAAAGTCAAACGAGAAGAGTGGCCCTATTTTTCATCAGATTGTGGATTTTCTTAATACAACCCATATAAGGTATGCTTTAACTTTAATCCCATAATCTATGTCTCTCATATCAAACAGTTCTCGAACACTGTGGAGTCCATAACTCTTGAACAGGGAGACACACACGAAACTGTGGAAGATCTAAGAGCCATAGTGGATGGGGTAACCATTGATGTTACTGAGTCATCCTTGAGGAGAGTTCTCCAATTGGCTGATCTCAATGGTATCATCACATTACCCAATTGAGATATTTTTACTAATATTGCTTCCATGGGGTATGATATATCTGAACAAAAAGTAACTTTCAGAAAAGGATGTTTTTGTCCCTATTGGAGATTTTTAATTCACACTCTTTTACATTTCCTAAGTCCTAAGAAAACATCTTATGAGCAATTTTCATCAACCATGGCTTATCCTTTGGTTTGTTTGGCTACTGATAGGACCTTCAATTTTTCAAAGTTTATTTTCAAAAATAAGAAAGGCAATGTAAAGAGTTCATATAAATTTTTGATGTATCCAAGGTTTGTGCAAGCAGTGTTAAATGAATTTCAACTACAACCTCACAATAGAATTTATGAAACTCCATGTCTTATGTCAAAAGTTTTTCAAAACATGTGTAAGGCTTCAGAACTTTGGAATGGGGAGTTTCATCCACTTTTTCCTCAAATGCTTACAAAAATTTCATAGGTACAGGGTGAAGATGCAACTATCCTAGTTGTATCCCATCACACACCCACTATTGTTGTTCCACCAATTCACCATACCCCTGCAGTAACTCACACTTATGAGAAGAGGCATAAACAGCCAACTCCTCTCATCTCAACATTGCATGTTGCTGAACCTTTTGGTTTAGGAACAAGCAGTGGTGGTTCAAGGCTTCCTCCTAGTCCTACTAGAGAAGAGCCTGAATCAATGCCCTATGATTCACCTCTCCCAACAGGTAACACAGTTGGAAGTGTTGAGGGCAGTGTGCAACTAACTGAATTGATGGAATTATGTACAAAATTAGTCAAGCAGGTTCAAGCTCTGGAGAAAGATCTGGCACAGACCAAACAAAATCATGCCACAGAGCTGAATCAGATGAAGGCAAAGATTCAAAGGTTACAGAATGAAGTTGAGAATCTCAAGAAGAAAAGATCTGCCAAAGTTATGTTTTCTTCTTCATCTTCACCTCAGGATGAGTTCTTAGCAGGTTCTAGTAAAGATTTGGGAGATTCTTCCAAACAGGGGAGGAAAACAGATGCTGAGACTAAGGGGAGGAAGATAGATTTTGGAGAAGATTATGATTTGGATGCTGATGCTGATTTTGATTTTGATTTTGATGATACAGTTGGAACTACTCAAAAATTTTCCACTGCTGCAGAACAAGTTCCCACTGCAAGTCAAAATATTCCCACTACAAGTGAAAATGTTCCCACTGCTAGTCAAGATGTTACCACTGCAGAGGAAGAGGCTGCCAGAATAAGAAAAGTAAAAGGTAAAGCAGTTGTGATTGGTACAGAAAAAGAGCAATCAAGAAAGATTTCTAAGAAAGATCAAGCTCATATAGATTTTGATGCAAGAATGGCAGAGCAATTAGCAGAAGCTGAGATTGAAAAGAAGAAAAAGCAAGAGGAAGATGAAATTGCTAGTTTTATGGGAGCAAAGAGGTTGGACAAATTGGAAGCAGTGATGGCAGAACCACTTTCAGTTGTTCCACCAACTGTATTACATGAGAAACCTCCTATGTTCACTTATGTGCCTACAGCGGAAGAAATTGAGTACATGATTACTCATGATCCAGTGATTAGAAAGAAAGCTACTGAACTCATTGCTAATACAACCTTAAATTAAGAACAAAGGTTTGCTCAACTTAAAGATTTCATTCAAATGAAGAATCAGCAGGCTCTTGATGATATCATTAGAGATGTTAGAAAAGGTCAAATGAAGCCAAGGCAACCTACAAAGGCACAGATCATTGCTGAGATGAAGAATCTTTGCTGTCATGTTGGAAATATGAAGATGGCACAATTCAAAGGAATGTCACATGATCAAATTGAAGGTATTTACTACAGGATTAAAAGATAAGATAGTGATTTCATTCCTATGGATAAAGAACCTGTAGTGATAAAGTCAAAAAGGTCAGGAGTGAGTCTTGGATCCAAAGATACAAAGAAGTTGAAGACTCAGGAGTCATCTCAAGCAGAAGAAGGTACTAGCAAGTTGACAGAAGAACAAGTTACTAATATGATGTTCATAGAGACTGATGTGCTTAACATTGAACCTTTACAAACAAAATATCAAGTAGTTGGTTGGGAAATCTATTCTGATGATTTTGGAGTTGCTTGGAAGATTATCAGAACTGGAAGTGTCACAAGTATTTGCAGAGACTTTGAAGATATTGTTAGATCTTGTGATAGAGAAGACTTGAATACTTTGTGGAGGATTATTCAAGATCAGTTCAAGAAGGATGAACTTGTTGATGTCAAGGCTAAGGAGTTATGGGTTCACTTTAGAAGATTATATGAACCTGACCCAAGTGACAGACATTGGAGATTTGAAGTTCACAATATGAATACTTTGTGGAAATTTTATGACTCAAGTGCTATACATCATCTTTCTATTCAAGATGGAGTTGATGTGTTTATGCTAGCTGAGAAAGAGTACCCATTGAGAGCTGGAGTTTTAACAGTTATGATGTCAGTAAGGCTTAGATGTTGGGAAAGAAGTGAAGTCATAGAAGATTTGCTGCAAAGGATCTATGATCAAAGTGTGAGAGCTGATAAGGAATTAAGAAGAAGAAGATAAGTATTTGGAAGAATTCCCATATCCTCATGTTTACTGATTACTTGAAGAAACTTATTGATTTACGTATTAATCATAAGTTTAGGGGAGGATTGTTGGGAATTATACTAACAGTTACCACGGCTAGTATGGATATTACAACTGCTGAGGAATGTACTTGCAGTGGAAACACATTACCACTGTAAGTACATATATTACCACTGCTGTTTGGATAATTGTTAGGAAACGTGTTAAGATAAATATAGAATAGATATTGTGTATATCTTATTCTATTAGAGTTATACTTATCTTGTAGAAGAGGACTCCTTGTGCTATAAAAGGAGGTCCTAGGTTAAAGGTTAGATATATGTTTTTCTAGAGCTTCAAGGTGTAACCCTAGTGATATAAAGATCACTCGTATTATTATTATCTTTAATAATATTGGAGCTTACAGTTTGTTACATACATTGTTCTCATTCATAAACAACTGTTTCATTCACAATCAAACTTCTAAGTATTACTAAGTAGATTCCGCATACTTAGTGATATAACTCAAAGTATCAATCTAACACAGATCAAGTGTTTAGATCCATCACGAACAGGTCCCAAAGAGTCTTAAGGTTTGATGTGTGTTGATGGTTTGATGGCTTTATGTTTGTTGATGGGTGAAACAATGTTTGAAAGTTTTTGTAAGTTGGATAAACTTTTTTGTAAGTATCTGATGTATGATAAACCAAATATTAGCTAATGTAGGATGAACCATATGGGTTTATCCGTAGACAATGTTATGTAGTAAACTATGTAGGTTGACATTATTGTACGAAAGCGGCTTATACGGCCTTATAACTAGTTAATTAGGGATTTAAACCCTTCAGTGTAAATGTTACCAATCCACCCCTGCACTCTCATATCTAGCAGTATAAACCCACCTGCAGTAATGTTTTCTTAGGAGCAGAAACTTTTGATTTTTTTTTTGAACAGAGAAGAAACTTTTGACTAACATATTACAAAATATATCCCAATTTCTTGTTAATGAACAAAACAATAAAAATATTGTAACAATTAAGTGTAAATGTTACTAATCCACCCCTGCACTCTCATATCTAGCAGTACAAACCCACCTGCAGTAACGTTTCTTAGCAGCAGAAACTTTTGATTTTGATTTTTTTTAACAGAGCAGAAACTTTTGATTAACATAATACAAAATACATCCCAAGTTCTTGTTAATGAACACAACAATCAAAATATTGTAACAATTAATGAGAAAATTTAGCAATGACAAAGTACGGGAATTAAAATTAAACATATTCCATTAAAACTTGAAATGAAAAATTACAAAATACTGGTAACAAAAGGTACACATTCTAAAAATCTACTAATCTAAAAGGATTACAACATGTTTATTCGTAAAGTCAAATAAAGTAGTACAAAAGGGTTACACGGTTTATTCAAATTACTTCCTAACTCAACTAATACATTTTCTTTTTACACTTCCCTTTTGAACAAACTTTGGGCATTTTTGGTTCCCATGGTTTTATACCCTTGTCTTCACAAGTCTTAGCATGGGGCAGGCCTAGCACCTGAACCCTCTCATCAAAAAGCTCTTTGGCAGTCTTTTTTGGAGTTTTAACCTTCCTAGCAGCTTCTTTTTTGTGCCTGATCCAGAATATCTCTTTTGAAAGTATTCTGCCCATGTATTTAGAGGACCTTCAGAACTGCTTGATATGTGAAACGAACTTGAGTCACTGCTGTCAATTTTAATGATTTCTGCAAAAAAATAAAAAATATATTAAAATTAAAAAAAATATAGTGTAAATGAAATAAAACATAATGTTGCAATTCAGGGTGTGTTTGAAACAACCTTTGTTCTTGGAACTCCAATGGCCACATTACTTGGTGGATGGTTGGTTTTAGATCATAAAAAAGAATGGAATGCAATAAACCAACATACGTAACCCTTCTAAGTTCCCACTACTGCTCCTTTTGTCGTTTCAACTCCCTTTGAGCAAAGGACTGCACCAGCCGCATTGCTAGATTGTTGAAAAAACAAAAGAAACAGTATTAGAACTTAGAATGGAAAGGTATGTTGAAATTCCAGACTCAAAGTAATACAAACAATCTACAAATGTTGAGTAAAGAATAGAGTCTAAGTAACATCACTCATCTTGAATGCGATAATGAAGGAGTGTGGCATGTCATGAACAGTACACACTATATCATTATTGCTTTGAAGACGTCTCAATGATCAGGCTAGATCTATCTAACGTTGCAGAAAGGTTCCGTTGCTTTATTTTTTGGACACTGTCTAATAACCACACAAACGGTTGGAGACCTTTTCCAAATTAAGCAATGGAACCATCTACAATGCTAGATAGATCTGCCCTAATCATTAGAGCTTTAAGTTATTAGAAAACAGATTCTTACTATCATTTATATTGCTCCCTTAGATGTGACGAACATACATATTAATTATGTAGATTCTACGACATTTGAGAGCTAATTGTGCATGAATGAAATCATGTAAAATTTATATTAACAATGCAATGAACTACCATCCTTTCTACCCTATCCAACAACAACATATTATTCAACCTTGCATCTCTAACCTATCAACATGCTGGAAGACGAAGACGCTAAATTCAAGCATCGAACCTACAAATTATACTTGATAATTGTTTCTGTATTTTGGCAAAGAGCAAAGATGAATCATCGATGGATGAAACACCAGAACAAGTTTATGTTCATACTTGAAAGTGGTGTCTTTGCATCCATCGATGATACTTCTTCCATCTTCGATACTTGGATGTTTTAACCTAACTATTCGCACACACATCCGTCACTTTTCTTCCTTATTCTCTCAATACAAATGCAACATAATTCTTATACCAGATAGTCAACCTATGCCTAAGATAAAATAAGCTAATCCAAGCAAACCTTAATATCTCTTTTGCTCTAATTATTCGCAAAAACAACACAGCATGTTCTTCCTTATTCTATCAATACAAATGCAACGCAATTCTTATAACAGATAATCAACCTAAGCCTAAGAATAAATAGCTCTAAGGGAGTATTTGGATTATATTAATTAATTTGTGATCTTATCAGCTTTTTGAGATATGAGATCAAAACCCTAGATCCGAGTGAGTTGTAACTGTGAGTGTGAGAGAGAAAGAGAGGATTATGTTGAAGTGTTCGAAGTGTGTTTGATAAGTTTGTATATATTAAAAGTTTAAAAGTGAAGTGTGTTTGATACTCTTGGTAGGGGTAATTTATTTATAATTTTAAACACCCCTAAGTCGATAAGAATTAGCTCGAACAAACACTAGTTGGCTTGAGCTCGGTTCACTTATGCCATTAAGAAAAAATTAAAGTTTAGCTCGAGCTTGGATCGTAATATATCAATTTTGAGCTCGTTAATAAGCTTTTTATCGAGCTTGTTAATAAGTTCACCTATAATACAAATGCATAACACTTTATACATGTTTAATATGTAAAATATCATAGTATCATTTAGGCTCATGAGCCAAATCAAGTTTTTTATGTAAAACTCAGGCTCGAGCCCGATTGATAGATGAGCTGCAACTTAGGCACGAGATCGCAAGCTCGTTTAAGCTCGGCTCATTCAAGCTTTTTACTAACATGATCCTGAGTTTTTCACGATCGGCTCGGCTCATTTCCGCTTCTAATATAAACAAAGATTTAGGGTGCGTTTGGTATGTCGCCATCAATCACAATAGGAATGATTTTGATAGTAGTGGTGGGCCCCTCGGTATGAAAGATTCATACCTTACTCTTTTGAGGTATATAGAGTATGGAGGATTTATATCATTCATTACTATAGTTGTGGACCCTCTCATCTTAAACAAACACATTTAATCACTTTCATAGTGATAGTGTCATTACCATAGGCGGATACCAAACGCACCCTAAGGTATTTCATGTGAGTATAAAACTAGTTGGTTTATAAATAAAATATCTTTACTACATATAATGGAAAAATGGTCAACAATTGAAATGTTGGGTTTTCAAGAAATGTTGAGTTTTCAATAATTGTCAAATGAGAGAGAAAAGTGAAATGTAATTAATACTCTTATTAAAACACCCCATTACTTAAAAGTACAATGATTTATTCACATTGTACAACCAATTAAAAACAGATCTACTAAATTAAATACAACCAATTAAAACACAAACCAGGTTGACCCGGGACGCTTCAAACCTGGAGGGTTGACCCGGTTCAATTTGACCCATTTCCGACCCAACCTAGCAAGTTGACCCAATTTAAATCGACCCATTTTTCGACCGAAACGGTTCAACCGGTTGAACCTCCCGGGTCGAACCCGGTTTCAAAACATTATCCATTACTTAAAAGTACAATGATTTATTTACATTGTACAACCAATTAAAAACAAATCTATCTAATTAAATACAATCAAATAAAACACAAACCGGGTTGACCCGGGACTCTTCAAACCCGACGGGTTGATCCAGTTTAATTTGACCCGTTTTCGACCCAACCTAGCAAGTTGACCAGGTTTAAATCCACTTATTTTTCACCCGGAACGGTTCAACCGGTTGAACAACCCGGGTCGAACCGGATTTCAAAACATTATCCATTACTTAAAAGTACAATGATTTGTTTACATTGTACAACCAATTAAAAACAAATCTATCAAATTAAATACAACCAATTAAAACACAAATCGGGTTGACCCGGGTGTCACACCCCCAATTTACCTGACTTGCAGCGGAATGGAATACCTGGGGGTGTCTGTCATAGCACCACAGTTACAGTTACATTGAATGACCTAAAGTGTCGTTTGGAAAATACTTCGTTTGATCATTGAAATAATTCAAAGTTTACAAAATGAGGTCCCCAAAAGGTGTTGCATGTTTATGAAAAACAAGACATACTAGATCAAACGTCTACATAAATGCATGAAATATTGGTGTGACGCGTCGACTCCGCGACTCCATGAAGGTCCAAAATGCATGTCACATGAGCTACCTTAATAACATGAAATACATTGCTAAAACGTCAACACGAATGTTGGTGAATTCCATAGGTTTGTAAAATGTAATGTTGTACGACCACCACAAGTAAAATGTGCATAACAAAAGTTATGTAAAATTGTACAATAGACCTTAAGCTCATGATCCCGAAGCTATAACTGTTGAAATTATATGCCCCTCCGAATGTTTTACCAGAACACTCCCAAATGTGTCAAAATGAAATGCATCCGCTTACTGTTGGTAATCACTACCACGGATGGAGGCGTCACCCTCGATAGATCTATCCACTCACTCTCGCTTAATCAGCAAATTAACGGTCCATGATAATAAACAGGGGACTTTAACTGGATGGTAAGGCAACTTAAGCAATGTACATATGTTTTGGTACTTGGGCTCGTACTAAAATGATTGATGCAATGTATTCCCCCGTGGGATTTGAAATCAAAATATTGAATTGAAAACGGGGCTATGAAAACTTACCTTATGTGATGGTACCATGAACATGTAATGAGCTGAAAAACAAGGCGCGCACACTAGCCGCAACCTAATGTGAATGACGAACGATCTACTTTAGATCATGAAATGATGTTATGAATGTCCATGCACATGTTTCCTATACCACTCTACTCTTTGAAAAATACTTGTTGTTATCAAAAATATACATTTTCCAAGACTTAGGAAAATATTGCTACTAGAAAATAAACTATTTGAAATGTATACATATATATAAATATATATCGTATGTATCAATGTTAGTGTTGAAATCCTCAGTTTGAAATCCTTGAAATAACGCCTTGTAGTGATAAAAATATACTTGTAATCACTAATACTTCATTAGTTATGAATTTGGGTACTTGGTATTATTTCTAGAAATCTAGAGTTACTACGTAGTTTTAGTGTTATTATTTTCAAAAGCTGTCAAACTAACATGTGTTTCGCCGATATTGAAACGTGAATATCTTTGTCGTTATAAGTCCGTTTTACTTGTTCTTTATATCCACGGTTACGTCTTAGTATTTAGTAATATATTTTGGAAAGCTTGGCTCCTCCGGGTTACGTCTAAAGTCTCTTTTTGTCCGACGAAAAAGGTCCAACAGCATGTATTTTCAGAAAATATACTTTTCGTCAATAAACTTGCAAAAATCATAACTTTTTCGTTATAAACTCTTTTTAATCAGTTCTTTCGCCTACGGATTCGTTTTTGAAAGTATTTTCTAAAAATCTTGCCAAAGTTCCCTTTATGTTTACTGATTTTCCTGGGTTTACCAAAATGGGACAGAATGTTTAAATACTTGTTACAAACCCATTTTTCATGTTCAAAACTAGTTCCTACTTCAACCAAATCTCTTGCAAACACCACAAATCTATACTAATCCTACCATACACCTTCTTAGGGTGCCATGGGTTCCTAATCACTAGTAATCATGTTAATTTTACAAAGGAACACCTAAATCAAAATCTAGGGTTTGTATGTTCAAAAAGTTAACAAAAATAATGTGGTATAGCTAACTTGTACATGAAATTAAGCATGAAAACCATAAGATACATGTGTTAATTAGATGAAAACATGAAAATAAATTTGATAACTCACTTTGAAATAATAGGTGATTAGATGATGAGAAACCTTGTGTTACTTGTGTTTTTGTTGTAAGATTCTTGATTAGAATGATGAAATGAACAACTTTGTAGCTTTGTACTTGGAAAAATAATGGATTTTGGTTATGGATTGAAGTTGGGTCATGGGTTTGGAGAAGAGAAAGGGGAGGATGAAAACTTTTTGGATCTTGAACTTGTGATGTTATGATTTTGGTTTTTGGTATTGATATAACATTAGAGGTTTATTACTAAAGTAATAAGAGTTAAATGCATAAGGATAAAATAATACTTGTGGTATTTAGGGGTGGTCTTGTGACCGGTTTTCAATGTGAAAAGGAGATGCAAAGTCGGTTTTGATCACTTAGAAAATGTAGTGTATTATTAGTTGTAGTTTAGTGTAAGTATTAGTTATAATCGGGTACCGGGTTTGCTAGAAATAAATGTTAACGAAGTTATCCGGGACAAAATAAAGTCATAAGAATGATAAAAATATGTTGGGTACAAGTACTGAGTGTTCGGGTGATTATTGTTTAGTTTTCACGAAAACCGTCGTGTTTATTAACCAGGTGTTAACGTTTATTTATAAATAATTATAAGGAAAACGTTAAATGTATCAAATATATAAATTTGAAAATCCTAAGAGTGGTATAACATGAAGATGCTATTATGATGATATGCAGACTGTCTCTAGTCCGTATGCAGTGTCCTTACTGATAATGAAATGAATTCGCACCTAAACCCATACGGTTACGCGAATTTTAATACCCGTAAACTAAATTTACGATGAAATGTGTAATGCAAGTGAATAGTGAAATTTTTTCCGAAAATGAATAGTGTTCAATGAATAGTAAAATTTTCAAATGTTTCTCAGAATATCAAATTGACCTCGAAAATGATGAATAGTAAAACGATGAATAGTGTTTTCCTAAAGTTTGAGAAATGACCTGCAATGACCTGAAATGGTGAGTTGTGACAGTCTTCCCCTCTAAAAGGAACTTCGTCCCGAAGTTCAGTTTATGTTGGTTTCTGAAAACATATTGGTGAAAAGGTGATGGTATTCGAGAATTCCAGCGAACTCTAACGATAGGAATTCGACTATGCTTCAACTATTTGACCTAACTGTCCATGATTTCTACTTGTTCTCCTACAAGGTTTATGTTTGACTTTGGGTTGGATTCCTTTCCAAATGGGATTATGATTAACTAATCTGAAACGATGATAATACATGGTTGTGTATTCCTGTTGCTGTTATTCTCTAACAAGGCTCAAGTCTGACGACCACTATGCCTACTATGTCTGAAATATTACATGGTCCAGTGTATATCGGGTTTAACTTTCCAAGTTTTTTGAATGATATCATGCCTTTCCTAGGCAGAACCTTCAACATAACTCTGCCTACCAACTTGAAGTTTTAATGGTTTACAACTTATTAAACTTGTAACTGATTCTTGACTTGTAGAAAATTTTTGGTTATTTCATGAATGCCTACTGGACTAGTGAGTTGAGCTTTTTTTTCTGAGTTTGGCCCATCAATAGATGGTCTGCGCTTCTTAATGTTTTAAATGTGATACTCGTAATATATACTGCTGAATTCTGCCAGAACTCAAGTTTGTATGCTAGTTGGTCGATTCCAAAATGAATCTTAGATGGTCCGATATGCTAAAGGTTCAACCTCTCTTGTTATCCAATTTGTATCATGCCAATCCAAGGCAATTGTCACAACTCATCATTTCAGGTCATTTCGGGAACTTTGGAAAAACACTATTCATAAATCACTATTCATCAAAACACTATTCATCGTTTTACTATTCATCATTTTCGAGGTCATTTTGATATTCTGAGAAACATTTGGGAAATTTACTATTCATTAAACACTATTCATTTCCGGAAAAGTTTTCATCATTCACTTGCATTACTCATTTCATCGTAAATTTAGTTTACGGGTATTCAAATTCGCGTAACCGGATTGGTTTAGGTGCGAATTCATTTCATTAGTGTTAAGTACACTGCATACGGACTGGAGATAGTCTGCATATCATCATAACAGCATTTTCATGTTATACCACTCTCAGGATTTTCAAATTACTATATTCAGTACATTTAACGTTTTTACGTATAAGTATTTATAGTAAACGTTAACACCCGGTTTATACATGACGAATATATCTAAATATTCCCACGATGGTCCCGACATATTTTTATATCCATTTTAACATCATAAAACTTATAACATTCAGTTACCCAGTATTTTGGAAATTTATTTTATTTATAACGTACGCGTATGAATATAACGACGGTTTTCGTGAAAACTAAACAATAATCACCCGATCACTCAGTAAATGTACCCAACATGTTTTTAACATATTTTCAACATTATTATGACTTTATTTCATCCCGGTTAACTTCGTGAACATTTATTTCTATTAAAACCGTTACCCGATTTTAACGAATAACACGTAATAACACTTAACGCTACACTAGGACTAATTAGTAACTCAAAACCTATTTGGCTACTCCCTTTTCACACCAAAACCGGCCACATGAACACCCTTTAACCATATGCTTTAAAATCCTAAGTATAATACTAATAAACCTCTAAAATCATTTCTTAACCAAAAACCTAAATCATAAACTACATATTTTAGAAAGACAAAAGTTCTTCTCATCTTTTTTCTCTCCTTGTTCTTCCTCAAACCCACGACCATAACCAAACACAAAGATCAAACCATTATTTTTGATAAGTTAAAGCTACAAACTTGTTCCTTTTACATGCCTAATCAAGAATCAAGCAACAAAAACACAAGAACATCAAGCATAATCATCATATAATCATCTCATTTTATCAAGTAAGTTTTCAACTTTATTTTTTCATGGATCATCTTATTTTTACTTGTATTACATGATTTCCATGCTAAAAACCATGTACAACTAGCTATACCACCACTTATTTTGTCAAAAATGGAACATACAAACCCTAACTTTTTATTTATGAATTCCCTTGCTCTAATAACTTGGTTAGGAGTCCATGGCACCCTAAGAAGGTGTATGGTAGGATTAGATTAGTTATGTGGTGATTACAAGAGGATTGGTGATGGTAGAAATTGGTTTTAGACCTTGAAAACTTGATTTGGAACCTATTTTAGACATGCTGTTCCGTTTTGTAAAAATCTGGAAAATCAGTAAACACCAAGGAAACTTTGGCAAAATTTTTAGAAAATACTTTCAAAAACGAATCCGTAGGCGAAAGAACGGATTCAAAAGAGCTTATAACGAAGAAGTTATGATTTTTGCAAGATTGTTGACGAAAAGTATTTTCTGGAAATTTGTTTGCTGTTGGACGTTTTTCATGGTACAAAAAGAGACTTTAGACGTAACCCGGAGGAGCCGAGCTTTCCAAAATATATTACTATATACTAAGACGTAACCGTGGACATAAAGAACAAGTAAAACGGACAAGTAACGACAAAGATATTCACGTTTGAATATCGGCTAAAACCACTTTATATTTGACAGCTTTTATATAAATTTGGCACAAAAACTACGAAGTACATTTTTGAGCTAGACATAATATTAAGTACCAAGCTTTATAACTAATGTAGTATTAGTTATTACGAGTATATTTTCATCATTTCAAGGATTACAACCCGAGTATTTCAACGCTAACATGGAAACATACGATATATATATATATAAGTATATATATATTACAACTAGCTTATTATATTTTCTAATAGCAATATTTTTCCAAGTTCTTGGATTATATATTTTTGATAACACAAGTGTTTTTCCAAAGACTAGAGTGGTATAGAAACATGAGCATGGACATTCATAACATCATTTGGTGATCTAAATGAGATCATTCATCATTCATTTTAGGTTGCGGCAGATAACTGTGCATTGTTGTCCTTAACATTCCGTTGCATTGTGCTATTACTTCGAGGTGAGTCATAGCCCCTACTCTTTTAATTGTTCTATCAACTCTTTGGGGGAGATACATGCTACTACTTGTTTACTTGTACAGATTCACATAACATTTATACTTGGAAACATTATACTTGATAACATTATACTTGAGTACATTATACTTGATGTCATACATACGTGATTGTGTTATACTTAACTGTGTTATACTAAACTGTGATGGAAACATACATACTTACTTCCAATGGCCCCAGATTTAGTTCTGGGCACTACCATGGAGACACATATACTTCCTATGGCCCCAGATTAAGTTTCTGGGCACTACCATGGAAGTATACATACTTAGGTGAGGTCTTCGGAGATGAAGTGTAGACTCACTACAATTTGCTTAACTGTTGTTATGAACTTATACATATCTTAATCATATTATTTTGTAGCAGTGGGTTGTGAACACACAGGTTACAAGTCTCTTATGACGGGACTTGCAACTGAGTGGATTTACGATGCCTTTGCTGTGTGAACATTCTTTATAAGCTTTTTCAACTGCATTAAGACAAACTCTATGAACTCACCAACCTTTGTGTTGACACTTTAAGCATGTTTATCTCAGGTTAGAAAGGCGATAGCAGGTTTGTGGAGCTGAGAGTCTTAGGGCATGCTTTTGGAGACTTTCACTTTTATCGTTTACCATTCGACACACTTTAAAAATTTATGTATCATTCTACTTTGGGATCTTTGTTTTGTAAACTATTACTTTTATCTATTCGAATGGTAACTTTTCAAAAACGTCTCATTTAGAGGGCGTTTTCTATATCTTGTACTTTGTGCCCTGAAGTAGCATCCCTATGACACAGTCTTCCGCTGCGGTATTTTGGGGGTGTTACAGATTGGTATCAGAGCCTTGGTTATAGAGAACTAGGTTGTTTTAGAGTCTAGACTATAACTGCATACATGTAGACTCTCCTCCCTATCGCCTTGCACTTTACATATACATACGCTTGCTGGTTATTTATTTTTAGACCTACGCTATTAGATACTTTGTAGAAACCGTTAGAAACTAGACTTCCCGGTGACTTTAACACTTAAGGGAGAATCCTTTGTTCCTTTGTACTAAGCGTGACGTTCCCTAGATGCCCATTTAAGCAACGTCTACCACTGAGATATGTGTGCGTGGTGATATGTACACTTGTGAAAGGAAACATTTATAATTGTGGTGGCCAACATAATTATAAGTGCTTCACGACACACGTGGACATATGACTATGCGGATGTAGATCGGTGTTGGCACAACTTAGGAAACAACTGGTGGCACGGTATTATATACGAGGATGTGAAGTATAGACTTTGGTTAATCAACGGTTTTCCCTCATCTCTGACGTTCACTAAACCCAAGTAACGATGGTGGAAGAACTGGTGGACGTGGAGGTAGAGGAGGTGGTCACGGCGTTGAAAACAATGATAACAACGACGGTGGAAATACTGATTTTGAAGCCATCATCGCTCGACAACTTGAAAACTTTCTCCCCACTATTGTCACTCAAGTTGGCGATCATATGAATAACTTGGCAAACCACGAAAGCGGAATTAACAACACCAATGGTATAGGCCAGAATGGTAATGGCAACAACATCATTAGGACCGGATGCACGTATAAGGAATTTACGTCATGTAAGCCAATTGATTTCGATGGTGTAGGAGGCGCGCTGGTGTATACTCGATGGGTTGAAAAGATGGAGTCGGTGATCGACATTAGTAACTGTGCAGCACATCAAATGGTGAAGTATTCCATGTGTTTACTATCAGGAAAGGCATTGACATGGTGGAATACGCAGATTCAAGCTAGGGGTAGAGCGGCAGCTGTAGGTATGACATGGGATGATTTTAAGGCATTACTGAAGGAGGAATACTGCCCGGACAACGAGATGCAAAAGCTGGAGGATGAACTCTATCATCTCTCTATGATAGGGGCTGGTCATGCAGCCTATACAGATCGATTCCATGAATTAGCCAGATTAGTTCCACACCTAGTTACCCCTGAGTCCAAGAGGATCGAGAGGTACATATATGGCCTTGTCCCAGAAATTCGTGGGATTGTGAAAACAACTGAGCCTTCTACAATTCAGAGTGCAATATTGAGAGCAGGGACTCTGACAGATGAGATGGTTAGAAATGGAAGCTTGAGGGACAGTGATAAAAGGAAGGGAACAAGCGAGTCGAACAAGCAGACTGACAACAAAAGGGCAAGGACCTTTGCGGCGACTAATTCGGGACAGAGAGAGTATTTAGGCCAGCATCCTAAATGTACAAAATGTAACTTTCATCACCAAAAGACTGTGCCCTGCCGTATGTGTGCTAATTGTAGACAGTCTGGTCATTATGCAAACCAGTGTAGAGAACCAGTGAACCAAAAGACATGCTATGAGTGTAACAGCCCGGATCACTTTCGGAACAACTGTCCTAAGTTGAAAAGGAATCTTAACCAAGGGGGCAATCGTCCAAACTTAGCAGCAGCAATTGAAGGGCCACGAGATGAGGCCAATGAGATTCCACCCGCAATTGGCAGAGCTTATTTCCTAGGAAATCCTATCACCCAACATGTCCGCGGTAGCACATCGGGTACATTCTCTTGAACAACTATCGTATTTTAGTAGCACTTAAGTCTTAATATAGGACCTATACACAACATTGACTAATCTGAGACCTAGCAGCATTAACCTTAGTCACCCTAACATTAGAAATTTGATTAGTGTAAGCAATTCCAAAGTCGAGCCAATCTTTCAAAAGATCTTTTTCAAGGATGTTGAATCCAGACCTTGATTTTTAGCTTGGTTCTAGTGACTGTTCTTGTTTGATTGGGTTGCGAAAATCAAGCTAAAAGTTAAAGTCATCACTCAAACCGATTTAGCTTAATCTCATGACTGTTCTTGTTTGATTGGGTTGTGGGCTTAAGTGAAAATCGGTTACCTAAATGATTAACCTAAAAGAGGTCTTTTGAGGACTATGCTCGGGATTGGGAAGGTTTGCCTCATCAAGTCTGACCACGAGAACATACCTAGTTGGATAGAAACCCACATACATAAGCTTTGACACATTTTCTTTAACACACATGTAACTGATTAACATTAACTGAACTTCGGGACGAAGTTCTTTTTAGAGGGGAAGACTGTCACAACTCATCATTTCAGGTCATTTCGGGAACTTTGGAAAAACACTATTCATAAATCACTATTCATCAAAGCACTATTCATCGTTTTACTATTCATCATTTTCGAGGTCATTTTGATATTCTGAGAAACATTTGGGAAATTTACTATTCATTAAACACTATTCATTTCCGGAAAAGTTTTCATCATTCACTTGCATTACTCATTTCATCGTAAATTTAGTTTACGGGTATTCAAATTCGCGTAACCGGATTGGTTTAGGTGCGAATTCATTTCATTAGTGTTAAGTACACTGCATACGGACTGGAGATAGTCTGCATATCATCATAACAGCATTTTCATGTTATACCACTCTCAGGATTTTCAAATTACTATATTCAGTACATTTAACGTTTTTACGTATAAGTATTTATAGTAAACGTTAACACCCGGTTTATACATGACGAATATATCTAAATATTCCCACGATGGTCCCGACATATTTTTATATCCATTTTAACATCATAAAACTTATAACATTCAGTTACCCAGTATTTTGGAAATTTATTTTATTTATAACGTACGCGTATGAATATAACGACGGTTTTCGTGAAAACTAAACAATAATCACCCGATCACTCAGTAAATGTACCCAACATGTTTTTAACATATTTTCAACATTATTATGACTTTATTTCATCCTGGTTAACTTCGTGAACATTTATTTCTATTAAAACCGTTACCCGATTTTAACGAATAACACGTAATAACACTTAACGCTACACTAGGACTAATTAGTAACTCAAAACCTATTTGGCTACTCCCTTTTCACACCAAAACCGGCCACATGAACACCCTTTAACCATATGCTTTAAAATCCTAAGTATAATACTAATAAACCTCTAAAATCATTTCTTAACCAAAAACCTAAATCATAAACTACATATTTTAGAAAGACAAAAGTTCTTCTCATCTTTTTTCTCTCCTTGTTCTTCCTCAAACCCACGACCATAACCAAACACAAAGATCAAACCATTATTTTTGATAAGTTAAAGCTACAAACTTGTTCCTTTTACATGCCTAATCAAGAATCAAGCAACAAAAACACAAGAACATCAAGCATAATCATCATATAATCATCTCATTTTATCAAGTAAGTTTTCAACTTTATTTTTTCATGGATCATCTTATTTTTACTTGTATTACATGATTTCCATGCTAAAAACCATGTACAACTAGCTATACCACCACTTATTTTGTCAAAAATGGAACATACAAACCCTAACTTTTTATTTATGAATTCCCTTGCTCTAATAACTTGGTTAGGAGTCCATGGCACCCTAAGAAGGTGTATGGTAGGATTAGATTAGTTATGTGGTGATTACAAGAGGATTGGTGATGGTAGAAATTGGTTTTAGACCTTGAAAACTTGATTTGGAACCTATTTTAGACATGCTGTTCCGTTTTGTAAAAATCTGGAAAATCAGTAAACACCAAGGAAACTTTGGCAAAATTTTTAGAAAATACTTTCAAAAACGAATCCGTAGGCGAAAGAACGGATTCAAAAGAGCTTATAACGAAGAAGTTATGATTTTTGCAAGATTGTTGACGAAAAGTATTTTCTGGAAATTTGTTTGCTGTTGGACGTTTTTCATGGTACAAAAAGAGACTTTAGACGTAACCCGGAGGAGCCGAGCTTTCCAAAATATATTACTATATACTAAGACGTAACCGTGGACATAAAGAACAAGTAAAACGGACAAGTAACGACAAAGATATTCACGTTTGAATATCGGCTAAAACCACTTTATATTTGACAGCTTTTATATAAATTTGGCACAAAAACTACGAAGTACATTTTTGAGCTAGACATAATATTAAGTACCAAGCTTTATAACTAATGTAGTATTAGTTATTACGAGTATATTTTCATCATTTCAAGGATTACAACCCGAGTATTTCAACGCTAACATGGAAACATACGATATATATATATATAAGTATATATATATTACAACTAGCTTATTATATTTTCTAATAGCAATATTTTTCCAAGTTCTTGGATTATATATTTTTGATAACACAAGTGTTTTTCCAAAGACTAGAGTGGTATAGAAACATGAGCATGGACATTCATAACATCATTTGGTGATCTAAATGAGATCATTCGTCATTCATTTTAGGTTGCGGCAGATAACTGTGCATTGTTGTCCTTAACATTCCGTTGCATTGTGCTATTACTTCGAGGTGAGTCATAGCCCCTACTCTTTTAATTGTTCTATCAACTCTTTGGGGGAGATACATGCTACTACTTGTTTACTTGTACAGATTCACATAACATTTATACTTGGAAACATTATACTTGATAACATTATACTTGAGTACATTATACTTGATGTCATACATACGTGATTGTGTTATACTTAACTGTGTTATACTAAACTGTGATGGAAACATACATACTTACTTCCAATGGCCCCAGATTTAGTTCTGGGCACTACCATGGAGACACATATACTTCCTATGGCCCCAGATTAAGTTTCTGGGCACTACCATGGAAGTATACATACTTAGGTGAGGTCTTCGGAGATGAAGTGTAGACTCACTACAATTTGCTTAACTGTTGTTATGAACTTATACATATCTTAATCATATTATTTTGTAGCAGTGGGTTGTGAACACACAGGTTACAAGTCTCTTATGACGGGACTTGCAACTGAGTGGATTTACGATGCCTTTGCTGTGTGAACATTCTTTATAAGCTTTTTCAACTGCATTAAGACAAACTCTATGAACTCACCAACCTTTGTGTTGACACTTTAAGCATGTTTATCTCAGGTTAGAAAGGCGATAGCAGGTTTGTGGAGCTGAGAGTCTTAGGGCATGCTTTTGGAGACTTTCACTTTTATCGTTTACCATTCGACACACTTTAAAAATTTATGTATCATTCTACTTTGGGATCTTTGTTTTGTAAACTATTACTTTTATCTATTCGAATGGTAACTTTTCAAAAACGTCTCATTTAGAGGGCGTTTTCTATATCTTGTACTTTGTGCCCTGAAGTAGCATCCCTATGACACAGTCTTCCGCTGCGGTATTTTGGGGGTGTTACAGCAATGCTTTTAACTTAGTTTGTTCTCCCACTTGAATCTGGATGGTTTATTGTTCAGGATACCCAATCCAAATGATGTGTGTTATGTACCAACCTAACTTCTACCAGTTTCTCGCTGTTGATGTGATAACTATTGTTGTAGATGAATTTGATTTATGTTAAATGATTAGTCCAATCATTTCTAGGGTCAATCACTCATGCTCTGAGCATACTTTCCTATGTTTGAATTGTTCTCTCGCTTTGACCATCGGTCTGAGGGTGATAGGTGATGTTCACTTCTAAATGGGTTTCTGAAGGAAATCTTGAAATGATTGCTTGAAGTCCAAGGTGAATCGGTTTCCTTAATAGGAAAAACTAAAATGGGTACATTAAACCTTTTTGACTAATTCCACAATGTTCGGTCCTTCGAACTTGGCGTTATCTGAAAGGGATAGAATATAGGTAATAATTTGATTCCTTGTGTTTTGTTCCAACGGATGGTAAGACATTTGTCCTTCTTTGTCTAGTGGGTTTGGTCTCCACTACTGAAGTTCGTGATTAATTTGTGATGTTCCTTCTAATTTCTTCATCACATATTCCAAATATTCTTTTTTGTCAAGTCACAAATCCTAAATGCATAAGCGATGTTGTAGGGAAATTTGTTCTGGAAGTTTGTCTCGCGATTGTGAGTTTTTGGTTGAAATCTTTTTCTGAATAAACGAATTTAGAAAATGGAGCAAATGATTTACTAAGTAATATTTTTCCTGATGATTCAAAATTTCAGTAGTTATGAAATAGAAAAAAAAATGTTTTCAAACATGTTGTGATTAAGACTGCTTACCAAAGTTTGATGTCTATGTATATTTCTCATTGTACAATAGTGTTGCTAAAGATTGACCAAAAAGGATCGTACTTGTTCAAAATAGGAATTTCAGAAATCATTTTTCCACAAGGTATGTGATTTATGTAAACGCATCAACTTTATTTAAAAGTGAAAACACTAACAAGGATAAAATGGTAGAATAGGAAATGTTCGCTTAAATGCATAGATGTCTAACATTTAGTTCCTGAGGTTGGATAATGCCTATTGGTGGTTATCAGGTATAACTACAAGCATAGGTATTTAGACTAACTTAAGTCCTGAAATATTTTATCGTTGTAATTGGCAAGACGAAGGTATCACTTGATGTTGTGTCGATGAATGTCTATTCTATTTTCCCATGTAGATGAGGAGATATGTTCTGGTTTGATCCCTTTCTTGATATGAAGGTGAGGTTATCTGAAATTTCTAGAGACATAATGCCTTAGAGGAATCTACATCGATATTCTTGATTCAAACAATTGTCCTTTGTGAAAATTTACTGCAAGTAAGTTTATGTATGGATGAGGCCATGTTTAAATGAAATGCTCTACAGTCTCAATTAGAAGCTTGGTTTATTTCTATTGTGTTGTCCTGCGGACATTTATATTGAGTTCAATCCTTTAGCTCAGTCTAGCTAGTATCTTTAAATGATAGAATTTGACAACTAAGTCAGAGATGATGATTCGGATGGTCTCGCAGTATCTTAGAATTTGTTGTTGAGTTATGAATTCTCTCACTATATACTTCTAGTCTTGGTTAGTAGTTCTGTAATCCTTTCGTTGCTTTTATTGTATAGAGGAATCCTGCATGTAATTGATATGGAAAGTCTCTCTTAGGGAAGTCAATGGGAAAATCCAACTTAATGGCTAAGTGGGTGACAGGTGGGGTAAGTATCCAGGGATAGTTCGGCAAAAGGGATGTTTATGGAAGAGTTCCTTTGTTTACAAAACTTTTAAATGAAGATTGTTATTAACAATCCTTTGAAAAGGTAATTATTTCCTTCATGACATAATCCTTCCTGAATTTTACATAGGTGATCAGGCTATGTACAATTGAGGACTAATGATCCGATATTAGATTTTGTCAAAATATCGTAACTTTTCTCAAAAGTTTTAGATGGTGTTCAACGCATTATTATTAAAAATGGTATCCTGATGTTTTCTTTTAAGTAACATGAAAATTGCCTCGCATAATAATAGTAAATACTTGGTGTAATGACAGAAAATCAATTTATAGGATGGTAATAAAATAGCTTACTTCAGAAATTTTTCTGTAAAACAGTTTCCCCATATGATAGTAAAATAGCTTGAATGGTGTATTGGATATATGGGTGAATCTTGTCGAATGGTAATAGTCTACTAATTCGTCAAAAACGAAATCAACCTAATCCCTGATAAGACAATGCTTAAATGTTGCGAAACGATTGAAGTCTGAGCAATTGGGATAGAAAATGGAGTAAACGAAGGTTATGATTATCACCTAGGTAACAAAGGATAGATACTACATTGGATAGATAAGTGCTTAATACAACTAGGTCATGTCATCGTACCAACGGTAAGTACAAAAGGAAAGATACAACCCTAAAGGCTCGAACTACGGTTTATATATTGAAACAAAGCTCCTCCTTCTGAAGCATTGTTGTTATCCTTGATGTTGCTAATATCCTGACGGTTCTCTTTCAACAGCTCACGCTATTCCTCGAGCGATTCAGTCTTGATTCCAAGTTCCTGATTTTCCTTGTTCCTTAGCTCTGGGCAGTCCTTCTTGAAATGCCCTAAGTTTCCACATTTGAAGCAACTCCCTGGGATCCTCTGATTTGTGAGTTTCCTACAGTCCTCAGTCTGATGACCCTGCTTCTTGCACACTCTACACGGTTCACTGCAATGATCTCGGTGATGTAGATTACACAGGTTGCAGTAAGGTAAATTTCCAGTATACCTTCTCTGTGTGCGGTTCTGCAGCAAAGGCTCTATTCACTTCTTGTCCTTTGGGTGATTGTTGAGCAGCATTGCAACCTAGATTGTGAACTATGAGTTCCTTTGCTTCGATCGCCATTTTGATAGCTTCAGACATGGTATCCGGTTCCCATGCGATGACCAACATACGAATTTCATTTGAGAGTCCCCCAATGTACCTTTCAAGTTTCTTGCTTTCCGGTTCATCCATTGTAGAACCTAGTCGTGTTAATTCATAAAAATGAGTAGTGTACTCGTCAACATCATTTCCTACCATGGTAAAGTTTAGTGTTTCATGTTCCTTTGCTCATAATTCATTTCCTATACAAAATGTTATACCCATCATCCTTCATAGTTTCTTCCAAGAGTGTGAGTAAGCAGCATCAACTCCCACCATCTTAATATGTTTGGTCCACCATTCCTGGGCATGATCCAGAAAAGTGCATGTGGTAAACTTAACCTTGTCTTCCTTATGACAGTCGCCACATAAAAATATTGTTTCTATTTCTTCGAACCATTTGAGAAATTCCTTTGTGTTTCTAGTTCCGCTAAAGGAGGGAGGATTGCACCCCATAAATTCCACGTGAGTAAGTTCCTTAGTGAGGGTGGTGGCTATGTTCTTGGCAATGACTTGTCCAACAGCAGCTTGCGTCATGCTTGGAGTGGTTTGCTTAAATCTCTCTTCATCAAATCATAAGAGACCATGAGAATATATAGTTAATCAAAGTCATCATATTCACAACACATGAATATAATACATGAAAATTTCGGTCTACGTGAACCGATATCACAAATATCACAACCATTCACAACCATTCCTTACATAGTAGAGTCACGCTTGATATATTTGTTTGTACAACAATCAAAAGACAACAAGTTCTTTAGACTATGTCCCACACCTTCTGTGGCTAGGCTAATAGTAAAAACTAGTGAGGATATAAGTCTGGTCTAGGGACTTCCTGGTGTCCCTCTGTGTGAAATCAGGTTTGTGGCATCATGAGGTCGAGATAGTCCTGAAGTGGTGTCTGAAGTTGTGCATCGATCAAACCTTAGATAATGTAGGTTCTGAACCATTCCTAAAGAATCTGCGGATGTTCCTGTTGAGTCCGTGATATTGGTATTATCTACTAGGTGTTATCTAGTTCATGGCAAGTGGGAATGGAAAAGGAAAATGACAATGATGGTACTAGTGAATGGAATACTACCCTCTTTCGCGCTACCTCGCGACATCTAAGAGGTAAAACTGAAGTACGCACTGTAGGATGACCAATAGTGTAATAATTAACTGATGGTGGTGGTAGTACCTGAGTAGTGAGTGCTCTACTAGTGATGGAAAGAAACATACTATCTTCCTTGCAATAAACATCCTAATAAGTCCATTAAGATTAAGTCTGAATACTCTACCAAAAGGCATTCTATGTATGGGCTGAATGATTGGAAAACCCTGTTCCTATGGCAAATCAATAGTGCTAATGGTGTTGTAAGTGCAACTGGTGGTATAATGGTAGTGGAAGATGACAAGGCATCTTCAATGTCGGAATCCGATAAAAGGATGTCAGGGTGAGCATCTGAAGGCATGTCACTTGTGAACCAGGATGATAAAATGATATATATATACGAATATAAGTATAAATAACTCGCACAGGGTATGCATGAAACAACATGTATCATGAATATGCACTTATGATGAAATGATGAGATGCTATGATGATGTGGTTATAGTCTAGGGTCCAAGATACATCCTAGTTCGCTATAACCTTAGCTCTGATGCCAATCTGTCACACCCCCAATTTACCTGACTTGCAGCGGAATGGAATACCTGGGGGTGTCTGTCATAGCACCACAGTTACAGTTACATTGAACGACCTAAAGTGTCGTTTGGAACATACTTCGTTTGATCGTTGAAATAATTCAGAGTTTACAAAATGAGGTCCCCAAAAGGTGTTGCATGTTTATGAAAAACAAGACATACTAGATCAAACGTCTACATAAGTGCATGAAATATTGGTGTGACGCGTCGACTCCGCGACTCCATGAAGGTCCAAAATGCATGTCACATGAGCTACCTTAATAACCTGAAATACATTGCTAAAACGTCAACACGAATGTTGGTGAATTCCATAGGTTTGTAAAATGTAATGTTGTACGACCACCACAAGTACAATGTGCATAACAAAAGTTATGTAAAATTGTACAATAGACCTTAAGCTCATGACCCCGAAGCTATGACTGTTGAAATTATATGCCCCTCCGAATGTTTTACCAGAACACTCCCAAATGTGTCAAAATGAAATGCATCCGCTTACTGTTGGTAATCACTACCACGGATGGAGGCGTCACCCTCGATAGATCTATCCACTCACTCTCGCTTAATCGGCAAATTAACGGTCCATGATAATAAACAGGGGACTTTAACTGGATGGTAAGGCAACTTAAGCAATGTACATATGTTTTGGTACTTGGGCTCGTACTAAAATGATTGATGCAATGTATTCCCCCGTGGGATTTGAAATCAAAATATTGAATTGAAAATGGGGCAATGAAAACTCACCTTATGTGATGGTACCATGAACATGTAATGAGCTGAAAAACAAGGCTCGCACACTAGCCGCAACCTAATGTGAATGATGAACGATCTACTTTAGATCATGAAATGATGTTATGAATGTCCATGCACATGTTTCCTATACCACTCTACTCTTTGAAAAATACTTGTTGTTATCAAAAATATACATTTTCCAACACTTAGGAAATTATTGCTACTAGAAAATAAACTAGTTGAAATGTATATATATATATATATATAAATATATATCGTATGTATCAATGTTAGTGTTGAAATCCTCGGTTTGAAATCCTTGAAATAACGCCTTGTAGTGATAAAAATATACTTGTAATCACTAATACTTCATTAGTTATGAATTTGGGTACTTGGTATTATTTCTAGAAATCTAGAGTTACTACGTAGTTTTAATGTTATTATTTTCAAAAGCTGTCAATATAACATGTGTTTCGCCGATATTGAAACGTGAATATCTTTGTCGTTATAAGTCCGTTTTACTTGTTCTTTATATCCACGGTTACGTCTTAGTATGTAGTAATATATTTTGGAAAGCTTGGCTCCTCCGGGTTATGTCTAAAGTCTCTTTTTGTCTGACGAAAAACGTCCAACAGCATGTATTTTCAGAAAATATACTTTTCGTCAATAAACTTGCAAAAATCATAACTTCTTCGTTATAAACTCTTTTTAATCCGTTCTTTCGCCTACGGATTCGCTTTTGAAAGTATTTTCTAAAAATTTTGCCAAAGTTCCCTTTATGTTTACTGATTTTCCTGGGTTTACCAAAATGGGACAGAATGTATAAATACTTGTTACAAACCCATTTTTCATGTTCAAAACTAGTTCCTACTTCAACCAAATCTCTTGCAAACACCACAAATCTATACTAATCCTACCATACACCTTCTTAGGGTGCCATGGGTTCCTAATCACTAGTAATCATGTTAATTTTACAAAGGAACACCTAAATCAAAATCTAGGGTTTGTATGTTCAAAAAGTTAACAAAAATAATGTGGTATAGCTAACTTGTACATGAAATTAAGCATGAAAACCATAAGATACATGTGTTAATTAGATGAAAACATGAAAATAAATTTGATAACTCACTTTGAAATAATAGGTGATTAGATGATGAGAAACCTTGTGTTACTTGTGTTTTTGTTGTAAGATTCTTGATTAGAATGATGAAATGAACAACTTTGTAGCTTTGTACTTGGAAAAATAATGGATTTTGGTTATGGATTGAAGTTGGGTCGTGGGTTTGGAGAAGAGAAAGGGGAGGATGAAAACTTTTTGGATCTTGAACTTGTGATGTTATGATTTTGGTTTTTGGTATTGATATAACATTAGAGGTTTATTACTAAAGTAATAAGAGTTAAATGCATAAGGTTAAAATAATACTTGTGGTATTTAGGGGTGGTCTTGTGGCCGGTTTTCAATGTGAAAAGGAGATGCAAAGTCAGTTTTGATCACTTAGAAAATGTAGTGTATTATTAGCTGTAGTTTAGTGTAAGTATTAGTTATAATCGGGTACCGGGTTTGCTAGAAATAAATGTTAACGAAGTTATCCGGGACAAAATAAAGTCATAAGAATGATAAAAATATGTTGGGTACAAGGACTGAGTGTTCGGGTGATTATTGTTTAGTTTTCACGAAAACCGTTTTGTTTATTAACCAGGTGTTAACGTTTATTTATAAATAATTATAAGGAAAACGTTAAATGTATCAAATATATAAATTTGAAAATTCTAAGAGTGGTATAACATGAAGATGTTGTTATGATGATATGCAGACTGTCTCTAGTCCGTATGCAGTGTCCTTACTGATAATGAAATGAATTCGCACCTAAACCCATACGGTTACCCGAATTTTAATACCCGTAAACTAAATTTACGATGAAATGTGTAATGCAAGTGAATAGTGAAAATTTTTTCCGGAAATGAATAGTGTTCGGTGAATAGTAAAATTTTCAAATGTTTCTCAGAATATCAAATTGACCTCGAAAATGATGAATAGTAAAACGATGAATAGTGTTTTCCTAAAGTTTGGGAAATGACCTGCAATGACCTGAAATGGTGAGTTGTGACACCGGGACTCTTCAAACCCGGCGGGTTGACCCAGTTTAATTTGACCCATTTTTGACCCAACCTAGCAAGTTGACTAGGTTTAAATTGACTCATTTTTCACGCGGAACGGTTCAACCGGTTGAACCACCCGGGTCGAACCGGGTTTCAAAATATTATGTTTAATTCCTAAATCTTCAAACTTTTATTATTTTTGGTTTATAACCTATAAATTTTTTTTATCAATAAACTATCTATCACTATAAAAAATCTCGTTGGTATGCACGGGTACTCGTCTAATATAAATTAAATTAGATTTCCCTCTCACATTTTCAGTTGTCCCGCTCTAAGTTTTCTCCAAAAATCAAAATTATCCCCTCCATCCAAAAATTTGAAAACCAAACAAAATAAACCACCATCATAATCCCCAAATCAATTCCCCATTAGATTTCCATCTCACATTTTCAGTTGTCCCGCTCTAAGTTTTCTCAAAAAATCAAATTATCCCTCCATACATCAATTTGAAAACCAAAAAAAATAAACCACAAGCATAATCCCCAAATCAATTCCCCCCACAACAGAACCAATTATCCCCCAAATCAGTAAATCCATAAAAAACTACACACCTTTACTAAATTATTCCACATATTGCCGGTTTACAAACTTACAACACCAGGAAAAAACACTAGTCTTGAATCTAATTATTTTTTTTTTTTATCATCAAAGATCATACATAAAGATGATTAAATACACCTCACAAAAATACCGGATCTGGGAGAAACCAAACACACGCCACTAAGGTTTGAGTTTTATTGGTATGATTTATCTTTTGATTTTGTTCCTTTTTTGGGGTTTTTAATCTCGTTGATTTTGGGGGTTTTAATTAACTGTTATGTTTTCTTGAAATTAGGGTTCAATTCGTTTCATCCTTTAAGAAAGAATCATTAATGGAATGCGCTACCTGAAGCTCGGGGTATATGCTAACTCGGCGGATTGATACCAGTGGTGCTCGAAGTGAAACAATCATTATCATTAACGGAATGCGCTACCTAAAGATACAACATATTAATTTTTGGTTAGTTGTTTTATTTGTTAAAGAAAAGTATATAGTAATACTGTGAATACCTTTGGGCAGGTCACGACAGATGGTGGTCTAAATGCTTCAATTCGGCTTCCTTTGTGGCAAAAGCAAATCCTCTAAATCGTGCTCCCCATAAATGAAAGAGTGAACTTCACCATGCACTTTGAAATATGTTTTCAAACATTTTAGCACCACTTGAAGATGGTGGAAGCAGTTGCACGCATAAAAGTGCAACTCATGTATTGGACAGATAAATATAGCAAACATATAGCTGTAAGTAAATGACCGTATCTTTTTATAATATAGAGTTTGCACTACTTCTTTGCATTACCTTACATTGTTCTTCTCGTATATTGAAATTATAACGTTTGCTTCTTGTTTCACCATGTTAGGTTGCTTATGATTTGGTGACTTTGCTTCTCTGTCTTGGTGATCCTGTCGTATTTCTCAATAATTTTGATCCTCATATGGAGCAACTGTACAAGCATCTTCGGGTATTAATTAGTTTAACTCGTTCTCTAGAGATACATTTGAACGGCACTATTTACAACATTGTTTTGACCTTTTTCTATCATTGTGCTTCATTGGTAGCTCATGACATTGGCCATTATGTTTGATTGGCTCCAAACGGTCAACCTAAATTGACCAATGTGAATGGTCAACAAGGTCAGACTGCCTAGAGTCAATGCTCCGTGGAATACAGTGTTTTCCCCGGGTCGTTATGTCCCGACGAGGTGTGATGTTATAAAAATGGGTTTGTGATCGGGTGAATTTGAATGGGAAGTAACCAGATAATGATTTGAAATTGTTTTACACTACTAGAATGATTAGGAATAACAGTATTAACAATTACGAGAAACAGATGTGTACAAATGTAAATCAAATTAAAATCAGACACGATTGCGTGCTGAGAAAAAGGTGAGTTTTAAGCAAATATAAACTACAGGGGGTAAAAATGAAACTTTTACAAAATTAATTTTAAAAGAAAATTTAATTAAAAAGAAATTTTTTTTTTTTGATTATTTTATCATTTATTATTAATTAAAACTATTTAATTACTTATTATTAATATTTAACTTATACTAAATATAATATAATATTAAATAAAAAGTAAGAAAATGAAAATTTATTTTTAAAACTTCTAAAATAACTTAAAAATTGTATAAAAACTTAAAAATATGTCTTTTTGTCTGATTTTCTAATTAATTAAATACTAATTATATTAATTAAACTAATTTAAATTTCTAATTATACTAACAATGACTTAGAAATTTAAGAAATATTTTATAAAACTAATTAACCATCATAGGAATCCTAAAAAATTATAAAAAGTTTCTAAAAATTATATTTAGACTATTTTACTAATTATTTACCTATTTATTAATTAATATCTAATTTAAATAAATTAATTAAGAAAATTAGAAAATGAACAGTAGAAATTCTATAAAAATTCCTAAAATTATTTTATAACATATAAAAGCTAGAAAAAATATAAAAACTAGGTAATACTTTATAAAAACTAATTATGCTATTTAATACTTAAATATTAATTAATAATTAATAAAGCTAAATTTAAATCTAATAAGTACTAAATGACAAGATAAAATTCTGGAAAAATTACTAAAAATACTTTAACTTAAAATAAAATTAAGAAAAATATGAAAATTCAAATTACTTAATGAAAATCTAAAACGGAAAATTAAAAAGATAATTAATATTAAATAGAAACTATCACTTAATTTTAAATTGGTTTTCTTCTGGATTTTCTTTTGGAACACTATTTCATACTTAAAAACAAAGAACTTTTGTGAAAACACCTTTTCCCAAACTTAAAAATAAGCAAAATGGACACAATAAGCAAAACAGTTGACTTTTGATGGAAATCAGCCCTTGTGGGGTCTACAGGGGTGGATTTTGGTTCTAATAAGTAAAGTGGATTGATAAGAAGCCAAAACAACTAAAGGGTACCACTGATAAGCCAAAAAGCACTCAAATAAGCATTTAGTTCCTTGGCTTCACACAGAAAATGGGACAGAGGTTGTGCTGATCTAGGGGGCCCACAAGGGTGTTTAAGCTCAATAGCTTGGTACCACTAGAAAGGTGGCTAGCTTGTAAGTCCAAAGAACCAAGGGGGAGATTGTGGGGCCCACTAAGGTGGCTTGTGGGACCCACCAAAGTGAGGGAAGTGAGGTGTTTTGCTGTGCAGCAGGGGCCTGCAGCCCTGTTTGGAGGGTTGTGGGGCCCACAAAAAAAATTGCAAAAATAAAATGACAATGGGACTTTGAAGTTTAGCTGGGGTAGTTGCAAGTTGTGAAAGTTTCAAGTCGTAATACCTAACACAAAATTCAAAATAATTCCTGGAAAATTTGACTTTTCTGCCAATGGGGAAATTTGGACTTTTGAAGAAAACATGAAAAGTTGACTAAATTGAGTTTAGATCCTAATTTACTGATTGCTTATGTTATATTAAGCTACAAGTAAGCTATATTAGGCTACAATATCTGATTATGAGTTGAAATGGTGAGATTTTGAACAAAAACTCCTAACAGTGAATAAATTAGAACAATTAAACCAAGGTTTTGACTTTTAGATGAACATGTACTGGATTTTATGGTTTGAATGAACTATATGGACCTACTATGACTTGTTGCAACTACTAACATTAACTAAAACACACAAAGACTCCTTAAACCAAACACTCCTTTAATAAACAAATTTTATGATTTATGACACAAATGATTACTAGGGGTTATGAGTGTAACACCCTAACCCGAAAAGGGTAAATGTATCACAATAAATGGTGTCACATCAGAAACGTTCAATAACAAAAGCAACGGAAGTCTTACATACATAACCAAAAGAAATAAGTCAACATGACTTATCAATACAAAAGTTCCCAAATGAAAGTAACCAACAAGAGTACATAAATAATCCAAAATCAAATGATAAGTATCAAATGTCCAAGCTAAGAAGTCTAAGGGTAAGTCCACACATCGCTCTCAATCCCCAAAGCTAAACCCCCGCTCCTAGCTTAGATACCTGCCGCAGGAAAAGGAAAGTGCGGTTGAGCTTAAAAAGCCCAGTGAATAGATATATATAAACAGAAGTAAATGATAACGAACGAACAAAGATATAATGTAAGGTGCATTGGTGAAAGCATAAGGTATAATCAAGGATAACAAAGTATGAGCTAATCTGATATCAAATCAAAGTATAATGTAAATCAGTAATCAATCAAAGTGTAAGGAAAGTCAGTTATCAAATCCCGAGCCCTAACAAATCATATCACATATCATGGCAACCATAATGGAGGGGAGACCCATGTAACACCCCCAATTCATGGATGCAGCGGAATTCAAACTGGGTGTTACTCGACGGTACAATAGTCACAATAATAGAAAACGAACTCCAATTGAGTCGTTTTAAAAGATTTATCATTCAAATTGTATAAATATCAGAGATTTACAAAATGAGGTCCCAAATGGTTCCATGTTTACAATGTATAATAAATGTGTTTTTGAATGATAATAAAATTTATAGCCCTTTTGAGTATCCGTGCCCTTCCGTGCCATCCTTGATCGTCATGAACCTGAAATACATGCTTGAGAGGTCAACACAAAGGTTGAGTGATATTCATAGAGTTTGTTTAATGTTTGAACACAATGTGTTGGTAGTAAATCGTTGAACACAATAATCGTAGTGTTTGTAGTTAAATCGTTTGAACACAATAATCGTAGTGTTTGTAGTTAAATCGTTTGAACACAATAATCGTAGTGTGAGCTATAGACTCACACTCATAGTTTGGAAAACAAAACATGTAGGCTACGTTGTTATATGCCCGGAAAGGTTATTAATTCACTAAGCTTATGACACCAAAACGTTAACGTGTACCAATATCGATCGGCAGATTTATCCCGGTAGGTACTTTGCCGTCATACCTAATGTCTCAAATATTAATGCATTTGTTTGAACTTAGTCAAAACAAATGGGATTCGTCAATCCCAATAGGCCTATTCACATTATTCGCGCTCACTTGCAAGTAACCCTCGCAAGTGATTAAATGGTTCATAATAAGGGATCTTGGTTTGGCAAGGATGTTACTTAGTGATAATAAAACATGGTCGAATAGCATACAGTAGAAAGCATTGTGTTCGAGTAGAAAAATAATAGCATGTATTTCCCCCAAGGGTTTGTAAAACATTGAAGTAATGTAAAGTGGGGCTATGAACTCACCTTAAGTAAGATAGCAAGTAATGAATGTAACGGTTGAATCGTGAAGGTTTCTACGAGCAACCTATAATAGAATGTTTCGACTTAGGATTTGAGTAATGAATATGAAGTAGTGCCTATATATATATCTTGCATTTAGTCCATGATGTGGTATGATGTATATTGTAAGTCTTTGAAAGAAAAGATTCATGAAACATGTATGTTTTGTATATCGTTTACTACCGTTCGGGCCGACATAATTCAGAAGTCATGTTAGTAAGCGTTCGAGGAGCCAGGACACTTTAACTCGTAAATCCACAACTCATCTCGACGGCTTACATAATGAACTCCTCACATGAGGCTCCCTACTATTGTAGTAGTTGATGAAATATATAGATATAAGTTTTGATCCGAAAGGTTACATGTCCGATATTTGAATAAACTTAGGAAAGTTTATTAGTACATGAAGATTGTTATTAGGGTTAGTTTCATAAGTTTTGTATGACCATTTTTCTTTGTAATATCTCATGGTTCCTTTTAAGTGAAGTAGATCCAAATTGCTTGTTCAAGTTATCGCCAATTCTTTGTTTCATGTTTATGCCTAAGTAAGCTTACATGGTCATTTCGTCATGGCCTTGCCATGACCTTTGGTCATTGTTCCATGGTCTTGAGACTCAACCTTGGCTCTAGCCATGGTTGTGGTCTTGATTCTAGGTCATAAGACCCCTTTGGTCTTCATAAACCATAACTTATATGTAATGACTTTGGTCTAAAAATGGGCTGTTAAGAATTTGCAGAATTTATCACTCAAAATGCATTTTCAGGGCTCGAGCTTCTTTATGCCTGAACGAAAACGTCGTTCCGGACAACTTTCGTGTTTTAACTTTTTGATGAATCGGACCAGAAGTGGGACTTTCAAAATCAAAATTTGATCAGAATGCTATTTAGGCAGTTTTGCCGGAAATCTTTGGTAACTTCAAATGGGCGTAACTTTTGACTCGTATACTCGTTTTGGGTGGTTCAAGTTGCTACGGTTTCCTTGTTAAGTCCTCTACTATAATATGTAATGATCAAATATCATATTTTTACCATTTTGGTCGTGGTTCTCCAAGAAAGTCACTAGTTTACTTGTTTGAATAACATAAGTTACATATATGTATCAATACTTGTTTTACTCACTTTTATACATCAGGGACATGAATACAAGACATAATATAGCATGAATAATATGTAAATAACATGAATATGATTATTTAACAAGAATCATGCTAGGGTTTGGCTTACAACTTTTGCCTTTCTAATAAAGAAAGGAAGTAACAAGTAAGGAAATGGACTTTGATAGACTTGCTTCAACCCTTTTTCACTTCATGCAACCTTTCTACCCTTGGTATTTTTGAAAGAGATGTAATGAAAGTTGAGGTGAATTGAGTTGATTTAAACTCAAGAGAAATCACCAAGTATTCTAGGGTTTGGAAGATTTTTGGTAACTTATGATCAAACTAGGGTTTCTACTTGAAGAAGCACTTGAACCTTGAAAGAAATTAGAAGGAAATGAAGCTAAGTGTGAGTGGTTATGGTGTTGGAGGTGCACAGCATCAAATGGGAGGGGGGGGGGCTTTTATAGGTCTTTGAGGAGGTTACAAAGTTGAACTAGTCAACCCTTGATCACCAAGTTTAACACTTGTATGCAATCTAAGGCACAAGGAAGGAGATCAAGCCACCCAAGGGGTGACTCCCCCCCTCTAAGTTGGTTTGGAGTGGATAGGAAGGGATGAGTTGGTCTTGGATGATATTATCCAAGTATTGGATGAGTTTTGACTCCGGGAAATGCCAATCGTAAATGATTAAGCCTCAAAACGTAAAACCGGGTGTCGTAAAATTATGGAATTTGAAAGTATTGTTAAACATGTCCATATAGTCCATAATAGAATATAAAATGAGTGGTAGGTTCTATCGGGTGCTAAAACCCTGCTAAAAACTGGAAACACGGGTCTAAAACGCGTAATTCGCGTAAAACGCTGAACTGGAAAACGTAAAATTCCAAAACTTTTGGAATTGTCATAAAATGATAGAAAATCATATTTCTATTGTTTATTATGTTTTATGGATATATCGGGATGCTGGAAGGACGTTTAAACCTAAAAGTAAATCTCGGACACAGCTTTGTGATTTTTGCAGAAATGATCCGACGAGCGTCAAACTCTCGGATTATCGTTAAAATAGTTTAACTTACGAGAATATGAAATAAAAATTTCTGAGATGAATAGTAAAAAGTGAATAGTAAAATGTGAATAGTGAAATTTTCGGGAATAAAAGTTAACCTGAAATTGCGAATTGTTACAGTCTCTACCCCTTACGGGGAACTTCGTCCCGAAGTTCTATGTCTGTTATATGTTGGAGTGGTGTCGATGAAAAGGTGTGGTTACTTATGAGGACTAGAGTCTGGAATTACCAGTGATATAATTGATTTGTCTCAGAATACGGTGTGTCAATAGAAATTGATAACCTAGTTGAATATCAATAGAGATTCATATAATAATCGAATATCAAAGGAAATTGATATAGCAGTCGGATATTATTAGGAACTGATATAGTAGTTGAATATCAAATAGAACTTGATATAGTTGTCAAGTATCAATAGCAATTGATATAAGAATCGAATCATGGAATAAGCGTTGAACATGTGGTTGGACCAAGTCCTGTTTGAACTGTACGGCTGCCCATGCATATGGCTACATGGCTTCATAATGAGTTCGGTATGACTGCCCATGCATATGGCTACATGGCTTCGCAATGAGTTTGTTACGAATGCACATGCATATGGTTACATGGCCTCGCAATGAGTTTGTTTGTTATTGCACTATCATTATGAAAACCAAAATGTAAACCTCGTACTAATGGAAATTGGGATAGTCGTTGCAATCATAGCCAAGTAGGTAATCTGTTGTTGTATCTAGTGTTTATTGACTTCATACTTATGTTATTTCGGATATAAATAAGCCCACTTGTGTCACCCCCCAAAATCGGGTCCAGCGGAAGCATACGTGTAGCTGGGGTGTAACTCAATCGGTAACACAACACAAGTATAAAAATGGTTTTCACTTTAATTATTTAGAATAAAATCGTTTAATCAAAATGTTGAATTTACATCGTTAAAAGTAGTGCGGAAGTAGGCCCTTAAAATGGTTTAAAACGGTCCCCATATAAATAATCAGAGTCTTCTATGACCATGCCATGCCCTGCCAAAACCTCCTGTAGCGTGCCATTGGTTAAAACCTGAAAATACATGCTAAAGTGTCAACACGAGGTTGGTGAGTTCATAGAGTTTGTTTAACAAATAAAGTATATAGAAAAATGGTCGCACAGCAAAGGCATCGTAAATCCACTCAGTTGCAAGTCTCGCCATAAGAGACTTGTAACCTGTGTGTTTACAACCCACTGCTAAAATAGTTTAAGTCTAGTAGTCAAACACCCGTGGTCAATAATAAGTCAAGGCCGCTCCGAACAAGGGAGACTTTATAATGTTGCTCCGAACATGGGAGACTTGAAGTCACTCCACCACCTAGGCGAGATTTATTAGTCACTTTACCGACTTGGCAAAGATTTATTAGTCACTCCACCATGGCGAGATTTATTAAGGATGCTATGAACATGAGAGACTTTATAACGTTGCTCCGAACAAGGGAGACTTTACAGCGTTGCTCCGAACAAGGGAGACTTTAAGTCTTAGAGCATACAGTACAATAAGTCCAAAAGTTTAAGTCAAGTTCAAAATAAAGTTCAAGTCAAAACCATGTTTAAAGAGTCAAGTAATAGTTCAAGTAAAAACGAGCATGTATTCTCCCCCAAAAGTTGACAAAACAATTTAAAGAGTAGGGGCTATGACTCACCTGGTACGATAGTTACGAAGACAAAAGTGATTACACAGAAATGAGGTTCGATCTCTAACCGCGACCTATAATGAACGAATGATACGATCTACTTAAATTATGAGGGGATGCGATGAATGTACATGCACATGAAGCCTATACCACTCGTAGTTTGAAAATAAGCATTGGCGTTGATTTATAGTGTTTCCATAACTTAAGAGAATATGTGCTATTAGAAGTTGTCAAATATATATATAGTTCGCCTAGTTTCAAAAGTGTATATCTTGGTCGTTTTAAGCTCATTTTACTCGTTCTTTATATCCACGGATTCGTTTTAGTATATACTAATATATTTTTGATAGCTCGGCACCTCTAGGTTACGTCTAACGCCTCTATTTGTCCAACGAAAAATGTCAAACAGCGTGCAGTTTTTTCAGAAAATATAGTTTTCGTCGTTAAACTCGTTTTTGGCGTATCTCCTTCGTTATTAACTCGTTTTTATCCCCGTTTTCGGCCATAGTTCCGTCTCGGAATGTATTTTCTAAATCTTTGGTCGAAAATTACCCACCACCTACTGATTTTCCCACGATTTCAAAACAAGGACAGTAGGTTTATATGAAGTTTCAAAAACCATTTCTAATGTTCCAAACTAGTTTCTAATCCAACCAAACCACTTTCAATCACCACAAATCTAGTCTAATCTTACCATACACCTTTTTAGGGTGCCATGGGTTCCTAAACATCATATATCAAGTGGATCTAACAAGGATCTAACTATAATCCATTTCTAGAGTTTCAAAGTTATAAAAAGTATAAATAGAGTGGTATAAACTAACATATGCATATGGATCTTGAATAAACAACATGATACTAGAAAAATGAAGGTATGGAAAGATCAACAAGTGATCTTGAAGCTTACTTGATGATTGGATGAGTTTTGAAGATGATTATGTAAAGAACCTAGGGTTTTATCACAAAACCCTAACAAGGAAAACATATGAGACCCAAATAACACTTGATCTTCAAAAATCCATCGTTTCTTCTTTGTTCCTTGTTCTTGGCCAATCCACACAAGAGGAGAGAAAAGAGATGAGAAGTTTTGTGGTGACTTTGTGAAAATGAGATGAAAATGAGATAAAAGGTTACTTGTATGAAAGTCTTGGTGCATTAAATGGGTAGATTTTCAATAATGGAGTTAGTGAACAAAATATCAAAGATGTAAGATACATCATGGGCTAGGGGGGGGGGGGCGGCATTATGGAGGGGGGGGGGGGGTTGGAGTGTAAGACTTTTGTGACTTTGTATTATTTTGTGTAGATTTGTAGTTTTTAAAATGTACCGGGTACCGGGTTAACTAAAAATAAATTTTAACAGAGTTAACCGGGTCATAATAAAGTTATAAAAATTATAAAAATAGGTTGGTATAAATATTGGGTGTTCGGGTGATCATTGTTTAGTTTTTACGAAAACCGTCGTAAATAAATTAGGCGTACGATATAAATTAAATAAATTTCCAAAACACCGGGTAAATTAATAATATAATTTTTATATTATTATTATGAGTATAAAAATGTGTTAGGACCATAGTTGGGATTGTCGGATCAATTATTTAAAATAATAGCTCATAAGATAACGTTTTATTAAGTTGATAATCGTACGTTTACAAAAATGACGCAACCCACGTATAAATGACAAATTTTCTCCGGAGGTGAATAGTGTTTTATGAATAGTAAAATTTTAAAACGCTTCTCAGAATATCAAACTGGCCTAAAAAATGATGAATAGTAAAATGATGAATAGTGATCGGTGAATAGTAAATGATGAATAGTAAACGTGAAAGTTCGGGAAAAGACCAAATTTTACGAGTTGTGACAGTCTCTACCCCTTAAGGGAACTTCGTCCCGAAGTTCAGTTAACGTTGGTCTCTGAAGTGTTATAAAGGTGAAGATTCATGAAATGACAAGTTGACGTGCTTCCAGGCGGCGATTTACGAGGTGATGAAAAGTATAAGCGTTCTGACAACGAGGGCATACACACACATAAATGAAGTATTTGGAAGTTGAGTAGAGGATTCAATACGGACAAAATTTTATTATAGCCATTCTCAGTGTTGCAAAATTCATTTCTGAGTCGGATATAGGTAGTCAGCCTATGTCCCACTATCCCGGGTTGAATATAGGTGACTAGTCTATATTCCAACGAGGTTCCATGAATTTTGAAATACTCAGCTCAGTTATACTAAGACTATGTCCTTCACAAAGACCAAGACGTTCAGAAAGACTAAGGCAGGTGACCAAACTCGAGGTCAAATGATGAAACTATGCAAGGAAAAACATAACGCGTTGACATATATGATACGTGAACATGCTTATATGAAAGACAATGATAGAAATCAACTAGAATAGATGAACATAATATACAAGATAATGAGACACAAATCTCATCATCTAAGTCAGCAACAAACCACAAGTGAGGCTTCAGCTTGGCAGGCAGGCACGTGACGGTCATAGGGTTAAGTTTTTCGTAAAAGTAGCTATAGTCTAGGTTTTAAAAACACTTAGTTCGCTATATCCAAAGCTCTGATACCAATCTGTCACACCCCCAAAATCGGGTCCAGCGGAAGCATACGTGTAGCTGGGGTGTAACTCAATCGGTAACACAACACAAGTATAAAAATGGTTTTCACTTTAATTATTTAGAATAAAATCGTTTAATCAAAATGTTGAATTTACATCGTTAAAAGTAGTGCGGAAGTAGGCCCTTAAAATGGTTTAAAACGGTCCCCATATAAATAATCAGAGTCTTCTATGACCATGCCATGCCCTGCCAAAACCTCCTGTAGCGTGCCATTGGTTAAAACCTGAAAATACATGCTAAAGTGTCAACACGAGGTTGGTGAGTTCATAGAGTTTGTTTAACAAATAAAGTATATAGAAAAATGGTCGCACAGCAAAGGCATCGTAAATCCACTCAGTTGCAAGTCCCGCCATAAGAGACTTGTAACCTGTGTGTTTACAACCCACTGCTAAAATAGTTTAAGTCTAGTAGTCAAACACCCGTGGTCAATAATAAGTCAAGGCCGCTCCGAACAAGGGAGACTTTATAATGTTGCTCCGAACATGGGAGACTTGAAGTCACTCCACCACCTAGGCGAGATTTATTAGTCACTTTACCGACTTGGCAAAGATTTATTAGTCACTCCACCATGGCGAGATTTATTAAGGATGCTCTGAACATGAGAGACTTTATAACGTTGCTCCGAACAAGGGAGACTTTATAGCGTTGCTCCGAACAAGGGAGACTTTAAGTCTTAGAACATACAGTACAATAAGTCCAAAAGTTTAAGTCAAGTTCAAAAGGTCAAGACAAGTCATAAGTTCATAATAAAGTTCAAGTCAAAACCATGTTTAAAGAGTCAAGTAATAGTTCAAGTAAAAACGAGCATGTATTCTCCCCCAAAAGTTGACAAAACAATTTAAAGAGTAGGGGCTATGACTCACCTGGTACGATAGTTACGAAGACAAAAGTGATTACACAGAAATGAGGTTCGATCTCTAACCGCGACCTATAATGAACGAATGATACGATCTACTTAAATTATGAGGGGATGCGATGAATGTACATGCACATGAAGCCTATACCACTCGTAGTTTGAAAATAAGCGTTGGCGTTGATTTATAGTGTTTCCATAACTTAAGAGAATATGTGCTATTAGAAGTTGTCAAATATATATATAGTTCGCCTAGTTTCAAAAGTGTATATCTTGGTCGTTTTAAGCTCATTTTACTCGTTCTTTATATCCACGGATTCGTTTTAGTATATACTAATATATTTTTGATAGCTCGGCACCTCTAGGTTACGTCTAACGCCTCTATTTGTCCAACGAAAAATGTCAAACAGCATGCAGTTTTCAGAAAATATAGTTTTCGTCGTTAAACTCGTTTTTGGCGTATCTCCTTCGTTATTAACTCGTTTTTATCCCCGTTTTCGGCCATAGTTCCGTCTCGGAATGTATTTTCTAAATCTTTGGTCGAAAATTACCCACCACCTACTGATTTTCCCACGATTTCAAAACAAGGACAGTAGGTTTATATGAAGTTTCAAAAACCATTTCTAATGTTCCAAACTAGTTTCTAATCCAACCAAACCACTTTCAATCACCACAAATCTAGTCTAATCTTACCATACACCTTTTTAGGGTGCCATGGGTTCCTAAACATCATATATCAAGTGGATCTAACAAGGATCTAACTATAATCCATTTCTAGAGTTTCAAAGTTATAAAAAGTATAAATAGAGTGGTATAAACTAACATATGCATATGGATCTTGAATAAACAACATGATACTAGAAAAATGAAGGTATGGAAAGATCAACAAGTGATCTTGAAGCTTACTTGATGATTGGATGAGTTTTGAAGATGATTATGTAAAGAACCTAGGGTTTTATCACAAAACCCTAACAAGGAAAACATATGAGACCCAAATAACACTTGATCTTAAAAAATCCATCGTTTCTTCTTTGTTCCTTGTTCTTGGCCAATCCACACAAGAGGAGAGAAAAGAGATGAGAAATTTTGTGGTGACTTTGTGAAAATGAGATGAAAATGAGATAAAAGGTTACTTGTATGAAAGTCTTGGTGCATTAAATGGGTAGATTTTCAATAATGGAGTTAGTGAACAAAATATCAAAGATGTAAGATACATCATGGGCTAGGGGGGGGGGGGCGGCATTATGGAGGGGGGGGGGGGTTGGAGTGTAAGACTTTTGTGACTTTGTATTATTTTGTGTAGATTTGTAGTTTTTAAAATGTACCGGGTACCGGGTTAACTAAAAATAAATTTTAACAGAGTTAACCGGGTCATAATAAAGTTATAAAAATTATAAAAATAGGTTGGGTATAAATATTGGGTGTTCGGGTGATCATTGTTTAGTTTTTACGAAAACCGTCGTAAATAAATTGGGCGTACGATATAAATTAAATAAATTTCCAAAACACCGGGTAAATTAATAATATAATTTTTATATTATTATTATGAGTATAAAAATGTGTTAGGACCATAGTTGGGATTGTCGGATCAATTATTTAAAATAATAGCTCATAAGATAACGTTTTATTAAGTTGATAATCGTACGTTTACAAAAATGACGCAACCCACGTATAAATGACAAATTTTCTCCGGAGGTGAATAGTGTTTTATGAATAGTAAAATTTTAAAACGCTTCTCAGAATATCAAACTGACCTCAAAAATGATGAATAGTAAAATGATGAATAGTGATCGGTGAATAGTAAATGATGAATAGTAAACATGAAAGTTCGGGAAAAGACCAGATTTTACGAGTTGTGACAGTCTCTACCCCTTAAGGGAACTTCGTCCCGAAGTTCAGTTAACGTTGGTCTCTGAAGTGTTATAAAGGTGAAGATTCATGAAATGACAAGTTGACGTGCTTCCAGGCGGCGATTTACGAGGTGATGAAAAGTATAAGCGTTCTGACAACGAGGGCATACACACACATAAATGAAGTATTTGGAAGTTGAGTAGAGGATTCAATACGGACAAAATTTTATTATAGCCATTCTCAGTGTTGCAAAATTCATTTCTGAGTCGGATATAGGTAGTCAGCCTATGTCCCACTATCCCGGGTTGAATATAGGTGACTAGTCTATATTCCACCGAGGTTCCATGAATTTTGAAATACTCAGCTCAGTTATACTAAGACTATGTCCTTCACAAAGACCAAGACGTTCAGAAAGACTAAGGCAGGTGACCAAACTCGAGGTCAAATGATGAAACTATGCAAGGAAAAACATAACGCGTTGACATATATGATACGTGAACATGCTTATATGAAAGACAATGATAGAAATCAACTAGAATAGACGAACATAATATACAAGATAATGAGACACAAATCTCATCATCTAAGTCAGCAACAAACCACAAGTGAGGCTTCAGCTTGGCAGGCAGGCACGTGACGGTCATAGGGTTAAGTTTTTCGTAAAAGTAGCTATAGTCTAGGTTTTAAAAACACTTAGTTCGCTATAGCCAAAGCTCTGATACCAATCTGTCACACCCCCAAAATCGGGTCCAGCGGAAGCATACGTGTAGCTGGGGTGTAACTCAATCGGTAACACAACACAAGTATAAAAATGGTTTTCACTTTAATTATTTAGAATAAAATCGTTTAATCAAAATGTTGAATTTACATCGTTAAAAGTAGTGCGGAAGTAGGCCCTTAAAATGGTTTAAAACGGTCCCCATATAAATAATCAGAGTCTTCTATGACCATGCCATGCCCTGCCAAAACCTCCTGTAGCGTGCCATTGGTTAAAACCTGAAAATACATGCTAAAGTGTCAACACGAGGTTGGTGAGTTCATAGAGTTTGTTTAACAAATAAAGTATATAGAAAAATGGTCGCACAGCAAAGGCATCGTAAATCCACTCAGTTGCAAGTCCCGCCATAAGAGACTTGTAACCTGTGTGTTTACAACCCACTGCTAAAATAGTTTAAGTCTAGTAGTCAAACACCCGTGGTCAATAATAAGTCAAGGCCGCTCCGAACAAGGGAGACTTTATAATGTTGCTCCGAACATGGGAGACTTGAAGTCACTCCACCACCTAGGCGAGATTTATTAGTCACTTTACCGACTTGGCAAAGATTTATTAGTCACTCCACCATGGCGAGATTTATTAAGGATGCTCTGAACATGAGAGACTTTATAACGTTGCTCCGAACAAGGGAGACTTTATAGCGTTGCTCCGAACAAGGGAGACTTTAAGTCTTAGAACATACAGTACAATAAGTCCAAAAGTTTAAGTCAAGTTCAAAAGGTCAAGACAAGTCATAAGTTCATAATAAAGTTCAAGTCAAAACCATGTTTAAAGAGTCAAGTAATAGTTCAAGTAAAAACGAGCATGTATTCTCCCCCAAAAGTTGACAAAACAATTTAAAGAGTAGGGGCTATGACTCACCTGGTACGATAGTTACGAAGACAAAAGTGATTACACAGAAATGAGGTTCGATCTCTAACCGCGACCTATAATGAACGAATGATACGATCTACTTAAATTATGAGGGGATGCGATGAATGTACATGCACATGAAGCCTATACCACTCGTAGTTTGAAAATAAGCGTTGGCGTTGATTTATAGTGTTTCCATAACTTAAGAGAATATGTGCTATTAGAAGTTGTCAAATATATATATAGTTCGCCTAGTTTCAAAAGTGTATATCTTGGTCGTTTTAAGCTCATTTTACTCGTTCTTTATATCCACGGATTCGTTTTAGTATATACTAATATATTTTTGATAGCTCGGCACCTCTAGGTTACGTCTAACGCCTCTATTAGTCCAACGAAAAATGTCAAACAGCATGCAGTTTTCAGAAAATATAGTTTTCGTCGTTAAACTCGTTTTTGGCGTATCTCCTTCGTTATTAACTCGTTTTTATCCCCGTTTTTGGCCATAGTTCCGTCTCGGAATGTATTTTCTAAATCTTTGGTTGAAAATTACCCACCACCTACTGATTTTCCCACGATTTCAAAACAAGGACAGTAGGTTTATATGAAGTTTCAAAAACCATTTCTAATGTTCCAAACTAGTTTCTAATCCAACCAAACCACTTTCAATCACCACAAATCTAGTCTAATCTTACCATACACCTTTTTAGGGTGCCATGGGTTCCTAAACATCATATATCAAGTGGATCTAACAAGGATCTAACTATAATCCATTTCTAGAGTTTCAAAGTTATAAAAAGTATAAATAGAGTGGTATAAACTAACATATGCATATGGATCTTGAATAAACAACATGATACTAGAAAAATGAAGGTATGGAAAGATCAACAAGTGATCTTGAAGCTTACTTGATGATTGGATGAGTTTTGAAGATGATTATGTAAAGAACCTAGGGTTTTATCACAAAACCCTAACAAGGAAAACATATGAGACCCAAATAACACTTGATCTTCAAAAATCCATCGTTTCTTCTTTGTTCCTTGTTCTTGGCCAATCCACACAAGAGGAGAGAAAAGAGATGAGAAATTTTGTGGTGACTTTGTGAAAATGAGATGAAAATGAGATAAAAGGTTACTTGTATGAAAGTCTTGGTGCATTAAATGGGTAGATTTTCAATAATGGAGTTAGTGAACAAAATATCAAAGATGTAAGATACATCATGGGCTAGGGGGGGGGGGGGGCGGCATTATGGAGGGGGGGGGGGGTTGGAGTGTAAGACTTTTGTGACTTTGTATTATTTTGTGTAGATTTGTAGTTTTTAAAATGTACCGGGTACCGGGTTAACTAAAAATAAATTTTAACAGAGTTAACCGGGTCATAATAAAGTTATAAAAATTATAAAAATAGGTTGGGTATAAATATTGGGTGTTCGGGTGATCATTGTTTAGTTTTTACGAAAACCGTCGTAAATAAATTGGGCGTACGATATAAATTAAATAAATTTCCAAAACACCGGGTAAATTAATAATATAATTTTTATATTATTATTATGAGTATAAAAATGTGTTAGGACCATAGTTGGGATTGTCGGATCAATTATTTAAAATAATAGCTCATAAGATAACGTTTTATTAAGTTGATAATCGTACGTTTACAAAAATGACGCAACCCACGTATAAATGACAAATTTTCTCCGGAGGTGAATAGTGTTTTATGAATAGTAAAATTTTAAAACGCTTCTCAGAATATCGAACTGACCTCAAAAATGATGAATAGTAAAATGATGAATAGTGATCGGTGAATAGTAAATGATGAATAGTAAACATGAAAGTTCGGGAAAAGACCAGATTTTACGAGTTGTGACAGTCTCTACCCCTTAAGGGAACTTCGTCCCGAAGTTCAGTTAACGTTGGTCTCTGAAGTGTTATAAAGGTGAAGATTCATGAAATGACAAGTTGACGTGCTTCCAGGCGGCGATTTACGAGGTGATGAAAAGTATAAGCGTTCTGACAACGAGGGCATACACACACATAAATGAAGTATTTGGAAGTTGAGTAGAGGATTCAATACGGACAAAATTTTATTATAGCCATTCTCAGTGTTGCAAAATTCATTTCTGAGTCGGATATAGGTAGTCAGCCTATGTCCCACTATCCCGGGTTGAATATAGGTGACTAGTCTATATTCCACCGAGGTTCCATGAATTTTGAAATACTCAGCTCAGTTATACTAAGACTATGTCCTTCACAAAGACCAAGACGTTCAGAAAGACTAAGGCAGGTGACCAAACTCGAGGTCAAATGATGAAACTATGCAAGGAAAAACATAACGCGTTGACATATATGATACGTGAACATGCTTATATGAAAGACAATGATAGAAATCAACTAGAATAGACGAACATAATATACAAGATAATGAGACACAAATCTCATCATCTAAGTCAGCAACAAACCACAAGTGAGGCTTCAGCTTGGCAGGCAGGCACGTGACGGTCATAGGGTTAAGTTTTTCGTAAAAGTAGCTATAGTCTAGGTTTTAAAAACACTTAGTTCGCTATAGCCAAAGCTCTGATACCAATCTGTCACACCCCCAAAATCGGGTCCAGCGGAAGCATACGTGTAGCTGGGGTGTAACTCAATCGGTAACACAACACAAGTATAAAAATGGTTTTCACTTTAATTATTTAGAATAAAATCGTTTAATCAAAATGTTGAATTTACATCGTTAAAAGTAGTGCGGAAGTAGGCCCTTAAAATGGTTTAAAACGGTCCCCATATAAATAATCAGAGTCTTCTATGACCATGCCATGCCCTGCCAAAACCTCCTGTAGCGTGCCATTGGTTAAAACCTGAAAATACATGCTAAAGTGTCAACACGAGGTTGGTGAGTTCATAGAGTTTGTTTAACAAATAAAGTATATAGAAAAATGGTCGCACAGCAAAGGCATCGTAAATCCACTCAGTTGCAAGTCCCGCCATAAGAGACTTGTAACCTGTGTGTTTACAACCCACTGCTAAAATAGTTTAAGTCTAGTAGTCAAACACCCGTGGTCAATAATAAGTCAAGGCCGCTCCGAACAAGGGAGACTTTATAATGTTGCTCCGAACATGGGAGACTTGAAGTCACTCCACCACCTAGGCGAGATTTATTAGTCACTTTACCGACTTGGCAAAGATTTATTAGTCACTCCACCATGGCGAGATTTATTAAGGATGCTCTGAACATGAGAGACTTTATAACGTTGCTCCGAACAAGGGAGACTTTATAGCGTTGCTCCGAACAAGGGAGACTTTAAGTCTTAGAACATACAGTACAATAAGTCCAAAAGTTTAAGTCAAGTTCAAAAGGTCAAGACAAGTCATAAGTTCATAATAAAGTTCAAGTCAAAACCATGTTTAAAGAGTCAAGTAATAGTTCAAGTAAAAACGAGCATGTATTCTCCCCCAAAAGTTGACAAAACAATTTAAAGAGTAGGGGCTATGACTCACCTGGTACGATAGTTACGAAGACAAAAGTGATTACACAGAAATGAGGTTCGATCTCTAACCGCGACCTATAATGAACGAATGATACGATCTACTTAAATTATGAGGGGATGCGATGAATGTACATGCACATGAAGCCTATACCACTCGTAGTTTGAAAATAAGCGTTGGCGTTGATTTATAGTGTTTCCATAACTTAAGAGAATATGTGCTATTAGAAGTTGTCAAATATATATATAGTTCGCCTAGTTTCAAAAGTGTATATCTTGGTCGTTTTAAGCTCATTTTACTCGTTCTTTATATCCACGGATTCGTTTTAGTATATACTAATATATTTTTGATAGCTCGGCACCTCTAGGTTACGTCTAACGCCTCTATTTGTCCAACGAAAAATGTCAAACAGCATGCAGTTTTCAGAAAATATAGTTTTCGTCGTTAAACTCGTTTTTGGCGTATCTCCTTCGTTATTAACTCGTTTTTATCCCCGTTTTCGGCCATAGTTCCGTCTCGGAATGTATTTTCTAAATCTTTGGTCGAAAATTACCCACCACCTACTGATTTTCCCACGATTTCAAAACAAGGACAGTAGGTTTATATGAAGTTTCAAAAACCATTTCTAATGTTCCAAACTAGTTTCTAATCCAACCAAACCACTTTCAATCACCACAAATCTAGTCTAATCTTACCATACACCTTCTTAGGGTGCCATGGGTTCCTAAACATCATATATCAAGTGGATCTAACAATGATCTAACTATAATCCATTTCTAGAGTTTCAAAGTTATAAAAAGTATAAATAGAGTGGTATAAACTAACATATGCATATGGATCTTGAATAAACAACATGATACTAGAAAAATGAAGGTATGGAAAGATCAACAAGTGATCTTGAAGCTTACTTGATGATTGGATGAGTTTTGAAGATGATTATGTAAAGAACCTAGGGTTTTATCACAAAACCCTAACAAGGAAAACATATGAGACCCAAATAACACTTGATCTTCAAAAATCCATGGTTTCTTCTTTCTTCCTTGTTCTTGGCCAATCCACACAAGAGGAGAGAAAAGAGATGAGAAGTTTTGTGGTGACTTTGTGAAAATGAGATGAAAATGAGATAAAAGGTTACTTGTATGAAAGTATTGGTGCATTAAATGGGTAGATTTTCAATAATGGAGTTAGTGAACAAAATATCAAAGATGTAAGATACATCATGGGCTAGGGGGGGGGGGCGGCATTATGGAGGGGGGGGGGGGGGTTGGAGTGTAAGACTTTTGTGACTTTGTATTATTTTGTGTAGATTTGTAGTTTTTAAAATGTACCGGGTACCGGGTTAACTAAAAATAAATTTTAACAGAGTTAACCGGGTCATAATAAAGTTATAAAAATTATAAAAATAGGTTGGGTATAAATATTGGGTGTTCGGGTGATCATTGTTTAGTTTTTACGAAAACCGTCGTAAATAAATTAGGCGTACGATATAAATTAAATAAATTTCCAAAACACCGGGTAAATTAATAATATAATTTTTATATTATTATTATGAGTATAAAAATGTGTTAGGACCATAGTTGGGATTGTCGGATCAATTATTTAAAATAATAGCTCATAAGATAACGTTTTATTAAGTTGATAATCGTACGTTTACAAAAATGACGCAACCCACGTATAAATGACAAATTTTCTCCGGAGGTGAATAGTGTTTTATGAATAGTAAAATTTTAAAACGCTTATCAGAATATCAAACTGACCTCAAAAATGATGAATAGTAAAATGATGAATAGTGATCGGTGAATAGTAAATGATGAATAGTAAACGTGAAAGTTCGGGAAAAGACCAGATTTTACGAGTTGTGACAGTCTCTACCCCTTAAGGGAACTTCGTCCCGAAGTTCAGTTAACGTTGGTCTCTGAAGTGTTATAAAGGTGAAGATTCATGAAATGACAAGTTGACGTGCTTCCAGGCGGCGATTTACGAGGTGATGAAAAGTATAAGCGTTCTGACAACGAGGGCATACACACACATAAATGAAGTATTTGGAAGTTGAGTAGAGGATTCAATACGGACAAAATTTTATTATAGCCATTCTCAGTGTTGCAAAATTCATTTCTGAGTCGGATATAGGTAGTCAGCCTATGTCCCACTATCCCGGGTTGAATATAGGTGACTAGTCTATATTCCAACGAGGTTCCATGAATTTTGAAATACTCAGCTCAGTTATACTAAGACTATGTCCTTCACAAAGACCAAGACGTTCAGAAAGACTAAGGCAGGTGACCAAACTCGAGGTCAAATGATGAAACTATGCAAGGAAAAACATAACGCGTTGACATATATGATACGTGAACATGCTTATATGAAAGACAATGATAGAAATCAACTAGAATAGATGAACATAATATACAAGATAATGAGACACAAATCTCATCATCTAAGTTAGCAACAAACCATAAGTGAGGCTTCAGCTTGGCAGGCAGGCACGTGACGGTCATAGGGTTAAGTTTTTCGTAAAAGTAGCTATAGTCTAGGTTTTAAAAACACTTAGTTCGCTATAGCCAAAGCTCTGATACCAATCTGTCACACCCCCAAAATCGGGTCCAGCGGAAGCATACGTGTAGCTGGGGTGTAACTCAATCGGTAACACAACACAAATATAAAAATGGTTTTCACTTTAATTATTTAGAATAAAATCGTTTAATCAAAATGTTGAATTTACATCGTTAAAAGTAGTGCAGAAGTAGGCCCTTAAAATGGTTTAAAACGGTCCCCATATAAATAATCAGAGTCTTCTATGACCATGCCATGCCCTGCCAAAACCTCCTGTAGCGTGCCATTGGTTAAAACCTGAAAATACATGCTAAAGTGTCAACACGAGGTTGGTGAGTTCATAGAGTTTGTTTAACAAATAAAGTATATAGAAAAATGGTCGCACAGCAAAGGCATCGTAAATCCACTCAGTTGCAAGTCCCGCCATAAGAGACTTGTAACCTGTGTGTTTACAACCCACTGCTAAAATAGTTTAAGTCTAGTAGTCAAACACCCGTGGTCAATAATAAGTCAAGGCCGCTCCGAACAAGGGAGACTTTATAATGTTGCTCCGAACATGGGAGACTTGAAGTCACTCCACCACCTAGGCGAGATTTATTAGTCACTTTACCGACTTGGCAAAGATTTATTAGTCACTCCACCATGGCGAGATTTATTAAGGATGCTCTGAACATGAGAGACTTTATAACGTTGCTCCGAACAAGGGAGACTTTATAGCGTTGCTCCGAACAAGGGAGACTTTAAGTCTTAGAACATACAGTACAATAAGTCCAAAAGTTTAAGTCAAGTTCAAAAGGTCAAGACAAGTCATAAGTTCATAATAAAGTTCAAGTCAAAACCATGTTTAAAGAGTCAAGTAATAGTTCAAGTAAAAACGAGCATGTATTCTCCCCCAAAAGTTGACAAAACAATTTAAAGAGTAGGGGCTATGACTCACCTGGTACGATAGTTACGAAGACAAAAGTGATTACACAGAAATGAGGTTCGATCTCTAACCGCGACCTATAATGAACGAATGATACGATCTACTTAAATTATGAGGGGATGCGATGAATGTACATGCACATGAAGCCTATACCACTCGTAGTTTGAAAATAAGCGTTGGCGTTGATTTATAGTGTTTCCATAACTTAAGAGAATATGTGCTATTAGAAGTTGTCAAATATATATATAGTTCGCCTAGTTTCAAAAGTGTATATCTTGGTCGTTTTAAGCTCATTTTACTCGTTCTTTATATCCACGGATTCGTTTTAGTATATACTAATATATTTTTGATAGCTCGGCACCTCTAGGTTACGTCTAACGCCTCTATTTGTCCAACGAAAAATGTCAAACAGCATGCAGTTTTCAGAAAATATAGTTTTCGTCGTTAAACTCGTTTTTGGCGTATCTCCTTCGTTATTAACTCGTTTTTATCCCCGTTTTCGGCCATAGTTCCGTCTCGGAATGTATTTTCTAAATCTTTGTCGAAAATTACCCACCACCTACTGATTTTCCCACGATTTCAAAACAAGGACAGTAGGTTTATATGAAGTTTCAAAAACCATTTCTAATGTTCCAAACTAGTTTCTAATCCAACCAAACCACTTTCAATCACCACAAATCTAGTCTAATCTTACCATACACCTTCTTAGGGTGCCATGGGTTCCTAAACATCATATATCAAGTGGATCTAACAAGGATCTAACTATAATCCATTTCTAGAGTTTCAAAGTTATAAAAAGTATAAATAGAGTGGTATAAACTAACATATGCATATGGATCTTGAATAAACAACATGATACTAGAAAAATGAAGGTATGGAAAGATCAACAAGTGATCTTGAAGCTTAATTGATGATTGGATGAGTTTTGAAGATGATTATGTAAAGAACCTAGGGTTTTATCACAAAACCCTAACAAGGAAAACATATGAGACCCAAATAACACTTGATCTTCAAAAATCCATGGTTTCTTCTTTCTTCCTTGTTCTTGGCCGATCCACACAAGAGGAGAGAAAAGAGATGAGAAGTTTTGTGGTGACTTTGTGAAAATGAGATGAAAATGAGATAAAAGGTTACTTGTTTGAAAGTCTTGGTGCATTAAATGGGTAGATTTTCAATAATGGAGTTAGTGAACAAAATATCAAAGATGTAAGATACATCATGGGCTAGGGGGGCGGCATTATGGAGGGGGGGGGGGGGGTTGGAGTGTAAGACTTTTGTGACTTTGTATTATTTTGTGTAGTTTTGTAGTTTTTAAAATGTACCGGGTACCGGGTTAACTAAAAATAAATTTTAACAGAGTTAACCGGGTCATAATAAAGTTATAAAAATTATAAAAATAGGTTGGGTATAAATATTGGGTGTTCGGGTGATCATTGTTTAGTTTTTACGAAAACCGTCGTAAATAAATTAGGCGTACGATATAAATTAAATAAATTTCCAAAACACCGGGTAAATTAATAATATAATTTTTATATTATTATTATGAGTATAAAAATGTGTTAGGACCATAGTTGGGATTGTCGGATCAATTATTTAAAATAATAGCTCATAAGATAACGTTTTATTAAGTTGATAATCGTACGTTTACAAAAATGACGCAACCCACGTATAAATGACAAATTTTCTCCGGAGGTGAATAGTGTTTTATGAATAGTAAAATTTTAAAACGCTTCTCAGAATATCAAATTGACCTCAAAAATGATGAATAGTAAAATGATGAATAGTGATCGGTGAATAGTAAATGATGAATAGTAAACGTGAAAGTTCGGGAAAAGACCAGATTTTACGAGTTGTGACAGTCTCTACCCCTTAAGGGAACTTCGTCCCGAAGTTCAGTTAACGTTGGTCTCTGAAGTGTTATAAAGGTGAAGATTCATGAAATGACAAGTTGACGTGCTTCCAGGCGGCGATTTACGAGGTGATGAAAAGTATAAGCGTTCTGACAACGAGGGCATACACACACATAAATGAAGTATTTGGAAGTTGAGTAGAGGATTCAATACGGACAAAATTTTATTATAGCCATTCTCAGTGTTGCAAAATTCATTTCTGAGTCGGATATAGGTAGTCAGCCTATGTCCCACTATCCCGGGTTGAATATAGGTGACTAGTCTATATTCCAACGAGGTTCCATGAATTTTGAAATACTCAGCTCAGTTATACTAAGACTATGTCCTTCACAAAGACCAAGACATTCAGAAAGACTAAGGCAGGTGACCAAACTCGAGGTCAAATGATGAAACTATGCAAGGAAAAACATAACGCGTTGACATATATGATACGTGAACATGCTTATATGAAAGACAATGATAGAAATCAACTAGAATAGATGAACATAATATACAAGATAATGAGACACAAATCTCATCATCTAAGTCAGCAACAAACCACAAGTGAGGCTTCAGCTTGGCAGGCAGGCACGTGACGGTCATAGGGTTAAGTTTTTCGTAAAAGTAGCTATAGTCTAGGTTTTAAAAACACTTAGTTCGCTATAGCCAAAGCTCTGATACCAATCTGTCACACCCCCAAAATCGGGTCCAGCGGAAGCATACGTGTAGCTGGGGTGTAACTCAATCGGTAACACAACACAAGTATAAAAATGGTTTTCACTTTAATTATTTAGAATAAAATCGTTTAATCAAAATGTTGAATTTACATCGTTAAAAGTAGTGCGGAAGTAGGCCCTTAAAATGGTTTAAAACGGTCCCCATATAAATAATCAGAGTCTTCTATGACCATGCCATGCCCTGCCAAAACCTCCTGTAGCGTGCCATTGGTTAAAACCTGAAAATACATGCTAAAGTGTCAACACGAGGTTGGTGAGTTCATAGAGTTTGTTTAACAAATAAAGTATATAGAAAAATGGTCGCACAGCAAAGGCATCGTAAATCCACTCAGTTGCAAGTCCCGCCATAAGAGACTTGTAACCTGTGTGTTTACAACCCACTGCTAAAATAGTTTATGTCTAGTAGTCAAACACCCGTGGTCAATAATAAGTCAAGGCCGCTCCGAACAAGGGAGACTTTATAATGTTGCTCCGAACATGGGAGACTTGAAGTCACTCCACCACCTAGGCGAGATTTATTAGTCACTTTACCGACTTGGCAAAGATTTATTAGTCACTCCACCATGGCGAGATTTATTAAGGATGCTCTGAACATGAGAGACTTTATAACGTTGCTCCGAACAAGGGAGACTTTATAGCGTTGCTCCGAACAAGGGAGACTTTAAGTCTTAGAACATACAGTATAATAAGTCCAAAAGTTTAAGTCAAGTTCAAAAGGTCAAGACAAGTCATAAGTTCATAATAAAGTTCAAGTCAAAACCATGTTTAAAGAGTCAAGTAATAGTTCAAGTAAAAACGAGCATGTATTCTCCCCCAAAAGTTGACAAAACAATTTAAAGAGTAGGGGTATGACTCACCTGGTACGATAGTTATGAAGACAAAAGTGATTACACAGAAATGAGGTTCGATCTCTAACCGCGACCTATAATGAACGAATGATACGATCTACTTAAATTATGAGGGGATGCGATGAATGTACATGCACATGAAGCCTATACCACTCGTAGTTTGAAAATAAGCGTTGGCGTTGATTTATAGTGTTTCCATAACATAAGAGAATATGTGCTATTAGAAGTTGTCAAATATATATATAGTTCGCCTAGTTTCAAAAGTGTATATCTTGGTCGTTTTAAGCTCATTTTACTCGTTCTTTATATCCACGGATTCGTTTTAGTATATACTAATATATTTTTGATAGCTCGGCACCTCTAGGTTACGTCTAACGCCTCTATTTGTCCAACGAAAAATGTCAAACAGCATGCAGTTTTCAGAAAATATAGTTTTCGTCGTTAAACTCGTTTTTGGCGTATCTCCTTCGTTATTAACTCGTTTTTATCCCCGTTTTCGGCCATAGTTCCGTCTCGGAATTTATTTTCTAAATCTTTGGTCGAAAATTACCCACCACCTACTGATTTTCCCACGATTTCAAAACAAGGACAGTAGGTTTATATGAAGTTTCAAAAACCATTTCTAATGTTCCAAACTTGTTTCTAATCCAACTAAACCACTTTCAATCACCACAAATCTAGTCTAATCTTACCATACACCTTCTTAGGGTGCCATGGGTTCCTAAACATCATATATCAAGTGGATCTAACAAGGATCTAACTATAATCCATTTCTAGAGTTTCAAAGTTATAAAAAGTATAAATAGAGTGGTATAAACTAACATATGCATATGGATCTTGAATAAACAACATGATACTAGAAAAATGAAGGTATGGAAAGATCAACAAGTGATCTTGAAGCTTACTTGATGATTGGATGAGTTTTGAAGATGATTATGTAAAGAACCTTGGGTTTTATCACAAAACCCTAACAAGGAAAACATATGAGACCCAAATAACACTTGATCTTCAAAAATCCATGGTTTCTTCTTTGTTCCTTGTTCTTGGCCGATCCACACAAGAGGAGAGAAAAGAGATGAGAAGTTTTGTGGTGACTTTGTGAAAATGAGATGAAAATGAGATAAAAGGTTACTTGTATGAAAGTCTTGGTGCATTAAATGGGTAGATTTTCAATAATGGAGTTAGTGAACAAAATATCAAAGATGTAAGATACATCATGGGCTAGGGGGGGGGGGGGGCGGCATTATGGAGGGGGGGGGGTTGGAGTGTAAGACTTTTGTGACTTTGTATTATTTTGTGTAGATTTGTAGTTTTTAAAATGTACCGGGTACCGGGTTAACTAAAAATAAATTTTAACAGAGTTAACCGGGTCATAATAAAGTTATAAAAATTATAAAAATAGGTTGGGTATAAATATTGGGTGTTCGGGTGATCATTGTTTAGTTTTTACGAAAACCGTCGTAAATAAATTAGGCGTACGATATAAATTAAATAAATTTCCAAAACACCGGGTAAATTAATAATATAATTTTTATATTATTATTATGAGTATAAAAATGTGTTAGGACCATAGTTGGGATTGTCGGATCAATTATTTAAAATAATAGCTCATAAGATAACGTTTTATTAAGTTGATAATCGTACGTTTACAAAAATGACGCAACCCACGTATAAATGACAAATTTTCTCCAGAGGTGAATAGTGTTTTATGAATAGTAAAATTTTAAAACGCTTCTCAGAATATCAAACTGACCTAAAAAATGATGAATAGTAAAATGATGAATAGTGATCGGTGAATAGTAAATGATGAATAGTAAACGTGAAAGTTCGGGAAAAGACCAGATTTTACGAGTTGTGACAACTTGTTTATAATTCTTTATTTACATAGAGAGGCATCCCAAACAATGTAACTAAAGGAATATAAACGTATGGTTCGATGATTTATAATTTCTTTATTTAAATGAAAAGGCATCCCAATCCATTCAAATAAGGACATTATAAATCATCCTACTCAAGAATTCCCGACACAACATTCATACTTAGCCAGTGAGTTACAAGGTAGTGTATTACGAGATGATACTGGTGTTCCAAAAGTACAAGATGAATATTCAATCTTGTAAAGCTGATGAGGGTGCTTGTGGTGTAACTAAGGATGATTTGAGCTTTAAAAGTGCATCAAGATCTGTTAATGAGCTTGTGTTTGTAACGGTTGTGAAGATAATGATGTGATATGTTGATGAACAAAAGTGTGTAGTGTATGCTTAACATTAATACTCTTAGGTATAGATGTTGAGTTTGCTTTAAAAATCTTAAGAGATTTTAAAGGTTTATGATGGAATGGTATCCTTAGGACCTAAACAGGATAGTACTTCTACAGGATGAAGAGAATAATTGATAACTATCCCAGATAGTAGTTCGGATTATCTCATAAATGAAAACTTTCAAGAATGAAGTTAGGTAGTACAAATAAAGTGTTAAGATTTCGCTGAGTGGTAAGGCACTATCGTGTCTCTAGATTGTTTTAATGTATTCTGGTGGTTTATCGTGTTCATGTAGGAAATCAATCTAAACATAACCCTAGTACAACTATTCTCAGTATTTGAAAATTCTAAGTCGAATATAGTTAGCCAGACTATATTCCACTGTCCCGAGGTTAAATATAGGTGACTAGTCTATATTTAGCCAAGGTTCGATAAAATTTTCAAATACCTAAACTAGGTATACTTTTGATATGTCCGTTGCTTTCGGGAAACTGTCTACTTAAACAAAGGCGATGTCAAACCCTTAAGTTGCAAGTCCCGTCCATACAAGACTTGTAACGTATGTTTTCATATTCTATTGCATAGAAGGTAGTAAGGGTAGATACGTATGGAAAGGAAGTTTTAAGTAGTTCTAAAATAGAACATACTTGGCCAGGATCACGAACTTTTAATAATGAAGGTTTCATAAGAAAACTTTGATGAATGTAGAGAAAGTTCAGCTTTTGTCGATGATGGATTAGTTTGTCCTTTAGAAATCTCATATTTCTTGTTTTGAAATCGATAGATTGTGACGGGTTTTTGATATCATAAGAAATGATATTGATGATGTGATGGAATAATTCTAGAGACCATTTGCACAAAACACAATGTCTCGGAAGTAGGTTAGACCATTGTGCAATTCACAATGTCTGGGAAGTAGGTTAGGTCATTGTGTGACTCAAAACATTTGAGAAATGATTAAGACCATTGTATCATACAATGTCTTGGAAAATGAATGAGACCATTGTATCTCACAATGTCTTGAAAAATGAATGAGACCATTGTATCTCACAATGTCTTGGAAAATGAATGAGACCATTGTATCTCACAATGTCTTGAAAAGTGAATGAGACCATTGTATCTCACAATGTCTTGGAAAATGAATGAGACCATTGTATCTCACAATGTCTTGGAAAATAGGAAAGACCATTGCAATCAGTTACAATGTCTTGGACATATAATGTTGGAGTAGGAACATGATTGGGAGAGTGTGGCTGTGCCGAAATGCCTTAGAATAGGCATACACAGATATGTTTAGTCCATTGTTTAGATAAATGATTGAAAATAAACCGAGTTTATATATCAATATACTAATATGTTCATGTAGCATAAAATGCCTAGTGTGTATATATCAATATACTTATATGTGTTCATGTAGCATAAAATGCTTAGTGTGTATATATCAATATACTTATATGTGTTCATGTAGCATAAAATGCTTAGTGTGTATATATCAATATACTTATATGTGTTCATGTAGCATAAAATGCTTAGTGTGTATATATCAATATACTTATATGTGTTCATGTAGCATAAAATGCTTAGTGTGTATATATCAATATACTTATATGTGTTCATGTAGCATAAAATGCTTACGGGGAAATGCTCAATTATGTTTAGGGTACATATATTAATATGCAATTATGTTTGTGTAGCATAAAATATCTACGGGGAAATGCTCAAAAGGGGTATATATATGAATATACTAATATGTTTGTGTAGCATAACATGCTTACTAAGTCCATAATCGTCTGGAGGATGGAAGACACGGAGAGCGGAAGGCTATAAAAATGGTTTTGCTTGTAGTTGTAGTTATAGTTTAGGTCTCAATTAGACCCGTTTCTCTATAACCATGGCTCTGGTACCAATCTGTAACACCCCCAATTCATGGATGCAGCGGAATTCAAACTAGGTGTTACTCGACGGCACAATAGTCACAATAATAGAAAACGAACTCCAATTGAGTCATTTTAAAAGATTTATCATTCAAATTGTATAAATATCAGAGATTTACAAAATGAGGTCCGAAATGGTTCCATGTTTACAATGTATAATAAATGTGTTTTTGAATGATAATAAAATTTATAGCCCTCTTGAGTATCCGTGCCATCCTTGATCGTCATGAACCTGAAATACATGCTTGAGAGGTCAACACAAAGGTTGAGTGATATTCATAGAGTTTGTTTAATGTTTGAACACAATGTGTTGGTAGTAAATCGTTGAACACAATAATCGTAGTGTTTGTAGTTAAATCGTTTGAACACAATAATCGTAGTGTTTGTAGTTAAATCGTTTGAACACAATAATCGTAGTGTGAGCTATAGACTCACACTCATAGTTTGGAAAACAAAACATGTAGGCTACGTTGTTATATGCCCGGAAAGGTTATTAATTCACTAAGCTTATGACACCAAAACGTTAACGTGTACCAATATCGATCGGCAGATTTATCCCGGTAGGTACTTTTCCGTCATACCTAATGTCTCAAATATTAATGCATTTGTTTGAACTTAGTCAAAACAAATGGGATTCGTCAATCCCAATAGGCCTATTCACAATATTCGCGCTCACTTGCAAGTAACCCTCGCAAGTGATTAAATGGTTCATAATAAGGGATCTTGGTTTGGCAAGGATGTTACTTAGTGATAATAAAACATGGTCGAATAGCATACAGTAGAAAGCATTGTGTTCGAGTAGAAAAATAATAGCATGTATTCCCCCCAAGGGTTTGTAAAACATTGAAGTAATGTAAAGTGGAGCTATGAACTCACCTTAAGTAAGATAGCAAGTAATGAATGTAACGGTTGAATTGTGAAGGTTTCTACGAGCAACCTATAATAGAATGTTGCGACTTAGGATTTGAGTAATGAATATGAAGTAGTGCCTATATATATATATCTTGCATTTAGTCCGTGATGTGGTATGATGTATATTGTAAGTCTTTGAAAGAAAAGATTCATGAAACATGTATGTTTTGTATATCGTTTACTACTGTTCGGGCCGACATAATTCAGAAGTCATGTTAGTAAGCGTTCGAGGAGCCAGGACACTGTAAATCCACAACTCATCTCGACGGCTTACATAATGAACTCCTCACATGAGGCTCCCTACTATTGTAGTAGTTGATGAAATATATAGATATAAGTTTTGATCCGAAAGGTTACATGTCCGATATTTGAATAAACTTAGGAAAGTTTATTAGTACATGAAGATTGTTATTAGGGTTAGTTTCATAAGTTTTGTATAACCATTTTTCTTTGTAATATCTCATGGTTCCTTTTAAGTGAAGTAGATCCAAATTGCTTGTTCAAGTTATCGCCAATTCTTTGTTTCATGTTTATGCCTAAGTAAGCTTACATGGTCATTTCGTCATGGCCTTGCCATGACCTTTGGTCATTGTTCCATGGTCTTGAGACTCAACCTTGGCTCTAGCCATGGTTGTGGTCTTGATTCTAGGTCATAAGACCCCTTTGGTCTTCATAAACCATAACTTATATGTAATGACTTTGGTCTAAAAATGGGCTGTTAAGAATTTACAGAATTTATCACTCAAAAAGCGTTTTCAGGGCTTGAGCTTCATTGTTCCTGAACGAAAACGTCGTTCCGGACAACTTTCGTGTTTTAACTTTTTGATGAATCGGACCAGAAGTGGGACTTTCAAAATCAAAATTTGATCAGAATGCTATTTAGGCAGTTTTGCCGGAAATCTTTGGTAACTTCAAATGGGCGTAACTTTTGACTCGTATACTCGTTTTGGGTGGTTCAAGTTGCTACGGTTTCCTTGTTAAGTCCTCTACTGTAATATGTAATGATCAAATATCATATTTTTACCATTTTGGTCGTGGTTCTCCAAGAAAGTCACTAGTTTACTTGTTTGAATAACATAAGTTACATATATGTATCAATACTTGTTTTACTCACTTTTATACATCATGGACATGAATACAAGACATAATATAGCATGAATAATATGTAAATAACATGAATATGATTATTTAACAAGAATCATGCTAGGGTTTGGCTTACAACTTTTGGCTTTCTAATAAAGAAAGGAAGTAACAAGTAAGGAAATGGACTTTGATAGACTTGCTTCAACCCTTTTTCACTTCATGCAACCTTTCTACCCTTGGTATTTTTGAAAGAGATGTAATGAAAGTTGAGGTGAATTGAGTTGATTTAAACTCAAGAGAAATCACCAAGTATTCTAGGGTTTGGAAGATTTTTGGTAACTTATGATCAAACTAGGGTTTCTACTTGAAGAAGCACTTGAACCTTGCAAGAAATTAGAAGGAAATGAAGCTAAGTGTGAGTGGTTATGGTGTTGGAGGTGCACAGCATCAAATGGGAGGGGGGGGGGCTTTTATAGGTCTTTGAGGAGGTTACAAAGTTGAACTAGTCAACCCTTGATCACCAAGTTTAACACTTGTATGCAATCTAAGGCACAAGGAAGGAGATCAAGCCACCTAAGGGGTGACTCCCCCCCTATAAGTCAGTTTGGAGTGGATAGGAAGGGATGAGTTGGTCTTGGATGATATTATCCAAGTATTGGATGAGTTTTGACTCCGGGAAATGCCAATCGTAAATGATTAAGCCTCAAAACGTAAAACCGGGTGTCGTAAAATTATGGAATTTGAAAGTATTGTTAAACATGTCCATATAGTCCATAATAGAATATAAAATGAGTGGTAGGTTCTATCGGGTGCTAAAACCCTGCTAAAAACTGGAAACACGGGTCTAAAACGCGTAATTCGCGTAAAACGCTGAACTGGAAAACGTAAAATTCCAAAACTTTTGGAATTGTCATAAAATGATAGAAAATCATATTTCTATTGTTTATTATGTTTTATGGATATATCGGGATGCTGGAAGGACGTTTAAACCTAAAAGTAAATCTCGGACACGGCTTTGTGATTTTTGCAGAAATGATCCGACGAGCGTCAAACTCTCGGATTATTGTTAAAATAGTTTAACTTACGAGAATATGAAATAAAAATTTCTGAGATGAATAGTAAAAAGTGAATAGTAAAATGTGAATAGTGAAATTTTCGGGAATAAAAGTTAACCTGAAATTGCGAATTGTTACAACCCATGCACATTCACCGAACATATAATAATCAAAATTATACTCATAATCATGTCAAATCCCTCGAATACAAAACGAACCTAGGATTGCAATCCATACGCCCCCCGAACAAATAATAACAATCATCATAATAATCATAAAGCACGCATATCATATAAATGGGGACGGTGTGAGAAATCACTCACCCACACGAGAGTCATGCCACTGGTGCATAAATGACACGGCCATGTTATCTTCATGGCTATGAAACGAACTTGGCTCGGGTGTCAAACTGAAGGGTTCATATGGCATATCATGTCAGATTCAAATATCTAAGTCATCAAAGAGTCATAATCAAAGTCCAAATACCAAAGGTTCATATCAAAGGTTCAAATGCCAAAGGTTCATGTCAAAGGTCAAAGCAAAGGTTTATATCAAAGTTCAAATGCCAAAGGTTCACAAATCTAAGGGTGCATAGCAAAGGTTCAAATAGAGCATAAGTCAAAGAAAGCCATACTAAGAAGGCTCAGATTAAAGATATCATAATAAAGCCAATATCAAAGATGAGAACGAATCATGAGAAACCTTAAGAGATAAGGTCAGAATATCTGTACCTTATTCAAATGCAAATGACAAGGAAAGAAAGTCACAAGATGATCACTCCCGCTTCACGCGACCTATACGAATTAATAATCAATTATTATTTTAGGTTTAATAGAATTAGGTTATCCATTTTATTATGCTTTCCATTTTTGCAAGTTTCCGAAATAGTATTTTAATACTTTAAGGTTATATTTGACAGTTAAGTAAACTTTAAGGTTTAATATAACCAATATCATAGTTTAAGATTTATCATGATACTTTAGTAAAGTTTAAGGTTTATTGCGACAAATTCCAAAGTTTAGGGTTAAAAGTGATAACTTATTATATAAATTATAATTTAGTCCAACCGAAATACATGTAAACTGTTTCTTCTTCGTATTAACATATTACCGAAGTATGCCGAAATCGGTTCGCATTTTATATTACTTGTTCCAGTTTCTTGTTTTATTGTTTTTTTCTTTCTTTCTTTCTGTTCGCTACCCTTCACGACACAAAACAAATCCATTTGCAAGTGCAACAACAAATAACTAAATGTAACCCTTCCAATCCTTGTCCACATACGTGCATGCTTCATACCTTTTTCATGAAATCGTATCAAAACCAAAATTTGTTTTACGCACATACATGCATGATGTCTTTAACCGATTCATAGTTTTACTAAAGTGACGAGATCAAAACGAAAGGAATAAACTAAGCGATACGAGATACCCTTGTTCGAGCGAAAATTCATACGTTACCCCTTTATTGTTTTTTTTAATCCATATTCGAACCTATATATATATACATGTTTTATCTTTCTCTTTTCTGTTTCAATTCGATCATGTAAATGGTTATTCCAAGTTTAATATCGAGCCATAGATACATTAAAACATACGTAACAATTAGCATACGAAAATACATGTTTATAGGTCGATATTATAAGTTATTATGATCGTTATTTTATGTAAACATGTTATGATTTTATGTGAGTTGTATAATTGATATAGAAACCAAAACAGGAACATAAACAAGAATTGAACAAGAAAGAGATGAATTGAACAAGTTTTGAATACTATACCCTTGATGCATGACAAACAAAAAGAATGCTGCAAGAATCAAATCACCGGGTTTATAATAGCCAAACCCAAGCAAAGTCGACCCTCGATCAGTATGGAAGCCCACGAAAATGACCCCTCCTCGACACAGAATTTTGCTCCATGAACAATAAAGTATAGCAGCCGTCGTATGTATTTTTTTTTTTGGTCGATGTCAAGATTGAGAGGAGATGGGAGAGAACGAATGATATACGGTTCTAGTTATTATAGCAAGGCGTGTATAAAATTTTGGAAATGTCGTGTATAGTGGTTAAGGGTAATAACGCATGATATCTTTTTATATTATAGAATGATTTAGTAGCCATCTTATCCCTTAGAAACTAATGACACAAAAGAAAGAAGAAAAAAAGATATAGACTATGAAATCGCTTTGGCATGTGCAGAGGTAGTTTAGAAAAATTTTAATTAGTTTACTTATTATCTATATTATGTATTTCATTAATATGATCTAAAGTTTTAATATTAAAAAAAAAAAGTTGTAATTCATACTTAGGATAAATTCAAAAAGGTGCAAAATTTATTGTTCAAATATTTCAGGTTTTACAACTCTTCCCCTCTAAAAAGAAAATTGCGTCCGCGAAATTGAAATGAGAACGGAATGAAGACATACCAGACTACGAAAAGAAATGAGGATAACTAGTTCACATAGATTCCTCGGTCTCCCAGGTAGCTTCACGCTCTGGGTGATTCTTCCAAAGAATTTTCACAAACGGAATGACTTTGTTTCTCATGACTCGATCTTGTCGGTCTAGAATACCTTCTAGTTCCTCCGAAAGAGACATATCAGGATGAATCTGATCAAACGGATAAGATGCCACATGCAATGGATGATAGTTGTATCCCCTCAGAAGAGATACATGGAAAACATTATGAACATGCGATAAGTGCGGAGGTAGAGCCAAACGATTGGAAACTTCTCCAATACGTTCAAGAATTTCAAAAGGTCCAATATATCGAGGACTAAGCTTGCCCTTAATCCCAAAATGCTTCACACCCCGGAAAGGCGATACTTTCAGAAATACACGATCTCCAACCTGAAACTCTAAGTCACGTCGATGCTTATCAGCATAACTCTTCTGTCGAGCACGAGCCTCTTTCAGTTTTTCCTTAGCAATCACCACTTTCTCATTCGTAATCTCAATAAGTTCAGGACCCTCAATCAAACGCTCACCCACTTCGTTCCAACAAATGGGTGCCCTGCATTTCCGTCCATACAGAAGCTCATAAGGTGCCGCCTTGATGCTAGCATGCCAACTATTATTGTAGGCAAACTCCACCAAGCACAAATAGTCGTCCCAACTACCAGTCCACTCCAAGGCACAAGCTCTCAACATGTCCTCCAAAGTCTGAATGGTCCTCTCTGACTGACCATCCGTTTGTGGATGAAAGGCTGTATGATGAGGCGAAAAATGAACCACTTTTAGGGGGTCATTTAAGCCCGGAATTGAATTTATTTGATCAAATATTGCCCTAAATCGTTCCTTTTGTGATTTTAGGTACTTTGGGAGAGAAATCTGGAAAAGGAAGCAATTCGGACATTTTTGGAGCATAAAAGTGAAGAAAACGCCAAAGACTTAATTTTCCATGCTGAGAAGAGTGTATGACGGCGTCAAGAGGAAATATTTGACGGCGTCAAGAGTAAAGTCCATGACGATCCAGAAGAAACCTGAAGGCGTCACAACAAGAGCGTCAAGAGTTAAAATCATGACGGCCTGCATAAGGTGTACACATGACGGCGTCAGATCCAGATCTAGGCAGTCCGAGGAATTATTTGGCGGCGACATGACGACATCAGACATTTGTTCTTGACGCCGTCACCTTCCAAAATCTATATATAGTTTTTTATTTTTCATTCATTAGGAGGAACTTGTGTGGAGAAACCCTAGGGCCGAACTTTGTACGAATTTTACAGTATATTCAAGGGTTTTCAACCCTTGAATCCTTTCATGTGCTGTTGAGATAAGTCTTCTCTTAATTCAATCAATATGTCTATGTGTTCGTTGTCTATATCTTGTGCTTGTCTTGATTTCAACATGCTAGGCTAGATCTATCTTATGTTTGCTTAGATCTAATGAAACCTAGATGTTAATTATGTGTTGATTACTTGTTTATGGTTGTATTGGATGAATGATTTCAATGTTAGGCTTAAGAAAACTGGCAGATCTCCAATTGGTAACATGCTTGAACGTCTTAGGAAACATGAACCGATGTGTACTAGGTTTTATTGGTTGTATTTAATGCATGAGTAAATTCTAATGATCCCATGTTAGGAGCTTCTTAGCCGGCTCGACATAGGAGTGAAGTAGGCACTCATAGGATTGAGGAAGTAAGTACGCCACCCCATGAATGGTATTAAGGAATACAATCCGTCATCCACGCAACTATAACAAGTAATTAACGTGTAAAAGATATCTAGGGAGTAGTGAAATCTAAGTAAACACATTTCTCCTACATATTGCTCACAACTGTAGTATAATATAGTTTAATTTCATTTTTAGTATTTTATTTTGATTGCATCTTAGTATTGGGTTAGTTGATTAGCAACTAATTCCGCTCAAATCCTTCCAAAACCCGAGATTTTTAATTGCTTTCTAAAAAATATAAAAATACAAAAAGAATCATCCCTCATCTCTAGACCTAGTCTTTAGGTTTTCTAATCCTAGCGACACTATTCCTAGCTGAACGATCAATCCCCGGTACTTGTCTTTATACTATACTACATCGATCAGGTACAGTGCCTGGTGGGGGTTGTAAGCTTCTCGAGATCCCTCGAGAGGTAAAGCCTGGTGCAAACCCCACGCATCAAGTTTTTGGCGCCGTAGCCCGGGGAATAGTTATTGTTTAGGTTGAATTTGATTTTTATTAGGTCTACTCATTATATTCCTATTAAGTGAGATTTTTTTTTCTTTTTATTTTGTAGCTTTCTCATAGTCTATCTTTTCTTTGTGATTTTGTTTGTAATTTGCGTCAAATGGACTTTACACTTAGACTTCTAAGATTACAAGATAAGGTTGAGCGGCTAACACACCAAAGAGTTCAAAATACCTCATTTAGAGACACCTATGAATCATATGAGCCTTCACCTAGGATAGATTCTTATGAACAACCTCCATGTTTAAGATCTAGTTTTAGTGAGGCCAATAGGAAATGCGACCTAGTTTGGCAAAGAATTATGGAGAGAGCCATTGCAACAAATCATAAGTTGGATGAAGCACTAGGTTTGCTATTATCACTACCTAAGAAAAAAATTGAGGAGGATTTACCCGAGCATGATCACATTGATAAAAAAGACCTATGTTTTATGATCGATCATGATGAATCTCAAGAAACAGATGATGAATCTCTTGGGCAATTTGTATATAGCAGTCAGAATATTGAGGATGATCCTTATGATTCGGACATAGAAGTTGAGATGCCTAGAGAAGCACGTGAGATACTTAGGAGAATGCTTAGGATAGATTCTACCAAAACACATGATGAGGATATAGGTGATCTTGACACACATGGAATGATGAGGTCAATAACATAAGCCCACAAAATACTCAACCATCATTTGAGGCACACACACCGCCCGTGACTTACCTGGAAGAAGTAGAAGAAACTTTGGGAATTCCGATGGAGGTAGAACCCTTGGACCAGGCACCACTAGAGGATATAGGTTTGAATACTTGTAGTTATAACCTTACTCCTAGTTCTAGGGAATTTCCTAATGTTGATGAACCGGAACCTCAACCTTTACACAACTTCCCATCCTTAGATATACATCTAGGAGACAAAAGAGGAACCGACCCACCCATCAACCAATATTATCCGGGTAGTTTTAGGATGAAGGAAGCCATTCACTCACCCCCTTCACCTCACATGGCATATTTCCACCCTAAGGGTGTGTATCGCTACTTCCACCCGCACTTAATCCTAAGTGTAGGGAAAACCTCCCCTATTTCCGTTAAATAAGGGTAGAGTTAGGCTCGTGACTCGAACAAAAACAAGCGCCTATTGGGAGGCAACCCAAGCTTTATTTATTTATTTGTTTGTTTGATTTTACTTGTTTCCGTATGCATGTTTTATTTTTGTTGTTTGTGGCTCATATTTCAAAGTAAATTGTGAAAATGCTTTATTTTGTTTTTAACTTCGTCTTATTAAATATAAAGGTATTTTGCAAAAGCTAAGTGTAAGGGGAAACCAAAATTTGTTTATAAGAACGAAATTGAGCATGATCCACAACAATATTAAATGAACATGTATAGAGTCAAATGCTTGTATCGAGTCATAATGATGTTTTGCAGGATTTTCCAGGAAGTAGGACATAAGTTTTTCTAGAAATTTTCCGGAAACTTAACGTAAAGATTTCTGCAGGTCACTTCTGATGGCGTCAGGAATTAATTCCTGACCGCGTCATGTGTAAAATTCTGGAAATTTTGCTAGTTTTGTTTATACCGGACTCTTAAAGTTTTTGTTGATTCTTTAGTTTTATAAAGTCCAGGAAATCTGCAAACATTCATTCCACAAGCATTATATCTTTAATTGTTTTGTTTTTATTCCTAAGTCTGGAATTACATCTAGTTGTCAGTTTTCTTTGTTCGGATTGATGCTTTGGGTTTTTGTGATTGTTTTCTCAGGTTTAACAGGTTATGTATGACAAGAAGATGATTTATATTCTGGAAAGGAAGCTTTGATTGTTCATTTTCTTGGAGGAAGATCCAACCTGGCCACCTTATTATCCATACCGAGCGAATCAGGGGAGTATTTGATTTCATTCGTTTTACTTATTTCACTTTTACATTCTTTACTTGAACAATGGGGACAATGTTCATCCTAAGTGTAAGGGGAGGGTAAAACGATGATACCTTACAGATACACTTTCGGTTGAGTTTGTTTGTTTGATGGTAGGTGTGTAATAAAACTAAGAGAAATATTTGTTAGTGTAATTTTAGCGCCAAATTTAAAATTTTTTACAACATTTAGGAGTGAAACTTTAGCCATAGCAAGCGTCTCATGGATAGGAGATTGTATGACTAGCACAAAACCGTACTATTCAGAAAAAATTTCCACCCAAATATGTGAGGTTCGCCTTTAGATTTGATAGGAAAAGCATTTACTATTAGTGCTTATGAGTGTACCGGTAGCATTTAGATTCTAGAACTTGCGTTAGTGATGCATCCCGAGACCGCTAGTGAGACTACATTCGTGTAGTAGGATTTACTACATGATAAGAGGCATTAGGATCACCCTTGTGTTAAACCCGTATCATAATTACTTGACCATTTAAGTCATATTACTTGGCTAGTTAAGTCAATTAATTTTTCCTACACCTTAGCGTTGTACTCATTTTTAGTACACGAAACCCCTAGTACACCCCTCCGAGCATATCTTTTCGTTTCTAACTTTAAGCATTTTACTTAAAGGAAAAATTTGTTACACCCCACTTAAATGTACACCCAAATCACCTTAGCCTTCCGTGTATGCGCTCATTTTTAGTACATTATTGTTATTTGTTAAACCCTAAGTTAATTATCTAATTGATTACATGGTTGCTAAGTCGAGTCATATCCTTGTACATATTGTTTTGGGACGATTGGGACTCATGGGTAAAGTACTTATTTTATGGAGTAATGGGGAAGAACATCATATATTACCCCCGTATGTACGTTAATCTTAAAAGTACTCCAAGTGTTTTGATTTTCTTAATTCAAGTCATTAGAATAGTTGAGTGTAAAGTATGTAAAAATTCAAGTGTAAGGGGAATATTCATCCCCTATGATGTATTATTTTGGATGGTAGGGTAAGAGTGTATGCAAAAAAAAAAAAAAAAAAAAGAGATCGAAAAAAATAATCAAGAAAAAGAAAAGAAAAAAAAATAGAAAAAGAAAAGAGAAAAAAACATACGGACTACCATCCCTTTTCATTCTATGTTTATTTTATGTTTTTGTTATTTTTCATTTATTAGCTTAAGTCTAGTCTAGTCTTGGCTTAGCAACGCCATATTGTACATGTAATTAACCAAGATTGTTAACTCGCCACCAGTAAAGACTGCCTATATCCAACAAAACCGTGTATTTCATATCCCTACACCTAACGTTACAACCCTTTAAAAGACCTCTTTGATAGTTTATCCTAGGTGCTTACGCCATGTGGTGGAGGTTTGATCCTTTACCAAGCCTATGGTAATCTATTTTGCTATGACAGGTAGTGAGAGATATCTTCTGTTTCCATATTGCAATTTATACTTTATTACACCCGAGAGATGTGAGTATCTAAACACTATTTGTGAGGTGCTATTGTATGACCTCCGTGCTAGACATTGGTCTTTAGTGGAACAATTATTTGTTGTAATTACTTTTATATTAGTGTTAAATGACGCCTAACTTGTATTTTGATTAGAATAAAAGCGCATTTGCTTGAGGACAAGCAAATCTAAAGTGTAAGGGTATATGATGAGGCAAAAAATGAACCACTTTTAGGGGGTCATTTAAGCCCGGAATTGAATTTATTTGATCAAATATTGCCCTAAATCGTTCCTTTTGTGATTTTAGGTACTTTGGGAGAGAAATCTGGAAAAGGAAGCTGAGAACATGCCAAAGACTTAATTTTCCATGCTGAGAACAGTGTATGACGGCGTCAAGAGGAAATATTTGACGGCGTCAAGAGTAAAGTCCATGACGATCCAGAAGAAACCTGAAGGCGTCACAACAAGAGCGTCAAGAGTTAAAATCATGACGGCCTGCATAAGGTGTACACATGATGGCGTCAGATCCAGATCTAGGCAGTCCGAGGAATTATTAGGCGGCGAGATGACGGCGTCAGACATTTGTTCTTGACGCCGTCACCTTCCAAAATCTATATATAGTTTTCTATTTTTCATTCATTAGGAGGAACTTGTGTGGAGAAACCCTAGGGCCGAACATTGTACGAATTTTACAGTATATTCAAGGGTTTTCAACCCTTGAATCCTTTCATGTGCTATTGAGATAAGTCTTCTCTTAATTCAATCAATATGTCTATGTGTTGGTTGTCTATATCTTGTGCTTGTATTGATTTCAACATGCTAGGCTAGATCTATCTTGTGTTTGCTTAGATCTAATGAAACCTAGATGTTAATTATGTGTTGATTACTTGTTTATGGTTGTATTGGATGAATGATTTCAATGTTAGGCTTAAGAAAACTGGCAGATCTCCAATCGGTAACATGCTTGAACGTCTTAGGAAACATGAACCGATGTGTACTAGGTTTTATTGGTTGTATTTAATGCATGAGTAAATTCTAATGATCCCATGTTAGGAGCTTCTTAGCCGGCTCGACATAGGAGTGAAGTAGGCACTCATAGGATTGGGGAAGTAGTACGCCACCCCATGAATGGTATTAAGGACTACAATCCGTCATCCACGCAACTATAACAAGTAATTAACGTGTAAAAGATATTTAGGGAGTAGTGAAATCTAAGTAAACACATTTCTCCCACATATTGCTCACAACTATAGTATAATATAGTTTAATTTCATTTTTAGTATTTTATTTTGATTGCATCTTAGTATTGGGTTAGTTGATTAGCAACTAATTCCGTCCAAATCCTCCAAAACCTGAGATTTTTAATTACTTTCTAAAAAATATAAAAATACTAAAAGAATCATCCCTCATCTCTAGACCTAGTCTTTAGGTTTTCTAATCCTAGCGACACTATTCCTAGCTGAACGATCAATCCCCCGGTACTTGTCATTATACTATACTACATCGATCAGGTACACTGCCTGGTGGGGGTTGTAAGCTTCTCGAGATCCCTCGAGAGGTAAAGCCTGGTGCAAACCCCACGCATCACTGTACTGAACTTAAGACGTGTACCCCAGGCATTATGTACACCCTTCCAAAAACGAGAAGTAAATCGCGGATCCCTGTCTGAAACGATAGATGTTGGAGTACCATGAAGTCTAATAATCTCCTGCTGAAAAATCTCCGCCAACTTACTAACACAATAATCCATACGAATTGGTAAGAAATGAGCAGACTTGGTTAGCCGATCGACAACCACCCACATCGCATCATATCTTTTCCGAGTAAGAGGCAAACCGGTAACGAAGTCCATGGAAATCTCATCCCACTTCTACGTAGGAATATCTAACGGTTGTAGCAGACCACTAGCCCTCTGATGTTCAATCTTGACCTGCTGGCAAGTCATACATCTGGCAACATACAAAGCTACATCCTGTTTCATGCCATTCCACCAAAAGTGCTGCTTAAGGTCCCTGTACATCTTGGTAGAACCAGGATGAATAGTGAATGGGGAACTATGAGCCTCAGTCAAAACATCCTCACGCAACTCAGGATCATTAGGCACACAAAGTCGATCCTCAAACCATACCACTCCAGAGTCATCTACCTTGAACTCCGACTGCTTACCCTCCTGAACATTTTGAACCACAGCCCAAAGCTCACCATCATCCTTTTGAGCATCCTTAATCCGTAGTATAAGATTGGACTCGACCTTCATGCTAGCCTAATATCTGTCATAACCTCGCACACAAAGTTCAACATCCAAAATCTCTAAATCATTAAGAATTCGGGGTTCAATCTCAAGACTCGCTATCATACCAGATTTCCTGCTAAGCGCGTCAGCAACAACATTCGCCTTACCCGGATGGTATTGAATATTAGTGTCATAATCCTTGAGGAGTTCCAACCATCTCCTCTGCCTCGTATTGAGCTCCTTCTGAGTGAAAATATATTTGAGGCTCTTATGATCGGTAAATATGTCACACGACTCACCGTACAAATACTGTCTCCAAATCTTAAGTGCAAAAACAACCGCGGCCAATTCCAAATCGTGTGTCGGGTAATTCTCCTCATAAGGTTTCAACTGCCTTGAAGCATAAGCAATCACCTTTCCATGCTGCATGAGGACACAACCTAAACCCTTCTTAGATGCGTCACTATAAATCTGAAAACCCCCAGAACCAGATGGAAGAGTTAAAATAGGAGCTGACACCAATCTTTGTTTCAACTCTTCAAAGCTCTGCTCACGTTCCTCCATCTAAACAAACTTCTCACCCTTCCTCATCAATTGCGTTAAAGGTAATGCCAACCGTGAGAAACCCTCAACAAACCGTCGATAGAAGCCAGCAAGTCCCAGAAAGCTCCTAACCTCAGTCACAGTAGTAGGTCTTGGCCACTTAGTGATAGCCTCAACCTTAGACGGATCCATGGTGATACCATCCGCCGATACGATATGACCAAGGAAGGCAACTCGGTCCAACCAAAATTCACACTGAATTTGGCATACAACTTCTGCTGCCTAAGAGTCTCCAAAACAATACGGAGGTGTTGCTCGTGTTCTCCCTCACTCTTGGAATATACAAGAGTATCATCAATGAAGACAATCACAAACTTATCGAGGTACTCGTGAAACACCCGATTCATCAAATCCATAAACACTGCAGGAGCATTTGTCAGACCGAAGGGCATAACCAGAAATTCATAATGACCATATCGAGTTCGAAAAGCGGTTTTTGGAACATCTTGTTCCTTCACACGAAGTTGGTGATAATCGGATCTCAAATCAATCTTCGAAAAGAATTTAGCCCCTTGCAACTGATCAAACAAATCATCGATACGTGGAAGAGGATAACGATTACGAATAGTGATTCGGTTCAGCTCACGATAGTCAATACATAAACGCATGCTCCCATCTTTCTTTTTAACAAATAATACAGGAGCACCCCATGGAGATACACTGGGTCAGATGAAGCCATTCTCCAAGAGTTCCTGCAATTGTTCCTTCAACTCCTTTAATTCAATAGGTGCCATACGATACGGAGCTTCAGAGATAGGTTCAGCACCTGGAATCAAATCTATGCTAAACTCAACTTCCCTAGCCGGAGGAAGACCAGGAAGTTCATCGGGAAACACATCCGCAAAATCGCGAACAATTGGAAGACTAGCAATACACGAACCTTCCAAAGAGGTATCTTTAATGGATGCCAAAAAGCCTTGGCAACCGTGAGAGATCAAAGTACGGGCCTTCATAGCAGAAATAATCTTAGCAGATTTTAGGGGTTGCGAGCCATGATACACAAAAATTCAGGATGATGAACATTGCCAAAGATCATATTCCTGGCATGACAGTCAATGGTAGCTCTATGCAAAGACAACCAATCCATACCAAGAATCACATCAAAGTCGAACATATCAATAAGAAGCAAATTTGTTGAACGAACTCGATCATTAAATCGTAGGGGACACTTTACATATTCATGATCAATAAGCAAACGGTTTTTCATTGGAGTTGAAATGATAACACGATTATTTAGTGGTGTTGGAGTCATATTAAGCTTTTTGGCTAGTGAAACAGATATTATGGAATGTGTGGCACCCGTATCAAATAAAGCATAAACAGTAAGATCGCCAATGTAAAGAATGCCGGTAATAGTACCTGAGGACTTGGCTGCCTGGTCACGAGTGGTAGCATAAACCCGACCCGTAGTAGGAGGTCTAGCAGAGTCCACTGGTACAATCTGCTTCTTCTTCTCATGAGGACAATCCCTCACTTTATGATCAGTAGCCCCACAAGTAAAACATCCCCCAGTAGCTTTATAGCAAACACCCGGATGAGGCTTTCCACAGGTAGAACAAAGTGGTGGAGGAGGTAAGGTCTCAGTTGGCCTCCTCTGACTAGAAGTACCTATAGATTGACTCTGCTAATAACCCCGAGTCGACTGATCCCTATACTGTCGCTGATTGTTACCTTGACCTTGACGGTCATTCCCATTCCTACCAGTAACCCTCTGATCCTGACGCCAGTAATCATAGTTTCTACTAGTCTGATTCCGCTGGTCGTAACCCCTGTCCATCTGTCCCCTCGAGTCATGACCCCTACCATAATATCCCTTGTTATCATTACCCTAAACTCTAGGATGAATCCGGTCACCATCACGGTTACGTTTGTCGTAGCCAGAACCCTCGTGGAAAATCTCGTTGTTGCGGGCTGCGTCATTCACAGCTGACACATCCGTGAACTTGGTGTTAAGGAGACGGTCTAATACCCACCTCTTCAGTCCCCATTTAAAATGCTTAGCCTGACGGCTAGCATCTCCAGCAATAGGTCCAACAAAACTGGCCAATCTTATGAACCGCTGCATGTATTCCCCCAAATTTTCGTTCTCATACTGATGGATGGTATTATATTCTCGTTCAAACCGCTGCTGTTCAGAATAAGGAAAGTACCGCTTATAGAAGGTGTCGCGGAACTCGGCCCAAGTACAAGTAGTCATATAAACATCTCCACCTTTCGCCTACTTATGCGCTTTCCACTAGTTCAGCGCATCGCCTTCTAACTTAAAAGTAGCCAAACGAGCTTCAAACTCGTCACCGCACCCCAACACTTCAAAATTTTTCTCCATGTGTGTAATCCAGTCCTCTGCCTCCTTAGGAGAGGTAGCCGAACTGAACGACAAGGGCTTGAGCTTACTGAAACTCTCAAGCTAACCATGAATAGTGGTGGGTCAACCACCAGCACTAGCGCCTCCAAAAGAGCCCGCTCCATTGCGGACGTCGTTAATGATCTGCGAAATCACCTCATTGGCGTTAAGACCCGGTAACATGTTCGCTATAGCAGCAGCAACCATAGCTTCCAAATTAGGGATCTCAACATCCCCATCAGGTTGCCCATCGGGATGTCCGTCGGGATGTTCGTTACGGCGAGTGTTAACCATCTGAACGATTAATAAAGCGATTAGCAAGAGCAAATAAAGATGAAGTATGAAAGGAAAAGTACGCAGAACGAAACCTAGTGTCTACCCAATCCTCACAGGTCATAGCCTAAGCTCTAAGGGTTTCGGAAACCTGTCTCTGATACCAAAAATTGTAACACCCCAACCCGAAAAGGGTAAAAGTATCACAATAAATGGTGTCATATCAGAAACATTCAATAACCAAAGCAACGGAAGTCTTACATACATAACAAAAAGAAATAAGTCAACATAACTTATCAATACAAAAGTTCCCAAATGAAAGTAAGCAACAAGAGTACATAAATAATCCAAAATCAAATGATAAGTATCAAATGTCCAAGCTAAGAAGTCTAAGGGTAAGTCTACACATTGCTCTCAATCCCCAAAGCTAAACCCCCGCTCCTAGCTTAGATACCTGCCGCAGGATAAGGAAAGTGCAGCTGAGCTTAAAAAGCCCAGTGAATAGATATATATAAACAAAAGTAAATGATAACGAATGAACAAAGATATAATGTAAGGTGCATTGGTGAAAGCATAAGGTATAATCAAGGATAACAAAGTATGAGCTAATCTGATATCAAATCAAAGTATAATGTAAATCAGTAATCAATCAAAGTGTAAGGAAAGTCAGTTATCAAATCCCGAGCCCTAACAAATCATATCACATATCATGGCAACCATAATGGAGGGGAGGCCTCCTAAAGTGTGAAGACACGGATTGCACCCATGCACATTCACCGAACATATAATAATCAAAATCATACTCATAATCATGTCAAATCCCTCGAATACAAAACGAACCTAGGATTGCAATCCATACGCCCCCCGAACAAATAATAACAATCATCATAATAATCATAAAGCGCGCATATCATATAAATGGGGACGCTGTGAGAAATCACTCACCACACGTGAGTCATGCCACTGGTGCATAAATGACACGGCCATGTTATCCTCATGGCTATGAAACGAACTTGGCTCAGGTGTCAAACTGAAGGGTTCATATGGCATATCATGTCAGAGTCAAATATCTAAGTCATCAAAGAGTCATAATCAAAGTCCAAATACAAAGGTTCATATCAAAGGTTCAAATGCCAAAGGTTCATGTCAAAGGTCAAAGCAAAGGTTTATATCAAAGTTCAAATGCCAAAGGTTCACAAATCTAAGGGTGCATAGGAAAGGTTCAAATAGAGCATAAGTCAAAGAAAGCCATACTAAGAAGGCTCAGATTAAAGATATCATAATAAAGCCAATATCAAAGATGAGAACGAATCATGAGAAACCTTAAGAGATAAGGTCAGAATATCTGTACCTTATTCAAATGCAAATGACAAGGAAAGAAAGTCACAAGATGATCACTCCCGCTTCACGCGACCTATACGAATTAATAATCAATTATTATTTTAGGTTTAATAGAATTAGGTTATCCATTTTATTATGCTTTCCATTTTTGCAAGTTTCCGAAATAGTATTTTAATATTTTAAGGTTATATTTGACAGTTAAGTAAACTTTAAGGTTTAATATAACCAATATCATAGTTTAAGATTTATCATGATACTTTAGAAAAGTTTAAGGTTTATTGCGACAAATTCCAAAGTTTAGGGTTAAAAGTGATAACTTATTATATAAATTATAATTTAGTCCAACTGAAATACATGTAAACTGTTTCTTCTTCGTATTAACATATTACCGAAGTATGCCGAAATCGGTTCGCATTTTATATTACTTGTTCCAGTTTCTTGTTTTATTGTTTTTTTCTTTCTTTCTTTTTGTTCGCTACCCTTCACGACACAAAACAAATCCATTTGCAAGTGCAACAACAAATAACTAAATGTAACCCTTCCAACCCTTGTCCACATACGTGCATGCTCCATACCTTTTTCATGAAATCATATCAAAACAAAAATTTATTTTACGCACATACATGCAGGATGTCTTTAACCGATTCATAGTTTTACTAAGGTGACGAGATCAAAATGAAAGGAATAAACTTAGCGATACGAGATACCCTTGTTCGAGCTAAAATTCATACGTTACCCCTTTATTGTTTTTTTAATCCATATTCGAACCTATATATATACATGTTTTATCTTTCTCTTTTCTGTTTCAATTCGATCATGCAAATGGTTATTCCAAGTTTAATATCGAGCCATAGATACATTAAAACATACGTAACAATTAGCATACGAAAATACATGTTTATAGGTCGATATTATAAGTTATTATAATCGTTATTTTATGTGAACATGTTATGATTTTATGTGAGTTGTATAATCGATATAGAAACCAAAACATGAACATAAACAAGAATTGAACAAGAAAGAGATAAATTGAACAAGTTTTGAATACTATACCCTTGATGCGTGACAAACAAAAAGAATGCCGCAAGAATCAAATCACCGGGTTTATAATAGCCGAACCCAAGCAAAGTCGACCCTCGATCAGTATGGAAGCCCACGAAAACGACCCCTCCTCGACATAGAATTTTTCTCCACGAACAATAAAGTATAGCAGCCGTCGTGTGTATTTTTTTTTGGTCGATGTCAAGATTGAGAGGAGATGGGAGAGAACGAATGATATACGGTTCTAGTTATTATGGCAAGGCGTGTATAAAATTTTGGAAATGTCGTGTATAGTGGTTAAGGGTAATAACGCATGATATCTTTTTATAATATAGAATGTTTTAGTAGCCATCTTATCCCTTAGAAACTAATGACACAAAAGAAAGAAGAAAAAAAAATATAGACTATGAAATCGCTTAGGCATGTGCAGAGGTAGTTTAGAAAATTTTTAATTAGTTTACTTATTATCTATATTATGTATTTCATTAATATGATCTAAAGTTTTAATATTAAAAAAAAAAGTTGTAATTCATCCTTAGGATAAATTCAAAAAGGTGCAAAATTTATTGTTCAAATATTTCGGGTTTTACAATGAGACTGATCCATAACAACTTAATATGATTAGGTGACCTAAAATAAACACAAAAGCATAAGCCTAGACCACAAATTCCTAGAATCCTATAAGATGCTAAAAATGGCAGTCAAAATGGAAATATGAGCACAAATGAGAACTAGTGAACAAGGACCATATATTAAGCAATATTATGACTAAGTAACCCTAAATAAGCATAAAAGCACAAAGATAAGCAGCAATAAGCAGAGCTACAGTAAAAATGCCAAAAATGAGAATTTGGCTTACAAATGGATCCAAGCACAGAAGTAAGGTACCAAGGACTCTAACCACTATCCTAAGCTTCCCATGAAGCTACTAAACCCAAAGCAATCCAGAATGCACCTTGTTCTTCTCTTCTTCTACCTTTTCTTGTGATTTTTTTATTTTTTTAACCTATTTTCTTGATTTTTTTATTTTTTGTATTTTTGGATTTTTGAAATAGAACAAGTCCAAAAGCTAACTGAGCTTACCAAAGCTTTTAAGTAACTTAAATATAGCCTTTGGAACAGTAAAACATAAGTTTTAACAAGATTAAAGTGAAATGCGGATTTCAAATGAAAATAGCAAAAACTAAATTATAACTGAGAATTTGAAATTTATGTTAAATATTGATTAGAATATGCTTAAATCATTGATTACAGACTTTTTTAACTTAATAATTACAACTAAGAAAGGAGATTAAACTAATTCGACAATCTATTCTACACTACAACTACTACTTGTTCCTCTGGACTTCTTTTTCCTTTTATAGCAATGAATTAGGGTTCTGTGGGTCCCACTTGTCTTTTCCCAGTAATAAAAATAGCCTTTGGATGAGTAGAGTTCAATCTTGGCCATTCTTGGATTTTGGCGGGAAGTGGGATTTAACCACTTGGGCTGTGTTTGTAGCCATAGGGGTGGCAATGTGATTACTTCTTGGAAGGTGGAATTGGAGGGATAATGGTATGGGTAAGAGCAAGTGGTGTTGGTGGATAAGGAAAACCAGGGTGGTTTGGAGTTGCAGTGGTGAGGGTGGTATTGGAGGGAGTATGGTGGGTTTGACCGTGGGGTTTGACCCAGGTAATATTTTTAAGGGTGTTGGGCTTTTGAGTGGGCTGGACAAAAAGGGAGTAGGGTGGGCTGTTGTTGTGTTTTGGATTAGGTAAATATTTAAAGGGTTTGGTTTGTTTGTTTATTTAAAAACCACAAGGACTAAATATGTAATTTGCAGAATTTTGAGGGGGCTGATGTGGTACTGTTCCATATTTAACCAAGGGACCAATCTTGACAAACTTCATTAACCCAAGGACCATTTATGTAATTCTCCAATATTTAATACCCTAGGGACCAAAATTGTCATTTTTGAAAGTTCAGGGACTAATTTTGCATTTTCCTCAAACTTTTCATCAAAAGGCTATTTGTGATAACCTTTGAGTTTCCAAGGACCAAAAAATAATTTTTCTTCCAAAAATATCCCACCAGGGACCAAATCTGCCAAAAGTGAAACTCCAGGGACCAAAACTGTAAATTCTCAAAAATTTTGGAATTTTTCACCAAAGGAATAAATATGACAACTTATGATTTCAAAATGACCTTTGGTGACTTTTCGTTTAAAATAAGCGCTTAGGGACTATTTTTGCCAATTTTTGAAAGTTGGGGGACTGAAACTGCTGATTTTGCAAACTTTGATCGTTTTTCATCTGTTTTTACTCATTTTGCATCTAAAACATATAAAACACAATTTTGGAATATTTTCAGTATTTTGATGCATTTTTTAGTGTTTTTAAACGTTTTTGCTGTTCAGATTGACCAAAAATGATGAGTGTTTGAGCACTCATCAATGTTCCAAAAGCAAAAGCTGCAATTGAGTCCATATTGAGGTCATGCAATCAAGCTTATAGTCAGGCTATCTTCACGTCTTCAACAGCCCACATATGGACTACTTTATCTGGCAGTGGGGAGATGATGTTCGAGTACTTTGCCGTCCCTGTTGTGAAAGGGAAAAATAGTGAGCTGGAGAAGTTTGCTGGTGGGCTTTATACTACTAGTGTGGAGGTATCTGTATGTCTTATAGATTGACCTATAAATGTATTATAGATTGACCTATAAATGTAATCCATGCTTCAGGAAGTCGAGAAGGATGTGAAAGCTAAGACAAAAGGGGAGGTCGGAGCTGCAAAGATACTTTGTTCTCCATTTGACCAGCTTGAACTGCATGAAGGTATTTTTTAATTAGAGGGCTTTTCTAATTCTGTTTGCGATACCCGTTAATTTCATACAGATTAATAACACTAAACTGTCTGCTCGTTTTGTTCTACAACTGCAGCAAAATTGGTATTTGAAAGCAGATGACACATCAGACCACTTTTCCGTCAGCTCTTGGTAAATATATTCTTATCTCTTAAATGCAAGCACATGCACATACACATACAAATCAAACACAGTCATCGATGGCAAGAAAGGATATTGTATGTGCTTCTAACTTTTGTCTTTTCTACTTAAAAGAGACGGAGAATATCCAAATGATGAGATTAGTACAAAAGTTAGTGCTGCTAGTGAAAGTTAGTACTGCTAGTATAAAGTGTGGACTGCTCAGAGATTAAGACTGCTCGACATTAATACTGCTAATGTATTAGTTACAACTGCTAGTTATAAGTTAGTAGTGTTGTTTCATATAGTTAGTATTGCTTGTATAGTATGATATGTATTAGTTGTTTATGAAAAAGATTATAGATACTTAGGAAAGTATTGTAAGCCGACTAGGACTCCTTGGTGTATAAAAGGAGGTCCTAGGGTATAGAGTTATATACGAATTTTATATTTACAATTTTATTGTATTTGAATTTGTTTTGAAATATATTTGAATTTGTTTTGATATATATTGATTTCTTAAATGTGACTAAAAGATGTATATAGTCACACTTATTATCAGTTTTGGTCACTATTTGCTTTATTCGTTTTGTGACTAAATGTTACAGAAGGCCACACAAACATAAAATTCACGTGGCCATTGGATGATCTATAGTCACACAAAATACACATTTCTTCACTTTAAACAGCATACGTCCACACTTATTAACACTTTTGGCCACTGTTTCCTAAATTGTAGGTGACTATATACCCAAAACAAACATGCTTTCTGTGACTAAATACTACAAAAGGCCACACAAACATAAAATATATGTGTCCATTGGATGATCAATAGTCACACAAAATACACATTTCTTCACTTTAAACAACATATGGTCACACTTATTAACACTTTTGGCCACTGTTTGCTTAATGGTACATGACTAAATACCAAAAACAACCATGATTTGTGTGACTAAATATTACAGAAGGCCACACAAACATAAAATTCACGTGGCCATTGGATGATATATAGTCACACAAAATACACATTTCTTCACTTTAAACAGCATATGGTTACACTTATTAACACTTTTGGCCACTTTGTGTTAAATTGTATGTGACTAACTCCAAAAAAACAACACCCATTGTGTGACTAAATCATCACAAATGTAACATTTATTGTATATTCATGTGGTCAGAGGACGGGAAATAGTCACAAAAAATACACATTTACTTGAATATATCATCTCAAATGTCACATATATTATATATTTATGTGGCTAAAGGCTGAAAAATAGTTACTCTAAAAAAACATTCGCATGACTATAAAGTGTTTAAGGTCACCAATAATGACTAGTCCAACAAAACTTGTGTCTAATTTGTCACACATATTCGGGGTTTTGGTCACTCTTTTTCGATGGAAAAGGCCACGAACTCAACAATGTGACCATATGCCACCTACGGTGGCGGGACCTATGGTGACACACAACGAAAAAAACGTGTGTGACTATATGCATATCGTCACACATTTTTGGCGTGAACAATACAACTTTTTGTACCAGTGATCTTAGGAAAACTGCCAACTACTGTTTCAAATAATGCTGTAGTTACCCCCATAGTTGAAAAAGACAATTCTAGGAACAAGCCCAAAGCTAGTGAATTCACCAAAAAGAAAGCAAGAAGTAGTTGGAACTGGCAACGTTGGTTACAATATAAACCAAACTTTAAACGGATTCCTAAAATTCTTACTATGCGTGTTTCTACCCAACCAGAACCCACATCTTCTTTGGGTTCCACCCTTACCTTTGTTCCATCTTTGTCGTCTTCATGTGATGCAGGTGGTTCAAATTGTTCTCTGGATTGTTGATAACGGATGCACCCGACATATGACAGGAAATCTCAAACTGTTAGTAAACTTTGTATCAAAGTTCATCGGCACTGTGAGATTCGGGAATGATCATTACGTTGTAATTATGGGATATGGTGACTACGTCCGTGGGAACATTGAAATTAGTCGTGTACATTATGTTGAAGGCCTGGGTCACAACCTCTTTTCAGTCGGTGAATTTTGCGATGGGGGTTTGGAAGTAGCATTTCGAGAGAAAACTTGTTTCGTTCGTGATTTACAAGGAAATGATCTAATGTCTGGCTCTCGTGCTACAAGTCTTTACACTATTTCAATGTCTGACATGATTGCTTCATCTCCGATACATCTTCTCTCCAAAGCTGAATCAACTAAATCATGGTTATGGCACAAACGTCTTTCGCACTTGAATTTCAAAACTATGACTAAACTTGCTCGTCATAAACTTGTTGATGGTCTTCCAAGATTATGTTATGCCAAAGATCACTTATGTCCTGCTTGTGAACAAGGAAAAAGTACTCGTGCTCATTTTCCTTCAAAAATTGAACACAGTACGAATCATGTTTTACAATTGCTTCATATGGATTTGTGTGGCCCGATGCGTGTTCAAAGTATCAACAAAAATCACTACATATTAGTAATTGTTGATGATTACTCCAGATGGACTTGGGTTTACTTTCTTCGGAGTAAAGATCAAGCTCCTTCGATGATCATCACCTTTCTCACCAAAATTCAAGTTCAGCTACGCAACACAGTTAGAAACGTTCGAACTGACAATGGAACGGAATTTAAGAATCAGACACTAAGGTCTTATTTTGAGAAAGTGGGAATTGAACATCAAACATAATTTACAAGAAGCCCTGAAGCCCTGAACAGAATGGAGTAGTCGAAAGACGCAACAGAATGTTAGTGGAAGCTGCAAGAACCATGTCGATTAATGCTCAATTACCAGATTGCTTATGGGCGGAAGCTGTCTCAACTACATGTTACACTCAAAATCGTTGTATGATCACAAAACGCCATCACAAAACCCCTTATCAGATTGTTCATAAAAGAAAACCTAACATCGATTAATTTCATGTATTTGGAGCTCTTTGTTATCCGAAGAATGATCGTGATGATTTAGGTAAACTTAAAGCAAAAGCAGATGTTGGTATATTCGTTAGATATTGTGAAAATTCCAAAGGCTTTCGGATATGGAATCGTCATACAAGAGTAATTCAAGAGACCATTCATGCTAATTTTGATGAACTCACACAAATGGCTTCTGAGCAAAACAGCTTAGGACTCGCATCCAACCATTTAAACATTCCAGACTATTCGGCTAAACCATTGTCTCTCAACAGGAAAGAATTGGAAACATTGTTTACTCCACTGTTTGATGATACGATTGTAAACCATCCTCCTGAGATGTCACCAATTTCCGCTGCACACCCTGAAATTATTCAAGTAACTGATACACCTCAACAAACAACAACAACTGTTGACAAAGACGGCCCTCCAATTGCATCTCCAAGAACAACAGAACAAAACGCTTCCAAATCGTGACAATCAACTGAAGATTCTGCACCTTTGTCAGTTCCACAATCTACAGAGTATGATCCAAATGCGTTCTTTAATCCGTTTGCACCAACTCCAACAATTCCTGACATTTCCAAGTCCTCAACACGTAATTTGGTTCCTGCTAACATGCGAGATAATTATCAACTTCATCCTTCGACACACAAATGGACTAGAGATCACCCCTTAGTACAAATCATTGGCCATCCAGATGCACCAATCATGACAAGACAACGACTCCACACAGACGGTGAAACTTGCATCTATGCACTCACACTATGTCAAGATGAACCTAAGAACATTAAACAAGCAATGAATTATGACATCTAGATTGAATCCATGCAAGAGGAACTTCAACAATTTAAAAGATTAGAAGTCTGGGAGTTAGTTGAAAGACCTAAAGGAGTCTTTGTCATTGGTTTGATATGGATCTGGAAAAACAAGCTGGATGAAGAAGGCACTGTCATACGAAATAAATCACGCTTGGTAGCTAAAGGATTCTTTCAAGAAGAAGGAATTGATTTTGAAGAATCGTTTGCTCCAGTGGCTAGACTTGAAGCCGTACGGATTTTTCTAGCATATGCTGCTCACCGGAATATGGTTGTTTATCAAATGGATGGGAAAACGGCATTTCTAAATGGTCAACTCCGTGAGGTGGTTTATGTTTGTCAACCAGAAGGCTTTGTTGATCCTGAATGTCCTAATCATGTATACAGACTCAAAAAGGCTCTTTATGGACTCAAGCAAGCCCCAAAGGTGTGGTATGACAAATTATCTACTTCCTTGCTAGCTAATAATTTTTCTAAAGGATCGGTGGATCCAACATTGTTTACAAAAACATACGGGGTGGACTTATTAATTGTTCAAATCTATGTCTGTCACACCCCCAAAATCGGGTCCAGCGGAAGCATACATGTAGCTAGGGTGTAACTCAATTGGTATTACAACACTTAGTTCAAAAATAGTTTGCACTTGAATCATTTAGAATAAAATAGTTAAATCAAAATGTTGATTTTTACATTGTGAAAAGTAGTGCAGAAGTAGGCCATTAAAATAGTTAAAAACGGTCCCCAAATGATTAAATCAGAGTCTTCTATGACCATGCCATTCCCTGCCAAAACCTCCTGTAGCGTGCCATTGGTTAAAACCTGAAAATACATGCTAAAGTGTCAACACGAGGTTGGTGAGTTCATAGAGTCTTGTGAAAAAGAATGTAATGCATATGTATGAAGATTTCCCAGCAAAGGCATCGTAAATCCACTCAGTTCCAAGTCCTGCCATAAGAGACTTGTAACCTGTGTGTTTACAACCCACTGCCAAATGTAATATGTTTGTAATAAATCAGTCATAAGGTTGTTGCAAAGGCATTGTAATTCCGTAGTAATAGTGGTGGAAAAGTATCGTAATTCCATAAGAAATTTTCGTATGTACAATCGCCAAAAGTATATAGTAAGGTGACAATATGTCAAAAATGCTACATTGTCTCTTAAGCTCATGACCCCGAAGCTAGACTTTGTAATGGCCCCCAACAGAGTGTTTACCAGACACTCACTTGATAAGACATGAAATGCATTCGTCCCGTTGGAGCAACCCAAACACGAATGGAGGCGTCACCCTCAATAGATCTATTCATTCACTCTCGCTTAGCACTAAAATTAACGGTCCATGATAATAAAGGGGACTTAACTTGGTAGTAAGGCAACTTAAGCAATGTATGGAATTTGTAATACTTTGGCATTGTACAAAAATAATTCAAGCAGTGTATTCTTCCCCATAAGTAATTCAAATCGTATGAAGGCATAGAAAAAGTATTGAAGCATGTATCTCCCCCAAAGAGTTTGCAAAACAATTAAAAGAGTAGGGGCTATGACTCACCTGATATGATGGTACCATGAACGTGTAATGAGCTGAAAAATAAGGCGCGCACACTAGCCGCAACCTAATATGAATGATGAACGATCTACTTTAGATCATGAAATGATGTTATGAATGTCCATGCACATGTTTCCTATACCACTCTACTCTTTGAAAATACTTGTTGTTATCAAAAATATATATTCCAAGACTTAAGAAAAATATGGCTATTAGAAAAAATAAAGCTAGTTGCAATATATATACTTATGTATATATCGTATGTTTCCATGTTAGGGTTGAAATCCTCGGGTTGAAATCCTTGAAATAACGTCTTGTAGTGATAAAAATATACTTGTAATCACTAATACTTCATTAGTTATGAATTTGGGTACTTGGTTAATATTTCTAGAAAATCTAGAATTTAGTACTACGTAGTGTTAATATTATTATTTCTAAAAGCTGCAAATTATAGAGGATTTTTGCCGATATTGAAACGTGAATATCTTTGTCGTTATAAGTCCATTTTACTTGTTCTTTATATCCACGGTTATGTCTTAGTATGTAGTAATATATTTTGGAAAGCTCGGCTCCTCCGGGTTACGTTTAAACTCTCGTTTTGTCCGACGAAAAACGTCCAACAGCAACAATTTTTCAGAAAAATACTTTTCGTCAACAAACTTGCAAAAACCATAACTTCTTCGTTATAAACTCTTTTTAATCCGTTCTTTCGCCTACGGATTCATTTTTGAAAGTATTTTCTAAAAATTTTGCCAAAGTTTCCTTTGTTTTTACTGATTTTCCAGGATTTAACAAAATGGGACAGTAGGTATATATACTTGTTAGAAATCCATTTCCAAGGTTCAAAACTAGTTTTAACTTCAACCAAATCTCTTGCAAACACCACAAAGCTATACTAATCCTACCATACACCTTCTTAGGGTGCCATGGGTTCCTAATGACTAGTAATCATGTTAATTTTACAAAGGAACACCTAAATCACAATCTAGGGTTTGTATGTTCAAAAAGTATACAAAAATAAAGTGGTATAAATAGTTTGTGCATGAAATTAAGCATGAATACTATGAGATACATATGTTAATTAGATGAAAACATGAAAAAAAATTTGAATACTCACTTTGAAATAATAGGTGATTAGATGATGAGAAACCTTGGATTACTTGTGTTTTTGTGTTATGATTCTTGATTAGGATGATGAAATGAACAACTTTGATGCTTTGATCTTTGAAAAATAACCACTTGATCATGTATATTGATATTGGGTTGTGGGTTTTGGTGGAGGAGATGAAGAAATGAGCTTTTGATTCTAAAATATAAGTATGATAATGTTTAGGAAGTTTTGGTAAATAAGTAGTCAAGTATAATGTATAATATTGTGTACATAAATGCCATAGGTTAATAAACTAAAGGTCAAGTGGTTTAGGGGGTGGGGGGGGCATGGCCGGTTTTCAATGTGAACAAGAGAAGAGAAATCGGTTTTGACTTGCTTAGGATAAGTTAGTGTTGTATTAGTTGTAGTTTAGTGTAAGTATCAGTTATAATCGGGTACTGGGTTTGCTAGAAATAAATGTTAACAAAGTTAACCGGGACTTAATGAAGTCATAAAAATATTAAAAATATGTTGGGTACAATTACTGAGTGTTCGGGTGATTATTGTTTAGTTTTCACGAAAACCGTCGTAATATTCATAAGCTTACGTTATAAATAAAATAAATTTCCAAAATACTGGGTAAATGAATGTTATAACTTTTATGATGATAAAATGGATATAAAAATATGTCGGGATCATTGTGGAAATATTTAGATATATTCATCGTGTATAAACCGGGTGTTAACGTTTATTATAAATACTTGTACGTAAAACGTTAAATGTATCAAATATATAAATTTGAAAATCCTAAGAGTGGTATAACATGTAAATGTTGTTATGATGATATGCAGACTATCTCCAGTCCGTATGCAGTGTCCTTAACACTAATGAAATGAATTCGCACCTAAACCATGTAGCAACCCGTAAATTTTCATAAGGCAAAATGACTATTTTGCCCTTTGACTTTGACTTTTGACTATTTGACTTTTCCCGTAACGTAAAAGTAAATACTGTAACCGGTAGTTAACCGGTAATATTCCAAGTTAAATAATTCACTCTACTTTGAATTATTATTCTCTGAACGATTTCGTTCACTTTAGTCTATTTAACGAGAAGTTATCTTGCAAATCATGAAAACCGCACACAACGAGTGCCGGCACAACCTATAATTTTTCAGACTATTATTCTAAATAGTACCACTATTTATTTTTATCAGAAAATACGAGTTATTTATTTTCTGACGATTACCGGTGATTTAAAACTTAAAAGCTAGAGGATATATCGCTTTTCTTGAAGAACGATACCGACACCGCATTAATAATGGTTTAAAACTCGATAATTATTATTCGGATTCGATAATTTCATTTTTATATTGTCATTATAAAAAGCTACCAGAAATATATTTCTCGCGAATTACCAAACCGAGGAAGCGCGTTTTACACTCTAGTTTAACGGGACACGGGATACACACAATAACCTTAATAATAATAAATAAGACTCATTTGTCTTTACTTTTTTTTATTCCCACCGCCTCTATCTCTTACACATTAATAACAGATAGATTAGATCTATCTTTCTCTCATTCACAAGATAATACTTATCTCACATCTCTCTCTCTCTAGCACAACCGACCTCCACCGCCTCTACCACAGCCACTCCACGCCACCATCACCATTAAGACAAGGAGTTAGAATGGCTATGGGTATATTGATTTGGTTCGGCTTAGCGTGAAGGGTCTTGTTTGGTTTATTGAACACCACAACCGCACCACTAGCTCCACCTCGTTCCATCTCTTTTTCTCATTATGTTGTAAGTCGACATACCATTGATCTCGTTGATTTCTGTTTATTTAAAACCATGTGATTAATCTTTCGAATGGTTTTCGTGGAATAAAAACACGGCTTATAACGTTTTTACATAAATTCGTGTGGTAAAAATAAGCTACTAGGGGTGTTTGTTGCTCTCGGTTCAACACCAACTCGAGAGGGTGGTGTTTGCTTTGTTTGCTTGTTCGGTCAACCACAGAAACCCCAAAGGGGTGTGTTGTTGGTCCCGGTCAGAAAGGAACCCGCAAGGAGGGGTGTGTTTTCGTGTGTAACAGCCACCCGAAGGGTGGGTTTGGCCTGTTTGCTTCGACCTACACCGCGACCCAACTAGGGGTGCACTTGGTTTGTTTTATTTCGACCCATATCACAGCCCAAGAGGGCGTTTGGTTTGATGTTACTGTCAACTAGGGTGCTGTTTTGGATCGATATAAACAACAAAACACAAGAGGGTTTATCTTTGGTCTCGTTTAAACTCAGAAAACAGCAGCAAGAGAGTTCGTTTATTCTCTAGAAACTGCCTATGACTTAGTTTTAGAACTAATTAAAAAGGGTAATTGTTTGGTGCAACTTAGTAGGGTGCGTTCGTAAGCAGTAACAAAAAGGGGTACGTTGGGTGTTGTTTTTATGTCCTGCGCCAACAGCCACCTGAAGGTGGTGTTTGTATTGGTCTTGTGTCACCACAGCCCCACTCAAGAACGTTTGGTTGTTGCTGTCACAGCAGCCCCGACAAGGGTGCGCTTGTCAGCTTAGTTCAGCCCCTAAAGGGTGCATTTCGTATGCCTATTTTCTGCACAATAGAGGGTGTTTGTTTGCTGCCAAAATAGCCCCAAGACCAGCCCCAACCGAGGGTGTTTAGTGGCTGCAAAACTGCCCCAAATAGGGGTGTTTGTGTGCTGATTTCTGCACCAAATGGGTGCGTTTTGTTTGTCTATTTACTGCATACATGAGCTGTTTGGAACAGCTCACTGCAGTTCCGCCTTTTCGGCGATATCAAGAGTTCTACAACTCTGGTTGATGCGCCGTTTGCGGCTACATTTAAGTTTATGTCTTACCAACATTTCATAAAACTGGGCCAAACTCCAGAAATGACCAGAACCATGAGCTTTTTCTGATTGAAATCTGGTGTGCAGATTTTGACACCTTTCGCCATTTTGGCACTCATTTACTCATCGGGATGAGTTATGAGGTGCGCCACCCGGCGAAACGACCACAAGATATAGCTCTATCACTCTATCTAATTACCTAAGACCCATAACTCACTGAGTTGTGCAGACTTTCCAATCTTTGGGACTGTTTTAGAATTTCAGTTTGTAACTCATACATAGGGCTTGTTTTAGCAAATCTTCAAGTTACAAACCTCATGTATCATGCCAAATACATATATAATCTTACAAGGGTTTAGGATTAATGTATTGCACTCTTAATGGACTTACGACTTAATAACAAATCACTTATTACCGGACTTTATTACACGGACTGTCACTTGTTTATTATTGGATTTCTACCCAATAACCAATAAATACAAGTTGGAATTTCTAATGACTATTTATTAGTTAAACGTAACTAATCCATATATCTCATTTATATATCTGCTTAGGTTTATTCTTTTATTCGTGCTTATTACCTTTCATACTTATGCTATATGATTTGTGCTTTGGCGTGCGTTTTGTCTGAGTCTATGACTTTATACCACCACACGAATGGGATACTAAACTTTTTACAAACATTGATACAAATATTCCACGAAAACTACAACACTCTACCTTTTGAAACTCATATGTATCAATTACTTTCTACGTATTATGTTTTGAGACAAGCTTATATTCATTAGGTTATGCCGATTCTGTATCGTTGCGCTCTAATTATTGACATCACTTATGTTACTATTCTGCCATACTCCTTGGCACAGTTGTGTTCATTATGTCACTACATCCCAAGGTGAGTTCATAGCCCCATTTTCCATTACTTAATTGTTTTACAAACCCTTGGGGGGAATACATGATATTTTTAACCGAGCACAATGTTTTTAAATTGTATGTTTGCCTGATTGTTTTATTATCACTAAGTATCATCCTTGCCAAACCGAGATCCCTTATTATGAACCATTTAATCACTAGAAATAGTGAGCGCGAATATTGTGAATAGGCCTATTGGGATTGACGAATCCCATTTGTAGTGAATACGTTCATACAAATGCATTAATATTTGAGACCTGGGTATGACAGCAACATACCTACTGGGATAAAACCGCCGATCGATATTGGTACATGTTAACGTTTTGGTGTCATAAGCTTAGTGAATTAATCACCGTACCGGGCGTATAATAACGTAGCCTACCTGTTTTGTTTTCCAACCATTGGTGTGAGCCTATAACTCACACTACCAACATATTGTGTTCAAACATTAAACAAACTCTATGAATATCACTCAACCTTTGTGTTGACCTCTCAAGCATGTATTTCAGGTTCATGACGATCAAGGATGGCACGGAAGGGCACGGATATTCAAGAGGGCTATAAATTTTATTATCATTCAAAAACTCATTTAATGTAAATTGTAAACATGGAACCATTTAGGACCTCATTTTGTAATTTCTGATATTTATACAATTTGAATGATAAATCTTTTAAAACGACTCAATTGGAGTTCGTTTTCTATTATTGTGACTATTGTGCCGTCGAGTAACACCCAGTTTGAATTCCGCTGCATCCATGAATTGGGGGTGTTACAGATTGGTATCAGAGCCATGGTTATAGAGAAACGGGTCTAATTGAGACCTAAACTATAACTACAATTACAAACAAAAACATTTTTATAGCCTTCCGCTCTCTGTGTCTTGCATCCTCCAGACGATTATGGACTTAGTAAGCATGTTATGCTACACAAACATATTAGTATATTCATATATACCCATTTTGAGCATTTCCCCGTAGACATTTTTATGCTACACAAACATAATTGCATATTAATATATGTACCCTAAACATAATTGAGCATTTCCCCGTAAGCATTTTATACTACATGAACATATTAGTATATTGATATATAAACTCGGTTTATTTTCAATCATTTATCTAAACAATGGACTAAACATGTCTGCACATGCCTATTCTAGGGCATTTCGACACAACCACATTCTCCCAATCATGTTCCTACTCCAACATTTTATGTCCAAGACATTGTAACTGATTGCAATGGTCTTTCCTATTTCCCGGACATTGTATGATACAATGGTCTTAATCATTTCTCAAATGTTTTGAGTCACACAATGGTCTAACCTACTTCCTAGACATTGTGAATTGCACAATGGTCTAATCTACTTCCGAGACATTGTGATTTGCGTAAAGGTCTCTGGAATTATTCCATCACATCATCAATATCATTTCATATGATATCGAAAACACATCACAATCTATCGTTTTCTAAATAGAATATGAGATTTCTAAAGGATAAACTAATCCATCACCTACAAAAGCTGAAGTTCAGCTCTACATTCATCAAAGTTTTCTTTTGAAACCTTCATTGTTAAAAGCTCGTGATCCTGGCCAAGTATGGACTATTTTAGAACTACTTAAAACTTCTTTTCCACACATATCTACCCGTACTATCTTCTATGCAATGGAATGTGAAAACATAGGTTACAAGTCTTGTATGGGCGGGACTTGCAACTAAATGGTTTGACATTGCCTTTGTTTAGTGGACAGTTTCTCAAAAGCAACGGACATATCACAAGTATACCTAATTTAGGTATTTGAAAATTTTATCGAACCTCGGCTAAATATAGACTAGTCACCTATATTTAACCTAGGGACAGTGGAACATAGTCTGACTAACTATGTTCGACTTAAAATTTTCAAATACTGAGAATAGTTGTGCTAGGGTTATGTTTAGATTGATTTCCTACATAAACTCGATACACCACTAGAATACTTTAAAACAATCTAGAGACACGATAGTATCTTACCACTCAGCAAAATCTTAACACCTTATTTGTATGATCTAATTTCATTCTTGAAATTTTTCATTTATAAGATAATCCGAACTACTATCTTGGGATAGTTATCAATTCTTCTCTTCATCCTGTAGAAGTACTATCCTGTTTAGGTCCTAAGGATACCATTCCATCATAAACCTTTAAAATCTCTTAAGATTTTCAAAACAAACTCAACATCTATGCCTAAGAATATTAATGTTAAGCATACACTACACACTTTTGTTCATCAACATATCACATCATTATCTTCACAAACATTGAAACCACAAGCTCATTAACAGATCTTGATGCACTTTTAAAGCTCAAATCATCCTTAGTTACACCACAAGTACCCTCATTAGCTTTACAAGATTGAATATTCATCTTGTACTTTTGGAACACCAGTGTCATCTCGTAATACACTACCTTGTAACTCACCGGCTAAGTATGAATGCTGTGTTGGGAATTCTTAAGTAGGATGATTAATAATTATTTAAATGGATTGGGATACCTCTTCATTTAAATAAAGAAATTGTAAATCACCGAAGCATAAGTTTATATTCCTTTATTTACATTGTTTGGGATGCCTCTCTATGTAAATAAAGAATTATAAACAAGTGGGCTTAGTTGTATCCGATATGACATGAGTATGAACTTGAACTTTAGAATCTCCAGTATTCTATTTCTCAGCAAAAGTTTTAAAATCTCATTAGAACTTCCTAAGTTCATTCATAAGTTGTCACTTTTGCCGTTGCAAATCTTTACAATCATGAGTTATTTATTGAGTTAACAGACTTGTTACACTTTTGACTTGGTTCAGTCTCAAACTAACAGACTGTGTTTGATATTCTACCTATTTACTTGGGTACGTAGATACCTACTTTACTTGGGTGTGTGGACACCTACACATAAACTCTCCCAAGAGTTCCTTCCATTTGTTGACCTTTATTTTAGAGACATTGTTTCTCGAAATGTTCTCTCTCCACATCCCCACACCGTTTGTTACTATTGTTATTTTTTCCATTATTTAATTCATGAGCAGACCGAGCTCTTACAACATGATCCACTGGCTTACGAGACATCAAAATTGATTCATCATCTAGGCACCTAAATGCAACCACTCTCTCTAGGCTTTTGAAACTGCTGCATTTGCAACTCGTGAAATCCTTGTGAAAACAACCTCTTAACACCTGGCACAACAATCACTCGAAGAGGCGCCACAACATTTGGTTCTCCAATATTTTCAGCTAGCCCTGCAACATTAGACTCTCCAATTGTGTTAGTCCTCCAAACATCTATACCCTTACTTTATTTCTTACAAATGTTAGTTTGAGCCATGATATTAATCGTAGCACTTTCGCTCACCCATAAAAACATTAAAAGAGTTCCTGATTTCACCTGGGAGTGTGAGATCAAAATTCTCCACAAATACCTACACTCTTTCCCAGACATCTCAACATCAGACTATACAAGATCCAGACTAGGATTGGTCACTATCCCTCTAGAAGAGATCCAGATTGACGAATGTCTGAACTTTATCACAGAACCAATCAAGATCATAGACCGTAAGGTCAAACGACTTAAGTAAGGTCGCATTCCTATTGTTCAAGAGTTAGTTAGAACTTTCGGTAAGAACTCGAATTCACGTGGGAGCGTGAAGACCAGATGCGTCACAAGTACTTCCATCTTGTCTCGACTCTCGAACACTCTGTCAGCAGATAACACGAGCTGAACTTCGGGACGAAGTTCCAATTGAGGGGTGGATACTGTAGCAACCCGTAAATTTTCATAAGGCAAAATGACTATTTTGCCCTTTGACTTTGACTTTTGACTATTTGAATTTTGCCGTAACGTAAAAGTAAATACTGTAACCGGTAGTTAACCGGTAATATTCCAAGTTAAATAATTCACTCTACTTTGAATTATTATTCTCTGAACGATTTCGTTCACTTTAGTCTATTTAACGAGAAGTTATCTTGCAAAACATGAAAACCGCACACAACGAGTGCCGGCACAACCTATAATTTTTCAGACTATTATTCTAAATAGTACCACTGTTTATTTTTATCAGAAAATACGAGTTATTTATTTTCTGACGATTACCGGTGATTTAAAACTTAAAAGCTAGAGGATATATCGCTTTTCTTGAAGAACGATACCGACACCGCATTAATAATGGTTTAAAACTCGATAATTATTATTCGGATTCGATAATTTCATTTTTATATTGTCATTATAAAAAGCTACCAGAAATATATTTCTCGCGAATTACCAAACCGAGGAAGCGCGTTTTACACTCTAGTTTAACGGGACACGGGATACACACAATAACCTTAATAATAATAAATAAGACTCATTTGTCTTTACTTTTTTTTATTCCCACCGCCTCTATCTCTTACACATTAATAACAGATAGATTAGATCTATCTTTCTCTCATTCACAAGATAATACTTATCTCACATCTCTCTCTCTAGCACAACCGACCTCCACCGCCTCTACCACAGCCACTCCACGCCACCATCACCATTAAGACAAGGAGTTAGAATGGCTATGGGTATATTGATTTGGTTCGGCTTAGTGTGAAGGGTCTTGTTTGGTTTATTGAACACCACAACCGCACCACTAGCTCCACCTCGTTCCATCTCTTTTTCTCGTTATGTTGTAAGTCGACATACCATTGATCTCGTTGATTTCTGTTTATTTAAAACCATGTGATTAATCTTTCGAATGGTTTTCGTGGAATAAAAACAAGGCTTATAACGTTTTTACATAAATTCGTGTGGTAAAAATAAGCTACTAGGGGTGTTTGTTGCTCTCGGTTCAACACCAACTCGAGAGGGTGGTGTTTGCTTTGTTTGCTTGTTCGGTCAACCACAGAAACCCCAAAGGGGTGTGTTGTTGGTCCCGGTCAGAAAGGAACCCGCAAGGAGGGGTTTGTTTTTGTGTGTAACAGCCACCCGAAGGGTGGGTTTGGCCTGTTTGCTTCGACCTACACCGCGACCCAACTAGGGGTGCACTTGGTTTGTTTTATTTCGACCCATATCACAGCCCAAGAGGGCGTTTGGTTTGATGTTACTGTCAACTAGGGTGCTGTTTTGGATCGGTATAAACAACAAAACACAAGAGGGTTTATCTTTGGTCTCGTTTAAACTCAGAAAACAGCAGCAAGAGAGTTCGTTTATTCTCTAGAAACTGCCTATGACTTAGTTTTAGAACTAATTAAAAAGGGTAATTGTTTGGTGCAACTTAGTAGGGTGCGTTCGTAAGCAGTAACAAAAAGGGGTACGTTGGGTGTTGTTTTTCTGTCCTGCGCCAACAGCCACCTGAAGGTGGTGTTTGTATTGGTCTTGTGTCACCACAGCCCCACTCAAGAACGTTTGGTTGTTGCTGTCACAGCAGCCCCGACAAGGGTTCGCTTGTCAGCTTAGTTCAGCCCCTAAAGGGTGCATTTCGTATGCCTATTTTCTGCACAATAGAGGGTGTTTGTTGGCTGCCAAAATAGCCCCAAGACCAGCCCCAACCGAGGGTGTTTAGTGGCTGCAAAACTGCCCCAAATAGGGGTGTTTGTGTGCTGATTTCTGCACCAAATGGGTGCGTTTTGTTTGTCAATTTACTGCATACATGAGCTGTTTGGAACAGCTCACTGCAGTTCAGCCTTTTCGGCGATATCTAGAGTTCTACAACTCTGGTTGATGCGCCGTTTGCGGCTACATTTAAGTTTATGTCTTACCAACATTTCATAAAACTGGGCCGAACTCCAGAAATGACCAGAACCATGAGCTTTTTCTGATTGAAATCTGGTGTGCAGATTTTGACACCTTTCGCCATTTTGGCTCTCATTTACTAATCGGGATGAGTTATGAGGTGCGCCACCCGGAGAAACGACCACAAGACATAGCTCTATCACTCTATCTAATTACCTAAGACCCATAACTCACTGAGTTGTGCAGACTTTCCAATCTTTGGGACTGTTTTAGAATTTCAGTTTCTAACTCATACATAGGGCTTGTTTTAGCAAATCTTCAAGTTACAAACCTCATGTATCATGCCAAATACATATATAATCTTACAAGGGTTTAGGATTAATGTATTGCACTCTTAATAGACTTACGACTTAATAACAAATCACTTATTACCGGACTTTATTACACGGACTGTCACTTGTTTATTATTGGATTTCTACCCAATAACCAATAAATACAAGTTGGAATTTCTAATGACTATTTATTAGTTAAACGTAACTAATCCATATATCTCATTTATATATCTGCTTAGGTTTATTCTTTTATACGTGCTTATTACCTTTCATACTTATGCTATATGATTTGTGCTTTGGCGTGCGTTTTGTCTGAGTCTATGACTTTATACCACCACACGAATGGGATACTAAACTTTTTACAAACATTGATACAAATATTCTACGAAAACTACAACACTCTACCTTTTGAAACTCATACGTATCGATTACTTTCTGCGTATTATGTTTTGAGACAAGCTTATATTCATTAGGTTATTCCGATTCTGTATCGTTGCGCTCTAATTATTGACATCACTTATGTTACTATTCTGCCATACTCCTTGGCACAGTTGTGTTCATTATGTCACTACATCCCAAGGTGAGTTCATAGCCCCATTTTCCATTACTTAATTGTTTTACAAACCCTTGGGGGGAATACATGCTATTTTTAACCGAGCACAATGTTTTTAAATTGTATGTTTGCCTGATTGTTTTATTATCACTAAGTATCATCCTTGCCAAACCGAGATCCCTTATTATGAACCATTTAATCACTAGAAATAGTGAGCGCGAATATTGTGAATAGGCCTATTGGGATTGACGAATCCCATTTGTAGTGAATACATTCATACAAATGCATTAATATTTGAGACCTGGGTATGACAACAACATACCTACCGGGATAAAACCGCCGATCGATATTGGTACATGTTAACGTTTTGGTGTCATAAGCTTTGTGAATTAATCACCGTACCGGGCGTATAATAACGTAGCCTACCTGTTTTGTTTTCCAACCATTGGTGTGAGCCTATAACTCACACTACCAACATATTGTGTTCAAACATTAAACAAACTCTATGAATATCACTCAACCTTTGTGTTGACCTCTCAAGCATGTATTTCAGGTTCATGACGATCAAGGATGGCACGGAAGGGCACGGATACTCAAGAGGGCTATAAATTTTATTATCATTCAAAAACTCATTTAATGTAAATTGTAAACATGGAACCATTTGGGACCTCATTTTGTAATCTCTGATATTTATACAATTTAAATGATAAATCTTTTAAAACGACTCAATTGGAGTTTGTTTTCTATTATTGTGACTATTGTGCTGTCGAGTAACACCCAGTTTGAATTCCGCTGCGTCCATGAATTGGAGGTGTTACAAACCAATCCGGTTACGCGAATTTGAATACCCGTAAACTAAATTTACGATGAAATGTGTAATGCAAGTGAATAATGAAAACTTTTCCCGCAATGAATAGTGTTCAGTGAATAGTAAAATTTCTGAATGCTTCTCAGAATGTCAAACTGACACCAAAAATGATGAATAGTAAACTAATGAATAGTGTTTTGATGAATAGTGTTTTTCCAAAGTTCGGGAAATGACCTGAAATGGTGAGTTGTGATAGTCTTCCCCTCTAAAAGGAACTTCGTCCTGAAGTTCAGTTTATGTTGGTTTCTGAAAACAAATTGGTGAAAAGGTGATGATATTTGAAAATTCCAGCGAACTCTAACGATAGGAGTTCGACTCTGCTTCAACTGTTTGATCTCTCGGTCCATGATTTCTACTTGTTCTCCTGCAAGGTTTATGTTTGACTTTGGGTTGGATTCCTTTCCAAATGGAATTATGAGTGACTAATCTGAAAAGCTGATAATACATGGTTGTGTAATCCTGTTGCTCTCTGACAATGTTTAAGTCTGACGGCCACTATGCCTACTCTGTCTGAAATATTACATGGTTCAGTGTATATAGGGTTTAACTTTCCAAGTTTTCTGAATGATAACATGCCTTTCTTAGGCAGAACTTTCAACATAATTCTGCCTACCAACTTGAAGTTTTAATGGTTTACAACTTATTGAACTTGTAACTGATTCTTGACTTGTAGGAAATTTCTGGTTATCTCATGAATGCCTACTAGACTAGTGAGTTGAGCCTTTTTTGAGTTTGGGCCATCAATAGATGGTCTGCGCTTCTTAATGTTTTAAATGTGATACTGGTAATATATACTGCTGAATTCTGCCAGAACTCAAGTTTGTATGCTAGTTGGTCGATTCTAAAATGAATCTTATTTGGTCCAATATGCTAAAGGTTCAACCTCTCTTGTTATCCAATTTGTATCATGCCAATCCAAGGCAATGCTTTTAACTTAATTTGTTCTCCCACTTGAATCTGGATGGTTTGTTGTTCAGGATACCCAATCCAAATGATGTGTGTTATGTACCAATCTAACTTCTGCCAGTTTCTCGCTGTTGGTGTGATAACTATTGTTGTAGATGAATTTGATTTATGTTAAATGATTAGTCCAACCATTTCTAGGGTCAACCACTCATGCTCTGAGCATACTTTCCTATGTTTGAATTATTTTCCTGCTTTGACCATCGGTCAGAGGATGATAGGTGATATTTACATCTAATTGGGTTTCTGAAGGAAATTCTGAAATGATTGCTTGAAGTCCACGGTGAATTCGGTTTCCTTAACAGGAAATAACTGAAATGGGTACAATAAACCTTTGTGACTAATTCCACAACGTCGGTCCTTCGAACTTGGCGTTATCTGAAAGGGATAGAATATAGGTAACAATTTGATTCCTTGTGTTTTGTTCATAAACCTTCCACGAATAAATGAATCTACAAGTTTAAGTAAACGGCTTTCCAAGTAACATTTTTCTTGATGTTTCAAACAAAGGCATAGGTGTCTAACATGTTTGGATAAAGTCTATTGGTGAGGACATGTTCAATCTATAGTCTCGGTTAAGAGGTTGGATTTATCTCTATGGTGTTGCTTAGTGAGCACTCGTATCTAAACGAATCTTGTAATTCAGTCAAGCCAATACTTTCTAGATGATGGAATCTTGGTGACCAGACCAATTATAGTGTTTCGAATAGTTTTGCGATATCTTGATATTTCTGTTGAGTTTTGAATGGTCTTAATGTACCGAGAGATTCTCCTTATAGATGGTATAGAAAGTCTTTCCTAGGGAGGTCATTGATAATATCCACTTATCAATATAGGGAGTAGTGTGCGATGAGTGGCATAGAAATCCATAAAGTGTCAGCTAATTCTATATATATATATGGGGATGGGGAAAGGAAATGATAGTGATGGTGAGAAGGGAAGAGGCTGTGACAATTGCGACAAAATGATATTGTGATAAAAGAAAATACTGTGATGTAAGTGTATTGTGCATAGACGTAAATGTTCATGAGATGAAATGATCAATTGACATGCTTCCAAACGGCGGTTCACGAAGTGATGAAAAGTATGAATGTTCTGACAACGAGGGTATACACACACATGCATGAAACATTTGGAAAATAAGTAAAGGATTCAATCCAGACAGAATTTTATTATAACCATTCTCAGTGTTACAAAATTCATTTTTGAGTCAGACATAGGTAGTCAGCCTATGTCCCACTATCCCGGGTTGAATATAGATGACTAGTCTATATTCCACCGAGGTTCCATGAATTTTGAAATACTCAGCTCAGTTATACTAAGACTATGTCCTTCACAAATACCAAGACGTTCTGAAAGACAAAAGCAAGTGACCAAACTCGAGGTCAAATGATGTAACTATGCAAGGAAAAACAAAATGTGGTGACATATACGATACGTGAACATGCTTATATGAAAGACAATTATAGTAAACATCTATAATAAATGAATATAATATATCAGATAATGAGACATAAATCTCATCACCTATGTCAGCAACTAACCACAAATGAGGCTTCAGCTTGGCAGGCAGGCACGTGACGGTCATAGGGTTAAGTTTTCTTGAAAGTAGCTATAGTCTAGGTTTTAAAAACACTTAGTTCGCTATAACCAAAGCTCTGATGCCAATCTGTCACACCCCCAAAATCGGGTCCAGCAGAAGCATACATGTAGCTGGGGTGTAACTCAATTGGTATTACAACACTTAGTTCAAAAATAGTTTGCACTTGAATCATTTAGAATAAAATAGTTAAATCAAAATGTTGATTTTTACATTGTGAAAAGTAGTGCGGAAGTAGGCCATTAAAATAGTTAAAAACGGTCCCCAAATGATTAAATCAGAGTCTTCTATGACCATGCCATTCCCTGCCAAAACCTCCTGTAGCGTGCCCTTGGTTAAAACCTGAAAATACATGCTAAAGTGTCAACACGAGGTTGGTGAGTTCATAGAGTCTTGTGAAAAAGAATGTAATGCATATGTATGAAGATTTCCCAGCAAAGGCATCGTAAATCCACTCAGTTCCAAGTCCTGCCATAAGAGACTTGTAACCTGTGTGTTTACAACCCACTGCCAAATGTAATATGTTTGTAATAAATCAGTCATAAGGTTGTTGCAAAGGCATTGTAATTCCGTAGTAATAGTGGTGGAAAAGTATCGTAATTCCATAAGAAATTTTCGTATGTACAATCGCCAAAAGTATATAGTAAGGTGACAATATGTCAAAAATGCTACATTGTCTCTTAAGCTCATGACCCCGAAGCTAGACTTTGTAATGGCCCCCAACAGAGTGTTTACCAGACACTCACTTGATAAGACATGAAATGCATTCGTCCCGTTGGAGCAACCCAAACACGAATGGAGGCGTCACCCTCAATAGATCTATTCATTCACTCTCGCTTAGCACTAAAATTAACGGTCCATGATAATAAAGGGGACTTAACTTGGTAGTAAGGCAACTTAAGCAATGTATGGATTTTGTAATACTTTGGCATTGTACAAAAATAATTCAAGCAGTGTATTCTTCCCCATAAGTAATTCAAATCGTATGAAGGCATAGAAAAAGTATTGAAGCATGTATCTCCCCCAAAGAGTTTGCAAAACAATTAAAAGAGTAGGGGCTATGACTCACCTGATATGATGGTACCATGAACATGTAATGAGCTGAAAAACAAGGCGCGCACACTAGCCGCAACCTAATATGAATGATGAACGATCTACTTTAGATCATGAAATGATGTTATGAATGTCCATGCACATGTTTCCTATACCACTCTACTCTTTGAAAATACTTGTTGTTATCAAAAATATATATTCCAAGACTTAACAAAAATATGGCTATTAGAAAAAATAAAGCTAGTTGCAATATATATACTTATATATATATCGTATGTTTCCATGTTAGGGTTGAAATCCTCGGGTTGAAATCCTTGAAATAACGTCTTGTAGTGATAAAAATATACTTGTAATCACTAATACTTCATTAGTTATAAATTTGGGTACTTGGTTAATATTTCTAGAAAATCTAGAATTTAGTACTACGTAGTGTTAATATTATTATTTCTAAAAGCTGCCAATTATAGAGGATTTTTGCCGATATTGAAACGTGAATATCTTTGTCGTTATAAGTCCATTTTACTTGTTCTTTATATCCACGGTTACGTCTTAGTATGTAGTAATATATTTTGGAAAGCTCGGCTCCTCCGGGTTAAGTTTAAACTCTCGTTTTGTCCGACAAAAAACGTCCAACAGCAACAATTTTTCAGAAAAATACTTTTCGTCAACAAACTTGCAAAAACCATAACTTCTTCGTTATAAACTCTTTTTAATCCGTTCTTTCGCCTACGGATTCGTTTTTGAAAGTATTTTCTAAAAATTTTGCCAAAGTTTCCTTTGTTTTTACTGATTTTCCAGGATTTAACAAAATGGGACAGTAGGTATATATACTTGTTAGAAATCCATTTCTAAGGTTCAAAACTAGTTTTAACTTCAACCAAATCTCTTGCAAACACCACAAAGCTATACTAATCCTACCATACACCTTCTTAGGGTGCCATGGGTTCCTAATGACTAGTAATCATGTTAATTTTACAAAGGAACACCTAAATCACAATCTAGGGTTTGTATATTCAAAAAAGTATACAAAAATAAAGTGGTATAAATAGTTTGTGCATGAAATTAAGCATGAATACTATGAGATACATATGTTAATTAGATGAAAACATGAAAAAAATTTTGAATACTCACTTTGAAATAATAGGTGATTAGATGATGAGAAACCTTGGATTACTTGTGTTTTTGTGTTATGATTCTTGATTAGGATGATGAAATGAACAACTTTGATGCTTTGATCTTTGAAAAATAACCACTTGATCATGTATATTGATATTGGGTCGTGGGTTTTGGTGGAGGAGATGAAGAAATGAGCTTTTGATTCTAAAATATAAGTATGATAATGTTTAGGAAGTTTTGGTAAATAAGTAGTCAAGTATAATGTATAATATTGTGTACATAAATGCCATAGGTTAATAAACTAAAGGTCAAGTGGTTTAGGGGGGGGGGGGGGGGGGCATGGCCGGTTTTCAATGTGAACAAGAGAAGAGAAATCGGTTTTGACTTGCTTAGGATAAGTTAGTGTAGTATTAGTTGTAGTTTAGTGTAAGTATTAGTTATAATCGGGTACTAGGTTTGCTAGAAATAAATGTTAACAAAGTTAACCGGGACTTAATGAAGTCATAAAAATATTAAAAATATGTTGGGTACAATTACTGAGTGTTCGGGTGATTATTGTTTAGCTTTCACGAAAACCGTCGTAATATTCATAAGCTTACGTTATAAATAAAATAAATTTCCAAAATATTGGGTAAATGAATGTTATAACTTTTATGATGATAAAATGGATATAAAAATATGTCGGGATCATTGTGGGAATATTTAGATATATTCGTCGTGTATAAACCGGGTGTTAACGTTTATTATAAATACTTATACATAAAACGTTAAATGTATCAAATATATAAATTTGAAAATCCTAAGAGTGGTATAACATGGAAATGTTGTTATGATGATATGCAGACTATCTCCAGTCCGTATGCAGTGTCCTTAACACTAATGAAATGAATTCGCACCTAAACCAATCCGGTTACGCGAATTAGAATACCCGTAAACTAAATTTACGATGAAATGCGTAATGCAAGTGAATAATGAAAACTTTTCCCGCAATGAATAGTGTTCAGTGAATAGTAAAATTTCTGAATGCTTCTCGGAATGTCAAACTGACACCAAAAATGATGAATAGTAAACTGATGAATAGTGTTTTGATGAATAGTGTTTTTCCAAAGTTCGGGAAATGACCTGAAATGGTGAGTTGTGACAATGTCGATGACATTATTTTTGCATCAACAAACAAAAGATACTTAATTGATTTTGCAAAATTAATGAAAGATAACTTTGAAATGTCCATAATGGGTGAACTTTAGTTCTTCTTAGGACTACAAGTTCATTAATCACCCCGTGGAATTTTTCTAAATCTGTCTAAATACGCTATGGAAATTTTAAAGAAACATGGAATGACAAGCTGTGATACTCATAATACACCAATGGCTTCTGCCACAAAACTAGATGCTGACATACATGGGACTCCTGTTGACCCTATCAAATACCGAAGTATTATTGGGTCACTCATGTATCTCACAGCTAGTAGACCTGACATTGTCTTTGCATTATATATGTGTTCACGTTATCAGTCTAAACCTACAGAAAGGCACCTCAATGAGGCTAAAATAATCCTTCGATACATAAAGGGAACCATAAACTTGGGGATCTGGAATCCGAAGGATTCTGGTTTTGAACTAATTGCTTTTTCAGACGCTGACCATGCATCGTGTTTAGACATACACAAAAGTACATCAGGTGGATTACAGTTTCTCGAAGATAAGCTTGTATCTTGGCAATAAAAGAAGTAGGACTGCACATCATTGTCATCAACAAAATCAGAATACGTAGCTATGTCTGCTTGCTGTGCTCAAGTCATCTGGATGAGATTACAACTTAAGGACTATGGCTACCTATTCAACGAGATTCCTATCTACTGTGACTACCTATTCAAGGAGCATTTCGAAAAGGGTACAGTTGAATTATACTTTGTGGGAACTGAATACCAATTGGCAGACTTGCTCACCAAAGCATTACCTCCAACAAGGTTTGCTGATCTTGTCCACCAAATTGGTATGAGATGTTTGACTCCAGAAGATCTGGAAAAGTTTTTGAAATACAAGTGATTGTCAAAAATCAAAATTATATATCATGGGGCTTTGTGGTCCACTAGGTGAAGCTTATTAAGTTAAGGAGCCTATGTGAGAGTAGTACCGGGTTGGGTGACCAACCGGGAAGTCTTCACTTGGGGACCACAAGCTCTAATGATATCCACCAGCTACCTTAGAAGCCTGGGCCCAACCATGTGATGTCTTGATCCAACAAAGGACGCGTGTTCGATTCCGTTCCGCAGCATGGTTGGGTATTGGGTGGAGGTATTTCACAGGCATCAAACCTTTGCTGGGTAGGGTTGATGGGTACCATTATGGTACACAGGGTTGAGGTGTCCCTGCCAATCTACACTTTTGATCAAAAAATCAAAATTATCTTTGTAAATATTTTACAAAAACAAAAATATAAAACCAACAAAAACACAAAAAGATTTTCCATTTTTTTACCTTAAAAAAAAGCAAGTACATACTTCTTTTTCAACACTTTGTTTAACAAAATTTTTAATTTTATCCACACAAGTGTTGAGGGGGAATCAATGTATTTTAAAATTCAAAATTTTTTTACAACGTACTTGCATTTTACTCAAAATATTTTGTTTTGATATGTTGCATATATGGTTATTCGGGAAATTCTTTCCTTGACTCTTGAATGAATTTTAAAACAGTTGAAAGTTATCTGTCTAAGGTCAAGGAGGAGCAATTTAAAAGAAAGTTCTTTTCATATATTGTTTCGTTAGCTAAATGAATACTTGGGAGTCAAAATGTATTAAGATTGCAAAATGCTTAGGTTAAAGGGCCACTTGTGTCATTCTTTTTAAGTGTAACAAATGATAGCCAAAACTAAGTTTGACCATTGCATTTACTTCCTTACTGCAATTACTGACTCCACATTTACTCCCACCTGCACACACATTTACCACTTTCAACCACATCATCCACGGCTCACATCTAATATGCAAATCCACACGATAATCTTCTAATCTGTAAGTGTTTAAACATTTGGAACAAGATTATAAGACATGGTTTTCATTTATTTCATGATCTACGGCCAGAAATGTCTAAAATCGTTATAATAGATCTAGGGTTTGCGTAGATTAGGGGATAATCATTTGTATGTGTTTGTGGTTAAATTTTTTGGTGGGATTTGCTCGGATGGTTGCTAACATGTATCTAAACTCTAATCGTTACCAGAAACACTAATTGATTAGTTTTGATATTAGGGTTCATGCGTTCAATTTGGGCATTTTTTATTTCAAGTGTTTTAATTCAAGTAAATGATTGGGAATGTGTCTATACATTCTTAAGAACATGAGTGAGTGATTTAATTGTTTCAAAAAACACGTTTTTGAGTGAAAATCGATCTGCTAGGGTTCTTATGCACTAGCAGGTTTGATCTTGAGTTTTTGTGCATAGACGTTGTTAAAACTTAGCTAAAATGATCTATACCACATATACAACACTCGCCCATTGTTGAATTCACACCAGCAATACTTAAAAAGGTTTACGTGGTTCTTGTTCATGATCTGTTACACATAAGTTTGAGATAATGAATGTTTACGCGTAATTATGTGTGTTAAATGTAATAAGGATCATTGTGAATTGTTATTGATCAGTGGTTTATGTTAAAACTTTTCAGGAATAAAGGAAACATAATTTTTGAAGGTTTTCAACCAACCAGTTCTTCCTTACGCTTAAGTTGTTCATCTTACGCGTAAGATGAAATCTTACGCGTAAGATTCGACTCAGTGGATAAAACCTGTCTTGGATAAGACAGTGTTTTACGCATAAGATATTCTTACGCATAAGATTAAATCTTACGCATAAGACATAACCTTACACATAAGTCTTTTCTTACGCATAAGATGAAATTCCTTTGTTTAAGTCAACTATTACACTAAAGATTTATCTTTACGCATAAGAATGGGCTTACGCAAAAGATCTTTATCTTACGCTTAAGATTTAAGCTTTACGCATAGTTTTCTGTCTTACGCCTAAGAGGTAACTCTTACGCATAAGCAAATGTTTTGCGTAATCCAATGTGTAAACAATATTTAAGTACAACTCATGTTATGTGTTGCTTGTATTCCACTTCATTGATGTAAATCACATACAAACAAGGAAAACTTAACATAATTTTGGACACAATCATCCCACTGATCAATCCGATTCATGACATAAAGATATAACAATAATTGATTTGTAGGCTAACAAAGTATATTATTGCAATGTCTGTGTTTGTCTATATGATCAATTCGGATGGCTCAACAAGAAAATGTTCCACAAGAACAGGAACCTGAACCAAAGCTTACATGGGAAGAATCTTTCCCTGAGGACTACAAAAGGTTAATTGGAAAGAACAATCTCAGGGTCAACTTCAACAAAATCACCTGCAATGAATCTTCGTGCCTAGTAGCTGTTGATGCTCTCGTCTATCATCCATACAATGCATTGCTCACCAAATTTGCATCAGTTGCCAACTTCTACATTCACCAATTCTGGCACACCATCAAGCTGGATCTCAGCGAAGAATTTCACTTGCACGCTTCACAAAAGACAAGTAACTGTGGACATCGATTCTCTCCGTTCCGTTCTTGCTTACCAGAACAGGGTCCAGATGAACAGTATCATCCAGTTCCAGATGAATATGAACTGATCACGTTTCTATAAGATATCGGATACGATGAGTCAGAAGTGGTAGTCACTAAACACTCAAAGGTCAACACTAGATATCTACCACAACCATGGAGAACTTTATACATTCTCATTGCCAAATCATTATCTGGCAGATATGTTGGTCATGAACACCCCAAGCTTCCACATCTTAAGCTTTTCTAGGGAATGGTTAGCGTCAAATTAATTGACTACGTAAGCATCATCTGGGAAGATCTGGTCTGGCACATACAACACAAATCGGCAAACGTTCCCTTCATTCGTTTCAACAAGTTATTGATACAAAACTTCCTCAACGAGTTTGATGACATTCTATCCAGACTGGACGATGAAGAAAAACATACATTCAGGAATGAGCCAACTCTCAGGCAATTAAAGAGATTAGATACCAGTACAAGGAAGAAAGGTCTACCGCTTCCTGATTCCCTCCTAAATGATAAAGTCAAAGCCTCTAAGCACTACAAATATTACCTCCAAGCTCTCGACAAAAATAAAGTTGGATTCTTAGACGATGACCCTCTGCCTTCTTCAATGCAGAAAAAGGGGAAGAAAGGAGGAAAGACTGGGAGCTATGAAAGTTCATCCAAGTCAGCACAAAAGCCTCATAAAAGATCATTGAAGATAAGGATTCACGTCAAGAAGACAACTCCTGTTCCTCAAGCAGTTCCTGAACCTACTCCACCTCCTTCACCAGAACCTTCTGATTCAGAAACGGAGTCTGATGGTTCACCCGTTCACAAAGAAGCCTATGCTAAAGACCCACAGGAAGATGATGATGATAAGTCTTATGAAGAATGGGACAAAGTCATTGATGACTTTGTTGCATCTACCGAAGACCCAACCGTCAACCTCAATGAAAGACTTCTTACTCGAGCTCTGACAGAAGAAGATGCAAAACTAGAAGAAGAAAGGTTAAGGAAAAGGAAACTGAAGGAACCAATGACTGAAGAGCATGTACAACAAAAAGAGGCACATGTTGACATTGGGCTATCTATTGAAGAGGAAAATGAAAGAGCACTCAAGTTAGGACTCCTCCACAATCACATCGACTCATTTCAAGCAGATCAACCTCCACCTCCTCCAGTCACTCAACCCAGCGAGGCAGGGGGATCCAGCAGTGTTCCTGAGCCCATTCTGGTTAACCAACCTGAACAGGAAGCATGTCCTAACACTGCTATGGTTTTCTATGAAACTCCATATGTCACGCTAGAAAATGAAGAAATGAAGTCTGCTACTGAAGGAGAAGAAGATGACGAAGATGACAACATGGATACTGATGCTTAGCCTCTGTTAACAGTGGATGAACTTACTGTAAAAGAGAAAGCCCAAGAGGAAGAGTTAAAGAAAATGAATGAAGCTGAAGAAGCATGGTTAGAAGAGGAGTTGAGAATAAAAGAATAAGAGAAAGCTAAGCTTGCCGAAAGTGAAAGACTAGAAAAGATCAAAAGAACTGAAGAAGCGGAAAAGTTAGCTAAAGACCAGTGATTGAAGGATGAAGCTGACAGGTTGAAAGAGCAACCAGAAAAATTGGCTGAAGAGAAAGGTCTAGAAGAAGTTGCTACCCAGAATCCCGAATCACCAAAAGGAGATGACAAAGATACTTCCACATTTATTGAATCATCTCAGTCATCACCTCCAGCAACACAACTCACTTCAGACAAATCAATCAAGAAACCTACCACTTTAGAAGTTACAACAGCTTCAAAATTGGTAAAGAAGGCATTCGAGAAGGTTCGTGAGAAGAAACGAGGTAAACTTGAAGAAATGGTCGACTTGCTTACTACTCAAGTTGCTGAGTTAACTCAGCAAATGACCAATGTTTAAGAATTGAAGCTCAAAGTCAGTACATACTTGTCCAAAGATGTACAAGAAGACATGGAAGCAAATCTTGCAACACAAGCCAACCAGTACATGGATGAGCACTTGACGAATAAGTTGAAAGATCTATTCAAACCAATGAGAGATGAGCTCTTCAAAATCGCCAAGCATGCAGTCAAGAAGATTATTAGATCTACTACGTTCACACTCAAAGCCGACAAAGCCCCTTCACCAAAACAAGATGTATCCTTGGAAGATTTGCAAGTCCAGTTAACAAGAGTATTAGCTGCCAAAACAACAATGACTCCAGAAGAAATCAAACTCTGGGAAGCTTTACAAGCCACAGTGTCCAAGGAATCTTATAGTACCGAAGCTGACAAACTGAAGCGTCAAAGAGATGAAGACGATCAAGATCCTAACACTCTGGCAAAGAAGCAAAAGAATGCCGAAGGATCATCGTCACAACACAAGGAACCAAAAGCATCAGGTTAGGATCCCTCAAACCACAAAAAAAACTTCCACTCAACAACCAAAAGCATCAGGTTCCGGTCTGAAAGCCCATGATCACTTTGAGTACACCGACGGAGACGACTTCCCTCAGCATGATGATATACCTGAACCATCGTCAACCAAAATTAAAGAAAAGAAAGACAAACAACCTCAGCATAAACCAGACACTTCATCAAAAGGCTAAGAACCAAAGAAACCCAAACGCGTTCTTAAATGGCTCGATAAAGACAAAACACCTGAGTACTCTTGGTCTGATGACATGGTCAAATCTCAACCTCCATTGGCAGAAGATCAATTACCTCTCGATGGCAGAACCGTGGAGTATGCAAAACTTCTACAAAGAGACTACGGTTTAAAAGAATTGAGCAAGAAGGAGCTTAGAAGAATTAAGAATGTTGCATTCAATTTGCTGAAAGACCGTTCTACCAACTCTATTGAAATCGAGTATCATCTGGAAAACATTACCCGTGCTATGTCAAACAACATTGACTGGATCAGCCCCGAGTCCAATATCGATTACTACTCAAAGAAGCAAGGGCCTTACTACACTGACTGGACCAAACCTCTACCAATGGTTGGAAAGCCAAAGGAAGAACGCATTCTACTCAGATACTTCTTCAACACCGACTTGGAATTCCTACAACACGGAAGCAAAGTAGAGACGAAGTATGCCACATCACTCACCTTCTCAATTCCAGCTGCAAGATACCTCAACAACGCCATCGAAGAAGAATCCTCCGACTTATTCGTAGATGAAGTTGTTGATTATGACCGCAATGCACTCTATGGAATTCACCACTGGCCTGATAACCATGCATAATCCTATCGTAGCATCAGATTGAGTCAAACAATGGGAAATGTGATGAGTGACTTGAAGATTGTCTCTGTTCAGTACATCTCTATCAACACTCACTTTGGATACTCCTTTCTCAACAAGATCATTCTCAAATGGCTAGATGAACAAGAGTATGTGATTTCAGAAGCCGACTTTCCAAGACTCCACCTGAACGACATCGAAGACATGTATCTTCTCAATGTTCAAGGAAAACTCTGTAACTTACCCAAGGAAATGCAGCTTGCTTTCTTCACAGCTCTTCTTATCTACATGAGGAACATTATCATTAATGAACGTGTTGAAGATCTTCAGTTAGAGTTGAAAATTATCAAAAGAAGTTGAATCTCACCAAGCCCAATCTTCATAAGGTCCCCAACATCAACAAACTATCTCAATACACCTATATCAAGCAGCATGCATTTGGTTTCATCTATTGAAGTGTTCACAACTACAACTGTTTCATGGCGTTTGATGAAATCCACAAATTCTGTGATGAAACATTGAAGTTTGTCAGAGATGGACTTAAAGGCCGCCTTGATGACAAAGAACTCTACAAAACAAAGAGGTGGACAATAGATGAAGCCAGACAAGCCCGTAGGTTCGTAGAAAGGATTGAGCATAGATTGAAGCGATGTGATCAGATGAGGAGATTAGAAAGCTATGTGGGAGGAAGACCGGGATTCCCAGTGCTGACATTTCAAAGGCCAGAATGATAATTGGTAGTGGTTGTAAGTATTTGATTTGATTTGTTATACTTAACAATATATGTGTGATAATTAAGGCTTGTGCACATATTTCAGTGTTCAACCAGTTCTTTTAATAAAAAGACCCTGAGGTATGCATCAGTGCCTCAATCCTAATATAAGGAGCGAAAGCTTCTTACTTTTGTGTAGAATTAATCAAATATTCTAAGTTTTTCAAAATTCTGCTCAAAAGACAAGTATTTCACCTCAGTAAGTGCTCGGTTGTTGAGGGGGAGCACTTGAAAACTCATCGTTCTTAAAATCAATGTTCTTGTTGATATCTCCCCGTAAGACTCAAAAAGCATATTTTAATCAAAAAGTTTATCAAAAACAACATTTTTATGCTATTTTTGAGGTGGAGAAAAGAAAAAGTGATTAAAATATGATTGTTTAAGGATGCTAAAAGTTGAATCTTGTGCGAGCTCGACTCAGAATTGACCCAGGAATTGATGACACAAAAAGTTAGTAATCGAAAAGACTTATCCTCGACGGGTAATGACATCAAGTTAGTTATTAGAGGTAGTTGTCACCTAAAAGCTGACAATGGAACTCTTTAACTAGCTATGCACGTAAGAGTGTCTCGAAAAGGATTTTTCAAAATAGAAATGTACCATTCCGAGAAACTTTCTGTGGACTCGACCAGGCCGGGTAATAACTTTAAGCTAGTCTAACTAATGATGTAAGCGTGTCTCGAATCGGTCTTGATCACTAAAAGTGGATCAATTCAAAAGTGCTTGTTCCTCCCGCATGTGCAAATTTAATAACACATGAGCACATGTGAAGGGGGAGCCCTTCAAATGAAAACAAAAACTCTCAAAGTGTTAACAAAACTTGTCTTACAATCATAAACACTTTGAGAGATTTTCAATAAATGGTTTCATGGAAATTATACGATAGTCATGGAGTTATAAGGTGACTAAGGTTAGGGAAAACCGTCCTATGATCCGCCAGAGCCGGAGAGATCTACCCAAGGACTATACCAATAGTTTAGTACTAGAAGTCCTTAGGTATGATATGAAAAAAAGGAGTAAAGAATGAAAGGAGAAAGAAGAGGTTGAAGAATTAAAAAGAAAAGTTAAGAAAGGGTGAAAAGAAATAGTCTTCCATATGTCTAACCTTAGGGCAGACACCGGGTTCAATTCATATGCTACTGGTTGTTGCTAAGGCGACACCAGTATTGAAGACAAAGACGTCATGGACCCAGTGACGCAATGCATTAAACTTTCTTAACTACTCAAGTTCTCTTAAAAGAGCTTGTTTCATTCTCACGGGGAACCCTGCATAACCTATCGACAGCTCATTACGAGCCATGTTGATATTGAAACAGGAGACTCCTCCCCAGTTTCCAATGACTAAATGAAGCACTTATCAAGTCTAGAGACCCGCGATTACATCAAAAGATCTCTTATGAACACTTAATATTTCTACAACTGGTGTTCTTCACATCAATGGACACCAGCTGTAAATTATCGAGTCCATTGCAGATCCTAGCAATCTGCCGAGAACGTTTATGAGAGGATTTACTTATGTATTTCTCAATGATTGAACGGAAATCCTGCCAGGGTCGACATCAAACAGCCCTGACAGCAGGTAACTTCGGTAACTCCTTGTGGGTTACGCTTAGTGTTCGCGGTGGTTCCAAAACGGTCTACAGTCGTAGGGTGATCTCCAGCGACTCACCCATTCGTTGATCTACTTAGTAGGTCTCGTAAGCTCTCTCGGGGGTATCCGAAATGGGAACGGCCATGGTAAGTGTTATAAGGATTCTTCACACTATGCTATTGATGATCTTTAATTCCTTACATATAAGTGTCGGTTGTTTATTGCTAACTGTTTACCTGCAGCTACACATCATCTCCATGACGATAGATTCAACATGCTCATACATACATCTTGAAGTCAAAGAAAGCTCCCTCAAAGATCTAAGCAACACAAAGGTTATCAAAAGATTCTATGCCAAATAGAGGAATCTACAAAGAAAAGTAACTAAGATCAAAGTGAAAGAAAGGGAACTACGTGCATATGAAAGTCAAAGTCCAAAGATGTATGAGCATGTTGGAAAGAAGGACAACCACCAAAGACGATAATGTGACATAAGGCATTTGACGACACAATCACAACAAAATCATAAAGAACAAAGATTAAATAACGAAGAACATTCATCTTACAACATTTTTGAAGACGTCAAGAGTATCACAAGTCTAAAGTCAAAGACATGGAAGAAGACATCCAGCAACCGTGATGACCGACCCTTAGGGGGAGATTGTTGGGAACACACTTTTATATTTATTCAAGTCTCGGTAATTACATTTTGTAATAGGTTGATTAAGTATTATTTATGTTATGTTTTAGTTAAATGGGCAACATGTAAAATCCCAAAAGGCTTGGAAAGCCCACGTTAGATTCATGGAAGGATCTAGGAGTATTGCCATAGTTCCTTTCCTATAAATACCCATGTATGGTTACATTTTATTTTGTTGGTTTATTTGATTACATAAGGAAACTCTTGCACTTTTACCTTTATAATATCATCTAAATCATCCATACCTTATATCTATCTCATTCTTACATTTACAATACTTATGTGATCATAATATGGTGACCTCATAGTGTATTACCAATTTTACTTGTTTATGTAATGACACATGTTTTATTGGGTTATTATTCAAATCTAATATTCTATATTGGTTAACCAAGATGTAATGTATTCTTTTTTAACATAACCTTTCATGTTACAAAGAAAATAAGATGCAAAGATATATATCTTTTGTCAATCTTTTGATAGGAGAAATACATATGATCTTCTCGAAGATTGATAACGTACATAATAGTCAATAACATATTATTTGTGACACTTTTACTAAACATGTGATTTTAAATGTTGAGTCGTTCATGAGCAAAGTTTATATATGTTGTTTGTTTGCTCGTGTTTGCTTTTTCGGAAATGACACATTTACTAATTGCATTACAAAGTAAATTACTTGAATATTTCGGATGAAATATCCAAGTTGTCAATCCTACTTAGTTGTGTATTTTATACATCTTTTAAGCATATTCTTTTAATGTTTGGAACACAACGATTGGACAAGAAGACTCAATATGACATCTTCAACACAAGTGTGAGTTATGATCTGATGCATATTATTTTTGCCTTGAGAGGATGTCACTATTTTCATAACAAGCGAGTGTGATTGAGTATGTAGATTCAAGATAATATATTTTGGTATATTTTGATATTATCTTGAAGCTAGACAAATAATGACTCCAATTTCATGTCCATACTTGAAAACTTGTCAATTAGATTCGATGATGACATCAATTATAATTTGAATAATGAATTGAGATGTACTCGAAATCTTTCTTAACCCTCACGATCACTCATTCTAAAGGGAAAATAAAAATTTAAGGAATGTGTTTCATTTATTTTAATACTAGTTGTATGTGTGAGGTTAATGACATATTAACTTACTACTTCGAGATTGTCATTTAATTTTATGTGTGAAAAACTATTTATTATTAAGTATAATATTCTTAGCTTTCGACATATCAAAAGTATAAAAATAAAAGTTTAAAACATTTTGTGTGTGTGTTAGATCAATGCAAGTTTAATACATTTTCTTTTACTTTAATACTAATGTATTAATATGATCTTTCATCTAGTTTAGACAACCCATGCTCAAGTACGACAAAAGGATGTAATGTTTTAGAGATCATGTTAAGGATTTAACGAAAGTGTTAAATATTTTGAGTTGATATATTTTTTACACTTAAACCTTTGGAGAAATAATTGTGTAAGACAATATCTTTTGACACACATGATCAACCAACTTAGTTTCTATTCCTAAGAGTGCTACTAAAGCATTTTAAAACTTGCAAGATATTGAAAACACATATGCAAGAATAGTTATTTCTATATGCAATGCAACATCAATTACGAAACTTAGTGCAAGAGGTATGGTCTAAGTCCTATTGACACATAAACTGAGAAACTAATAATCAACACATAGCAAAAAGGCATGTAAAATGCTTGTGATTATATATACAAATTAGGTCAACTAAAGATAACTATAAGCACTCAAAAATATTAACTAACAATACTAGGTCATAAAGAAAAACAAATAACCATTTAGCATACCACACAAAAATACTTATCGTTATTTTGTGTATTAAGCATAACAATGTGCACTTAGCTTGATTTTATTTGAAAATGAATTATTTTCCACCCCATTTCAAAATTTGATCAAGTTCAACACTTTGAAAATCTAAATACACCAATGTGTGAAGTTCTCTTTGTAATTTGACCAAAAATTTGTGCAATCGGTATGACCGGAAAAGACTATCTGTTACGAATCAAAGACTCTCGTAAATTTTAATTTACAATCATTCTCTAAAAATATTTTTAAATGAAAGTAGAATCAATTACGTTTAAAACGATATGTGGCACGAGTCCTACGAACTTACGGTTGATTTTATACGAATTTTTGAAAATTACTCAGTTATGAAAAACATACGAAGGTACCATTAAATTTAGCGGTACCATCCATATTTAGTGGTACCGTACGTTATATTTAATGGTACCGTGATCTGTTTTTACAGATTTGAACAAAACCAATTTTCTCATCCAAAACAAGTATTTGACGTAACGTAAAGCTGTAAAACTTAATAAACTAAATACCTAACATATAAAAGATATATTAAGTAACATTTCCACGTTTAGGACTAAGAAAAACATTAATAATAATACATTTACTATAAAACAAGGAGTTGCCCCAAACGCTCCTTTCAAAACCACATCACTTTACGACTCGTTCTATAAACATGAACGTACACTTACAAACTCTATTCTTTTATTGGTTTAAGAAACCTTCAAGCTATTATGGCAAAGTATACTTAACAACAAAACTCTTACGTACTAAGCAACTTAATACTTTTCATATTTTATCCTCTTTCATGGGTAATTTGATACATGGATCGTACTTAATTTTGAAAATCGTTTGTTTTAAAAATTTAAACGACGTGGCTCTTGTACCAATTCTGGAAACCGTGGAGGGGGTGAATATGTTTCCATTTAAAAACTTAAATCTTTTGCATCAAATAACCAATCAAGTGTGATGTAATATGAGAAGTGTCAAAAAAAAGTCTTGCAACAACTAGTGATAGTGGAATTCCATAAGTGTAGCATATTGTCATAACGCAGACATAGACAAAACATATATACCACACAATATAAGCAATAAACCACACAAACATAAAAGCAATGCAAATATAAAACGGTAAATGCAAAGATAAAAGGTAAAGAGATAAGTAAAGAAAATGCAAACCCGGACACGGCGATTTATAGTGGTTCGATCACGAAGCTCCTCTTCGCCCTAATCCACTCCCCAAGTGTCACAACTCACCATTTCAGGTCATTTCAGGTCATTTCCCGAACTTTGGAAAAACACTATTCATCAGTTTACTATTCATCATTTTTGGTGTCAGTTTGACATTCCGAGAAGCATTCAGAAATTTTACTATTCACTAAACACTATTCATTTCCAGAAAAGATTTCATCATTCACGTGCATTACACATTTCATCGTAAATTTAGTTTATGGGTATTCAAATTCGCGTAACCGTATTGGTTCAGGTGCGAATTCATGCATTATCAGTAATGACATTTCATACGGACTGGAGGTAGTCTGCATATCATCAGTAGGTCATTTACATGTTATACCACTCTTAGGATTTTCAAATTTATATATTTGATACATTTAACGTTTTCCTTATAATTATTTATAAATAAACGTTAACACACGGTTTATACGCGACGAATATATCTAAATATTCCCACAATGGTCCCGACATATTTTTATATCCATTTTATCATCATAAAAGTTATAACATTCAATTACCCAGTATTTTGGAAATTTATTTATTTATAACGTAAGCTTATGAATATTACGACGGTTTTCGTGAAAACTAAACAATAATCACCCGATCACTCAGTAATTGTACCCAACATAATTTTAACATTTTTATGACTTTATTAAGTCCCGGTCAACTTCGTTAATATTTATTTCTAGCAAACCCGGTACCCGATTATAACTAATACTTACACCAAACTACAACTAATAATACACTACATTTCCTAAGTGATCAAAACCGACTTTGCTACTCTTTTATTGTAACACCCCCAAAATACCGCAGCGGAAGACTGTGTCATAGGGATGCTACTTCAGGGCACAAAGTACAAGATATAGAAAACGAACTCTAAATGAGACGTTTTTGAAAAGTTACCATTCGAATAGATAAAAGTAATAGTTTACAAAACAAGGATCCCAAAGTAGAATGATACATAAGTTTTTAAAGTGTATCGAATGGTAAAATGATAAAATTGAAAGTCTCCAAAAGCATGCCCTAAGACTCTCAGCTCCACAAACCTGCTATCGCCTTTCTAACCTGAGATAAACATGCTTAAAAGTGTCAACACAAAGGTTGGTGAGTTCATAGAGTTTGTCTTAATGCAGTTGAAAAAGCTTATAAAGAATGTTCACACAGCAAAGGCATCGTAAATCCACTCAGTTGCAAGTCCCGTCATAAGAGACTTGTAACCTGTGTGTTCACAACCCACTGCTACAATGTATAGTATGAGTAAGATAAGTATAAGTTCATAACAACAGTTTAGCAATTAGTAGTGAGTCTACACTTCATCTCCGAAGACCTCACCTAAGTATGTATACTTCCATGGTTGTGCCCAGCAACTTAATCTGGGGCCATAAGAAGTATATATGTCTCCATGGTTGTGCCCAGCAACTTAATCTGGGGCCATAAGAAGTATATGTGTCTCCATGGTAGTGCCCAGAACTAAATCTGGGGCCATTGGAAGTATGTATGTATGTATCCATCACAGTTTAGTATAACACAGTTAAGTATAACACCATCACGTATGTATGATATCAAGTATAATGTAATCAAGTATAATGTTTCCCAAGTATAAATGTTTCCCAAGTATAAATGTTATGTGAATCCGTACAAGTAAGCAAGTAGTAGCATGTATCTCCCCCAAAGAGTTGATAAAACAATTTAAAAGAGTAGGGGCTATGACTCACCTCGAAGTAATTATACTTGAAATGAAATGAAGTGAACAACAATGATTGGTTAACTGCCGCAACCTAAAATGAATGATGAATGTTCTCATTTAGATCACCAAATGATGTTTATGAATGTCCATGCTCATGTTTCTATACCACTCTAGTCTTTGGAAATACACTTGTATTGTCAAAAATATATAATCCAAGAATTTGGAAAAATATTGCTATTAGAAAATATAAATGGCTAGTTATAATATATATACTTATATATATATAACGTAAGTTCTCATGTTGACGTTGAAATACTCGGGTTGTAATCCTTGAAATGATGAAAACATACTCGTAATAACTAATACTACATTAGTTATAAAGCTCGGTACTTGATATCATGTTTAGCTTAAAAATGCACTTCGTAGTTTTTGCGCCAAATTTATATAAAAGCTGTCAAATATAAAAGGGTTTTAGCCGATATTCAAACATGTATATCTTTGTCGTTACTTGTCCGTTTTACTTGTTCTTTATATCCACGGTTACGTCTTAGTATGTAGTAATATATTTTGGAAAGCTCGGCTCCTCCGGGTTAAGTCTAAAGCCTCTTTTTGACCGACGAAAAACGTCCAACAGCAACTAATTTCCAGAAAATACTTTTCGTCAACAATCTTGCAAAAATCATAACTTCTTCGTTATAAGCTCTTTTTAATCCGTTCTTTCGCCTACGGATTCGTTTTTGAAAGTATTTTCTAAAAATTTTGCCAAAGTTTCCTTGGTGTTTACTGATTTTCCAGATTTTTACAAAATGGGACAGCATGTCTAAAATAGGTTCCAAATCATGTTTCCAAGGTTAAAAACCAATTTCTACCATCACCAATCCTCTTGTAATCACCACATGGCTAATCTAATCCTACCATACACCTTCTTAGGGTGCCATGGACTCCTAACCAAGTTATTAGAGCAAGGGGATTCATAACTAAAAAGTTAGGGTTTGTATGTTTCATTTTTGACAAAATAAATGGTGGTATAGCTAGTTGTACATGGTTTTTAGCATGGAAATCATGTAATACAAGTAAAAATAAGATGATCCATGAAAAAATAAAGTTGAAAACTTACTTGATAAAATGAGATGATTATATGATGATTATGCTTGATGTTCTTGTGTTTTTGTTGCTTGATTCTTGTTTAGGCATGTAAAATGAACAACTTTTGTGTTTTACTTCATGAAAAATGATCACTTGATCATGGAGATTGATTTATGGTCGTGGTTATGGAGAGGAAATGGAAGAGAAAGATGAAAATTGTTCTTGGCTAAAAGTGAGATTATGATTCTAGTAAATTGGTAAAGTAAGGTTTGATAGGTTTATTAGTTAAATACTTAGGAGTTAATGCTAGGGGTTAAAAGGGGGGTTCATGGCTGATTTTTCAAAGGGTTCAAAGGAGAAAACTTAGTTTTTGATTTAATTAGGAAAGTTAGTGTAGCGTTAAGTGTTATTCCGTGTTATTCGTTAAAATCGGGTAACGGTTTTAATAGAAATAAATGTCCACAAAGTTAACCGGGATGAAATAATGTTATAATAATGTTGAAAATATGTTAAAAATATGTTGGTTACATTTACTGAGTGATCGGGTGATTATTGTTTAGTTTTCACGAAAACCGTCGTTATATTCATACGCGTACGTTATAAATAAAATAAATTTCCAAAATACTGGGTAACTGAATGTTATAAGTTTTATGATGTTAAAATGGATATAAAAATATGTCGGGATCATCGTGGGAATATTTAGATATATTCGTCGTGTATAAACCGGGTGTTAACGTTTACTATAAATACTTATACGTAAAAACGTTAAATGTACTGAATATAGTAATTTGAAAATCCTGAGAGTGGTATAACATGAAAATGCTGTTATGATGATATGCAGACTATCTCCAGTCCGTATGCAGTGTACTTAACACTTATGAAATGAATTTGCACCTAAACCAATCCGGTTACGCGAATTTGACTACCCGTAAACTAAATTTACGATGAAATGAGTAATGCAAGTGAATGATGAAAACTTTTCCGGAAATGAATAGTGTTTAGTGAATAGTAAATTTCCCAAAAGTTTCTCAGAAAATCAAAATGACCTCGAAAATGATGAATAGTAAAACGATGAATAGTGTTTTGATGAATAGTGATTTATGAATAGTGTTTTTCCAAAGTTCCCGAAATGACCTGAAATGACCTGAAATGATGAGTTGTGACAGTCTTCCCCTCTAAAAAGAACTTCGTCCCGAAGTTCAGTTAATGTTAATCAGTTAAATGTGTCAAAGCTTATGTATGTGGGTTTCTATCCAACTAGGTATGTTCTCGTGGTCAAACTTGATGAGGCAAACCTTCCCAATCCCGAGCATAGTCCTCAAAAGACCTCTTTTAGGTTAATCATTTAGGTAACCGATTTTCACTTAAGCCCACAACCCAATCAAACAAGAACAGTCATGAGATTAAGCTAAATCGGTTTGAGTGATGACTTTAACTTTTAGCTCGATTTTCGCAACCCAATCAAACAAGAACAGTCACTAGAACCAAGCTAAAAATCAAGGTCTGGATTCAACATCCTTGAAAAAGATCTTTTGAAAGATTGGCTCGACTTTGGAATTGCTTACACTAATCAAATTTCTAATGTTAGGGTGACTAAGGTTAATGCTGCTAGGTCTCAGATTAGTCAATGTTGTGTATAGGTCCTATATTAAGACTTAAGTGCTACAAAAAAATACGCTAGTTGTTCAAGAGAATGTACCCGATGTGCTACCGCGGACATGTTGGGTGATAGGATTTCCTAGGAAGTAAGCTCTGCCAATTGCGGGTGGAATCTCATTGGTCTCATCTTGTGGCCCTTCAATTGCTGCTGCTAAGTTTGGACGATTGCCTCCTTGGTTAAGATTTCTTTTCAACTTAGGACAGTTGTTCCGAAAGTGATCCGGGCTGTTACACTCATAGCATGTCCTTTGGTTCCCTGGTTCTCTACACTGGTTTGCATAATGACCAGACTGTCTACAATTTGCACACATACGGCATGGCACAGTCTTTTGGTGATGAAAGTTACATTTCGTACATTTAGGATGCTGGCCTAAATACTCTCTCTGACCCGAATTAGTCGCCGCAAAGGTCCTTGCCCTTTTGTTGTCAGTCTGCTTGTTCGACTCGCTTGTTCCCTTCCTTTTATCACTGTCCCTCAAGCTTCCATTTCTAACCATCTCATCTGTCAGAGTCCCCGCTCTCAATATTGCACTCTGAATTGTAGAAGGCTCAGTTGTTTTTACAATCCCACGAATTTCTGGGACAAGGCCATATATGTACCTCTCGATCCTCTTGGACTCAGGGGTAACTAGGTGTGGAACTAGTCTGGCTAATTCATGGAATCGATCCGTATAGGCTGCATGTCCAGCCCCTATCATAGAGAGATGATAGAGTTCATCCTCCAGCTTTTGCATCTCGTTGTCCGGGCAGTATTCCTCCTTCAGTAATGCCTTAAAATCATCCCATGTCATACCTACAGCTGCCGCTCTACCCCTAGCTTGAATCTGCGTATTCCACCATGTCAGTGCCTTTCCTGATAGTAAACACATGGAATACTTCACCATTTGATGTGCTGCACAGTTACTAATGTCGATCACCGACTCCATCTTTTCAACCCATCGAGTATACACCAACGCGCCTCCTACCCCATCGAAATCAATTGGCTTACATGACGTAAATTCCTTATACGTGCATCCAGTCCTAATGTTGTTGTTGCCATTACCATTCTGGCCTATACCATTGGTGTTGTTAATTCCGCTTTCGTGGTTTGCCAAATTATTCATATGATTGCCAACTTGAGTGACAATAGTGGGGAGAAAGTTTTCAAGTTGTCGAGCGATGATGGTTTCAAAATCAGTATTTCCACCGTCGTTGTTATCATTGTTTTCAATGCCGTGACCACCTCCTCTACCTCCACGTCCACCAGTTCTTCCACCATCGTTACTTGGGTTTAGTGAACGTCAGTGATGAGGGAAAACCGTTGATTAACCAAAGTCTATACTTAACATCCTCATATATAATACCGTGCTACCAGTTGTTTCCTAAGTTGTGCCAACACCGATCTACATCTGCATAGTCATATGTCCACGTGTGTCGTGAAGCACTTATAATTATGTTGGCCACCACAATTATAAATGTTTCCTTTCACAAGTGTGCATATCACCAGGCACACATATCTCAGTGGTAGACGTTGCTTAAATGGGCATCTAGGGAATGTCACGCTTAGTACAAAGGAACAAAGGATTCTCCCTTAAGTGTTAAAGTCACCGGGAAGTCTAGTTTCTAACGGTTTCTACAAAGTATCTAATAGCGTAGGTCCAAAAATAAATAAGTTACCAGCAAGCGTAAGTGTATGTAAAGTGCAAGGCGATAGGGAGGAGAGTCTACATGTATGCAGTTATAGTCTAGACTCTAAAACAACCTAGTTCTCTATAACCAAGGCTCTGGTACCAATCTGTAACACCCCCAAAATACCGCAGCGGAAGACTGTGTCATAGGGATGCTACTTCAGGGCACAAAGTACAAGATATAGAAAACGAACTCTAAATGAGACGTTTTTGAAAAGTTACCATTCGAATAGATAAAAGTAATAGTTTACAAAACAAGGATCCCAAAGTAGAATGATACATAAGTTTTTAAAGTGTATCGAATGGTAAAATGATAAAATTGAAAGTCTCCAAAAGCATGCCCTAAGACTCTCAGCTCCACAAACCTGCTATCGCCTTTCTAACCTGAGATAAACATGCTTAAAAGTGTCAACACAAAGGTTGGTGAGTTCATAGAGTTTGTCTTAATGCAGTTGAAAAAGCTTATAAAGAATGTTCACACAGCAAAGGCATCGTAAATCCACTCAGTTGCAAGTCCCGTCATAAGAGACTTGTAACCTGTGTGTTCACAACCCACTGCTACAATGTATAGTATGAGTAAGATATGTATAAGTTCATAACAACAGTTTAGCAATTAGTAGTGAGTCTACACTTCATCTCCGAAGACCTCACCTAAGTATGTATACTTCCATGGTTGTGCCCAGCAACTTAATCTGGGGCCATAAGAAGTATATATGTCTCCATGGTTGTGCCCAGCAACTTAATCTGGGGCCATAAGAAGTATATGTGTCTCCATGGTAGTGCCCAGAACTAAATCTGGGGCCATTGGAAGTATGTATGTATGTATCCATCACAGTTTAGTATAACACAGTTAAGTATAACACCATCACGTATGTATGATATCAAGTATAATGTAATCAAGTATAATGTTTCCCAAGTATAAATGTTTCCCAAGTATAAATGTTATGTGAATCCGTACAAGTAAGCAAGTAGTAGCATGTATCTCCCCCAAAGAGTTGATAAAACAATTTAAAAGAGTAGGGGCTATGACTCACCTCGAAGTAATTATACTTGAAATGAAATGAAGTGAACAACAATGATTGGTTAACTGCCGCAACCTAAAATGAATGATGAATGTTCTCATTTAGATCACCAAATGATGTTTATGAATGTCCATGCTCATGTTTCTATACCACTCTAGTCTTTGGAAATACACTTGTATTGTCAAAAATATATAATCCAAGAATTTGGAAAAATATTGCTATTAGAAAATATAAATGGCTAGTTATAATATATATACTTATATATATATAACGTAAGTTCTCATGTTGACGTTGAAATACTCGGGTTGTAATCCTTGAAATGATGAAAACATACTCGTAATAACTAATACTACATTAGTTATAAAGCTCGGTACTTGATATCATGTTTAGCTTAAAAATGCACTTCGTAGTTTTTGCGCCAAATTTATATAAAAGCTGTCAAATATAAAAGGGTTTTAGCCGATATTCAAACATGTATATCTTTGTCGTTACTTGTCCGTTTTACTTGTTCTTTATATCCACGGTTACGTCTTAGTATGTAGTAATATATTTTGGAAAGCTCGGCTCCTCCGGGTTAAGTCTAAAGCCTCTTTTTGACCGACGAAAAACGTCCAACAGCAACTAATTTCCAGAAAATACTTTTCGTCAACAATCTTGCAAAAATCATAACTTCTTCGTTATAAGCTCTTTTTAATCCGTTCTTTCGCCTACGGATTCGTTTTTGAAAGTATTTTCTAAAAATTTTGCCAAAGTTTCCTTGGTGTTTACTGATTTTCCAGATTTTTACAAAATGGGACAGCATGTCTAAAATAGGTTCCAAATCATGTTTCCAAGGTTAAAAACCAATTTCTACCATCACCAATCCTCTTGTAATCACCACATGGCTAATCTAATCCTACCATACACCTTCTTAGGGTGCCATGGACTCCTAACCAAGTTATTAGAGCAAGGGGATTCATAACTAAAAAGTTAGGGTTTGTATGTTTCATTTTTGACAAAATAAATGGTGGTATAGCTAGTTGTACATGGTTTTTAGCATGGAAATCATGTAATACAAGTAAAAATAAGATGATCCATGAAAAAATAAAGTTGAAAACTTACTTGATAAAATGAGATGATTATATGATGATTATGCTTGATGTTCTTGTGTTTTTGTTGCTTGATTCTTGTTTAGGCATGTAAAATGAACAACTTTTGTGTTTTACTTCATGAAAAATGATCACTTGATCATGGAGATTGATTTATGGTCGTGGTTATGGAGAGGAAATGGAAGAGAAAGATGAAAATTGTTCTTGGCTAAAAGTGAGATTATGATTCTAGTAAATTGGTAAAGTAAGGTTTGATAGGTTTATTAGTTAAATACTTAGGAGTTAATGCTAGGGGTTAAAAGGGGGGTTCATGGCTGATTTTTCAAAGGGTTCAAAGGAGAAAACTTAGTTTTTGATTTAATTAGGAAAGTTAGTGTAGCGTTAAGTGTTATTCCGTGTTATTCGTTAAAATCGGGTAACGGTTTTAATAGAAATAAATGTCCACAAAGTTAACCGGGATGAAATAATGTTATAATAATGTTGAAAATATGTTAAAAATATGTTGGTTACATTTACTGAGTGATCGGGTGATTATTGTTTAGTTTTCACGAAAACCGTCGTTATATTCATACGCGTACGTTATAAATAAAATAAATTTCCAAAATACTGGGTAACTGAATGTTATAAGTTTTATGATGTTAAAATGGATATAAAAATATGTCGGGATCATCGTGGGAATATTTAGATATATTCGTCGTGTATAAACCGGGTGTTAACGTTTACTATAAATACTTATACGTAAAAACGTTAAATGTACTGAATATAGTAATTTGAAAATCCTGAGAGTGGTATAACATGAAAATGCTGTTATGATGATATGCAGACTATCTCCAGTCCGTATGCAGTGTACTTAACACTTATGAAATGAATTTGCACCTAAACCAATCCGGTTACGCGAATTTGACTACCCGTAAACTAAATTTACGATGAAATGAGTAATGCAAGTGAATGATGAAAACTTTTCCGGAAATGAATAGTGTTTAGTGAATAGTAAATTTCCCAAAAGTTTCTCAGAAAATCAAAATGACCTCGAAAATGATGAATAGTAAAACGATGAATAGTGTTTTGATGAATAGTGATTTATGAATAGTGTTTTTCCAAAGTTCCCGAAATGACCTGAAATGACCTGAAATGATGAGTTGTGACATTTATACATTGAAAACCGGCCATGAGCACACCCTAAACCACTTGACTTTTATTTTCTAACTTCATGCATACATGTGCTCATATTATACTATATAACTTATAACTAGTATTTACAAAAACCACTAAAACATAACTTACACTTTTCCAAGAATCATAAACTCATTTTTTCTCATCTCTTTCACCCCAAAACCCAAAACCCACGAATTTCCCCAAGATCCATGATCAATCCATTATTTTTCAAAGTATAAAGCATCAAAGTTGTTCATTTCATCATCCTAATCAAGAATCATAACACAAAAACACAAGTAATCCAAGGTTTCTAATCATCTCATCACCTAGAATTTCAAAGTGAGTATTCAAATTTATTTTCATGTTTTCATCTAATTAACACATGTATCTTATAGTATTCATGCTTAATTTCATGCACAAACTAGTTATACCACTTTATTTTTGAATACTTTTTGAACATACAAACCCTAGATTGTGATTTAGGTGTTCCCTTGTTAAATTAACTTGATTACTAGTCATTAGGAACCCATGGCACCCTAAGAAGGTGTATGGTAGGATTAGTATAGATTTGTGGAGTTTGCAAGAGTTTTGGTTGAAGTTAAAACTAGTTTTGAACCATGGAAATGGATTTCTAACAAGTTTATAAACATGCTGTCCCATTTTGTAAAATTCTGGAAAATCAGTAAATACAAAGTAAACTTTGGCAAAATTTTTAGAAAATACTTTCAAAAACGAATCCGTAGGCGAAAGAACGGATTAAAAAGAGTTTATAACGAAGAATTTATGATTTTTGCAAGTTTATTGACGAAAACTATTTTCCGGAAAAATACATGCTGATGGACGTTTTTCGTCGGACAAAAAGAGACTTTAGACGTAACCCGGAGGGGTCAAGCTTTCCAAAATATATTACTACATGTTAAGACGTAACCATGGATATAAAGAACAAGTAAAACGGGCTTATAACGATAAAGATATTCACGTTTCAATATCGGCAAAAATCCTCTATAATTGGCAGCTGTTAGAAATAATAATAACACTACGTACTAAATTCTAGATTTTCTAGAAATATTAACCAAGTACCCAATTTCATAACTAATGATGTATTAGTGATTACAAGTATATTTTCATTACTACAAGGCGTTATTTCAAGGATTTCAAACCGAGGATTTCAACACAAACATTGGTACATACGATATATATATAAGTATATATATTACAACTAGTTTATTTTTCTAATAGCCATATTTTCCTAAGTCTTGGAATATATACTTTTGATAACAACAAGTGTTTTTCAAAGAGTAGAGTGTATAGGAAACATGTGCATGGACATTCATAACATCATTTGGTGATCTAAAGTAGATCGTTCATCATTCACATTAGGTTGCGGCTAGTGTGCGCGCCTTGTCTTGCAGTTCATTACATGTTCATGATACCATCATATCAGGTGAGTTTTCATAGCCCCGTTTTCAATTCAACATTTTTGATTGTTTTCAAATCCCACGGGGGGAATACATTGCATCAATCATTTTAGTACGAGCCCAAGTATTCAAACATATGTACATTGCTTAAGTTTCCTTACCAATCAGTTAAAGTCCCCTGTTTATTATCATGGACCGTTAATTTGCCGGTAAGCGAGAGTGAGTGGATAGATCTATCGAGGGTGACGCCTCCATCCGTGGTAGTGATTACCAACCGTAAGCGGATGCATTTCATGTCTTTTACAGTTACGAGTGTTCTGGTAAAACATTCGGGAGGGGCATACATCAGTCATAGCTTCGGGGTCATGAGCTTAAGGTCTATTGTACAATTTTCATGAGATTTTTATCTTGCACTTTTACTTGTGGTGGCCGTACATCATTACATTTTACAAACCTATGGAATTCACCAACATTCGTGTTGACGTTTTAGCAATGTATTTCAGGTTATTAAGGTAGCTCATGTGACATGCATTTGGACCTTCATGGAGTCGCGGAGTCGACGCGTCTCATCATTATTTCATGCACTTATGTAAACGTTTGATCTAGTAGGACTTGTTTTCATAAACTTGCAACACATTTTGGGGACCTCATTTTGTAAACTCTGGATTATTTCAATGATCAAATGCAGTATTTTCCAAACGACACTTTAGGTTGTTCAATGTAACTGTAACTGTGGTGCTATGACAGACACCCCCAGGTATTCCATTCCGCTGCAAGTCAGGTAAATTGGGGTGTGACAGATTGGCATCAGAGCTAAGGTTATAGCGAACTAGGATGTATCTTGGACCCTAGACTATAACCACTTCAGCATAGCATCTCATCATTTCATCATAAGTGCATAATCATGATACATGTTGTTTCATGCATACCCTGTGCGGGTTATTTATACTCATATTTGTATATATATATCATTTTATTGACCTGGTTCACAAGTGACATGCCTTCAGATACTCACCCTGACATCCTTTTATCGGATTCCGACATTGAAGATGCCTTGTCATCTTCCACTACTATTATACCACCAGTTGTACTTACACCACCATTAGCACTATTGATTTGCCATAGGAACAGGGTTTTCCTATCATTCAGCCTATACATAGAATGCCTTTTGGTAGAGTATTCAGACTTAATCTTAATGGACTTATTAGGATGCTTATATCAAGGAAGATAGTGTGTTTTCTTTCCTTCACTAGTAGAGCACTCACTACTCAGGTACTATCACCACCATCAGTTACTTATTACACTATTGGTCTTCCCACAGTGTGTACTTTAATTTTACCTTTTGGATGTCGCGAGGTAGCGCGAAAGAGGGTAGTATTTCATTCACTGGTACCATCATTGTCATTTTCCTTTTTCTTTCCCACTTGCCATGAACTAGATAACATCTAGTAGATAATACCAATAATACGGACTCAACAGAAACATCCGCAGATTCTTCAGGAATGGTTCAGAACCTACATTATCTAAGATTTGATAGATGCACAACTTCAGACACCACTTCAGGACTATCTCGACCTTATGATGCCACAAACCTGATTTCACACAGATGGACACCAGGAAGTCCCTAGACCAGACTTATATCCTCACTAGTTTTTACTATTATCCTAGCCACAGAAAGTGTGGGACATAGTCTAAAGAACTTGTTGTCTTTTGATTGTTGTACAAACAAATATATCAAGTGTGACTCTACTATGTAAGGAATGGTTGTGCTATTTGTGATACCGGTTCACGTAGACCGAAATTTTCATGTATTATATTCATGTGTTGTGAATATGATGACTTTTATTAACTATATCCTCATGGTCTCTTATGAGTTGATGACGAGAGATTTAAGCAAACCACTCCAAGCATGATGCAAGCTGCTGTTGGACAAGTCATTGCTAAGAACATAGCCACCGCCCTCACTAAGGAACTTACTCACGTGGAATTTATGGGGTGCAATCCTCCCTCCTTTAGCGGAACTAGAAACACAAAGGAATTTCTCAAATGGTTCGAAGACATAGAAACAATATTTTGATGTGGCGACTGTCATACGGAAGACAAGGTTAAGTTCGCCACATGCACTTTTCAGGATCATGCCCAGGAATGGTGGACCAAACATATTAAGATGGTGGGAGATGATGCTGCTTACTCACACTCTTGGGAGAAACTAAGAAGGATGATGGGTATAACATTTTGTGTAGGAAGTGAATTACGAGCAAAGGAACAGGAAACAGTAAACATTATCATGGTAGGAAATGATGTGACGAGTATACTACTCATTTTTATGAATTAACACGACTAGGTTCTGCAATGGATGAACCGGAAAGCAAGAAACTTGAAAGGTACATTGGGGGACTCTCAAATGAAATTCGTATGTTGGTCATCGCATGGGAACCCGATACCATGTCTAAAGCTGTAACAATTCGCAATTTCAGGTTAACTTTTATTCCCGAAAATTTCACTATTCACTTTTACTATTCACTTTTTACTATTCACTTTTCACTATTCATCTCAGAAATTTTTATTTCATATTCTCATAAGTTAAACTATTTTAACGATAATCCGAGAGTTTGACGCTCGTCGGATCATTTCTGCAAAAATCACAAAGCCGTGTCCGAGATTTACTTTTAGGTTTAAACGTCCTTCTAGCATCCCGATATGTCCATAAAACATTATAAACAATAGAAATATGATTTTCTCTCATTTTAGGACAATTCCAAAAGTTTCGGAATTTTACGTTTTTCAGTTCAGCGTTTTACGCGAATTACGCGTTTTAGACCCGTGTTTCCAGTTTTTAGCAGGGTTTTAGCACCCGATAGAACCTACCACTCATTTTATATTTTATTATGGACTATATTGACATGTTTAACCATACTTTCAAGTTTCATATTTTTAGGATACCCGGTTTTACGTTTCGTGACTTAACAACTTACGGTTAGCAATTTACGGGTCCAAAACTAGCTACATAAGTAGGATAATACCAAGTTTTTGTATCTAGTCACCCTTATCTCTAAATGAACGACTTAGGGGGGGGGGGGGGGGGAGGATTCACACTTGTGGCATGATCTCATGACTTTAGCCATTAGATCAATACTTATTTACAACTTTGTCTCCAAGTTTAGCAAAAATATCCTAAAAACTAACCTCCTCAATGAACCTTCCTAGACACCTTCCTAACCTCCTCTTCATGCTATAAATACAAGCTCATACCTTCATCTTTTCATCACTAAAAACGCCACACCATTAATTCCTAGCACCATGATCCTTTGATCTTCAAACTACAAGTTACACTACAAAGTTCAAGGTCTTAGTATTCTCTACCTAGTTCTTAAGTTTGTTTGGTGATTCCATGGTTGAATTAGGAGCTACACAAGGTTACTAGGGCTGAAGTTAAATGATTTTCACAAGGGTTAGATCAAGGCTAGCAAGGGTTACAAGAGTTGTGGTAAAGGGTTTACAAGCATAGGTTTAGAGTCCTAGTTCATACTTGACTTCCTTTCTTAAGAGAAAGCCAAAAGTTGTAAGAAATCCTATTACACTTTCTTGCTCAATATCATTTCATGCTTATTATGTTTCTTTCATGCTATATATGGTCTTTGTATTGTGTTCATGATGTTTAAAAATGGATAAAACGAGTATTGGTATACATATGTTAACTTATGACAAGCAAACAAGCAAACTAGTGATTTTTATGGAGAACCACGACCACAATAGTATAACTTTGATATTTGACACTTACTTATTGTTAAAGAGGACTTAACAAGGAAAACATAGCAATTTGAATCACCCAAAACGAGTACACGAGTCAAAAGTTATGACCATTTGAAGTTAGCGAAACCAAAACGGCAAATCTGCCTAAATAGCATTCTGATCAAATTATGATTTTGAAAGTCCCACTTCTGGTCCGATTCATCAAAAAGTTAAAACACGAAAGTTGTCCGGAACGACGTTTTCGTTCAGGAACAAAGAAGCTCGAGCCCTGAAAATGCTTTCTGTGTGATAAATTTCTTCAAATTCTTAACAGCCCATTTTTAGACCAAAGTTACTATATAATCATTATAATTAGATGAGACCAAGAGGTCTAATGACCTAAAGCCAAGACCACAACCATGGCTAAAGCCAAGGTTGAGTCTCAAGACCATGGTAACAATGATCAAGGTCACAGCAAAGCCACGGCTAAAGACCATATAACTATTAAAGATCAAAAAGCTTATATATATGTTATCAAATACTACAATAGTAGGGAGCCTCATGTGAGGAGTTCATTGAGTAAGCCGTCGAGACGAGTTGTGGATTTACGAGTTAAAGTGTCCTGGCTCCTCGAACGTTTACTCCATGACTTCTGAATTATGTCGGCCCGAACGGTAGTAAGAGATATACAACCTAAACATGTTTCATAGACCACTTATATACAACGACTTACACTATATACTAAGTACTACATCATGAACATTATGCAAGACATATATATAGGCAATTCTTCGTATTCTTAGACGTTACTCCAAACCTAAGTCGCAACGTTCTATTATAGGCTGCTCTTAGTGACTTTCGCGATTCGACTACCACTTTCATTACTCATTACATAGACTTAAGGTGAGTCATAGCCCCTACTCTTTTCGTACTTGTTTTAACTCTTGGGGGGGATACATGCTCAACTACTTGCTTACTTGTACAAATACTCAAAACGTTTATACGTGACTGTGTTATACTTGATTGTCTTATACTTGATGGCATTATACTTGATTTAATACATACATGACTGTCTTTTATCTTTGGGAAGTGGCTCCCAGTTGTCTTTGGGAATTGACTCCCAGTTGTCTTTGATACATCCTAACATTTGCGAATGTTGGATACATCATAAAAGTGAGGTCTTCGGAGATGAAGTAGAGACTCACTACTAATTGCTTAATTGTCTTGATGAACTTATACATGTCTTTATTATACTATATGTTAGCAGTGGGTTGTGAACACACAGGTTACAAGTCTCTTATGGCGGGACTTGTAACTGAGTGGATTCTCAATGCCTTTGCTGTGTGATCATTCTTTAAGGCTTTTCAACTATTTTAAGACAAACTCTATGAACTCACCAACCATTGTGTTGACACTTTAGCATGTTTATCTCAGGTTAGTAAGGCGATAGCTAGTGCGTGGAACTTAGAGTCAAGCTGCATATTCTGAAGACTTACGCTTTTATCATTTACCATTCAAAACATTTTGTATACATTTATGTATCATACTTTGGAATCTCATGTTTGTAACTTTGAATTCATTAATCGAATGGTAACTTTTCAAAACGTCTCATTTAGAGTTCGTTTTCTATAACTTGTACTTTGTATTATGAAGTAGCACCCCTATGACACAGTCTTCCGCTGCGGTATTTTGGGGGTGTTACAAAAGCCATCAAAATGGCGATCGAGGCAAAGGAACTCATAGTTCATGCCGAGACATCAGGAAACAATAGTGACAATAAAAGGAAGTGGAACAACAATCTAGGTTGCAATGCTGCTCAACAATCACCCAAGGGACAAGAAGTAAATACAGCCTTTGCTGCAGAACCGCACACAAAGAGAAGGTATATTGGAAAGTTATCTTACTGCAACCTGTGTAATCAATATCACCGAGGTCATTGCAGTGAACCGTGTGGAGTGTGCAAGAAGCGGGGTCATTGGACTGAAGACTGTAGGAAACTCACAAATCAGAAAATCCCAGGGAGTTGCTTCAAATGTGGAAACTTTGGGCATTTCAAAAATGACTGCCCGGAACTAAGGAACAAGGAAAAATCAGGAACTTGGTATCAAGACTAAATCGCTCGAGGAATAGCGTGAGCTGTTGAAAGAGAACAGTCAAGATATTAGCAACATCAAGGATAACAACAATACTTCAGTAGCAGGAGCTTTGTTTCAATATATAAACCGTAGTTCGAGCCCTTTAGGGTTGTATCTTTCCTTTTGTACTTACCGTTGGTACGATGACATGACCTAGTGGTATTAAGCACTTTCCTATCCAATGTAGTATCTATCCTTTGTTACCTAGGTGATAATCATAACCTTCGTTTACTCCATTTTCTATCCCGATTGCTCAGACTTCAATCGTTTCGCAACATTTTATCATTGTCTTATTAGGGATTAGGTTGATTTCGTTTTTGACGAATTAGTAGACTATTACCATTCGACAAGATTCACCCACGTATCCAATACACCATTCAAGCTATTTTACTATCATATGGGGAAACTGTTTTACAGAAAAATTTCTGAAGTAAGCTATTTTATTACTATCCTATAAATTGATTTCTGTCATTACACCAAGTATTTACTATTATTACGGGAGGCAATTTTCATGTTATTTGAAAGAAAACGTCAGGATACCATTTTTAATAACAATGCGTTGAACACTATCTAAAACTTTTGAGAAAAGTTATGATATTTTGACAAAATCTAACATCGCATCATTAGTCCTCAATTGTACATAGCCTGATCACCTATGTAAAATTCAGGAAGGATTATGCCATGAAGGAAATAATTATCTTTTCAAAGGATTGTTAATAACAATCTTCATTTAAAAGTTTTGTAAACAAAGGAACTCTTCCTTAAACATCCCTTTTTGCCGAACTATCCCTGGATACTTACCCTACCTGTCACTCACTTAGCCAGTAAGTTAGATTTTCCCATTGACTTCCCTAAGAGAGACTTTCCATACAAATTACAAGTAGGATTCCTCTATACAATAGAAGCAACGAAAGAATTTCAGACCTGTCACTCACTTAGCCAGTAAGTTAGATTTTCCCATTGACTTCCCTAAGAGAGACTTTCCATACAAATTACAAGTAGGATTCCTCTATACAATAGAAGCAACGAAAGAATTTCAGAACTACTAACCAGGACTAGAAGTATATAGTGAGAGAATTCATAACTCAACAACAAATTCTAAGATACCGCGAGACCATCCGAATCACCATCTTTGACTCAGTTGTCAAATTCTATCGTTTAAAGGTACTAGCTAGACTGAGCTACAGGATTGAACTCAATATAAATGTCCACAGGACAACACAATAGAAATAAACCAAGCTTCTAAGTGAGACTGTTTAGCATTTCATTTAAACATGGCCTCATCCACACATAAACTTTCCTGCAGTAAGTTTTCACAAAGGACAATTGTTTGAAACAAGAATATCGATGTAGATTCCTCTAAGGCATTATGTCTAGAAATTTCAGATAACCTCACCTTCATACCAAGCAAGGGATCAAACCAGAACATATCTCCTCATCTACATGGGAAAATAGAATAGACATTGATTGACACAACATCAAGTGATACCTTCGTCTTGCCAATTACAACGATAAACTATTTTAGGACTTAAGTTAGTCTAAATACCTATGCTTGTAGTTATGCCAGATAACCACCAATAGACATTATCCAACCTCAGGAACTAAGTGTTAAACATCTATGCATTTAAGCGAATATTTCCTATTCTACCATTTTATCCTTGTTAGTGTTTTCACTTTTAAATAAAGTTGATGCGTTTACAAAAATCACATACCTTGTGGAAAAATGATTTCTGAAATTCCTATTTTGAACAAGTACGATCCTTTTTCGTCAATCTTTAGCAACACTATTGTGCAATGAGAAATATACATAGACATCAAACTTTGGTAAGCAGTCTTAATCATAACATGTTTGAAAACAGTTCCTATTTCATAACTACTGAAATTTTGAATCATCAAGAAAAATATTACCCAGTAAATCATTTGCTTCATTTTTCTAAACTCGTTTATTCAGAAAAAGATTTCAACCAAAACTCATAATCGCGAGACAAATTTCCAGAACAAATTTCCCTACAACATCGCTTATGCATTTAAGATTTGTGACTTGATAATAAAGAATATTTGGAATATGTGATGAAGGAATTAGGAGGAACATCACAAATTAATCACGAACTTCAGTAGTGGAGACCAAACCCAATAGACAAAGAAAAACATATGTCTTATCATCCGTTGGAACAAAACACAAGGAATCAAATTGTTACCTATATTCTATCCCTTTCAGATAACGCCAAGTTCGAAGGACCGAACGTTGTGGAATTAGTCACAAAGGTTTATTGTACCCATTTCAGTTTTTCCTGTTAAGGAAACCGTTTCAACTTGGACTTCAGGTAATCAATTCAGGATTTCCTTCAGAAACCCATTTAGATGTGAACATCACCTATCATCCTCAGACCGATGGTCAAAGCGAGAGAACAATTCAAACATAGGAAAGTATGCTCAGAGCATGAGTGATTGACCTTAGAAATGGTTGGACTAATCACTTAACATAAATCAAATTCATCTACAATAGTTATCACACCAACAGCGAGAAACTGGCAGAAGTTAGGTTGGTACACAACACACATCATTTGGATTGGGTATCCTGAACAACAAACCATCCAGATTCAAGTGGGAGAACAAATTAAGTTAAAAACATTGCCTTGGATTGGCCTGATACAAATTGGATAACAAGAGAGATTGAACCTTTAGTATATTGGACCATTTAAGATTCATTTTTGAATCGACCAACTAGCATACAAACTTGAGTTCTGGCAGAATTCAGCAGTACATATCACCAGTATCACATTTAAAACATTAAGAAGCGCAGACCATCGATTGATGGGCCAAACTCAGAAAAAGCTCAACTCACTAGTTCAGTAGGCATTCATGAGATAACCAGAAATTTTCTACAAGTCAAGAATCAGTTACAAGTTCAATAAGTCGTAAACCATTAAAACTTCAAGTTCTGCAGAGTTATGCAGAAAGTTCTGCCTAGGAAAGGCATGTTATCGTTCAGAAAACTTGGAAAGTTACACCAATATACACTGGACCATTTATATTCTGACAGAGAAGGCATAGTGGCCGTCAGACTTGAACATTGTCAGAGAACAACAGGATAACACGAACATATTTCACATTTTCAGATCCCCAGAAATGACGTTCAGATGAGTCACTCATGATTCCATTTGAAGGGATCCAACCCAAATGACAATCTCAGACCTTGTAAGAGAACCAACAGAAATCATGGACCGTGTGGTCAAACAGTTGAATCAGAGTCGAATTCCTATCGTTAGAGTTCGCTGAAATTCTCGAATATCATCACCTTTTCACCAATATGTTTTCAGAAACCAACATAAACTGAACTTTGGGACGAAGTTCCTTTTAGAGGGGAAGAATGTTACAACTCACCATTTCAGGTCATTTCCCGAACTTTGGAAAAACACTATTCATCAAACACTATTTTATCAAAACACTATTCATCAGTTTACTATTCATCATTTTTTGTGTCAGTTTGACATTCCGAGAAGCATTCAGAAATTTTACTATTCACTAAACACTATTCATTTCCAGAAAAGATTTCATCATTCACGTGCATTACACATTTCATCGTAAATTTAGTTTACGGGTATTCAAATTCACGTAACCGTATTGGTTCAGGTGCGAATTCATGCATTATCAGTAATGACATTTCATACGGACTGGAGATAGTCTGCATATCATCAGTAGGTCATTTACATGTTATACCACTCTTAGGATTTTCAAATTTATATATTTGATACATTTAACGTTTTCCTTATAATTATTTATAAATAAACGTTAACACACGGTTTATACGCGATGAATATATCTAAATATTCCCACAATGGTCCCGACATATTTTTATATCCATTTTATCATCATAAAAGTTATAACATTCAATTACCCAGTATTTTGGAAATTTATTTATTTATAACGTAAGCTTATGAATATTACGACGGTTTTCGTGAAAACTAAACAATAATCACCCGATCACTCAGTAATTGTACCCAACATAATTTTAACATTTTTATGACTTTATTAAGTCCTGGTCAACTTCGTTAATATTTATTTCTAGCAAACCCGGTACCCGATTATAACTAATACTTACACCAAACTACAACTAATAATACACTACATTTCCTAAGTGATCAAAACCGACTTTGCTACTCTTTTATACATTGAAAACCGGCCATGAGCACACCCTAAACCACTTGACTTTTATTTTCTAACTTCATGCATACATGTGCTCATATTATACTATATAACTTATAACTAGTATTTACATAAACCACTAAAACATAACTTACACTTTTCCAAGAATCATAAACTCATTTTTTCTCATCTCTTTCACCCCAAAACCCAAAACCCACGAATTTCCCCAAGATCCATGATCAATCCATTATTTTTCAAAGTATAAAGCATCAAAGTTGTTCATTTCATCATCCTAATCAAGAATCATAACACAAAAACACAAGTAATCCAAGGTTTCTAATCATCTCATCACCTAGAATTTCAAAGTGAGTATTCAAATTTATTTTCATGTTTTCATCTAATTAACACATGTATCTTATAGTATTCATGCTTAATTTCATGCACAAACTAGTTATACCACTTTATTTTTGAATACTTTTTGAACATACAAACCCTAGATTGTGATTTAGGTGTTCCCTTGTTAAATTAACTTAATTACTAGTCATTAGGAACCCATGACACCCTAAGAAGGTGTATGGTAGGATTAGTATAGATTTGTGGAGTTTGCAAGAGTTTTGGTTGAAGTTAAAACTAGTTTTGAACCTTGGAAATGGATTTCTAACAAGTTTATAAACATGCTGTCCCATTTTGTAAAATTCTGGAAAATCAGTAAATACAAAGTAAACTTTGGCAAAATTTTTAGAAAATACTTTCAAAAACGAATCCGTAGGCGAAAGAACGGATTAAAAAGAGTTTATAACGAAGAAGTTATGATTTTTGCAAGTTTATTGACGAAAACTATTTTCCGAAAAAATACATGCTGATGGACGTTTTTCGTCGGACAAAAAGAGACTTTAGACGTAACCCGGAGGGGTCAAGCTTTCCAAAATATATTACTACATGTTAAGACGTAACCATGGATATAAAGAACAAGTAAAACGGGCTTATAACGATAAAGATATTCACGTTTCAATATCGGCAAAAATCCTCTATAATTGGCAGCTGTTAGAAATAATAATAACACTACGTACTAAATTCTAGATTTTCTAGAAATATTAACCAAGTACCCAATTTCATAACTAATGATGTATTAGTGATTACAAGTATATTTTCATTACTACAAGGCGTTATTTCAAGGATTTCAAACCGAGGATTTCAACACAAACATTGGTACATACGATATATATATAAGTATATATATTACAACTAGTTTATTTTTCTAATAGCCATATTTTCCTAAGTCTTGGAATATATACTTTTGATAACAACAAGTGTTTTTCAAAGAGTAGAGTGTATAGGAAACATGTGCATGGACATTCATAACATCATTTGGTGATCTAAAGTAGATCGTTCATCATTCACATTAGGTTGCGGCTAGTGTGCGCGCCTTGTCTTGCAGTTCATTACATGTTCATGGTACCATCATATCAGGTGAGTTTTCATAGCCCCGTTTTCAATTCAACATTTTTGATTATTTTCAAATCCCACGGGGGGAATACATTGCATCAATCATTTTAGTACGAGCCCAAGTATTCAAACATATGTACATTGCTTAAATTTCCTTACCAATCAGTTAAAGTCCCCTATTTATTATCATGGACCATTAATTTGCCGGTAAGCGAGAGTGAGTGGATAGATCTATCGAGGGTGACGCCTCCATCGGTGGTAGTGATTACCAACCGTAAGCGGATGCATTTCATGTCTTTTACAGTTACGAGTGTTCTGGTAAAACATTCGGGAGGGGCATACATCAGTCATAGCTTCGGGGTCATGAGCTTAAGGTCTACTGTACAATTTTCATGAGATTTTTATCTTGCACTTTTACTTGTGGTGGCCGTACATCATTACATTTTACAAACCTATGGAATTCAACAACATTCGTGTTGACGTTTTAGCAATGTATTTCAGGTTATTAAGGTAGCTCATGTGACATGCATTTGGACCTTCATGGAGTCGCAGAGTCGACGCGTCTCATCATTATTTCATGCACTTATGTAAACGTTTGATCTAGTAGGACTTGTTTTCATAAACTTGCAACACATTTTGGGGACCTCATTTTGTAAACTCTGGATTATTTCAATGATCAAATGCAGTATTTTCCAAACGACACTTTAGGTCGTTCAATGTAACTGTAATTGTGGTGCTATGACAGACACCCCCAGGTATTCCATTCCGCTGCAAGTCAGGTAAATTGGGGGTGTGACACCAAGTACCCAACTCGAGAGTTACTCCACCAATAAACAAGCTCCCTTCTCGGCGGAGAAAACCATACAACATTGCTTACAATATTTTCCGACACTAAGCTAGATGTCGAGTTCTTCTTTGGGTACAACCAAACCCGTTATGTTTTATGGCCCAACATAACAAACCTTGTGTTTTAAGGCCTAAACACATAAACCACGTCGCTTACATTGTTTTCCAACACTAAGCTTGATGTCATACTAATCTAGCTAGTACCAATCTCACTCACGATCTACCCAATCCTCACAAATCACACAAGCTACAAGATCCACATAATCTACACTCGATCTACTCACGATCTACCCGATCTACCCAATCAACACAATCTACACGATCTACCCGATCTTCACATGATCCACCCAATCTACTCACTTTCAACACAAGCTACAAAAGATCTCCCCTATATCTACAAGACCTCAATAATCCACACTGTTGATGCAAATAATGTCTAAAAATTTATTCTCATCTTTTGATATCTCTATGTTTTGATGATAACAAAATATGAAAACATCTTACGTCAAAATTAATGTAAACAAGTTTGTAGTCAAAATATCCGATTGCTATGTCAATCACTCTAGGTATGAACAAACAAATTTACAACTTGACCAATGATCAAAGAAGTGAATTTGTGTTTTGAACTTCACATTTTTAGCTTGACAAAACTTTCTTTTCAAAAATACATTTTACAAATTATTTTTGAATTATAAAGAAATGTTTTATTTAGGAAAAATCATTTCAAAAACGTTCCTAACAGCTATATTTGACCCAAACCAGCTCCAAACTCCCCAAATAAACTTTCACCACTAAAGACAAAAATTGGAGCGTTTTTGTCTGGCACGGTACCACGGTACCACTAAACTTAGTGATACCGTGTGACAATTAGTGGTGCTGTCCCCTTTAAAACGGTAAAATTTCCAGATTCTATAAATACCACTTCATTTCCCAGATTTTGGTAATCCTCTCACACACATAACTTTCTGGTTTCCATTCTCCTTTTCTCTTTACACTTCTTAGATCATTAGTTAGTTTCTTTTGTTTAAAGAGTGATTCTTCCATCTAACCAAGAATCATCTACATACCTCTACTAGTCAAGAGAAGAACACAAAGTATCAAGAAGATACAAGGTGTTGGTGCCATAGAGTAGTGCACTTGCATTACAAGTTGTCTACTTGATTGTATCTTGATATACATCAAGTGTATTAGTGTTTCTTAGTCATTGTGTTGATCATTGTGATCTTGTTGAGATCTTGCGGATCTCTTAAGTTTTGAGTGATATAGTATTGATCAAGTGGATCTAGAGTAGATTGTGAGGATTTTGTGGATCTTATGCAGATCGTGTAGATTGTGTGAGGATCGTGTTGATCATGTAGATTGTGTGAGGATCTTGTTGATTATATGAGGATCGTGTTGATCGTGTGCTAAGTTAGGATCGTGTGGATCGTGGTAGATTGGTACTAGCTAAGATCAGTACTCGACATCTAGCCTAGTGTCGGAAAATAATGTAAGCGACGTTGTACGGTTTTCTCCGCCTGAAGGGAACCTTGTTGATATTGTGCTAGAACTCTCGAATCAAATACTCAGGGAGTGGAGTAGGGCGAAGAAGAGCTTTGTGACCGAACCACTATAAATCTCGTTGTCTTGGTTTGATTTTTCCATCTCTTCTCTTTACTTACTTATTGCATATTTGTGTTAGTATAGTGTTATGTTCATATTGGTGTTAGTTGATTTCATCTACAATTGAATATAAGTTTTTCAAAGAGAAATTTTTATAAATAAAGAAAACAAGTCGGTAAACTATTCAACCCCCTTCTAGTTTCCCACAATTGGTATTAGAGCCATGTCAAGCAAGTTTTTAAAGTAAACATTATTTTAAAACTTGAATCGATCAATGGATTTCGACAAATATCAAGAAGGGCAATCTATGCAAAGACCAACACTTTTTGAAACCGATTGTTTTAATTATTGGAAAACAAGATTCAAAACGTATGTGAAATCAAAAGACATTGATCTTTGGCATGTTATTATTGATGGTGACTTTCAACCTATTGAAAAGGATCCTATTACTAAAAAGGATAAAATTATTCCTTATGATCAACAAAGCGATGATCTTAAAAGAAAACTAGCCAAAAATGATGAGGCTAAAATGGTAATTTATAATGCTTTGACGAAAAAGGAATTTGAAAGAATTTTTATGTGTAATACGGCAAAAGATATTTGGAAAACTTTGTTGGTCACACATCAAGGTAATAATCAAGTCAAAGAGAACAAGATTGATCTTCTTGTTTAACAATATGAACAATTTTCCATTCTGGAAGATGAAACCATAGATAGTGCATTTGCTAGATTTAATACTATTATTACTAGTCTTAAAGCTCTTGATGAAGGTTATTCTAGCAAGAACTATGTTAAGAAGTTTCTTAGGGCTCTACATCCCAAATGGAGAACAAAGGTTACCGCCATTGAAGCATCAAAGAACTTGGCGACACTATCACATGATGAACTAATAGGTAACTTGAAAGTTCATGAAATGATAATCAAGAAGGACTCAGACATAGTAAAGGGTGTAAGTGAGAGAGTTGGGTCTCTTGCATTGAAAGCCAAGAAAGAGTCTAGTGATGACGAAAATTCGGATTCCGATAGTGAAGACGAAGAGTATGCACTAGCGGTTAGAAACTTTAAGAAGTTCTTTAGAAGAAGAGGTAGATCTACAAGGCAATCTAGTGACGAAAGGAAGTCATTCTCGAAGAACCAAGATGATAAGAAAGGAAAGGTCGATAGGAAGTGTTAGATGCGGAGACCCAAATCATCTTATTGGTGAATGTCCTAAGCCACAAAGATCAAACAACCAAAGAGTTTTATAGGAGGTTCTTGGAGTGACAGTGGTGAAGAAGAATATGAGAAGCCTAATGACGAAACATGTCTCATGGCTCAAGCTTCTAATGAGGTACATTCCAACTCTTCTTACTATAGTGATAATAATTCGTCAATAGATGATAATATGCTATATGATGAATATAATAAATTATGTGAGGTAAGTACTAAAATCATAACTAAGAACAAAACGCTAAAAGCAACACTACATGAACTAGAATTACAAGTCTTAGAACTAAGAGATCAACTTAAAAGAATTGAGAAAAATAAGCAAATAGATGTTGGATGTATGTCATGTATAGATCTTAAGATAGAAAATGAAAAACTTTAAGAAAACGCCGTCAAAATTCTTAAGTTTGAAAAGGGAGCACAAGCACTCAATGACATGCTTGAAAATATTAGATTTAGTGAACATGCTGGAGCGGGTCTTGGATTTTTTCGAAATAAGGCATCTACTAGTGAAACCAAACAAGTAAAATTTGTAAAATCAGAAGAGATTAGTTTAGGAAATGACGGCACCACTAAAGATGGTAACGGCACAGCTAAATTTTGTGGTACCGTGGATCCGTCATCTGCTAGAATCAAAACAAGGTCAATCTAAAAAAATTCTCTAAGTCCCAAACCAAGTCACATAGTAGTTAATAGTGTTGAAATACCTGTGACTAGTATAAAGGAAGTAAAAAGGTTCTATGATGAGCCGAAAAGTGTACTACTTTTAAGGGGTCATTTAACCCGAATTCATGATTATTTGATCAAATATTGCCCTAAATCGTTCCTTTTGTTATTTCAGGTACTTTTGGAGAGAAATCTGGAAAAGGAAGCATTTTGGATGTTTTTGGAGCATAAAAGTGAAGAAAACAGTAAAGTCTCAATTTTCCTTGCTGGAACAGTATTTAACGGCGTCAAGACTCTCCATATGACGGCGTCAAGAGTTACAAAAGAGGTGGAAGTGGAAAATACATGTGACGATCCAGAGAGTTTTTAAGCCTAGGACCTGACGGCGTCACCCAAGGCCGTCAAGGTCCAAACATTAGTGACGGCCCAGAGCATTACTACACATGACGACGTCACAAGTAGATCTAGCCAATACGATTTTTATCATGGCGACGAGTTGACGGCATCACAATCTAACACATGACGTCATCACGATGTGTAATCTATATATAGTTTTCCAAATTTCATTCATTAGTGTGCAACTTTGAGGGAAAAACCCTAGTCCGAATTTTATCACTTTTTCAAGGGTTTCAACCCCTTGATTCTTTCATGTTCAATTAAAGATAAGTATTCCTTCAAATCATTCAATATGTCTATGTGTTGTTTGATTATATCTTACACTTGTCTTCTATTTAATATGCTAGGCTAGATTTTTCTTGTGTTTGCTTAGATGTAGTGAAACCTAGATGTTGATTATGGTATGATTGTTTGTTTATAATTGTTACGGATGATTGTATTCGATGTTAGGCTTAAGAAAACTGGCAGACTTCCATTGGTAACTTGCTTAAACGTCTTAAGAAACATGATCGAAGGTGTACTACGATTTTTGGTTGTATTTAATGCGTAGGAGAATTCTAATGATCCCATGTTAGGAGCTTCTAACGGCTCGACATAGGAGTGAAGTAGGATCCTATAGAGTTAGGGAATATTGTACACGGCCCTACGACTAGTATTAAGGAATATGACCCGTCATCCATGCGATTGTAACAAGCTATCAACCTGTAAAAGATATCTAGGGAGTAATGAAATCTAAGTAAACACAACTTTCCTCATCATTGTTTCCACCATATTAGTATAATTAGTTTTATTTTCATTTCTTTTATTTTATTTTGATTGCATCTTTAGATTAATTGGGTTAGTTGGCTAGCAACTAATTCCGCCTACTCCTTCAAAACCCGAGATTTACTTGCTTTTATAAAAATATAAAAATACAAAAAGAATCATCCCTCACCTATAGACCTAGTTTAGTAGGCTTCCTAATCCTAGCGACACTATTCTTGAATTGAACGATCAATCCCCCGGTACTTATCACTATACTATACTACAATGATCAGGAACACTTCTTGGTGGGGGTTGTAAGCTTCTCGAGATCCATTGAGAGGTAAAACCTGTTGTGAGGGTGCAATCCCCACATATCAAGTTTTTGGCACCGCAGCCCGGGGAATAGTTATTGTCTACGTTAGGATTTCTTTTTATTAGGTCTACTTGCTAGATTCCTTTCTAGTAAGATTTTTATTTTTATTTTTGGGTTTTCTTTAGTCTATCTTATTTCTTCGTGTCTTTGTTCGTAACCTTTACCATCCGACATCATGGAAGGTGGTAACATCTTTGAACCCATCAACCCACCACAACAAAACAACCCACAAAACCCACCACTAGCAAACCAACCTCCCAGGCCCCGAACTTTAGGAGAGTATTCTCGTCCTAGCCACCAAGACTATCGAAACACTATTGAGCTCACTCAAGGAGCCAATGTTTCCGCCTTGCGATCCGACACCATCCGGTTGGTGCCAAGCAGATGTGCATTCCATGGACTTCGTTCCAAAGATCCTAATCAACATCTCAAGGATTTCCTTAAAATCGTAGATTCCATAGACCTTGATGTTGTAACTAGAGAGTCGACCCGATTGTGCCTATTCCAATTCTCTCTATGTGATCAAGCTAGTCAATGGCTTGAACGTTTACCCGCGGGATCCATCACCTCATGGGATGATCTCACCACCCGATTCCTTGCTCAATTTTTCCCACTAGGGAGAACTACCAAGTTTAGAAATGATATCTTGAATTTCCAACAACGTCAAGGTGAAACTTTATATGAAGCATGGACTCGTTTCAAGGACTTATTCCAAAAAGTCCCTCATCTTGGCATAGATCTTTGGCTCCAAGTCCAAATCTTCTATGTGTTGATATAAAAAAATGACTAAAAACATTATTCATATCTTTCGATATCTCTATGTTTTGATAATCACAAAACGAAAACACATCAAACCAAAAATCATGATGTAAACAAGTATTTAGTAGTAAATAATCACTTTCACTATCTAATCATTTAAGGTATGAATAAACATTGTGTTTAATGCATTATAAGATCAAAGGGGTATTTAATTAACTAATACAAAGTGTATTTAGTTATATAAACATATTATATATTTTTGAAAAACACTTTTGGTAATAAAGAAAAATGTTTTAATCATACTAAATATATGATTTAAAATTTTTAACCAAAATCAGTTAGTTTTTCACCAAATAAACTTTCCCTACTAAAAGACAAGTTTTCTGGCCATTACAGCTGGGCGGTCCCCTTAATTTTAAGGGGGCCGGCCTTGATTTAAGGGGACCGGCATTGCTCCTCTGTCAGAATTTGTTGCCTATAAATACCACCTTAAATCTGGAATTTTTCTCACCTTTTTGCACTAAAAACTTTCTGATTGAAACCTCCATTTCAATCTTAAAAATCCTTTGATCATATAATTCATAAACCTTTGTTTCCAAGTGATCCAAAGCCTCATTCATTCAAGTGCAAAGAGAAGAATACTTCTATTTATCAAGGCTAGGAGTATTACAACTTAGTATCATCTTGCTATCTAAGTTGTTTGATTATTTCATCTTGTATATCATTCATTCTTTGGTGAATATAGTGTATACATTGGTTAGTTAGATTTAGATATAGGATCTAGATTTATTGAAGGTGTGAAGTAGTACTAGAAGTGAAGAAGTAGAGGTGGATAGGATTAGTGATAGAAGAAATAAGTAGTGGTAGTATATTGAAGTGGAGATAGTTGTGAAGACAAAGAAGTTGAAGCTTTGAAGTTGAGAAGACCTTGAAGCCTAGAAGTTTTGAAGTAGTATATATCTTGGAGTAGTGGTTAGGACTTAGTAGTGAAGGTGTGAAGAAACAAGTGGCGTGAAGAAAAAGAGTTAGGAAGTAGTAAGTTGTGAAGAAGCTAGGAGCGACGTAGTAAGTTGTGAAGAAGCTAGGACAGAAGTAGAAAGTTGTGAAGAAGCAAGGAGTGAAGTAGAAAGGTGTGAGGAAGAATTGGTGTGAAGTAGATTGGTGTGAAGAAGTTGTGTAGAAGTTGTGATTGTGTTATGACAAAGTTGTGGTGTGTAATTTGGTGTGTAAGGTTTTCTCCGCCATAAGGGAGGTTTTTGATCTAGTGAAGAAAACTCTCGAGTAGGTGACTCGGGGAGTGGAGTAGGGCAAGGAAGGTGTCCTTGTAGCCGAACCACTATAAATCCTTTGTCTCTCGGTTTGATCTTTCCATCTCTCACTTTTTGATTAGTTACTTGTTAGCATTTCATACATAGTTATAATTGCTTGTGTTGTGCATATATTGATTTCACATAAAGATCAAACTAAAATTCATTCATAACATTAATTTTACAAAAACAAACAAAGTACATAAACTTATATTAAAACACTTATACATATATATACTTATATATGATATATGAGATTGCAAATCCTCTTTCAACATTATATATATATAAGTAGTGTCTATACAAAATCGTAAATAAACTAGTATCTATATTTTTGCATTAAAGAGTTTTGAAAACTTACGTCTATTCTTTAAGAAGCTAACTTTTATAAAACAAATAAAACGAAAAAGACATAAAACTATTCAACCCCCCCCCCCTTCTAGTTTTCCACAATTGGTATCAAGAGCCACGTCTAGCAAGATTTTTAAAATATATTGTATTTTAAAACTTGTAACGATCTATGGAATTTGAAAAATATCTAGAAGGGAAATTTACGCAAAAACCACCATTATTTGAAAATGACCATTTTCTTGAATGGAAAATAAATTTGAAAATTATGTGAAATCAATAGATCTTGATCTTTGGCATATCATTTCAATTGGTGATCTTAAACCAACCAAAATAGATTTTGAAAATCAATATAATAATCTTCAAACCAAGATTGATAAAAATACTAAAGCTAAATTACTTATTTTCAAAACTCTACCAAGAGTTAAAAATGAAAGATTATTCTTTTGTAAAACGGCAAATGATATTTGAAAATGTTTTTTAAAGTTTCACCAAGAGAAATGTAAAACCAAAGATGATAAACTTGATGTTGCACAAGAATTAGTCACTCTAGAAAATTTAATAGATAAATATTTAGTTGAAAGAAACATATGTACTAATAGTTCAAATGTGATCATTGAAGGTAGCAATAATGAAGAAGATGATGAAAATATGGCTTGTGATTATATTCAAACAAATGCGAATACTAATATTGATTGCAAGAACTACATGCTTCAAGATCTAAGCGAAACTACAAAGTAAACATGGAGCGACATGGACGATGAAATTGATCACCGTATAGCATGTGAAGAATGTACAACTACAAATGAGGTACAATCTAAAACTAAACATTTTTGCTATGATCAATTTATATTAGAATTCTCAAAATTGGAAAACAACTTTAAACATTTTTGCAACATTGACTCAAAAATGATTCTTAAAAATAAATCTTCAATATCCATTGAAAACAATTTTGAAAAGGAAATAATTTTAGAAGATAAAATGTCTAGACTTGAAAGTAATATTGAAATTGATCTTAAATGTAAATATTGTCAAGACTACAAACATGAAATTAAAATGGAAAATGAAAAAGCAAAAATATTAGCCAAATTCGAAAATAGTTCTAGATCTTTAAAATATTTACTTAACATTCAAAAGTCATTTTATGATAAAACCGGTTTAGGATTTACTGTAAATGATTCTTTAACAAATATATCAAAACAAATAAAATTTGTTAAATCTAGTGGAGAAATTTAGAATTAATGTTATTCACATTCATTGTTTACTACTCTTGTCAAGAAAGTCATTGTTTGTTAGCTAAAACAAACTATTGATGAACTCTTGTACTTCTCGGCAACATCCTCATCATGCGCATTCAAATGCAATGGATGTTCTCTACTAACCATCTCGGACCCATGAGAATCTGGGTACCAAGCTCTTTGTCATGTTTAGGTAATTAACGAACGAAGGGATTACTACTTTTTGGATCGCTCTCTTCGCTTTCTTTCATTTGATGACTATTGGTTCCTATTACTCTATTTCACATTCTACACACGATGTGCCTATGACGTTGTTGCGGTCATATATTGTTTTTGGCGGTTTGTTCTTCACTTTTGGAGCATTGATCTTATGGTGTGTTCGTTACTACGTCAAGACGAAGGATTCTTGTATCACCATTCTTGATCTACACGACTTGTGATGATTGGTGTGATCGATTTAGTATTTCGGATCAAGCCTACTTGATCTTTATTGCGTTGGGATTTTATTTTGCTTTTTCGACATGCTTTGGGCAAACTTTAAAGATGTCTTCTATTACTCCCATGCCCACTCTTAATGAAAAGCTGGACCTGAGGTAAGTTTTCTTTTCAAAAACATGTCAATATTACTATATATTAGAGTATGCTTTAATTAGTATGTTAATATGATTTAATTTATAAGTTGCCATGCTTTTAGATCATTAATACTAATATATGTATACATGATATCAGGCTAGTTAACCCTTTTGCTGTTAAGTCTATTATCATTTTTCTTATTCTTCATCTATATTGAAAATCATCTATAATCTATAGTAGAATACGTGCTTTAATTAAGACTTGTTAGTAACTTAATATTATGATGTGCTTAGTATACATACATATATATATATATATATATATATATATATATATATATATATATATATATATATATATATATATATATATATATATATATATATATATATATATACATATGTCTAACTTGTATCTATAGATGATTTACTTTATCCCTCTCTATCACATTGCATTTAGATCATTATAATCCACCATCTCTCTTCCATATCTTTATTTGCCATTGAAGATGATTATATATGACAATGGGCTTAATTGATTCTCTTGAGTATGATAAGCTTCCATTTCAAATCCTTCACTTGAAATTTCTTGTTATCAAAATTAAATTATCATGTTTAAAACCTCTCTCTTTGAATAATATTCTTTCAAATATCTATATCATTTTTCTTCAAACAACATGTTTAACTATAAGCTATCATAACTTTATTTTAATCAAAAATCAAGATTGAATTTTTTTTTTATGTTATGAAGCAAAAATCAATCTATTTCATTCTAATGCACACTTAAATCCACTTTCAAATCATTGTTGAATAAAACTAAAAACGTTTTATTAAAAACATATTTGATCATCTCACATGTGTCATACACTTCTATGGAAATGACATTCACAATTTAATCAAATCATTACTTGAGAATCATGGTTTGCCCATATGGATCTTGTTTGTAACAAGACTTGAAGTCCATATAATCATATCTTCCTACTTGTTACTTGTAAGCACTCATCAATATGTTTGCACTAGCCTACATATTATCATTTTCATATAGTTGCATATTTAACTAGTTTGCTTTATTGCTTCCTTGGTTGCCTATCTTAATTGATCAATTAGTAGATTGCATGATTATTAGAAATTAATTGTCTACTTTACTTATTTCTATAACACTCTCTACATTCATGAATAGTATGCCCTATATTGCCTCAAAGAGTTGAACTTGCTTGAATCCAAATCAAAAAACACAACCTTTTTGAAAATTTTCTGCCAAAAACCCATTTCTGGCATTCTGGGAATCAGCAGATGGGCGGCCCCCTTAATTATATAAGGCGGCCCCCTTAATTTTAAGGGGACCGGCCATCTGATGGTCGGGGATACTGTTTTCTTTATCACTTTTTCACCCATTTCACCCTATGCTTCCCAAAATTCACAAACATATTTTGTCCCATACTATCCCTCAAAATTTACCTTCCTAAACCACATTTCTCATACACTATAAATACCCTCTTCCCATCATTAATGCCATCACACCCAAACATGTCATCTCCCAACAACCAAAAACCAAAGATTTCAAGAACCGCAAGGATCTCCGTCAAACCCGTTTGGAGGAGGAAACTTGATTCTTGTCATAACTCAAGTGATGTTGTTCCAAGTCAACCAACAACTAAACCTCAAACCCACACTAATGACTCATCTCACAACCTATCATCCACTCATGCCCTCATTAATCCTTCTTCTTATGATGAGCATGCTTAATCCCAAAACAACAATCCCAATATCTCAATCAATACTTCACATATTGCTCATTCAACAAAAACACCACCCACTCATGAAGAACGTCTTCCACCCATTTCATGTTTTCATGACTACCCAAGCTCAACCATGTATCCACCACCAAGAGTACCACCACCACATCCTACAACTTCACATGCCACTCCTTTGTTGCATGTTCAAACCTTCACCCAAGACAACTATCATGTTCCACCACCATCACCTTCCTCCGAACACTTGAAGTTCGTTGAGGAGTTAAAAGAGGCTCATGAGCTTAGTGCTCTTTTAGCATTACATCTTGCTCAACGCAATTTGGATCCACCTCAATCAAGCTCACCATCATCACCATACAACACCAACCAAATTGAGAAGCATGTTAACAATTGTCCTTGTTGCATCTTCCTCCAACAACAAACCATTGCATTGAATGAGCACTTTACTTGGATTGAGTATCTTCTTACTAGATCTCAACAAACATCATCACTTGAACAACATCAAAACCCTCAATCAACAAACCCAACTTCAAATCCACCACCTCCAAGCTCCACATCTCCAAACTCACCAACATCCATGCAACCAAAAGTTTACCTCCATTAAACCACCAAGCATTTTATATGCTTATGTTTCTCATTTTCAAATAAAACACTTCAACCATTTTGGGATGCAAGAAAGTTTAGTGACACTCTTTGTTGGCAATTAGGATGTTCTACTTAGTTTAGAATTCTATCTTTATGGCCTATGTAACAATGATTATGGGTTGACATAATCATTTTCTATTAATGAATAATTTAATATATGTTTAAAACTCTCTTTTTCCATGCTTATTATTAGTTGGTATTATGCTATATGTATTTGCTTGTGCCATGCATGTGCTTCTAATATTTTTCTTGCAAGAACTCCATAACTCGAACCCTTGGTACCCTCTAACGAGGGGGAGCATACATCTAGGGGAGCTTTCCTTTTATTGGCTTAAACCTTTTTGATTCTACAAAAAGGGAGAGAAGTGAATATAAACTCACCAAATACTTGTCTAAAAATTAATTTTTGGATTTAATGAGTTTAGGTTTTGTAATCATCAAAAAGGGGGAGATTGTTGATATAAATAAAAGACTAAAAACGTTATTCATATCTTTCGATATCTCTATGTTTTGATAATCACAAAACGAAAACAAATCAAACCAAAAATCATGACGTAAACAAGTATTTAGTAGTAAATAATCACTTTCACTATCTAATCACTTAAGGTATGAATAAACATTGTGTTTAATGCATTATAAGATCAAAAGGGTATTTAATTAACTAATACAAAGTTTATTTAATTATATAAACATATTATATATTTTTGAAAAACACTTTTGGTAATAAAGAAAAATGTTTTAATCATACTAAATATATGATTTATAATTTTTAACCAAAATCAGTTAGTTTTTCACCAAATAAACTTTCCCCACTAAAAGACAAGTTTTCTGGCCGTTACAGCTGAGCGGCCCCCTTAATTATAAGGGGCGGTCCCCTTAATTTTAAGGGGGGCGGCCTTGATTTAAGGGGACTGGCCATGCTCCTCTATCAGAATTTGTTGCCTATAAATACCACTTTAAATCTGGAATTTTTCTCACCTTTTTGCACTAAAAACTTTCTGATTCAAACCTCCATTTCAATCTTAAAAATCCTTTGATCATATAATTCATAAACCTTTGTTTCCAAGTGATCCAAAGCCTCATTCATTCAAATGCAAAGAGAAGAATACTTCTATTTATCAAGACTTGGAGTATTACAACTTAGTATCATCTTGCTATCTAAGTTGTTTGATTATTTCATCTTGTATATCATTCATTCTTTGGTGAATATAGTGTATACATTGGTTAGTTAGATTTAGATATAGGATCTAGATTTATTGAAGGTGTGAAGTAGTACTAGAAGTGAAGAAGTAGAGGTGGATAGGATTAGTGATAGAAGAAATAAGTAGTGGTAGTATATTGAAGTGGAGATAGTTGTGAAGACAAAGAAGTTGAAGCTTTGAAGTTGAGAAGACCTTGAAGCCTAGAAGTTGTGAAGTAGTATATATCTTGGAGTAGTGGTTAGGACTTAGTAGTGAAGGTGTGAAGAAACAAGTGGCATGAAGAAAAAGAGTTAGGAAGTAGTAAGTTGTGAAGAAGCTAGGAACGAAGTAGTAAGTTATGAAGAAGCTAGGAGCGAAGTAGAAAGTTGTGAAGAAGCAAGGAGTGAAGTAGAAAGGTGTGAGGAAGAATTGGTGTGAAGTAGATTGGTGTGAAGAAGTTGTGTAGAAGTTGTGATTGTGTTGTGACAAAGTTGTGGTGTGTAATTTGGTGTGTAAGGTTTTCTTCGCCATAAGGGAGGTTTTTGATCTAGTGAAGAAAACTCTCGAGTCGGTGACTCAGGGAGTGGAGTAGGGCAAGGAAGGTGTCCTTGTAGCCGAACCACTATAAATCCTTTGTCTCTCGGTTTAATCTTTCCATCTCTCACTTTTTGATTAGTTACTTGTTAGCATTTCATACATAGTTATAATTGCTTGTGTTGTGCATATTTTGATTTCACATAAAGATCAAACTAAAATTCATTCATAACATTAATTTTACAAAAACAAACAAAGTACATAAACTTATATTAAAACACTTATACATATATATACTTATATATGATATATGAGATTGCAAATCCTCTTTCAACATTATATATATAAGTAGTGTCTATACAAAATAGTAAATAAACTAGTATCTATATTTTTGCATTAAAGAGTTTTAAAAACTTACGTCTATTCTTTAAGAAGCTAACTTTTATAAAACAAATAAAATGAAAAAGACGTAAAACTATTCAACCCCCCTTCTAGTTTTCCACACTATGACCATATCGATCTCTCCACAAGGCGAACCATTGACCAATCGGCATGTGGCAAGCTACGTGATCTAAGTGCGGAAGAATCATGGGAACTCATAGAAGATCTTTCTCTCTATGACAATGAAAGTTGGAATGATCCCCGTGATTTGAACAAAACGGTCAAGGCAATATCTTTGCCTTCGAACAATTGTAGCACTCCCGACCGTAGGATCATGGAACTTGAGCACAAAGTCAAGTTTCTCATGAAATCCTACGAAGCTCCTAAGCTTTCAAGCCAAGTGAACAAAAACACTTCTTCATGTGAATTATGTAGTGGTCCCTATGACACTCGTGATTGTGTGGAACTCCTCGGACAAGCTTTTGCGGATTACGCATCCTCGCGTACCGACGAAGCGGGAGACAAGTGGTACACTTTCAAACCCGAGCCAAACCCTTATGGTGATTCCTACAATCCTTCTTGGAAAAATCACCCGAACCTTAGGTGGAAACAAAACCAAAACATGCCCCAAAACAATTCTTCCAATCCACCTAATCGTTACCAACCAAACGGTCCACCCTCTAACCGTACTTTCAACAACAATCCTTCCAATAACTATGGTAGTACCAATAATCTTGAAGGGTTGATGTCCAAGTTTATGGCATCTCAAGAAGCTCGCATAGCTAAGTTTGAAACCGAATTGAATCAACAACAAACGTAGATGACCAATAAGATTGACAACGTGTTGAAAGCCCTCAACAACCAAGTGCTAACTACACCTAGGAAGGACACTAGGGACACTAATAGCGGAATCCAAATTAAGGACCCTTCATCATCCAAACACGTCCACTTTGTCAACGTTGTCACCATTAAGCCAATAGATAAGAATATGGAAGAAAGTGACAAGGATGAACTTGGAGTAGAAACCGGGACTAAGGATGAGATTAAGGAAGTTGAGGATATTAAGGGAGAAAAGTTAGAGGAAGTAAAAAACGTAGACGAATACTTTGATAACTTACCCACCAAGAAAGAACGAGAATATCACAAGGATCTATTCGATGATCCCGAGACACCTTACGTCCTTGGTTCACCCCTTATTAAAGTAGGTGATCCCTCTAACATCAACATACCATGCAACATTGGGCATATGCATGTGTGGAAAGCTTACATCGATCTTAGGTCTCCTATAAACATCATGAATAGGACCTATTATAATTGGGTAATGAAGAAGCAACTTGGATACAGGATGATACCTAACACGAATTGGATGAGCAATTTTGTAGGAAGAGTGAAAGGATTGAATGTCTTTGTAGGAAACTTCACTTATGTTACCGACTTTGTGATTGTAGAGGATATTCGCCCGGTAATTGATGGTTGCCTAAGTCAAGTAGTGTTCGAAAAACCGTTTGCTGAGGCCTCTAAGATGAGTTATGACCCGTCCCTAGGGATAGTTAGATTCAAGGAAGAGAACGATGAGATTGCTTACCAAATGCCCTATAAGATTGAACAATACCGCCTTCTATCAAACATAGAAAAGGAACACAAGCAAGCGGTTTATTATAGGAATGATGAGGATAGACGTAGAGGAGTAGATTATGTCATGAGTAGAATACTTGGTTTCTACAAGGAATGTTTGCAACTAGGTCCGGAATACAAAACTAAGATTGGAGATGACCTAGAGAATGAGACCAATAATGAGGTCACGTGATAGCCAATGACCTTGAGTCTAGCTACAAGACTTGTTAATAAAGAAAAACACTTCTTGGGAGGCAACCCATGTTTTGTGTGATTTTTAATTGTTTGATGTTATTTGCTTCCGTATGCGTGCTTTATTTCTATTGTTGGTATATCATGTTTCAAACTAAATTGTGAAAATGTTTTATTTTGTTGTTTAACTTCGTCTTAATTTCATATAAAGGTATTTTGCAAAAGCTAAGTGTAAGGGGAAACCCCAAATTTGTTTATAAGAATGAAATTGATCATGATTCGCTACAATATTAAATGAACATGTGTATTAGTATTTGTTAGAGTCAAATGCTTGTATCAAGTCATAATGATGTTTGGCAGGATTTTCCAGGAAGTAGGACATAAGTTTTTCCAGAAATTTTCCGAAAACTTAACGTAAAGATTTCTGCAGGTCACTTCTGACAGCATCAGAAGTTAACTCCTGATGGCGTCACGTGTAAAATTCTGGAAATTTTCCGAGTTTTGTTTTTCTAACGGAGTCTTAAAGTTTTTGCTAATTCTTTAGTTTTATAAACTCCAGGAAATCTGCAAACATTCATTCCACAAGCATTAAATCTTAAATTGTTTTCTAGGATTTGTTAGTATATATAGATTGCCGCCGATTTTACGCGAGGTTGCCTTGATTGTTTTCTCAGGTTTGGCAGGTTATATATGACAAGAAGATGACTTATATTTCTGGAAGGGAAGCTTTGAACGTTCATTTTCTTGGAGGAAGATCTAACCTTGTTGCCACACTATCCACACCGAACGAATCAGGGGAGTATTTGTTTTCATTCTTTTACCTGTTTTACTTTTACATCCTTTAATTGAACATTGGGGACAATGTTCATCCTAAGTGTAAGGGGAGGGTAAATGATGATACCTTATAGGATACTATTGCACTTGAGTTTGTTTGTTTGATGGTAGGTGTGTAATAAAACTAAGAGAAATACTTGTTAGTGTAATTTTAGCGCCAAATTTAAAATGTTTTACAACATTTAGGAGTGAAACTTTAGCTTTAGCAAGCGTCTCATGGATAGGAGTTGTATGACTAGCACAAAACCGCACCATTCAAAAAAATTTTCCACCCAAATATATGAGGTTCGCCTTTAGATTTGATAGGAAAAGCATTCATTATTAGTGCTTATGAGTGTACCGTTAGCATTTAGATTCTAGAACTTGCATTAGTGATGCATCCCGAGACCGCTAGTGAGACTACATTCGTGTAGTAGGATTTACTACATGATAAGAGGCATTAGGATCACCCTTGTGTTAAACCCGTATCATAATTACTTGACCATTTAAATCATATTACTTGACTAGTAAAGTCAATTAATTTTTCCCACACCTTAGCGTTGTACTCATTTTTAGTACACGAAACCCCTAGTACACCCCTCCGAGCCTATCTTTTCGTTTCTAACTTTAAGCATCTTACTTAAAGGAAGAATTTGTTACAACCCACCCAAATGTGCAACCAAATCACCTTAGCCTTCTGTGTATGCACTCATCTTTAGTGCATTATTGTTATTTGTTTAAACCCTTAGTTAATTGTGTAATTGATTACATGGTTGCTAAGTCGAGTCATATCTTGTACATATTGTTTTGGGATGATTGAGACTCATGGGTAAAGTACTTGTGTTATGTAGTAATGGGGAAGAGCATCATATATTACCCCCATATGTGCGTTAGTCTTAAAAAGTACTCCAAGTGTTTTTATTATCTTAATTCGAGTCATTAGAGTAGTTTATTGTAAAGTATGTAAAAATTCAAGTGTAAGGGGAATGTACATTCCCTATGATGTATTATTTTGCATGGTAGGGTAAGAGTGTATGCACAAAAAAAAAAAAAAAAAAAAAAAAAAAAAAAAAAAAAAAAAAACGAAAAATAAAGAAAAATAAAAAAAACGAAAAAAAAAATAAAAAAAAAAAGAAAAGAGAACATACGGACTACCATCCCATTTCATTCTATGTTTGTTTTATGTTTTTGTTATTTTTGATTTATTAGCTTAAGTCGAGTCGAGTCTTGGCTTAGCAACGCCATATTGTACATGTAATTAACCAAGATGATTAACTCGCCACAAGTAAATATTGCCTTTATCTAACAAAACCGTGTTTTCCATATCCCTACACCTAACGTTATAACCCTTTAAAAGACCTCTTTGATAGTTTATCCTAGGTGCTTACGCCAAGTGGTGGAGGTTTGATCCTTTCCCAAGCCTATGGTAATCTATTTGCTATGACAGGTAGTGAGAGATGTTTTCCATTTCGTTATTGTGATATATACTTTATTACACCCAAGAGATGTGAGTATCTAAACACTATTTGTGAGGTGCTAGTGTATGACCTCCGTGCTTGTTTTTGGTTTTTAGTGGAATGATTATTTGTTGTAATTACATTTATATTAGTGTTAAATGACCCCTAACTTGTATTTTTATTAGAATAAAAGCGCATTTAAGCCCGAATTCGTGATTATTTGATCAAATATTGCCCTAAATCGCTCCTTTTGTCATTTTAGGTACTTTTGGAGAGAAATCTGGAAAAGGAAGCATTTTGGACATTTTTGGAGCATAAAAGTGAAGAAAACGGCAAAGTCTCAATTTTCCTTGCTGGAACAGTACCTGACGGCGTCAAGACTCTCCACATGACGGCGTCAAGAGTCACAAAAGAGGTGGAAGTGGAAAATACACATGACGATCCATAGAGTTTTTAAGCCTAGGACCTGACGACGTCACCCAAGGCCGTCAGGGTTCAAACATTAGTGACGGCCCAGAGCATTACTACACATGACGACGTCACAAGTAGATCTAGGCAATACGATTTTTATCATGGCGGCGAGTTGACGGCGTCACAATCTAACACATGACGCCGTCACGATGTGTAATCTATATATAGTTTTCCAAATTTCATTCATTAGTGTGCAACTTTGAGGGAAAAAACCCTAGTCCGAATTTTATCACTTTTTCAAGGGTTTCAACTCCTTGATTCTTTCATGTTCAAGTAAAGATAAGTATTCCTTCAAATCATTCAATATGTCTATGTGTTGTTTGATTATATCTTACGCTTGTCTTCTATTTAACATGCTAGGCTAGATTTTTCTTGTGTTTGCTTAGATGTAGTGAAACCTAGATGTTGATTATAGGTTGATTGTTTGTTTATAATTGTTACGGATGATTATATTCGATGTTAGGCTTAAGAAAACTGGTAGACTTCCATTGGTAACTTGCTTGAACGTCTTAAGAAACATGATCGGAGGTGTACTACGATTTTTGGTTGTATTTAATGCATAGGAGAATTCTAATGATCCCATGTTAGGAGCTTCTAACGGCTCGACATAGGAGTGAAGTAGGATCCTATAGAGTTAGGGAATATTATACACGGCCCTACGACTAGTATTAAGGAATATGACCCGTCATCCATGCGATTGTAACAAGCTATCAACCTGTAAAAGATATCTAGGGAGTAATGAAATCTAAGTAAACACAACTTTCCTCATCATTGTTTCCACCATATTAGTATAATTAGTTTTATTTTCATTTCTTTTATTTTATTTTGATTACATCTTTAGATTAATTGGCTTAGTTGGCTAGCAACTAATTCCGCCCACTCCTTCGAAACCCGAGATTTTACTTGCTTTTATAAAAATATAAAAATACAAAAAGAATCATCCCTCACCTCTAGACCTAGTTTAGTAGGCTTCCTAATCCTAGCGACACGATTCCTAAGTTGAACGATCAATCCCCTGGTACTTGTCACTATACTATACTACAACGATCAGGTACACTACCTGGTGGGGTTTGTAAGCTTCTCGAGATCCCTTGAGAGGTACAACCTGTTGCGAGGGTGCGATCCCCACGTATCATTCTACAGAACTGTGTCGTCTCTTAAACTTGGTCCTAGTAAAGTTGATCGTAGATCAAACACTCCTCCTCTTCCTAAAAGAACTAACACTCCCAAACCTCGAGATAGAACTCCTCTACCAAAAGGTAACTTTAGAAGACAAAGTTATCCAAGTCACTACCCCGTCACTTGGAACAACTTTCGACAACAAAGTTATCTACCATGGTAAATTTGTCCTCCATTTCAACATCCAAGCCAAATGCATAAAATGCATGAGATGTTCAACACTAACAACCTTAGACCCATGAGATATTCAGGACCAAATGTTTGAGTCTTATCTTACTAGATAGTTATGCATGAGAATCAACTTGAAATCCGACAAAGGATCTATTAAATGGAAGCACTAATGGTGGCGGATAATTCAAGCTTTATCTCATCTCTCCAAGCATATCAACGAGGATAACGTCATAGGCTAAGGTAAGTCTTCTCACAACCCCCTCTCTACGTTATTAGTTGTGCATGTAGTTTTCTTGAGATCTTTCTTTGTTAGTATTAGTATAAAGGACATGAAAGGTGTTTATCTAAACGGTTTCAATCAACAAGGAAACATATGTTGTACAATCTCCAAGACTTGTTGATTTCTAAAACCATATCCTGTTTCAAACATAAGTATACCATGAGAATGGTGGATAACACACTTTTCATGAAGAAATAAAATTCACATTACCTCATTGTTCAAAATATACGTGGATAACAATATATTAAACTCATCTTGTCCTGAAATGTATGATGATCACCTTAAGATCGTGTGTGACGAGATTAAGAAGAACATGATGGGTGAATTACTATTATTTCTTTAATCCTCTTATAATAATAAGTGCTAATTGTATCTCTTTGTGTGCTAATATACTAACATATATATATATATATATATATATATATATATATATATATATATATATATATATATATATATATATATATATATATATATATATATATATATATATATATATAAAGCTTACCTAAAACTATCCTTACTAACAAATATTATCCGTGGAGTTGAAAGCTCACTAGAGACGTAGATAGTGAGAATGCGGATAATACTTAGCTACTAGGACATGCTAGGTTACTCTATCACTCGACAAGTAGGCCCGAAATCATGATTAATGTCCGCCTTTAGGTTCGTTTGTAAGAAGATCTCAAAACATCTTATATTGAAAATGATTGAATACGTCATCCGATGTATTCAAGGCATTATACATTTGGGAAGTGCGCGATCCCAAGGAGTTTGGTGTAAAGATTATTGTCTGACACTAACTCTGATAGTGTGGGAGATTATGTGAATTGATAATGTACAAATTATGTTTGTACCTTCATAAGTTGTTTCTAAACTTCTTGGTTCATCAAGAAACAAACAACTTTTACTATCTCCACAACTGAAGCCGATTACACAAGCGCTGGAAAGGCATGAAATTAAGCACTATAGATGAGACAAGCTCTAATCTCTCGATGATACTTCTATGACGCCATTCCCATGACGCGCTACAACAAGAAGAGATTGACTTGACAATATACTCCATGATTAGCTCGTGGATTAAACACTTCATGATACGTCATCATCTCCGTCACTATGATGTTCAATGAGGAAACATCTCTTTCGAAATGGAATACTCATTGAACAACTTTGTTGACATTTCATTTCTTAACCCACTCATGACTATTTATATATTTCATTGGAAATATTTAGGTCATCTCATCTCAATTCGTTTTCTTCATTCAAATCCTTTCGTTTCATTCCCGGAAACCTCTAATGACTATTCAAATATTTCACTGGAAATATTAAGTCATCCGTCATATCCCTCTAATGACTATTTATATATTTCACTGGAAATATTAAAAGTCAACTCATCTCGTACATTCTCGTTGTGCATTCCCGAGAATCACTCATGACTGTCTAATTATTTCACTAGAAATATTGAAGTCATTCCGTATATCTTTCCAACAGCTATATACTCATTTCCTCGGAAACCTCTTGAATCATCATTCATAGTTTAGTCTAGTTTCTCTTGTCACGAGAATTTATTAGGTATAAATTCTCTTCTCGTGTCAAAGGGTCTTGCTAAATAAGTAAGACTTTTTCGTCAAAAACCAAAACTGGACAGAAAACTGTGTTATCAGTGCACAGCACCACTAAAATTAGTGGTACCGTGTATCTGAGATAGCCCGTTTTCTTCCTTCCTTCTATTCACATTCAAAACACAAACCAAAAACCCCTCTTGCTGCCATATCCGAAAACCAACTCAAAAAACTCAATTACACCATTGTTAATCAAGATTGAGGCATTGTAATTAAAGATTTTCAACCACTACATTTTATTTAACATCATTTGTAAGTCAATTTCCTTTAATTTCTTTCTATTTTGATTCTAGGGTTTGTTCATAATCACAAAATTGAATTGGGGCTTTTCAAAATTGATTGAATTATTATACAATTAGGACTAGGATTAGACAATGTAGAACAAATATGATTCCTTAAACATAAGATTTGTATTAACGCACTTATATTATTCACTCTAGGTCCAAATTTTGTTATCAAAATTCGAATTAGATTATGTATCTTTAGTTGAATCATGTCTAGGATACTTGAAAGAGGATTAGAAGTGATTAGCACTTAAGCTTTTCAACTTTAAAAATGTTTTGGCGCCAAGTTGACGCATTTGCCAAACACCCCAATTCCATTATTTTTCGAAAAAGTTCACACGACTAGGTTCATGAAATAACTTCTCTTGCATTGTTGATACAAACTAAAAACGTTTTTACATGCATACATGATCTCACAAATATGGGTCCAAATACATAACTAATATGTTTTATTCGATATATTTGATTGAGCAAAAGTAAAGTCAGGAGCGTTTGGGTAATTTCATTAGTATTATAGTAGAGTCGAAATACTACACCTCCACATGGTTTGCATATAGGCACACACTAGAAAAGTCATAATTCATACCGTAAGTTAGAAAAACTTATATACTTATGTAACATTATTTTCTTTTATAGGTAACAATGCCTCGTAATGATTATCAAGATAGCAAATACTATATTCCTCCAATTCTTGATGACCCAAACATTCCCGATGAGCAAAAAGCTCATCTTCGTAAAGTCGAACATCGATATATACACGAAGGACGTGTTGTCGATGCCTACTTTATCCCGTTGGATAACATTGATGTGTGCTTTCCAACAATCAATTTTGATTTTTTATATAAAATAAATGATCAAATCTATCCTCGATTCATTCTTGAGTTTGACAGTCGTGTTTGTACCTTTAGTGATACTGAAGGTAATGTCTTTCTTGATTTTTGGATCCCAAATCAAAACATCATGTTGTCCATCTCCGAGTTTGGTGATATTCTTGGAGTTCCTTCCGTCGGTCAGTGTGCATACACCGAAAACTATTCCTTGGACTCTTTGTTTTATCATCTTGAAAATGAAGGTCCTTATCTCACACTGGTACAAAAAGTTGTATTGGTCACGCCAGAAATGTGTGACAATATGCATATAGTCACACACGTTTTTTTCGTTGTGTGTCACCAAAGGTCCCGCCACCATAGGTAGCATATGCTCACATTGTTGAGTGCGTAGCCTTTTTCATCGAAAAAGAGTGACCAAAACACCGAATATGTGTGACAAATTAGGCACAAGTTTTATTGGATTATTCAGTATGAGTGACCGTAAACACTTTATAGTCACACGAATGTTTCTTGAGAGTAACTATTGTTCGTCCTTTGGCCACATAAATATATAATATATGTGACATTTGAGATGATTTATTCAAGTAAATGTGTATTATGTGTGACTATTTCCCGTCCTGTGGCCACATGAATATATAATAAATGTGACGTTTGTGAGGATTTAGTCACATAACAGGTATTGTTTTTTTGAATTAGTCACATACAATTAAAAATAAAAGTGGCCAAAAGTGCGAATAAGTGTGACCATATGCTGTTTAAAATAAAGAAATGTGTATTTTGTGTTACTATTGTTCATCCAATGGCCACTTGAATTTTATGTTTGTGTGGCCTTTTGTAATATTTAGTCACACAAAGCATCTTTGTTTTGGGTATTAGTCACATACAAATAAGCATCAAGTGGCCAAAAGTGTTAATAAGTGTGACCATATTCTGTTTAAAATGAAGAACTGTATATTTTGTGTGACTATTGATCATCCAATGGCCACATTAATTTTATGTTTGTGTGGCCTTTTGTAATATTTAGTCACACAATGCATCTTTGTTTTGGGTATTTAGTCACATACAATTAAGCATCAAGTGGCCAAAAGTGTTAATAAGTGTGACCATATGCTGTTTAAAATGAAGAAATGTGTATTTTGTGTGACTATTGATCATCCAATGGCCACATGAATTTTATGTTTGTGTGGCCTTTTGTAATATTTAGTCACACAACGAATTAAGCAAATAGTGACCAAAAGTGTTAATAAGTGTGACTATATGCATCTTTTAGTCATATTTAAAAAATCAATATATATCAAAACAATTCAAATATATATCAAAACAAATTCAAATACAATAAAATTGGAATGTATATAACTGAACAAAATATAAAATTGAACATCCTTTTATACACCAAGGAGTCCTAGTCGGCTTACAATAGTTTCCTAAGTATCTATAATCTTTTCCATAAGCAACTAGCAACTTCGAGCGGTCTTAATCTCTAAGCAGTACCAACTTTCACTAGCAGTAGTAACTTTTGTACTAGCAGTAGTAAATACTTGGCACATTTTCTTTGAAGTTCAGGAGCTGCACCAAATCCATCTAAGCAATATTAACACAAACATGATCAGCAGTCATTCAAACAACATCATGAAGACTTTTAATCCAAAACAATGAACATAATAATAATATTTGCAGTTAAACTTACAAGTTTTTCGCTCATTGATCTAATCACATCATCTGGATATAAAAGCCTTGAAAACTTAGGCTGCTGCATATCAACACATCAGGATGAGAGCAGAACTAGAACATGTCAAAGCTCACAACATAACAGAACTAGATGAGCCACTGGTTCAACTATCTGCACAAACATGATAGGAGATTTACTACTAGTACCACGTTTGTACTGCCGGAGCAGAGTTACTACTACTAGTGTGTATATATATATATATATATATATATATATATATATATATATATATATATATATATATATATATATAGGCAAAGGATCACGTGCGGATGGTTATTTTTAGTGCGGACGTACGGATGCGTATGGGCCATTGATCTTTTCCCATCAGCGGCTGTGATTAGATATAATTATATAACACGGAGTGGCATTTTCATAATTATTCTATTTAGAAAATACGGGTCAAATCTTCGCCCATTAATATCTCCTTATCTTTTTTATTATTATTTGAATATTTTCTTTCCTTATTTTCTGCAACTATATTTATTTAATTTTTATTATCGAATGGATTTACCTGATCAGTATTCTGGTATTGGTCCTGATCTATCGGATCATTTTTTATCAAAAAACCGTGTTGAAGGTATTTTTTATAAGCTATCTTTTTGATATTATTAAAATCAGATTCATCGTTTTTGTTATTCTGCATTTTCAGATTATTTTCAAATTAATTTCGTTATATGGTAGATATTGTGATATTAAGATATAAGAATGGTATTTTGATATTAATATATGATATGTATTACGATATTAAAATATAAGTATGGTATTATGATATTAATCTATTGTGATATTGTTTTTGTTATATGATATGTATTACGATATTAAAATATAAGTATGGTATTGGGATATTAATCTATTGTGATATTGTTTTTGTTATATGATATGTATTACGATATTAAAATATAAGTATGGTATTGTGATATTGTTTTTGTTATATGATATGTATTACGATATTAAAATATATGTATGGTATTGTGATATTGTTTTTGTTATATGATATGTATTACGATATTAATTGTTTTTTTGTAGTGAATTGTGTTTTTGACACATGGCCATTATCTGTTTGACATAACAAATTTATATATTAATGTCATTTTGTTATTCTGCATTTTCGAATTTTATTCTTATATTAGTATTTCTTTTATGGTAGGTATTACGATATTAATTTTTAAATGCTATTGTGATATTTATTGTTTATTATGAGTTTTTGTATTCTTGACACGTGGCCGTTATTTGTTTGACATAACAAATATATATATATTAATATTAATATCTCTTTTATGGTTGGTATTTGTCACAACTCACCATTTCAGGTCATTTCCCGAACTTTGGAAAACACTATTCATCAAACACTATTTATCAAAACACTATTCATCAGTTTACTATTTATCATTTTTGGTGTCAGTTTGACATTCCGAGAAGCATTCAGAAATTTTACTATTCACAGAACACTATTCATTGCCGGAAAAGATTTCATCATTCACGTGCATTACACATTTCATCATAAATTTAGTTTACGGGTATTCAAATTCGCGTAACCGTATTGGTTCAGGTGCGAATTCATGCATTATCAGTAATGACATTTCATACGGACTAGAGATAGTCTGCATATCATCAGTAGGTCATTTACATGTTATACCACTCTTAGGATTTTCAAATTTATATATTTGATACATTTAACGTTTTCCTTATAATTATTTATAAATAAACGTTAACACCCGGTTTATAAACACGACGAATATATCTAAATATTCCCACAATGGTCCCGACATATTTTTATATCCATTTTATCATCATAAAAGTTATAACATTCAGTTACCTAGTATTTTGGAAATTTATTTTATTTATAACGTGAGCTTATGAATATTACAACGGTTTTCGTGAAAACTAAACAATAATCACCCGATCACTCAGTAATTGTACCCAATATATTTTTAACATATTTACAACTTTATTAAGTCCCGGTTAACTTCGTTAATATTTATTTATAGCAAACCCGGTACCCGATTATAACTAATACTTACACTAAACTACAACTAATAATACACTACATTTTCTAAGTGATCAAAACCGACTTTGCTACTCTTTGGTACATTGAAAACCGGCCATGAGCTCACCCTAGACACCATGTGATTTATTTTTAACCTCATGCTTATGTACTAGTATTATACATTACAAACTTATACAAATATCTTCCAAAAACACAAATAACAAAACATACATAACTTTTAAGAATCATAAAACACCAAAAACCTCATCTCTTCCTTTCATAAGCCACGACCCAACCCATGATCCATGATCAAACCATTATTTTTCAAAGATCAAAGCTACAAAGTTGTTCATTTCATCATTCTAATCAAGAATCATCCAACAAAAACACAAGTAATCCAAGATTTCTCATCCTTTAATCACCTATTATTTCAAAGTGAGTATTCAAATTTACTTTCATGATTTCATCAAATTAACATATGTATCTTATGGTATTCATGCTTAATTTCAGGCACAAACTAGTTATACCACTTTATTTTTGAATACTTTTTGATCATACAAACCCTAGAATTAGTTTTAGGTGTTCTTTTGTTAAATTAGCTTGTTTACTAGTCATTAGGAACCCATGGCACCCTAAGAAGGTGTATGGTAGGATTAGTATAGATTTGTGGAGTTTGCAAGAGTTTTGGTTGAAGTTAAAACTAGTTTTGAACCTTGGAAATGGATTTCTAACATGTATATATACATTCTGTCCCATTTTGGTAAACCCAGGAAAATCAGTAAACATAAAGTAAACTTTGGTAAAATTTTTAGAAAATACTTTCAAAAACGAATCCGTAGGTGAAAGAACGGATTAAAAAGAGTTTATAACGAAGAAGTTATGATTTTTGCAAGTTTATTGACGAAAACTATTTTCCGGAAAAATACATGCTGTTGGACGTTTTTCGTCAGACAAAAAGAGGCTTTAGACGTAACTCGGAGGAGCCAAGCTTTCCAAAATATATTACTACATACTAAGACGTAACCGTGGATATAAAAAACAAGTAAAACGGGCTTATAACGACAAAGATATTCATGTTTCCATATCGGCAAAAATCCTCTATAATTGGCAGCTTTTAGAAATAATAATAACACTACATACTAAATTCTAGATTTTCTAGAAATATTAACCAAGTACCCAATTTCATAACTAATGATGTATTAGTTATTACAAGTATATTTTCATCACTACAAGGCGTTATTTCAAGGATTTCAAACCGAGGATTTCAACACAAACATTGGTACATACGATATATATATATATATATATATATATATATATATAAGTATATATATTACAACTAGTTTATTTTTCTAATAGCCATATTTTTCCTAAGTCTTGGAATATATACTTTTGATAACAACAAGTATTTTCCAAAGAGTAGAGTGGTATAGGAACATGTGCATGGACATTCATAACATCATTTGGTGATCTAAAGTAGATCGTTCATCATTCATATTAGGTTGCGGCTAGTGTGCGCGCCTTGTTTTTCAGCTCATTACATGTTCATGGTACCATCATATTGGGTTGCGGCAGCTAATTGTTCATTGTTGTTCATTTCACTTCATCACAGTTTCATCAGTTAAGGTGAGTTTTCATAGCCCCATTTTCAATTCAACATTTTTGATTGTTTTCAAATCCCACGGGGGGAATACATTGCATCAATCATTTTAGTACGAGCCCAAGTATTCAAACATATGTACATTGCTTAAGTTTCCTTACCAATCAGTTAAAATCCCCTGTTTATTATCATGGACCGTTAATTTGCCGGTAAGCGAGAGTGAGTGGATAGATCTATCGAGGGTGACGCCTCCATCCGTGGTAGTGATTACCAACCGTAAGCGGATGCATTTCATGTCTTTTACAGTTACGAGTGTTCTGGTAAAACATTCGGGAGGGGCATACATCAGTCATAGCTTCGGGGTCATGAGCTTAAGGTCTATTGTACAATTTTCATGAGATTTTTATCTTGCACTTTTACTTGTGGTGGCCGTACATCATTACATTTTACAAACCTATGGAATTCACCAACATTCGTGTTGACGTTTTAGCAATGTATTTCAGGTTATTAAGGTAGCTCATGTGACATGCATTTGGACCTTCATGGAGTCGAGGAGTCGACGCGTCTCATCATTATTTCATGCACTTATGTAAACATTTGATCTAGTAGGACTTGTTTTCATAAACTTGCAACACATTTTGGGGACCTCATTTTGTAAACTCTAGATTATTTCTATGATCAAATGCAGTATTTTCCAAATGACACTTTAGGTCGTTCAATGTAACTATAACTGTGGTGCTATGACAGACACCCCCAGGTATTCCATTCCGCTGCAAGTCAGGTAAATTGGGGGTGTGACAGATTGGCATCAGAGCTACGGTTATAGCGAACTAGGATGTATCTTGGACCCTAGACTATAACCGCATCATCATAGCATCTCATCATTTCATCATAAGTGCATAATCATGATACATGTTGTTTCATACATACCCTGTGCGAATTATTTATACTCATATTCGTATATGTATATCATTTTATTGACCTGGTTCACAAGTGACATGCCTTCCGATACTCACCCTGACATCCTTTTATTGGATTCCGACATTGAAGATGCCTTGTCATCTTCCACTACCATTATACCACCAGTTGCACTTACACCACCATTAGTACTATTGATTTGCCATAGGAACAGGGTTTTCCTATCATTCAGCCCATACACAGAATGCCTTTTGGTAGAGTATTCAGACTTAATCTTAATGGACATATTAGATTGTTTATTTCAAGGAAGATAGTGTGTTTTCTTTCCTTCACTAGTAGAGCACTCACTATTCAGGTACTACCACCACCATCAGTTACTTAGTACACTATTGGTCGTCCTATAATGCGTACTTCAGTTTTACCTCTTAGATGTCGCGAGGTAGCGCGAAAGAGGGTAGTATTCCATTCACTAGTACCATCATTGTCATTTTCCTTTTCCATTCCCACTTGCCATGAACTAGATGACACCTAGTAGATAATACCAATATCACGGACTCAACAGGAACATCCGCAGATTCTTCAGGAATGGTTCAGAACCTACATTATTTGAGATTTGATCGATGCACAACTTTAGACACCACTTCAGGACTATCTCGACCTTATGATGTCACAAACCTGATTTCACACAGAGGGACACCAGGAAGTCCCTAGACCAGACTTATATCCTCACTAGTTTTTACTATTATCCTAGCCACAGAAAGTGTGGGACATAGTCTAAAGAACTTGTTGTCTTTTGATTGTTGTACAAACAAATATATCAAGTGTGACTCTACTATGTAAGGAATGGTTGTGCTATTCCTGATACCGGTTCACGTAGACCGAAACTTTCATGTATTATATTCATGTGTTGTGAATATGATAACTTCTATTACCTATAGATCCTCATGGTCTCTTATAATTTGATGAAGAGAGATTTAAACAAACCACTCCAAGCATGACGCAAGCTGCTGTTGGACAAGTCATTGCCAAGAACATAGCCACCGCCCTCACTAAGGAACTTACTCACGTGGAAATTATGGGGTGCAATCCTCCCTCCTTTAGCGGAACTAGAAACACAAAGGAATTTCTAAAATGGTTCGAAGAAATAGAAACAATATTTCAATGTGGCGACTGTCGTAAGGAAGACAAGGTTAAGTTTGCCACATGCACTTTTCAGGATCATGCCCAGGAATGGTGGACCAAACATATTATGATGGTGGGAGTTGATGCTGCCTACTCACACTCTTGGAAGAAACTAAGAAGGATGATGAGTATAACATTTTGTGTAGGAAGTGAATTACGAGCAAAGGAACAGGAAACAGTAAACTTTACCATGGTAGGAAATGATGTTGACAAGTACACTACTCATTTTTATGAATCAACACGACTAGGTCCTACAATGGATGAACCGGAAAGCAAGAAACTTGAAAAGTACATTATCAAAATGGCGATCGAAGCAAAGGAACTCATAGTTCACGCCGAGACATCAGGAAACAATAGTGACAATAAAAGGAAGTGGAACAACAATCTAGGTTGCAATGCTACTCAACAATCACCCAAAGGACAAAAAGTGAATAGAGCCTTTGCTGCAGAACCGTACACAAAGAGAAGGTATATTGGAAAGTTACCTTACTGCAACCTGTGTAATCAACATCACCGAGATCATTGCAGTAAAACGTGTGGAGTGTGCAAGAAGCGGGGTCATTGGACTGAAGACTGTAGGAAACTCACAAATCAGAAGATCCCAGGGAGTTGCTTCAAATGTGGAAACTTAGGGCATTTCAGCAAGGACTGCCCGGAGTTAAGGGACAAGGAAAATCAGGAACTTGGAATCAAGACTAAATCGCTCGAGGAATAGCGTGAGCTGTTGAAAGAGAACAGTCAGGATATTAGCAACATCAAGGATAACAACAATACTTCAGCAGCAGGAGCTTTGTTTCAATATATAAACCGTAGTTCGAGCCCTTTAGGGTTGTATCTTTCCTTTTGTACTTACCGTTGGTACGATGACATGACCTAGTGGTATTAAGCACTTTCCTATCCAATGTAGTATCTATCATTTGTTACCTAGGTGATAATCATAACCTTCGTTTACTCCATTTTCTATCCCGATTGCTCAGACTTCAATCGTTTCGCAACATTTTATCATTGTCTTATTAGGGATTAGGTTGATTTCGTTTTTGACGAATTAGTAGACTATTACCATTCGACAAGATTCACCCACGTATCCAATACACCATTCAAGCTATTTTACTATCATATGGGGAAACTGTTTTACAGAAAAATTTCTGAAGTAAGCTATTTTATTACTATCCTATAAATTGATTTCTGTCATTACACCAAGTATTTACTATTATTACGCGTGACAATTTTCATATTATTTGAAAGAAAACATCAGGATACCATTTTTAATAACAATGCGTTGAACACCATCTAAAACTTTTGAGAAAAGTTATGATATTTTGACAAAATCTAACATCGCATCATTAGTCCTCAATTGTATATAGCCTGATCACCTATGTAAAATTCAGGAAGGATTATGCCATGAAGGAAATAATTATCTTTTCAAAGGATTGTTAATAACAATCTTCATTTAAAAGTTTTGTAAACAAAGGAACTCTTCCTTAAACATCCCTTTTGCCAAACTATCCCTGGATACTTACCCCACCTGTCACTTACTTAGCCATTAAGTTGGATTTTCCCATTGACTTCCCTAGGAGAGACTTTCCATATCAATTACATGCAGGATTCCTTTATACAATAAAAGCAATGAAAGGATTACAGAACTACTAAACAGAACTAGAGGTATATAGTGAGAGAATTCATAACTCAACAACAATCCTAAGATACTGCGAGAACATCCGAATCACCATCTCTGACTTAGTTGTCAAATTCTATCATTTAAAGGTACTAGCTAGACTGAGCTACTGGATTGAACTCAATTTAGATGTCCGCAGGACAACACAATAGAAATAAACCAAGCTTCTAATTGAGACTGTAGAGCATTTCATTTAAACATGGCCTCATCCATACATAAACTTTCCTGCAGTAAGTTATCACAAAGGACAATTGTTTGAAACAAGAATATCGATGTAGATTCCTCTAAGGCATTATGTCTAGAAATTTCAGATAACCTCACCTTCATACCAAGCAAGGGATCAAACCAGAACATATCTCCTCATCTACATGGGAAAACAGAATAGACATTCATCGACACAACATCAAGTGATACCTTCGTCTTGTCTATTACAACGATAAACAATTTCAGGACTTAAGTTAGTCTAAATACCTATGCTTGTAGTTATGCCAGATAACCATCAATAGACATTATCCAACCTCAGGAACTAAGTGTTAGACATCGATGCATTTAAGCGAACATTTCCTATTCTACCATTTTATCCTTGTTAGTGTTTTCACTTTTAAATAAAGTTGATGCGTTTACATAAATCACATACCTTGTGGAAAAATGATTTCTGAAATTCCTATTTTTAACAAGTACGATCCTTTTTGGTCAATCTTTAGCAACACTATTGTACAATGAGATATATACATAAACATCAAACTTTGGTAAGCAGTCTTAATCACAACATGTTTGAAAACAGTTCCTATTTCATAACTACTGGATTTTGAATCATCAAGAAAAATATTACCCAGTAAATCATTTGCTCCATTTTCTAAATTCGTTTATTCAGAAAAAGATTTCAACCAAAACTCATAATCGTGAGACAAATTTCCAGAACAAATTTCCCTACAACATCGCTTATGCATTTAGGATTTGTGACTTGACAATGAAGAATACTTGGAATATGTAATGAAGGAATTAGGAAGGACATCACAAATTGATCACGAACTTGAGTAGTGGAGACCAAACCCAATAGACAAAGAAGGACATATGTCTTATCATCCGTTGGAACAAAACACAAGGAATCAAATTGTTACCTATATTCTATCCATTTCAGATAACGCCAAGTTCGAAGGACCCAACGTTGTGGAATTAATCACAAAGATTTATTGTACCCATTTCAGTTATTCCTGTTAAGGAAACCGATTCACCTTGGACTTCAAGCAATCATTTCAGGATTTCCTTCAGAAACCCATTTAGATGTAAACATCACCTATCATCCTCAGACCGATGGTCAAAGCGAGAGAACAATTCAAACATAGGAAAGTATGCTCAGAGCATGAGTGATTGACCCTAGAAATTGTTGGACTAATCACTCAACATAAATCAAATTCAGTTGCAATCATAGTTATCACACCAACAGCGAGAAACTGGCAGAAGTTAGGTTGGTACATAACACACATCATTTGGATTGAATATCCTGAACAACAAACCATCCAGATTCAAGTGGGAGAACAAATTAAGTTAAAAACATTGCCTTGGATTGGCATGATACAAATTGGATAACAAGAGAGGTTGAACCTTTAGCATATTGGACCATCTAAGATTCATTTTAGAATCGACCAACTAGCATACAAACTTGAGCTCTGGCAGAATTCAGCAGTATATACTACCAGTATCACATTTAAAACATTAAGAAGCGCAGACCATCGATTGATGGGCCAAACTCAGAAAAAGCTCAACTCACTAGTCCAGTAGGCAATCATGAAATAACCAGAAATTTCCTACAAGTCAAGAATCAGTTACAAGTTCAATAAGTTGTAAACCATTAAAACTTCAAGTTGGTAGGCAGAGTTATGTTGAAAGTTCTGCCTAGGAAAGGCATGTTATCATTCAGAAAACTTGGAAAGTTACACCAATATACACTGGACCATTTAATATTCTGACAGAGAAGGCATAGTGGCCGTCAGACTTGAACATTGTCAGAGAACAACAGGATTACACAAACATATTTCACATTTTCAAATCCCTATAAATGACTTTCAGATGAGTCACTCTTAATTCCATTTGGAAAGGAATCCAACCCAAAGTCAAACATAAACCTTGCAGGAGAACAAGTAGAAATCATGGACCGTGTGGTCAAACAGTTGAATCAGAGTCGAATTCCTATCGTTAGAGTTCGCTGGAATTCTCGAATATCACCTTTTCACCAATATGTTTTCAGAAACCAACATAAACTGAACTTCGGGACGAAGTTCCTTTTAGAGGGGAAGAATGTCACAACTCACCATTTCAGGTCATTTCCCGAACTTTGGAAAAACACTATTCATCAAACACTATTCATCATTTACTATTCATCATTTTTGGTGTCAGTTTGACATTCCGAGAAGCATTCAAAAATTTTACTATTCACAGAACACTATTCATTGCCGGAAAAGATTTCATCATTCACGTGCATTACACATTTTATCGTAAATTTAGTTTACGGGTCTTCAAATTCGCGTAACCGTATTGGTTCAGGTGCGAATTCATGCATTATCAGTAATGACATTTCATACGGACTGGAGATAGTCTGCATATCATCAGTAGGTCATTTACATGTTATACCACTCTTAGGATTTTCAAATTTATATATTTGATACATTTAACGTTTTCCTTATAATTATTTATAAATAAACGTTAACACCCGGTTTATAAACACGACGAATATATCTAAATATTCCCACAATGGTCCCGACATATTTTTATATCCATTTTATCATCATAAAAGTTATAACATTCAGTTACCTAGTATTTTGGAAATTTATTTTATTTATAACGTAAGCTTATGAATATTACAACGGTTTTCGTGAAAACTAAACAATAATCACCCGATCACTCAGTAATTGTACCCAATATATTTTTAACATATTGATGCGTGGGAATCGCACCTTGCTTTACCTCTCGAGGGATCTCGAGAAGCTTACAACCCCCACCAGGCAGTGTACCTGATCGTTGTAGTATAGTATAGTGACAAGTACCGGGGGATTGATCGTTCAGCTTAGGAATAGTGTCGCTAGGATTAGAAAACCTAATTAATAGTTCTAAAGGTGATGGATGATTATTTTTGTGTTTTTATATTTTATGAAAGCAATTAAAATCTCGGGTTTTGGAAGAGTGGGCGGAATTAGTTGCTATTCAACTAACCCAAAGCTATTAAAATAATGAAAATGAAATTAAACTAATTATACTAAAGTTGTGAGCAGTGGTTGGAGAAATTGTGTTTACTTAGACTTCATTACTCCCTAGATATCTTTTACATGTTAATTACTTGTTACACTTGTATGAATGACGGATTGTATTCCTTAATACCATTTGTGGGGTGGCATACATAACTCCCCAACTCTATGAGCTCTTATCTCCTCCTACACCCTGACCCAGCACAACTATAGGGATTGTAAACAGTGGCTCATGCATTAAATACAACCAATAAAGACCTAGTACGCCTCGGTTCATATTTCTTAAGACGTTCAAGCATGTTACCATTTGGAGATCTGCCAGTTTTCTTAAGCCTAACATATAAATCATTCATTCAAAACAAGAATAGACAATTAATCAACACATAATCAACATCTAGGTTTCATTAGATCTAAGCAAACACAAAAGAGATCTAGCCTAGCATAATGGAATTGAGACAAGAACAAGATATAAACAACCAACACATAGACATATTGATTGAATTGAAAGTACACTTATCTCAATTACAATGCAAGGTCTCAAGGGTTTGGAACCCTTGAAAAACCTGTAAAAGAGGCACCAAAAGCGTCTATAGGGTTTCACCAAAACTTCTCTCTTTTTTAATGAAAAAACTAGAAGACTATATATAGGAAAAATAGTCTGACGGCGTCAAGAGTTACTTGTGACGCCGTCACCTCGCCACCATATACTTCCTCGGACGGCCTTGATCCACTTATGACGGCCTATGTGACGCCGTCACTACCCACGGTATATTAATTTTGCCACTTTGACGCCGTCACGAATCCTTCTGACGCCATCACCACCTTCGGTGTTTAATTCCTCATGTCTGACGCCGTCAAGATGGTGGTCTTGACGCCGTCACCTTGTATTTTCAGCATGGAAATTTGGTACTCAGCCGTTTTCTTCACTTTTATGCTCCAAAAACGTCCAAAATAGCTTCTTTTCCAGAATTCACTCTCCAAACACCTAAAATCACAAAAGGAACGATTTAGGGCAATATTTGATCAAATAAAGTCGGATTCGGGCTTAAATGACCCCCTAAAAACGGATCATTTTTTGCCTCATCATATAGCCTTACACTTGAGATTTGCTTGTCCTCAAGCAAATGAGCTTTTATTCTACTCAAAAGACAAGTTAGGGGTCATTTAACACTAATATAAAAGTAATTACAATAAATAATCGTTCCACTAAAGACCAATAGACAAGCACGGAGGTCATACACAAGCACCTCACAAATAGTGTTTAGATACTCACATCTCTCGGGTGTAATAAAGTAATATAACATTATGGAAATGGAAGATATCTCTCACTACCTGTCATAGCAAAATAGATTACCATAGGCTTGGGAAAGGATCAAACCTCCACCACATGGCGTAAGCACCTAGGATAAACTATCAAAGAGGTCTTTTAAAGGGTTATAACGTTAGGTATAGGGATATGAATTACACGGTTTTGTTGGATAAAGGAAGTTTTACTGGTGGCGAGTTAACAATCTCGGTTAATTACATGTACAAGATGGCGTTGCTAAGCCAAGACTAGACTCGACTTAAGCTAATAAATCAAAAAAAATAACAAAAACATAAAATAAACATAGAATGAAAACGGGATGGTAGTCCGTATGTTTTTTTTCTTTTTTTATTTTCTATTTTTTTTTTTTTTTTTGCATACACTCTTACCCTACCATCCAAAATAATACATCATAGGGGTTTGAGCAATCCCCTTACACTTGAATCTTTACATACTTTACAATTAACTAATCTAATGACTCGAATTAAGAAAATCAAAACACTTGGAGCACTTTTAAGATTAACGTATATATGGGGGTAACAAGTGATGTTCTTCCCCATTACTCCAAAAAATAAGTACTTACCCATGAGTCCCAATCGTCCCAAAACAATATGTACAAGGATATGACTCGACTTAGCAACCATGTAATCAATTAGAAAGTTAACTTAGGGTTTAACAAATAACAATAATGCACTAAAAATGAGCGCACACACGGAAGGCTAAGGCGATTTGGTTGTACATTTAAGTGGGGTGTAACAAATTCTTCCTTTAACTAAAATGCTTAAAGTTAGAAACGAAAAGATAGGCTCGGAGGGGTGTACTAGGGGTTTCGTGTACTAAAAATGAGTACAACGCTAAGGGTGTGGGAAAAATTAGTTGACTTAACTAGCCAAGTAATATGACTTAAATGGTCAAGTAATTATAATACGGGTTTAACACAAGGGTGATCCTAATGCCTCTTATCATGTAGTAAATCCTACCACACGAATGTAGTCTCACTAGCGGTCTCGGGATGCATCACTAACGCAAGTTCTAGAATCTAAATGCTACCGGTACACTCATAAGCACCAATAATAAATGCTTTTCCTATCAAAAGTAAAGGCGAACCTCACATTTTTGGGTGGAAAATTTTTCTGAATATACGGTTATGTGCTAGTCATACAACCTCCTATCCATGAGACGCTTGCTATGGCTAAAGTTTCACTCCTAAATGTTGTAAAAAAATTTAAATTTGGCGCTAAAATTACACTAACAAGTATTTCTCATAGTTTTATTACTCATCTACTATCAAACAAAACAAACTCAAGCGAAAGTGCATATGTAAGGTATCATCTTTTTACCCTCCCCTTACACTTAAGATGAACATTGTCCCCAATGTTCAAGTAAAGAATGTAAAAGTTAAAAAGTAAAGAGAATGAAATCAAATACTCCCCTGATTCGCTCGGTATGGATTATAGGTTGGCCAGGTTAAATCTTCCTCCAAGAAAACGAACAATCAAAGCTTCCCTTCCAGAATATAAATCATCTTCTTGTCACAAATAACCTGTAAATCCTGACAACAATAGACAAGGCAACCTCGCGTAAAATCGGCGGCATCCTATATAAGTTACTAAATCCTAGAAAGCAAAGTAAGATATAATGCTTGTGGAATGAAGTTCGCAGATTTCCTGGAGATTATAAAACTTAATAATCCACAAAAACCATAAGACTCCGTTAGAAAAACAAAACCGGTAAAATTTCCAGATTTTAACTCCTGACGCCGTCAAGAGCAATACCCTGACGCCGTCAGAATGGACCTGCAGAAATTCTTATGTTAAGTTTCCGGAAAATTTCTGGAAAAACTTCGTCCTACTTCCTGGAAAATCCTGCAAAACTTCATTATGACTCAATACAAGCATTTGACTCTAACAAATACGAATATACATGTTCATTAAATATTGTGGAGAATCATGATCGGTTTGTTTCTTAAAAACATATTTGGGGTTTCCCCTTACACTTATCTTTTGCAAAAATACCTTTAGGTTGAAGTTAAGACTAGGCTAAACAACATAGTAAAGTATTTCCACATTTTAATTGAGAAACATGATCAACCAACAATAAAAATAAAACATGCATACGGAAGCAAATAACAATCAAACAAATAAAATCACACAAAACATGGGTTGCCTCCCAAGAAGCGCTTGTTTTTGTTTGAGTCACGAGCCTGACTCTACCCTTATTTCACGGATAAAGGTGAGGTTTTCCCTACACTTAGGATTAAGTGCGGGTGAAAGTAGCGATACACACCCTTAGGGTGTAAATATGCCTCGTGAGGAAAGAGTGGTGGATGAATTGTATGCTCAAAGGTGCGGGATCCTATCATCATAGCCTTACCTAATTCAATTGGGTTAGTGGGTGAATTAAGATTTTCTCTTAGAAAGGGATCATCTTGTATCAATTTCGAGAGACTCCTAGTTGGGAATCCATCTTGACCTAATAAACCCGGTTTAAACCCATAATGTTTCTTGTGATCAATCATAAATGGGTGATGTAAGTATGTAAGGTCATGGTCCACTCCTATGTTGGCTTCTTCTCTACAAGGCTTGGGGTCTACTACCTTCAACGTAAAACTACCCGGACTACATGGTTTGATGGGTGGATCGGGACCTATTTCAATTCCTAAATCTTCATCCAAGGATGGAAGATTAGGTAATGGTTTTGGTTGAGGCTCCGGTTCATCAAAACTAGGAACTTCCCTGGAACTAGGAGTAAGGTTATCACTACAAGTGTTCAAACCTATATCCTCTAGTGGTGCTTGGTCCAAGGGTTCTACCTCAATTGAGGTTCCTATAGTCTCTTCTGCTTCTTCCGGGTAAGTCACGGGCGGTGTATGTGCCTCAAATGTTGGTAGGACTTGTGGGGTACTATGTGGGCTTGGATTATCCACCTCATCCTCCATTGTACCTAGATTACCTATATGTTTGTTTTGTACTATGATATTAGGTGCCATCCAACTAGGTATCTCAACATGAGTATATTCATCCCCAGACAAACTTCCTGTTTGCTCCTTCAAACTTGTTTTTGATTGATTTGTGATGTTGTTTATTGGGTTGTCTACTCTATAATAATATTGGGCACAGTTTTCTATGGTATCCCACGCTTCTTCATCATTTAATTCCCTAGGGCCCCCATTGGCAAAATCATCGATGCGCATTTGGTCACATCGGTTGACACGATAGTAAAAGGTTTCGGTTAGGGATGATAAAGAGAAACTATGATGAGGGAATTTTCGAAGTAAAATTTTAAAACGAGTCCATACATCATATATGGGTTCATCTCGATATTGTTTGAAATTCGAGATGTCAACAGGGTAGAATGGCCTTTTTGGTTGGTGGTATGGTGGATTCGCGTACTCCATAATGGTGAATGGAATAGTCAATGGAAATTACGAACAAACACACAAAGAAAAAGATAGACTAAAGAAGACCTAAAAAAAAAAAAAAAAAAAAAAAAAAAAAAAAAAAAAAAAAAAAATCTTACTAGAAAGGAATCTAGCAAGTAGACCTAATAAAAAGAAATTCTAACCTAGACAATAAATATTCCCCGGGCTGCGGCGCCAAAAACTTGATGCGTGGGAATCGCACCTTGCTTTACCTCTCGAGGGATCTCGAGAAGCTTACAACCCCCACCAGGCAGTGTACCTGATCGTTGTAGTATAGTATAGTGACAAGTACCGGGGGATTGATCGTTCAGCTTAGGAATAGTGTCGCTAGGATTAGAAAACCTAATTAATAGTTCTAAAGGTGATGGATGATTATTTTTGTGTTTTTATATTTTATGAAAGCAATTAAAATCTCGGGTTTTGGAAGAGTGGGTGGAATTAGTTGCTATTCAACTAACCCAAAGCTATTAAAATAATGAAAATGAATTAAACTAATTATACTAAAGTTGTGAGCAGTGGTTGGAGAAATTGTGTTTACTTAGACTTCATTACTCCCTAGATATCTTTTACATGTTAATTACTTGTTACACTTGTATGAATGACGGATTGTATTCCTTAATACCATTCGTGGGGTGGCATACATAACTCCCCAACTCTATGAGCTCTTATCTCCTCCTACACCATGACCCAGCACAACTATAGGGATTGTAAACAGTGGCTCATGCATTAAATACAACCAATAAAGACCTAGTACGCCTCGGTTCATGTTTTGTTAAGACGTTCAAGCATGTTACCATTTGGAGATCTGCCAGTTTTCTTAAGCCTAACATATAAATCATTCATTCAAAACAAGAATAGACAAGTAATCAACACATAATCAACATCTAGGTTTCATTAGATCTAAGCAAACACAAAAGAGATCTAGCCTAGCATAATGGAATTGAGACAAGAACAAGATATAAACAACCAACACATAGACATATTGATTGAATTGAAAGTACACTTATCTCAATTACAATGCAAGGTCTCAAGGGTTTGGAACCCTTGAAAAACCTGTAAAAGAGGCACCAAAATCGTCTTTAGGGTTTCACCAAAACTTCTCTCTTTTTTAATGAAAAAACTAGAAAACTATATATAGGAAAAATAGTCTGACGGCGTCAAGAGTTACTTGTGATGCCGTCACCTCGCCGTCATATACTTCCTCGGACGGCCTTGATCCACTTATGACGGCCTATGTGACGCCGTCACTACCCACGGTATATTAATTTTGCCACTTTGACGCCGTCACGAATCCTTCTGACGCCGTCACCACCTTCGGTGTTTAATTCCTCATGTCTGACGCCGTCAAGATGGTGGTCTTGACGCCGTCACCTTGTATTTTCAGCATGGAAATTTGGTACTTAGCCATTTTCTTCACTTTTATGCTCCAAAAACGTCCAAAATAGCTTCTTTTCCAGAATTCACTCTCCAAACACCTAAAATCACAAAAGGAACGATTTAGGGCAATATTTGATCAAATAAAGTCGGATTCGGGCTTAAATGACCCCCTAAAAACGGATCATTTTTCGCCTCATCACATATTTACAACTTTATTAAGTCCCGGTTAACTTCGTTAATATTTATTTCTAGCAAACCCGGTACCCGATTATAACTAATACTTACACTAAACTACAACTAATAATACACTACATTTTCTAAGTGATCAAAACCGACTTTGCTACTCTTTGGTACATTGAAAACCGGCCATGAGCTCACCCTAGACACCATGTGATTTATTTTTAACCTCATGCTTATGTACTAGTATTATACATTATAAACTTATACAAATATCTTCCAAAAACACAAATAACAAAACATACATAACTTTTAAGAATCATAAAACACCAAAAACCTCATCTCTTCCTTTCATAAGCCACGACCCAACCCATGATCCATGATCAAACCATTATTTTTCAAAGATCAAAGCTACAAAGTTGTTCATTTCATCATTCTAATCAAGAATCATCCAACAAAAACACAAGTAATCCAAGATTTCTCATCTTTTAATCACCTATTATTTCAAAGTGAGTATTCAAATTTATTTTCATGATTTCATCAAATTAACATATGTATCTTATGGTATTCATGCTTAATTTCATGCACAAACTAGTTATACCACTTTATTTTTGAGTACTTTTTGATCATACAAACCCTAGAATTAGTTTTAGGTGTTCTTTTGTTAAATTAGCTTGTTTAGTAGTCATTAGGAACCCATGGCACCCTAAGAAGGTGTATGGTAGGATTAGTATAGATTTGTGGAGTTTGCAAGAGTTTTGGTTGAAGTTAAAACTAGTTTTGAACCTTGGAAATGGATTTCTAACAAGTATATATACATTCTGTCCCATTTTGGTAAACCCAGGAAAATCAGTAAACATAAAGTAAACTTTGGCAAAATTTTTAGAAAATACTTTCAAAAACGAATCCGTAGGCGAAAGAATGGATTAAAAAGAGTTTATAACGAAGAAGTTATGAGTTTGGCAAGTTTATTGACGAAAACTATTTTCCGGAAAAATACATGCTGTTGGACGTTTTTCGTCGGACAAAAAGAGGCTTTAGACGTAACTCGGAGGAGCCAAGCTTTCCAAAATATATTACTACATACTAAGACGTAACCGTGGATATAAAGAACAAGTAAAACGGGTTTATAATGACAAAGATATTCACGTTTCCATATCGGCAAAAATCCTCTATAATTGGCAGCTTTTAGAAATAATAATAACACTACGTACTAAATTCTAGATTTTCTAGAAATATTAACCAAGTACCCAATTTCATAACTAATGATGTATTAGTTATTACAAGTATATTTTCATCACTACAAGGCGTTATTTCAAGGATTTCAAACCGAGGATTTCAACACAAACATTGGTACATACGATATATATATATAAGTATATATATTACAACTAGTTTATTTTTCTAATAGCCATATTTTTCCTAAGTCTTGGAATATATACTTTTGATAACAACAAGTATTTTCCAAAGAGTAGAGTGGTATAGGAACATGTGCATGGACATTCATAACATCATTTGGTGATCTAAAGTAGATCGATCATCATTCATATTAGGTTGCGGCTAGTGTGCGCGCCTTGTTTTTCAGCTCATTACATGTTCATGGTACCATCATATTGGGTTGCGGCAGCTAATTGTTCATTGTTGTTCATTTCACTTCATCACAGTTTCATCAGTTAAGGTGAGTTTTCATAGCCCCGTTTTCAATTCAACATTTTTGATTGTTTTCAAATCCCACGGGGGGAATACATTGCATCAATCATTTTAGTACGAGCCCAAGTATTCAAACATATGTACATTGCTTAAGTTTCCTTACCAATCAGTTAAAGTCCCCTGTTTATTATCATGGACCGTTAATTTGCCGGTAAGCGAGAGTGAGTGGATAGATCTATCGAGGGTGACGCCTCCATCTGTGGTAGTGATTACCAACCGTTACAGTTACGAGTGTTCTGGTAAAACATTCAGGAGGGGCATACATCAGTCATAGCTTCGGGGTCATGAGCTTAAGGTCTATTGTACAATTTTCATGAGATTTTTATCTTGCACTTTTACTTGTGGTGGCCGTACATCATTACATTTTACAAACCTATGGAATTCACCAACATTCGTGTTGACGTTTTAGCAATGTATTTCAGGTTATTAAGGTAGCTCATGTGACATGCATTTGGACCTTCATGGAGTCGAGGAGTCGACGCGTCTCATCATTATTTCATGCACTTATGTAAACATTTGATCTAGTAGGACTTGTTTTCATAAACTTGCAACACATTTTGGGGACCTCATTTTGTAAACTCTAGATTATTTCTATGATCAAATGCAGTATTTTCCAAACGACACTTTAGGTCGTTCAATGTAACTGTAACTGTGGTGCTATGACCGACACCCCCAGGTATTCCATTCCGCTGCAAGTCAGGTAAATTGGGGGTGTGACAGTATTTATGATATTGAGATGTATGGTTTGTATTCTGATAGTTATTACGATATTAATATATCAATGGTATTTTGATATTTAATAGTTATTATGAGTCAATTGTGCAATTGATTTGTGGCATATATATCGTTATATAGTACTGTAGGTATTAACTGGATGTATTGTGATATGGAATTGTTAGATCAATTTTGATATTATTATAGTTATAAGTTATATGAACTGTTATACTTTTTTTACTTAATTGTGTAATATTATTTTATTATCAAGTCACTTTTTGACTTTATTTTTTTTAGGTTATTCTATGATGCAAAATTCTGCAAGTAATGATGTTGTTGAAGCTGTAAATTTATCACCTGATGATAATTTAGAAGACAATGAGGAAGTAAATTCGCCAGATTTTTTTAGCTTAACTACAAAGTTAATTAAACCTGTTGTTGTTAAAGCAGTTGTACCAGCAGAAGGTAGTTTGTTTAATAGTGTTAAAGCAGTTGTACCAGCAGAAGGTAGTTTGTTTAATTATGCTGATGAAGCTGGTTTTATTGTTCGTAGAGGGCATGAAAGTAAAGCAGGAGGTGTTATTCTTAATAAGGAATTTCTTTGTAGTAAAGAAGGGATTAAAAAAGTTAAAGTTGAAGAATTTGATAGTTTAAAACAAGATTGTAACGCTAAGTCAGTTAAGAGAAAAAGATTTGATTTTAGGACAAATTGCAAAGCTAGACTTTATATTGTTAAATCTGGTGAACAGTATAAAGTTAAAAACTTTGTTGAGGAGCACAATCATGGTTTTTTTACTTCTGAAGATAGACATTTGCAAAAGTCTCACAGGTCTATGAGTTTGGCGCATCAGTATTTTGCTATTAAGGCTTCAAATTTGAACATTGGTCATTGTATGTCGTTCAATTTTATTGCTGAGCTTTTGGGTGGATATGAGAAAGTTGGTGCAACAAAGATTGATTTCAAGAATATGAGTCGTGATATTTACAATTATATTGGTAAATATGATGCCCAAATGATAATTGATAAGTTTAATGTTTTAAAGGAAAGAGATGAAAATTTTTTCATTTGAGTTTAAGACTAATACTGCGGGTCAATTAAGTTGTTTGTTTTGGTCTGATGATACAAGTAAAAGGAATTATGAAGCTTTTGGTGATGTTCTGTCTTTCGATGCTACGTTCAAAACTAATATGTAAGTTTTTTTTTTTTTTTTTTTTTTTTTTTTTTTTTTTTAATATATATATTTTTTAAATATATATATTTATATATGTATATTTTTTTTGTTGGTACAATATGGTGTTTGTTCCTTTTACGGGTGTTGATAATCATCAAAAATGTGTAATATTCGCTGCTGGTTTGCTTTCGAAAGAAGATGTTGTTTCATATGAGTGGCTACTACAAGCTTTTGTTAAATATTATACTAAGGAGCCGTATCTTGTTTTAATAGATCAAGATCCTTCAATGTTAATTGCAATACCTAATATTTTTAAAACTGCTAAACATCGTCTTTGCATGTGGCATATAATGAATAAACTTCCTACAAAGGTGTATATATATATATATATATATATATATATATATATATATATATATATATATATATATATATATATATATATATATATATATATATATATATATATATATATATATACATATGTACATATATATTGTAACAATTATTTTTCATATAAATTATTTTCCTTTTATTTTTTTTTTTGTAGATTGGTTCTGAAATATGTGAAGAAGAAGGATTCAAAAAGCGTCTATGTCGTATTGTAATGAGGGAAAGCGACGAACCTGATGAATTTGTTGAAAAGTGGAAATCTTTATTGGCTGAATATCATTTAGATGAGCATAAATGGTTAAATGATATGTTTAATATTAAAGAGAGTTGGATTCCTGCTTATTTTAGAGATATTCCAATGAGTGGTTTAATGAAAACTACGTCAAGATCTGGAAGTGAAAACTATTTTTTTGGTCATAATTCTAATTGGAGTTCTACTCTAGTTCATTTTTTTTTTCGGTATGAAAGTGCATTAGATCAACAAAGAAATATTCAACGTGTTCTTGATAATAATACAAGAACTGGTAAGCCATCATTGAAAACCAGACAAATAGTTGAAGTACAAGCTGCAGATTTTTACACTCTTGAGGCATTCTATGTTATTCAGATTGAGATCGTTGCTTCTGTTGATTCTTGTACTGGTTCTACGAGAAATGTGGGTTATGTTAAAGACACTGATAAAGAGTGGTTTGGAGAGTTTAAGGTATCAGATTTCAATTTTTTTAATTTAATAAATATGATCAAGAAACTCGTTCTGTTAAAAATATTTTATATTTTTTTTTATTTACTTTTTTTTCAGGTTGACTATGATGAAGAAACTCATTCTGTTAAATGCAGTTGCCTGCATTTTGAAAGACGTGGTTTGTTATGTCGTCATGCTTTTTATACTCTTAGAGCAAATGGTGTTAAGAAGATTCCAAAGCAATATCTGTTAAGGCGTTGGAGAAAAGAAGCTGTTGTTTTACCTCCAATTGGTTCTTCTTATAAATCAAGTGGATCTTCTGGTTCTTCTATTTCGAATATTTATTCAAAAGTGAATGCTATAATCACTCAATGTGGATACGATGAAGATAAACTAAGTCAATTTCTTGATCAATTGAGTCTTTATGAATCTGGTTTAGAATCATCAAATGTGCCTCAGACTTCAGCAAGTAAACATCAAAGTATATCATCTATGATTGGAGTTCCTAAACCTGATGTTCTTGAAGTTCTTCCTCCTGATATTGGGAAAAACAAAGGTGGAATTAGTAGTCATAGGTATAAACCTTCTAATAATGATGTCAGAATTAAATCTGCAAAAGAAGGTGGAAAAAATTTGAGAAATTGCAGAATCTGTAAAAAAAAAAAAAAAAACAGATCATGATTTCAGGAATTGTCCCAACAATCCAAATAGGAAAAAACTGGCTCCTAAGAAAGGCATTAAGAAGGCGAATCGAAAAGGGAGGAAAACTAAGGGACAATCAAGTAAAGCTAACTCTCAGGAGGATGATGATGTATTTAATTTTAATTCTGAGGAGGATATTGATTGATAAGTTTGAATAATTGAAAGTAATTTTTGTTATTTAATTTTATTGTTCTGAATTACATATATTTTTATTAAAGTTCTTATTTTTTATATAAGCATATCTACATAGTTATTATTATATAAATTGTTGTTCTGATTTAAGTATTATTATACTGTATAATTTGTTATTATGATATAAATTGTTATTCCGATATTAATATCTCTTTTATGGTAGGTATTACGATAGTTATTATGTAAGGTTTGTAACTTCGTATTCTGATAGGTATTACGATATTAATTTATAAATTGTATTGTGATATTTAATATTTATTATGAGACATTTGTGTTCTTGACACGTGACCGTTATTTGTTTGACATAACAAATATATGTATATTAATATCGTCTTAAACCTTTTTTAAATAAAGATGAGTAATTAAATTTAAAAAAAAAAAAAAAAAAGTAGGGGTCAAGTAAGCAAACAGGCGGCGTACACACTTCCCCTGAACATCACATCCATCAAATCTCTGAAAACACTATTAAACAATAAAATACTTCTTAAATACTCCACTATAACAAAATAATGCATATGCTGAAAAAAATTACAAAATCTTTCTGCTGAAAGAAAATAAGGAATAATTAAACTTCATAAGTCTCTCTCCGCTGAAAATTTATGGATTACAACTATCTTATTTCAGATTATACTATAAACTCTAATGGCTAAACTTAAACCAGTATGTGTAATCCACAAACTGAACCCAGCATATTAAACCATGTGTTGGTTCGTTTGATATTTTCTATTCAGCATGTGTAATCTACAAACTGAAACCAGCATCTGAAACCATAAAAAGTTTATTGTTATTTACTAGTTTCTGAGTACTTTAAAGTAAGTGAACAAATTTATATCAGATTACAACATAAACATCAAAATAAAATGTTTATACATCATATCATCATATGATACTGAATGAGATCCTGAACAATAATAATAATTGAATGTATAACATAACTCAGATAACTTAATATTATATTAATAAAATTCATATTGAGTTACATACCAAAATAAAATTACATTCATAATTCTTTACATATTTTTTAAATAAAGATGAGTAATTGTTTTATTGTATTTACTCAGGTACCTCCATCCGTTTTTGTTCATTACTTTCAAAATTTACATATATCGTCTTCTAACAGAAACCATTTGAAGCAATGTGTTGAACGTATGCCGGATATACCCTCTTTTTTAGTCAATTTGATTATTGAGAGGTCTTATGAAGATGTATTACAACTTGAAGAACAAGAAATAGTTCGTTTTCAAGAAGAAACGAAGACTATTGGCTCATCTAATTTGTCTACGAGATCCATAGTAAGTGAAAGAATAATGTTGCTTGACAAGATGGACGGGGTTTGTGCAATTTGTTTGGAAAAATACAAAGAAAATGAATTTATACGCGCTTTGATTTTCGTAAATCCTAATTCATATAACTTACATCAAGTAACTTACATCAAGTAATACAACCAAAAATTAAATAAAAGAGATTTAACGATACCTATTTTTCATAATATATTTTTATGATTCTTACTGATCATTTAGCAGAATCGATTCATTGTACAAGTCCATGATGAATGAACACTCTACTCCAATAATCAAGTAACTTACATCAAGTAATACAACCAAAAATTAAATAAAAGAGATTTCACGATACCTATTTTTCATAATATATTTTTATGATTCTTACTGATCATTTAGCAGAATCGATTCATTGTACAAGCCCATGATGAATGAACCCTCTACTCCAATAATCCCAAGATTCTTGATTTGTTGTGAACATGGGTCGTAAACATGAAGTGTTGAACATTTTCCATAGTCTTCTCGAGGTTCAAATATAGCTTCACCACTTTTTGTAAACCCCAATATTCTATAAACGTTTGCATCAATTGTGTACAGCTTTCTGAAAGAAAAATCATCTTCCATTATCCATAGACCACATTGTAGCGCTCCATCAATCATAATGCATCCACACACAACAAGAGACTCCCTTAGTTTACAAACGGTCAATTGGAAAGGTTCAAATATTTCATTTGTTAAGCTATCTGGTAAGTGTATCTCTTTGAACTCTTTTGTAATCAAATCAAATTAGATAAGCATGTTTTTGTTATTGTCACGATCATCAGCATCAATCAATTCATATGCAACCCAATAAACAAATCTATCTAATACAACATAAGTTGAGTCATTAAATTTGATGGTTTCTCGAGGACAATTACCATTTGGAATCACATTGTTCCAAACACCTGCACTTAATGAAAAAACTTCAACAACCCAAAACATAGCATTCTTAGCATATGTTAATTTCAGTACGGTAGGATCTAAAGTATCCGGGCGAATTCCAAAAGCTAAAGTAGGACAGATATTACTTTCAGTATAAGGAGCAACAATACCAATTGATTTTGGAATTGAAGGATTCGAAAAAATAACCATCCATTGTTTATAGACTTTGTGGAAACCATACAAACACACTAAACCATGAGTTGCACCAATAATTTTTGATATAGAAAATTTTTGTTCAATGTTTTTAGAAATAACATTAGATAGAGAAACGTTAAAAAGAGTTTCATTCTTACCATCATCTAGAAAAAAAACATACTTTTCATTAAAAACAGAAGTATCTTCTCTGTAGCCTATGATAGAACAACTAAGCGGCTGTGGATGGTGGTTGCTATGACCAATCACAAAGTCAGAGCTCTCAATAAAAGACTTCCAGTGTATGGAAACTGATTTAAATCCAATCAATATCTTAACCTCATAAACTTTTTTGATTATTTCCATTTGGAGTTCAATCGGGATGTTGTCTGACATTTTTGAAGTGTTTTTATTTATTTATTTATTTTTTATTTTTATTGTTTTTTTATAGGGTTTTTTGATACTATAAAGAAGGTGGAATGAAATTGGGATTTTTTTGTTGATTGTTTTGACTTTTTGAGTTTTATCAAAATATCAATCTCTTAAAATATTATTTTTTAATATAAATTAAATTTAATCAATAGTCTTTTTAAATTAAATTTATTTTTTAATTAATTAAGTATATGTTATTATTTATATTGCCAAAAAGAATATTCTAATATATATTAATATTTAGCTTCTCAAGGACACTTCATTTTTGTTAGTGTGCTTTAAGTCAAACAAGCAAGTTTTGATTATGATTAACTTTTTTGAAATTAAATAATCTTTCAAAAATTTTAAAGTATGTTTAAAATTTTCAGTAATTGTTAAATTAATAAATAAAGTTATTTTAAGTAAATATTATAAATAAAATATCTTCAATATTATTCAAATGTTTTTTATTTATTTTGAAATAAATTCATTTTATTAGAAAAAGCCCATATTTTAAATGTTAATAAACTTTTCCAAAGCACATTATTTTTTGAAAGCCCATATTTAAAAAGCGCAAAACTTTTTAAAATGTGAATATTCTTTTAAGATAATAGTATTAAATGATGCGATTCAAATACATGTTTGATTTCTACGACCACACCAAGGCCAACACAAGACCATTTCCTCTGTTTCATGTTTGTTAAAACAACAACGACACTTTGAACACTACATGTTGTCGTTTTCTTCCTTTTTCAAGCTAGTAACTTTTGGTTTATTAAGAATTTTTTGTCATGCTATTTTTATATAGATGATTAAATTTCAAAATATGTCTTCCAAGTTTTACTTATGTTTTAATTTATATTGTTTAACCATCTCCATAACTAGGGGTGTTGATTGGTTCGGTTATAAATTTGTTCGGTTAGTTTGGTTCAATTAGTTCGGTTAAACCGAACCAAACCATATTCAAATTCTGTTATTCAGGTTGATTTTTTAGTTTGGTTCGGTTCGGTTGATTTTTTAGTTTGGTTCGGTTTGATTTTTTGCTTGACCCGAATAAACTTAATTCACTATTTATTTTTAAAACATTAATAATTACATAAATATTTAACAATAAAAATATTATTTAGCCTAAAAAAGACAACGTTTTTGTGTTTGACTTGTTGACTGCATGCACAATTTGCATATACAATCTCAGACCATCATTACCATCAATAACTTTTCACTTGGCTCTATAACCAGCTTGTCTCTCAGATTATCAGTTGTCATATCAACGAACCGTCAAAAAATTAAAAGGTTAGAATATCCAATTTTTTTTTCTAAAAATTATCCGAATCTACTTGCAATATGTAAATCTTTTTAATCTCATATTTATGGAATACTTTGCTAATTATAACATTACTTGTATGATATAGTATGTTTGCTAATGATAAGATTACTTAATAATGGTAATCTATTGATCAAACATTGTATTCTATTTGTTAAAGATTAAATAAGTGAGTAATACATGTTTTGAAACAGATATGATCTGTTAGATTAGATTCCTTTTGTATATATGAAGGCTTTTAATATAACTTATATTGCATTATGTATTTGATCAAAATAATGTTTTTTGTTTTATTTTGTGAAAAAAAAATTGTTTTGGATAGAATATTGAAAGATGGGTTGTTAGTTTAGTTTCCAGTATGTAGAATGTTCTATTTACATATATAATTGTTTTGAATCAACAACAATCACATAAATACAACACCATAAGCCAAAACAAACTTAGGTAAACTGGGACGAATGTGATTGTGAGTTTCATTGATTGAAAAGATCAATGTGTTGGTGAAAAATAAAAAATTAGATAATTGGTCTACATGCTGATTTCTGTGGCATTTAACGTTTATGATTATCAAGAATACATCATGTAGTTATTTTAGTTAGTTTTAGTCATAGATAACACCTTTGCCATTTGGTATATGCATATTTTACGGTTACATATGTGATGTTCATTGTAGAAGGTTGAAGTAAGAGATGAAATGTGGTGTTTGTTTTTACAACATTAAAACGTACATTACATTAACATTTGAAATTATTTAAAGTGGTACATTGTATACATCAGTAATTATATGTTGTCAAATTTGTAAACAGTATCAGTATATTTCATTCAATGGTTTTATATTACAGGTACATAAAAAAACAAACAAATGGATCAGCAATTCCTTTTCAGATTTGATTTAGAAAGTAACGCAGCTTCCCAGGTAGACAATCCATATTAGCTCACGTATATTTTTTTATTTTGGATGTTCATATTTCGTTTATTTTTTTAGTTAAATTTTTAACTTTTTAATATAATCAATATCGCAATATAATATGATAACAAATTATTATACAATTGTGTGCAGACTTTACCAAATGTGTTCAAGGAACACTTCTACAATGGAGAAAAATACATTTTCATCCATGGCAACAACAGGTACAGGTACATATGTTTATTAAGGGGTGATGGAAGCAAGGTTGATTTGTATGGCGATGAATGGGCTAAATTTGTTGAGGACAACGTCCCTTCACTTGTTAGTACTTTGCACTTTGTGAAAGAGGCGGATAGCACATTTTATGTAACAGGATATGATGATCAGGGTATCGAAGTTCCAGGTTATGAAAGACGTGCTGTGGGAAACAGGGTGAGTAGGTGCTTGGTTAGGTGCACAACTGATGGACAGGTATTTTTTTTTTGTTATATTATCGTTTAAAATATACATATAAGCTTAATGGCATTAAAAAAAACTAAATATATACTTGATATTGTAGATTCTACCGGGAGATTTCTTGCAGGCCATATGGAAAAACACATTCAAAATTTATGCAAATGGAAAGAGTTACAAAGTGAAACATGAAAGGGTACAACTTGATCCGCAAAGTGTTGTAAGGTCAAACCGATTGTTCGGTAAAAGATGGGACAAACTTGTTGCTGATTTGGAAATTGCTAGGGGACAGATGATGGTTTTTACAAATTTGGAAAACAACAAACTGAATCTTGCCATATTCTTAGCTAATGGAATGAGCATTCATGAAGAAACTATTCTACCAACAATGTTGAGGTTACCTTCTCGTCCCATACCACCATATGCCATCGAAGGTATATCTATTATGTTCATATTTATATTGTCCATTATAATAGCAAGAATACAAATAAATTCATCAATAAGAAGTTAAGTATTGTTATTAATCGTTAATCGCAGACAAGAGAGCAAAACATTCATGCTTATGGAAAGGACATACCAGTCACAACAATGAAGTTGATGTTTTCTATGCTGAACTAACTGCATCTGTTTGCGTCTTTTACCATTTGGTAAGTATATAAAAATAGTTATAAAAAAATTGTGGTATGTTTAAGATAAAATACTTAAAGTTTGTTATTTAACGACTCTAACCAACTGTATATATGGATGTTAGACAATACCAGTTGATTACAACTTCTCACACTCTATGGACACATACCAAAAGGCAATACTTGTTACTATGGATGAGAGGTTTCCTATGAAAGTAAAAACAATTCCTGATAGAAGCAGACCATCAAAGTTTAAGCATGTGAAAATTACTGGCAACTGGGGGGCATTTGCAGGTTTTTGCAGTTTCAAGGAAGGAAAGATGATGCGTTTAAAGCTTGTTAACACAATTGTTGAAGTGGTTGAAGGAGAAGAAGTTAAAGTCGCAGAATTCCATGTATGTTAATCATGATATGGAAAAAGTTTGTTTCATTTTGCAACTTTCTGAAACTGAACTTTTATGTGTGTTAATTATGAACTGTGAATGTTTAGGAATCAAAGACTTTGGTAAATTAGCAATCTAAGACTTTGGATAATTAGGTCGTAATTATGAAGTGTGTTAATCTAAGACTTTGGTAATTTAAGTGAACTTTGGTATGTTTATTTATGTTATGATGACAGTTAGGATAATAATAATAACAATAATACTAAGAAATATTATTTAAAATATGATAATATGATAATTTAACAAATGATTTACTTAAAATTAATTCTTAAACATTTCAATTAAATTGTTTAATTGTTCACCAACAAAATAAATACATAATAAGATAACCCAAATCATGAATCTAATAACTTAACTTCATTTTTTTAATGGACAATTTCTGACATCATGATGACCAACTTTTCCACAAACACTACACTTCCTTTCACGATCATTTGCCATATCAACTTCTGATCTCTCTGCAATGTTTGATGCCATTACATTTTCACTAATTCGACAATTTTTTTCCATTTGATATCTGCATCAAAGATAAATTTAAAAAATTAAACATTATAACTGAATAAACTTATTCATTTTAATTAGAATTTAATTACCTGTTATATATTTTTAAATAAAGATGACAATTGACAAGTAGCTAGGTTAAAATTTTATATTCTGCATATTCTGTTCTATAAAGCCCAAAATAGATTTTCTTAAAAAAAAAATAAAAAAAAAAATAAAAAAAAAAAAAAAAAATAGAATATAAACTTATGCAAGCCCAATTCTTTTTATTAGCCCAACTATGCGAAATGTTAATTTCTTTGAATACTTTTCAATATATAAAATTTTATTTTCAATATATACTTTTGAATATATTTTTGCATATAAGTTTATGATTTTTTTTTTGTTGCTTTGTGTTGTTTTAAAATATTTGAACTTTTTATTTTGTTTCTGTTAGTTGAATAACCTTGTTTGTTTTATTTTTATTTATGTATGCTTGTGTTTTAAAAGTGGAAATACAACAGCTCGTAAACTGTAGATATGTGTAAATCACAACATCCTACAATTAGTGATGTTTTAAAACAATACCGTTACGAATAAAACACATACCTTATAACCATTTTCTAAGTCATATACCGAATCAATCAACTCTCTATTCAAATAAAACATGAACCACATTGATAAATATGTACTTGTATAATTCAAATTCAGATACATAAACACACTTCAACTGTTATTATATTTTTAAACTATTAACTAATATGAAATTAAGTAATATGTTATTAACTTCTCAGGCAAGTATAATTTTCACTAAAGAAATCTTAGTAATAAACATTAAACAATATATACATATCATTCATGATACAGATTCATTGAATAAAACTCATACTCTTTTACATTATCAAAATGCACTAATGTTTATCTGCAAAATTACACAATTTCATATTAAAATGGAAATGAACTTTCTCAGGGCTTTTTCATTTCTTTTCCTTTACCTTTCCAAGAAGTCACAATTTCAGATTAAAATGGAAATGAACTTTATCAGATCAATTTCAGAAATTTTAGAAGCTTCATAAAAAACTTCCATATCTGTTATTCTGTTATCGATAATCTCAATCTTCAGATTCTTTAGATCGAAACAAACTATGTAGTAATGTGAATCCCGAAGAATATTGAAAAAGACCTGTGTTGATATTCAAAAAAATAAGCCATTGAAACTAATATTTATACATAATCAGTTATTCCATATTATTATAATTACTATAAGCACATTTTTAAATAAGTAACTTACCAAATTCACACTAACTAAATTAGCTACAGATTCATCTTCAAGGCATGCAGCTAAAAACAGAGCTTCTTGAAAACTTGCAAATCTTTCATCTCTTGTTATATTTTCATCAGTCATAGATAGAGGCTGATATCATAAAATAAAATTAATACAAAATATTTATTTTTAAATACTATTTTGTTATTAAAAAAACATAAAAAAACATACCGTAACCTGCGTATTGCAATACAATTTTGATTGTTTAGAGTTAGATCTTCTGAATTCTTCATACTTAAGTAAGATACACCACATATCTATTATATCAGAATATATCCATTGTTCATAATAGAACGATTCAAACTTTGTACGTTCTACTCCAAAACCACCATCTTGAAACTGGAAAATTATGTCCCTATAAATATTTATTAAAAGTATTAAATTAAAATAAGAATTAAAAAATAAATAAATAAAATTAAAATAATGTTTAAAACTTACATAGGATTTTTGCTCATACTGAATAGTGCATTGGCTGCATTAAATTCTTCTGTCGATGCTTGAATTTCATTTGTTTCTTTAATGGTTTGATTTTCTTCGGGAGGTGTTAAAAGAGAAACAATTTCTATTTTATTGGGTTTAGATTTTTCTTCTGGAGGAGTCAAATTCACTTTTTCTAACGACTTACATAGTGTTACTTCTTCAACAGGATGTGAAGGGAAATCAAAACCCAAATCAAAAGAGGGGATTTCGTTAAAAGTTTGCCTTTCTTTTTCAATAATATTTTATTCACGTTTTGTAAAATCAAATTTCCTTTCTTGATGACGCAAATTAACTTTTTTTTAAGTTTCCCTCATTTTTCAAAAAAACTGATTCAGATCTAGAATTTTCGATTATTGAACATTTTGGATTAAGCTTTACTCGTTTTGCGGTGTTTATTACACGATCCCATTCATCTTTTAAAGCTTCAACTTCTTTAGAATTCGGAAAGTTCAACAATCCTTTTTTGATAGAATGCTTCATTTCTTTGATCAATGATTCCAACATAAACAAATTATTCTTCGTTTTCCGAATGAAACCCTGTTTAATTTTCATTAAAATATTAGCTTAATTTTCTTAATTCATTTTAGTTGCAAGATAAAATATTATAAATAATTAAAAAAAAATAAAAAAAAAATAAAAAAAAAAAAAAAAAAAAAGTTATACCTTTTCATCATCAACTTTCTTTAATAGAACTTTTTTCTCTTCAGAGATTATTTCTTTAAACACCTGTAAGTTTTATAAAACGAGTCAAATATTCATATCAGTACAAATTCATAAGTTTACCTGTATTGATAATCTAATCATTAATAATTTTCTTTTTTTAAAACAAATTCATACTATTATCAGATAAAATGATAAACAAACGTACCAGTTTGTTGCATTCTAATGTAACATTTTGACCTTTTTCATCAGAAGCCTTTTTTGTTTGTTTTAATTGAATTGCATCTAATTTTTCTGTGTTTTCCAGCTCCCCCTGAAAGCAACCGGACAAATAATGAAATATATGAAATAAGTTTAATTTTGATTAAACCAACTGATTTGGTAAGAAAGAATAGCTTTAAATCAATAGGTTTAGCTGTAACATTTAATATGTCTTTAACAGACTTATTTTATATTATTAGCAATAATATTATTGTTTAAACTGATATATAATCTAGTCATTATTAAAACAAATTGATACTATTAACAGATTAAATGTGAAAGAAACATACCAGTTTGTTGCACTCTGATGTCACATTTTGACCTTTTTCAGCAGAAGCTTGTTTTACTTGTTTAACAGGAATTGGATCTAATTTCTCTGCGTTTTCCAGCTTCCCCTGAAGGCAATTACACAACTTATAAAATATATGGAATAAGTGTTTGTTTTGATTAAACAAACAGATTTAGGAATAAAGAATACCTTTAGATCAACAGGTTTTGCTGTAACATTTAATACCTCTTCAACAGACTCAGGTGTTTCACAATGACTTTTATCCACCAAGTAACTAAACTCTGTTATTTCTCTCATCTTCAGCAATTCTGTATTCCATGTTTTCAAAGAAGGTTGAGAATGATCTACGTTTATGAAATTGCACTCTATCTTTTGAACATAAAAAAGCTGCAAAGGTAATTGGTTTTTTGTTATGAAATATTGAGATATATGTATGTATAAAAGAAGAATAAATAAAACAAAAAAAGAAGTGTAATTACCGTAAGAAATGTCAAAGGTCCACAATAATATGATTTCTTGTTGTTAGGATTCCAATCCTTTTTACACTTCTTTAGACAATCAATCAAATAACCACACCAATCCATCTTATTAATCTTATCATAATAAGATGAAATAGAATATAAGATTCTCTGATTTGATGTTCCATCTTTCATAGCTTCAAATAAGACAGTCGCTATCAAAACAACTAAGTTAATTCTGAACAACTTTCCTCTGTCCTTTGCATCTATTAGTTTTTGCACTACAGATTTTGGTTTAACTTTGATTGTATCCTTCTCCAACAAAGTAAACTGCTTTCTCTAATTTTTAATACATGCATCCTCACTTTTTACTCTTTCTGGTGGATTTATTTGTAAACCACCACTTGGGAAACCGAAAATTTCTTCGACTGATTCCTTTGTAATTTTAATATCCCCTCTCCAATGTTTGATGGTCATTGTCGATTCATCAAAGCTTTGAACCACATGTTGTCCCAATCTACTTGGAATTATATTAATTTTTAAATCAAGTAAACTTCCAAATCCCATATTTTTTAATACGTTGCACGAGTTAGTATCTGTTTTTAAGAATCTAATAGCATTAAATAACTGAGTTGGTGAACCCCTGTTTTTAAACACATCATTACTCTTCACCAAATTTGGATTAGAACATTCACCTTCAACCGGTACTTCTTGATGCTTCATACTATCCAACTTAAGTTTCTTTAACTTGTCTTCATTAATCTTTGATGAATCATTTATAGAACATCTCTTTTGCAATAGTACTTGTGTGATTTCTCTCTGTTCTTCTTCTTCTGTTACATTAAATTCACCACCTTCTATCCCCTTTTCTGCTTCATCTTCTATTTCTTCATTTCATTCATTATATTCATTATTTATTTCTTCTTGTTCATCTAATTCTTCATAATCATAATCTTCACTATCTTGATCATCCTCAGAATCTTCTTCATCACTATCAGTTTCGTCATCAAAGTTATATTCTTCCTCTTCATCTTCATCATCATCTTGAATTCCTTTTTCTTCAATATCATCAATAAGGTCATACTCGTTAGGCTCATCATCTTCTTCATCATCAGTGTGTTCAATATCAATAGATTTACTATTATCATCTTCATTGTTAGGTCACCATATTGATTTCACACAAACAAGAATGAGATAGATATAAGGAGTTGGGTGAATATTTGATTAAGAGAAAAATGAGAGCAAGAGTTTCCTTAAGATATCAAATAAACAACCAAGTTTTACAAGAGACCTAAGGCTTCTATTTATAGGGAAGGAGCTAGGGTAACACTCCCTCTCCTTCCACTAGCAATTCGTGTGGGCTTCTAAGCCCATGGACCAAAATGCCTTAAGCCTAGTAAACATGTAACATTACATAAATGAAAGTAAATAATAACTTAAACAACCTATTATTACAAATGACCGAGACTTGATAAAATAGTAAAACTTTGATCCCAACAATCTCCCCCTAAGAGTTGGTCATCACGGTTGCTTTACGTCTTTGTCATTTCTTCATCTTTGACTTTCATAGCTTTAGACGTCTTTCAATAATCATGAGATAATAATCATTCATCGTTCTTTGTGTTTTGTTCATTGTTGTTGCGATAGTGATCAAGTAATGATAGTTGTCTGCCTTTCGTCACTTCCGCGTCTGTGGTGGTAGTCTGCCATTCCAACATGCTCATACATCTTTGAATTCTGACTTATACATGCACGTAGTCCCTTTCTTTCACTTAAGATCTTTAGTCTTTATACTTTGTAGATTCTTCCTTTTGGCGTAGAATCTTTCTTTGAACTTTGTGTTGCTTTGATCTTTGAGGGAGCTTTTGATGACTTCAAGATGCATGTATGAGCATGTGGAATCCGTCGCCATGGAGATGAAGTGTCCCTGCAGGTAAATAGTTAGCAATAAAACATCCGGTACTTACAAATAAGGAATTAGAGATCGTCAACAGCATAGTGTGAAGACTCCTTCTAACCCTTATCAAGGCCGTTCCCATGTCAGATACTCCCGAAGGAGCTTACGAGACCTACTAAGTAGCTCAATGACTGGGTGAGTCGCTGGGGATCACTCCACGATTGTAGACCGCTAAGAAACCACCGCAAACACTAAGCGCAACCCACAAGGAGTTACCGAAGTGACCTGCTGTCAGGGCTGTTTGATGTTGATCCTGGCAGGATTTCCGTTCAATCATTGAGAAATACTTATGTAAATTCTCTCATAAACGTTCTCGGCAGATTGCTAAGATCTGCGAAGGACTCGATAATTTACAGCTGATGTCCATTGATGTAGAACACCAGTTGCAGAATTACTAAGTGTTCCTAAGAGATCTTTTGATGTATCTCATGGCTCTAGACTCGAAAAGTGCACACTTAGGTTTCCTATGCGGAGACTAGGGAGGGGTCTCCTACTTCAATATCAACCATCTCTAAGAGATAAGTCGATAGATTACACTGGTTCCCCGTGAGAATGAAACAAGCTCTTTTAAGAGAACTTGATTGGTTAAGAAGGTTTAGTGCATTGCGTCACTGGGTCCATGACGGCTTTATTTTCAATACCGGCGTCACCTTAGCAACACCCAGTAGCATATGAATTGAACCCAGTGTCTGCCCTAAGGTTGAACATATGGAGGGCTATTTCTTTTCACCCTTTTCTTTACTTTTCTTTTTAATTCTTCAACTCCTTCTTTCCCTTTCATTCTTTTCTCCTTTTATCGTATCATACCTAAGGACTTCTAATTCTAACTATTGGTGATGTCCTTGGGTAGATCCCTCCGGCTCTGGCGGATCATAGGACTGTATTTCCTATCTTAATCACCTTATAACTCCAAAATTATCCGACAATAGCCAAGAAACCTTTGATTGAAAATCTCTGAAAGTGTTTGTGAATATCAAACATTTTGTTTAACACTTTGAGAGTTTTGTGTTTACATTTGAAGGGCTCCCCCTTCACATGTGCTCATAAGTATTTAATAAATTTGCACATGCGGGAGGAACAAGCACTTTTTGAATTGATCCACTTTCAGTGAACCCGACCGATTCGAGACACGCTTACATCACTAGTTAGACTAGCTTGAAGTTATTACCCGGCCTAGTCAAGTCCACAGAAAGTTTCTCGAAACGGTACATTTCTACTAAGACAAATCCTTTTCGAGACACGCTTACGTGGCTAGTTAAAGAGTTCCATTGTCAGCTTTTAGGTGACAACTAGCTCTAGTAACTAACTTGATGTTATTACCCGTCGAGGATAAGTCTTTTCGAGATTACTAACTTTTATGTTTCGTCAATTCCTGGGTCAATTCTGAGTCTAGCTCGCATGAGATTTGACTTTAAGCAACTTTGAACTTTCATATTTTAATCACATACACTTTTCCTCCCCCTCAAAAATAGCATATGAGATGTTCTTTTTGATAAACTTTTGATTAAAATATGCTTTTTGAGTCTTATGGGGAGATATCAACAAGAACTTTTGGTTTTTCAAACGATGAATTTTTTCAAGTGCTCCCCCTCAACAAGTGAATACTCATTGAGGTGAAATACTTGTCTTTTGAGCAGAGTTATGAAAATCAGAAAATGTTTGATTAACCCTACTCAAAAGTAAGAAGCCTTCGCTCCTTATATAAGGATTGAGGCACTGATGCGTACCTCAGGGTCCTTTCATTACAAGTGCGAGTTGTAAACTGTTATGTGTGCACAAGCCATAATGAAAACAATTCAATCAAATGAAACAATTAATATTGAAAAATTAATATCCAAGTGTACCAGTTTAAACTTCATCAGTGAGTGGAGCATCAAAGTCAGTGAACTTTGGTTCGGGTCTTTCGAAGAGGCGGATAGGAAATGATGGTCTGACACTGATATAGCTTTCCAGTCGTCTTATCTGTTCCCGTCGAAATAACCTTTCTTCAATCTTCAGGACAAAGTTACGAACTTGTCTTCTGGAGCTGGATTTCCATCTTGGTGGTTCAGCTTTAGCTATCTTTCTGCGATCATCATTCAACCTTTTGACTAGCCCATCACGAACATTTTTCAGCGTAACATCACAAAACTTGTGTATCTCATCAAACCGCATAAAGCTTTGCAGTTTTTTGCTGTTGATGTAGGTGAAACCAAATGAAGGTTCTTGGATGAGAGTAAACTGTGATGTTTGATAGATTCCATCAAATGTGAATTGCGGCTTTGTCAAATTGATCTTCTGTTGGTAACTTTCCACTCCAAGCTGAAGATCTTCCACTCTTTCTTGAACTATCAATCGTCGGATGAACAGAAGTAGTGATTCCATGAAGTTGTACTGAGTTTCTCTTTCGAATCCACGCATTCTTCCTTGAACCTTTTCGAGATACATGTCTTCGATGTCATTGAGATAAAGGTCTGGAAAGTCTGCTTCGGAGAATTTGTACTTCTTTTCATTTTGTCGTTTAACCACAATCTCACGCATGAACATGTAGTTAAACCGTTTTGACTCTTGAATCTCCAAGATAGCAATGATCTTAGATTTATGCTTCACATTTTCCAATTATTTCTCTCCTAATCTACTAGTATAACCGAGATGACGACGTTCTGGCCAGTGTTGAATCCCGTGTAGAGCATCTCTGTCGTAAGCTACGATGTAGTTGCTGAATACTGGAGTAGACTCTTCAATTGCAGGAACTTCATATCTTGCGGCTGGTACTGAGATTGTAAGTGAGGAAGCATATTTCTTCTTGGATTTCTCTTGGGTGAGTTGGAGGTTACAAAGATCTTTGTTGAAGAAGAAGCTGTAAGGTAACTTGGGTTTTTTCTGGAAATCCTTTCAAAGGTAAAGGTTTAGTCTAGTCAGTGAAGTAAGGCTTTTCGTGGTTTTTGGAACTGAGGTCGATATTCACTTCAGGATTTAGCCAGTCAAACTTGCCAGACATTGGACTAGCTATATTCTGCATGTGATACTCGTATTCCATTTTGTTTCCAGATCTGGACTTAAGGAATTCCTGTGCATCCCTATTGAGTCTTCTGTGTTCCGTCTTCGTAAGTTTATTAATCTGAAGATCCTTCATTATGACTTGAGTAAATTGTAGAGTATTACCAGGAAGGGGTTCTTCATCTTCGAGAGGAGGTTGAGCTTGTACCAATTCTATCAACCAGTCATTCTGAGGTGTGTCATCATTGTCGAGCCATGAATGACGTCTTCTTTTCTTTGATTTCTTAGACTTAGATGTAGCATCCTTGTCTTTAGCCTTTGATGGTGACGATGGTCCAGCTTGAGAATCGGGAATAGGTGAGGCACGGTAATCGGTGTCGGGTTGACCTTGGTAGTCATCAGTTGGTTGCATGAAAGTTTCTTCCTCTTCTGTTAGACCTTGACCGGTAGCTGAGGTGTGTTGTTGATTTCCAGGAGGAGTAGAATCCTTTCGTGGTTGTTGAGAAGATGAGGGACCGGTTCCAGACTTATGTTTCTTACCTTTTGAGTTCGGGTCCGAGTCGTCATCTTTCCTTGACCTTTTCAGGGTTCCAGCTGCATCTTTGCATGACTCTTTCAACAAGTTTAGCAGATATAGCATCAACAAGTGCTTTTTCTTCAGTAGTCTGTGTGGTTTTATAGGCAACTTTGTCGTAGAGTTGAGCAAGCAGGTCATCGAAGGATAATTCAGGGACGGTTGGAGTTGCAGTAGAAGCTTTTGCAGTGTGAAGCGTGAATGGTGTGGTTGACAACATTTTCCTAATGACACTTCTGATTTTGTGATCCAAGTTGTCCTTGATTGGTTCAATGAGGTTTGCGACTTCAGGAGTGACAATCTCAACTAGATTTTCAATAAGATAATCTAGTGTGACAGTCTTAATAAATCCTGAGAAATCAGCGTTCAAGAACTTATCGATCTGCTGCTTTGACTCCTGAAAATCTTCAACTTGCTTAACAAGACCGTTAACCATAGTTGTGAGATTGTTGACTTGCTCCTGAAGATCAACTGGTTTAGCTGGTTCATTGATTGAATGTTGCTTTGATGCGGTTTCAGAAGGTGTTGGAGATGAATGCTCAGGTGATGATTCGGATGACGACTCGTTGTGAGAGCTCGAAGAAGAAGCAGGAGGAGTCGGATCCTTTGGTGGAGAGTCTTGAGGAGGTGGAGGTTGCACTGAGGAAGTCTGCTTTGATTGCAAAGATGATTGAAGAAATATGTTAGTGTCGAAAGCATTCTTTTCTTCATTTTCTTTTCTTCTGCGTTCCTCTGCTTCCTCTGCTTCCCGTGCAAGAAACTCTGGAGTAATGAGGTATTCATGTTCCAGATCCGTAGCAATGTTCTCCTGTCCGCAAACATTCTCTTCAATATTAGCAGTCTCAGTCATGGTGAAGTCTCCTGTATCATCAGTCTTTAACTTTGTCATCAGGTTGAGAAGCTGGTTCTAAAGTTGTGGACACGATAGGAGGAATCATGCTGCTTGTAGCTCCTTCATGTTCTGATTGATCGACAGGTGGTGGTGAAGGTTGAGACTGAAGTCGGCTTTTGAGTGCTGCTTTCCTTTGTTCTTTGAGAAGTTGCTTTTCTTCAGCTCGTGTGTCGACAATTACACTTTTCAATTTACGTTTGTCGACCAACTGTTCAACGATTGGTTCGTCTTCTTCATCATCATTTGGCTCATTAATCGTGATCCCTTTTCTCTTTCTAGACTCTGCTTCAAAAGTTTCAAGACTATGTTGTATAGCTATCTCCGTTGCAGGAAATGCTTCTTCTGTTACTCTAACTCTTTGTTCAAAGTCTTGTTCTTCTTCTTCTTCAGATTCTGTGTCGAACTCAGAGTCGCTTTCAGAAGGTGGAGGTGTAGGTTCATCTTGAAGAGCGAACTTTGGTGTTACCTTCTTCTTTGGCTTGGTTGCAGGCTTAGGTTTGAGTGTCGGTTTAGGTTTGGCGGAAGTTTTGGGTTTGGCAGATGGTTTTGTCTTGGGAGTAGCCTTTGACTTAGTCTGAGGTGAGCCAGTGGTACTTGTAGTACTCACAGACATCACACTTCCTTTGCTGGGAGTCTGTATAGTAGCTTCTTCTTGTACCCCGTTATAAGCATCATCATAGAATTTGTAGTTCACACTTTGCTTGATATTGTCATCAAGAAGATATTCGGGAAGCCTCATTCCTTTTATCTTGGTAGAGGAAGTGGTCGTCTTGATGAAGGAGGTGGTGAAGTCGTCCTCGAAGAGGTGCTTAGGCTCATTAGGGTCTGCCATCCTTTTGATAAATTCTGGAGTATCTTTGCAGAAATGTTCAATAAGAAGCTTGGTGAATCTTGTGAATGGGATCATAGTCTTTACACGTTCGGTTTGGATGCTGTAGACTATGTCGTTCATGATTGGAACTGCAAAGTCAATAGGTGTCATAGTCACCATTCCCCAAAATGTTTGTAAATGCTCAAGTCTGGGATGTTCGTGACCACTCTTTCTTCCTGATATAGATCTTACAACTAACAGACAGAATGTTCTCCAAGGATGAGGTATATGCTTTGCATTGAATCTGGAATGTTTGATCAGAGGCAAGTCATCATCAACTTCGTATCCTAATTCAATGAAGAAATCAAGGAGATCCAGTTCAGGCAACATTGGAGCAAATTCATTGTCAGTTTGAGGCAGGTGGAAGACTATACGGAGGACATCGTGATCTACATTGTAGACTTGTCGATCCAATGTAACTTTGAAAGACTCATCATCCAAATTCGCCTTAGCAGTAAGCCAGAACTGATGAAGGTAGAACAGAGGAACTGAAGTAGATCTGTTGAGCTGATGTTTGCATGGATGTGCAAGTAGAATATCTTTGACAATCCTACACGAGTTCTCAGGAATTCTCAATTTGTCGAAATCAACTCGAGGATTGTTGTTGCCAATCTTAACATTGTAGTTAGCGTGAGTGATGTCATCCATGGTGAGTAGTGGAAGAGTTTGTTCAGGGACATTCTCGTTGTGTTCAGCCATGTTATTCTGAAAAGCATTATCATAAACCAAACATCGAGATTTGTTACGAGTTAGCACGATTGCAAAGTTTGATTATAGATAAGCATTTAGAATCATGTAAGCATGTATGGTTCAATTATTGCATGTATATTGATAAGTGACGTATACTTAGAGAGTCTATTGTAATTATGAATAACATAAGTGATTACGCATACACAACGAATTATCACAAATAACATCACATTATACATCGACTAGAAATCATAATCATCGTGTACATGTTTTCGAAGTTACAAAGTCTCAATGTCTTGAAATAGTACATAGGGCCAAATAAAACACAAACACATAAGTACATAACATGTTTTCGAAATCAAGTCACAAGTACCAACATTTTCGAAAAAACACCAAGTCACAAATTTTCGCAAACATGCATATAGAGTGTTTTCGAAAAAATTCTCAAGTGTGTTTTCGATAAAATTTTATCGAGAACAGGAAGAAATTTTTTTTCGAGAATACTCAATATGGGTGAATGCAAAAACTTTGGCTTAGATGATGATCTCGAAAAATATGACCAAGGAAGTGAAAATTTTCGCAAACATGTTAAACAAATATTTTCGAAAAAATAACAAAGTGGGTATTTTCGAGAAAATACAATACTTTGAAATTTTGCGAAAAATACTTGTTATAATAGTGTTTTCGAAAATATTCACCATGGCTGGTGTTTGCGAAAAAGGTGTTTTCGAAAAAATTCGTATACAAGAATTTCGAAATGTGGCCAATGTACGTTTCCTTGTGAAATAGTGAGAACCAAATAATGTAACATGTTGACAAGGATGATGTACAATAGTTAGAAACAAGGTACACACACGTATTCATTGATTTCGAAAATGTGCAAGAACGTGTTTTCGATAAGATACTTAATCAAGATTCTATTGATGATGACAGGTTCTAGCATATCACAAACATACATTTTAATCATATTACATGACTAACAACTTAGATAAACTCAGAACACGAGATGACCATAATGAACGAATAACCCCTAGTCATCGAGAATCATGCATACAATGAAATTGTTCAAATTAAAAGGCACATAGATGATTCATACACTCATGAGATCATATCCCACCAAGAAAAACACAAAAACAAACAACAAAAACATGAAACCCAAATCGAACCTAAACCCTAAATTTCGAATTCTACATAAACATGATGGAAAGTAAGATTAATCAACATAGGAATGTTAGAAACATGAAGTGTGACTAAACCCCTATCAAAATTCAACCCTCCAAACATGAATTGTCAAATTCTGAAATATTGAAACCCTAGATTAAGAAAACGCAATTGCAAGAAATCTAGCCAATCAAATCGTGATTAATCGAAAACCTATGTGAGAAATACCCTTAAGAACATAAAGGAACTTACAGATTGATGATCAAAACAAGGATTATATGGTTAGATTAAGCAGCCGTGGGTTTCGAGAAGAGAAGTTTAAGGTTTTGAAATGTTTTTGTGAGGTTTAAGAAAAACGGGGGTGTTTGTTTTGTTATTTTTGAAACATTTGAATGTTGTCACTTTTGGTCCCTTAACTACAACTAATGCATAATAAGTCCTAAAGTTAGATGCATTTGGAGTGTCAAAAATATACTACCTTACGACACCATTTTGAGAAAAGGAAACATGATATGAGATATCAACAAAATCCCGAAACAACGCATCAAAGGTAATATGCAAGTATATCGTTTTTGAAAAATTTATAAAATTTAGGCGAGTCTCCCCCTCAACACTTGTAAAATAACAAGGTGTTGAAAGAGAGCGATATACTTGCAGTGTTTTTTTTTTTTTTTTTTTTTTTTTTTAAGTGAAATAGAAAAAATATTTTTGTGTTTTTGAGGTTTATGAAAAATAAAGGAAAAATTTATTTTACAAAGATAGTTAAATTGTTGATGTTTGACACTTTACTTTTGTTTTAAAAACTTTTCCAGATCAACTGGTGTCAAACATCGCATACCAATTTGGTGAACTAAACTTGCAAACCTCGATGGAGCTAAGGGTTTTGTAAGTAAGTCCGCCAATTGGTACTCAGTACCCACAAAATATAATTCAACTGTACCCTTCTCTACATGCTCTTTGATGAAATGATATCGGAGATCAATGTGTTTGGATTTGCAATGATGAACTGTGTTGCAGGAGATTGCAATGGCACTTTTAGAATCGCAGTAGATCGGAATCTTATTGAATAGGTAGCCATAGTCTTTAAGTTGTGATCTCATCCAAATGACTTGAGCACAACAAGCAGACATAGCTACGTATTCAGATTCTGTAGATGACAATGAAGTGCAATCCTGCTTCTTTGATTGCCAAGACACAAGTTTATCTCCAAGAAACTGTAGGCCACCTGATGTACTTTTTCGCGAGTCTAAGCATCCTGCATGGTCAGCGTCTGAAAAAGCTATTAGTTCAAAACCAGAATCCTTCGGATACCAGATCCCCAAGTGGATGGTTCCCTTTATGTATCGAAGGATTCTTTTTGCCTCATTGAGGTGTTTTTCAGTTGGATTAGACTGATAGCGAGAACACATAAAGACAGCAAATACAATATCAGGTCTACTAGATGTGAGATACATGAGGGACCCAATAATACTACGGTATTTGGTAGGGTCAACTGGAGTCCCATGTATGTCAGCATCCAGTTTAGTGGAATTGGCCATCGGTGTATTCATAGTATCACTACTTTGCATTCCATGTTTCTTTAAAATCTCAAGAGCATATTTGGACTGATTTAGAAAAATTCCACGGGGTGATTGATGAACTTGTAGTCCTAGAAAGAACGTAAGTTCACCCATCATGGACATTTCAAAATTATCTGTCATTAATTTTGCAAAATCCATTGAGTAATTTTTGTTGGTTGAAGCAAAAATAATGTCATCGACATAAATTAGAACGATTAATAAGTCCATCCCATGTGTTTTTGTAAACAGTGTTGGATCCACCGAGCCTAGAGTAAAATCATTAGCCAACAGGAATTTAGAAAGCTTATCATACCACGCCCTGGGGGATTGCTTGAGACCGTAGAGAGATTTCTTAAGCTTGTAGACATGATTGGGACGTTCTGGATCAACGAATCCTTCAGGTTGACTGACATAAACTGCTTCTCGGAGTTGACTGTTCAGAAAATCCGTTTTCACGTCCATTTGGTAAACAATCATATTCCGATGAGCAGCAAATGCTAAGAATATCCGTACAGCTTCAAGTCTGGCTACTGGAGCAAATGATTCTTCAAAATCGATTCCTTCTTCTTGAGAGTAACCTTTTGCTACCAAGCGTGATTTGTTACGTATGACAGTGCCTTCTGCATCCAGTTTGTTTTTCCAGATCCATTTTAAACCAATGACAATGATGCCTTCTGGTTTTTCAACCAATTCCCAGACTTCTAATCTTTGAAAGGTTTCAAATTCTTCTTGCATAGACTCAATCCAGTTTTCATAAGTCATAGCTTCCTTGACGTTTTTAGGTACGGTTTCACAAACTGTGAGTGCATAAATGCAAGTTTCACCGTCTGTGTGAAGGCGTTGTCTTGTCATTATTGGTGCATCTGGATGGCCAATAATTTGAACTAAGGGGTGATCTCTAGTCCATTTTTGTGTCGAAGGATGAAGTTGATAAGTATCTCGCAAGTGAGCAGGACCCAAATTGCGTGTAGATGACTCAGCAATGTCGGGGACAGGTTGAGCATTTGCAAATGGGTTAATGAATGGTTCTGGGTCATGCTCTGCGGGTTGTGGAACTGATAATGGTATGGAATCTCCAGCTGATTGTCGTGAGTTGGACCCGGTTTGTTCTGTTGTTGTAGGTGATATGACTGGAGGACCGTCTCTTCCAACAGTAGTTGTTGTTTGTTGAGGTGTATCAGGTACTTGATGTGGATCAAGCTGTGCAGCAGAATTTGGTGTGGCTTCAGATGGACGGTTAACAGGCGTATCATCAAACAATGGAGCAAACAAGGTTTCCACTTCTTTACGAGAAAGTGACAATGGTTCAGCCGAAGAAACCGAAAAGTTAAGACAGTTGGTTGCGGGTCCTAAGCCGTTTTGCTCTGAAGCCATTTGAGTGAGTTCATCGAAATTAGCATGAATAGTTTCTTGAATTTCCCGAGTACGACGATTCCATATCCAAAAGCCTTTTGAATTTTCACAATATCCTATAAATATTCCAATGTCAGCCTTAGCTTTAAGTTTACCTAGATCATCACGATCATTGACTGGGTAACATAAAGCACCAAATACATGAAAGTGACTGATGTTCGGTTTCCTTTTGTGAACAATCTGATATGGGGTTTTGTGATGGCGTTTCGTGATCATACAACGGTTTTGAGTATAGCAAGCGGTTGAAACAACTTCTGCCCATAAGTAATCTGGTAATTGAGCATTGATTAACATCATTCAAGCAGCTTCCACTAACGTTCTGTTGCGTCTTTCGACTACTCCATTCTGTTCGGGTGTGCGGGGAATAGATGTTTGATGTTCAATTCCCACTTTCTCAAAATACGACCTTAGAGTCTGATTCTTAAATTATGTGCCATTGTCAGTTCGAACAATTCTGATTGTGTTGCGAAGCTGAACTTGTATTTTGGTGAGAAAGGTGATGATCATTTGGGGAGCTTGATCTTTACTTCGAAGAAAATAAACCCAAGTCCAGCGAGAGTAATCATCAACAATTACTAAAATGTAGCGTTTACCGTTGATTGTTTGAACACGCATCGGACCACACAAATCCATACGAAGCATTTGTAAAACATGATTAGTACTGTGTTCAGGTTTTGAGGGAAAATGAGCACGAGTACTTTTTCCTTGTTCACAGGCTGGACATAGATGATCTTTGGCACAACGGAATCTTGGAAAGCCTTCAACTAATTTGAAACGAGCGAGATCAGTCATCGTTTTGAAATTCAAATGAGAAAGGCGTTTGTGCCATAACCATGATTTAGTTGTTTCAGCTTTGGATAGAAGACAGATTGGAGATGAAGCGATCATGTTTGACATTGAAATTGTGTAAAGGTTAGTGCCACGTTTGCCAGACATCAAATCATTGCCTTGTAGATCACGAACAAAATATGTTTTCTGGCGAAATGCTACTTCTAAATCTCCATCACAAAATTGACCGACTGAAAAGAGGTTGTGATCCAAGCCTTCAACATAATATACTCTGCTAATTTCAATATTCCCATGCATGTAGTCTCCGTAACCCATGATTAAAGCGTATTGATCATTCCCGAATCTGACAGTTCCAATAAACTTTGAGACAAAGTTCTTTAACAGTTTGAGATTGCCTGTCATATGTCGGGTGCAACCGCTATCAACAATCCAGAGAACGATCTGAACCACCTGCATCAAAAGAAGACGACAGAGATGGAACAGAAGTAAGGGTGGAACCCGAGGAAATTGTGGGTTCCTGTTGGTTAGAAACACAAATATTTAAAAATTTAGGAATCCATTTAAAATTTGGTTTGTATTGTAACCAACGTTGCCAATTCCAACTAGTTTTTGCTTTGTTCTTAGTGAATGCACTAGCTTTTCGCGTGTTCCTAGAATTGTTGATTGCTGCTCTTGGGTTGACTACAACATCATTTGAAACTGTAGTAGGCGTGTTTCCTAAAGTAGACTTAGAGGCATTAGTGGACCTAGAAGGAAAGCCGGATCTACGTTTCTTTTTACGATGTAAGAGATTATTAGCTACACATTTGGTATGATCACCAGATAACACACTTTTACGACAAAACACACAAGATGCATTAATATTCAAAACATTAGAAGGTACAACATTCGTTACATTAAGATTTGGATTACAATTTGCCAGATTAGAATCTAAATCAGATGCAACATGAGTTTTATTCGAGTTCCTAAGGTGAGCTTCTACTTCTTGCACTTCTAGTGTTCTTTTTCTACGTTGCGAGAGCCTAGTCTTTTTAGTCTTCTTAACGCTTTTTGGCTTTTGGCTGCTAACGCTCTTAGGGGAAACTAGACATGTGGAAGTGGAAGAGCTAACATTAGAACTCTTAGAATGCTTACCCTTATCTGTTCTGTCTATTTGAAACATTCCTGGTGCTATCACAGTGGTGTCAATAAACTTTCCTTTTTGAAGTAGCTTAATTTTCTCTTTCAAATCAATAATGATGTGTTTTTTGTCCTGAATATCAGACTCAAGTAAACCATTGCAATAACGAATGTCATCGCGGTTTTGTTGCCATTCGGCGTTTTCAATTTTTAACTCCGCAATTTCATGGTCATATTTGTTTTTCAGAAACTCATTTTTGGTTCGTAGTTGCAATTCAGTTTCAATACTTTGAGCTTGACACCAATCAAGCTTTTGTTTGAGTTGACAAATTTCGTTTGAAAGTTTGTTTATCACATCATCACTGTTTTGACGCAACGTTTCATATTGATGTTTCAATGTTTCATTTTGTGACTTTAACAAAACAAGATCAGCACAGTAATCTGCAAATAATTTAGCATTGCTGGAATAATAGAGATCATTCATGAGAAGACTATGAATATCAGCATGAAGAAGTTGTTCCAAGAGTCGATCAGAATCTGTTTTCAAAAATCGGTTTTTGCGTTGTTGAACCAAAATTGCATTTTCATTAAGAGCGAAAATATCTTTCATATCATTAACTTCTTTGTGGAGTTCATGTTCCCATCGAGTAGCACAATAACACAAATGTTGAACTAAAGGCAGAATTTGTTTTTGAAAAATGTCTCGCTTTTCCCGCTCGTAGGCTGATTGAAAAGTAGCAATTTTAATTTGCGAATGATGGTCAATGACGTTTTCCAAATTATCGATGCCTTTCATGAATGTTTGAAAATAGTCTAAAACTTTACAGTGTGTAGGTAATGGTGACACATTACCGGAAGATGGTAATGGACCATTCACTTGTGCCACGGGTTTGACAGGAGCTCCATCGGAAGATGAAACATAAGACTCAGTAACATACCATGATTTCTCAGGTATTTCTCTTGACGGAACAAAAGATTTTGAAATGTGAGGAGCTTTTGAGTAATCATATGGTTTGCAATATTCAACTTGACTCATTTTTTATCAACTCTTTTCTTCTAGTTCGTATTCTTCCTCAGTATTATGTACAATAACACGCACAACATTATTATCCATCAATTGGTCCATACTGTACAGCTTAGGAATTGTTTTGAATGCAGTGCGAAGAAAAGAGGATCTGTAATCGCCAAGGGCAAAACCTTTATCTGGTCTTGGTTTTAAAGTAAACTTTTGAATTGTCGTTACAGATTCCCCATGTTTATAAACGATATTTTGAAAAGCTTTAATTTGACGTTCGAGAACGAGATTATCTTCAAGTAAAGTATTTTCTTTTTCTCGTTTTTGCACTTTATGTTCATAAAATTCATGTTTGCAAGTTGTTACCTCTTTTTGTGTTTTTGAAAGTTCCTGTTGGAGATGAACAACTTGTTTTTGAAGATCATGTTTTTCATTTTTTAGTTTGGAAACCAATTTACCGTTTGACACAACTATGTCATATATTTGCTTTCGAAGATTTTGTTCTTTGACATATGATTCCTGAAATGACTTTTCAAAGCTTTTTTCACGATGAACTGCATTTTGAAAGTTTGAAAGTTGTATTTTATAACATTCAATGTCCTTTTTCAAAACGGCATTTTCTTTCAAAACTTTAGTTTGCTCATCCATTATGTGATTAGAAAGAAGTTGTTCATTAAATTGTTTGGCCGTAACTGTACAGTCAGGAGCTGGATCAGAAGGAGGTTCATGTTGTTCAATATAGTCATTTTCGTCTTGCTCAATAGGATCATCAAATGAGACGACAGTGTCATCATCAAATATAACAACTGTGTCTAATTGTTCATCCTCTTGAGAAGAGAAAAATGGTTCAGAAGGAACAACTTGCGCCTGATCTGATTCAGAAACAGAGGGTGATGCATTAAATTCTATGGAGCATGTGGTTAGGTCATTTACCTGAGACAAGCCATCAGTGGAGAACACTGGGCCTGAATCATTCAACTGATGTTCCTGCATGTTGGCCATAAGCATCACAGCTGCATTGGCTTCAAGATCTTCCATATCATCATCATTGTAAGCATTAGCAAAGAAACTGTTCTCATGAGCATTGAAAGTTCCTTCCTTTTCATCTTTGAGAGCCATAAGTAATGCCTGCTTGTGAAATTGACTGCCGCGGGTTCTTGGGTGAGGGCATGCAGTTGCAATATGACCTTTTTCGTTGCAGTTGTAGCACCATATCGCATTCCCAGAGACTGTGTTGTTACTAGCAGCATTGTCATTACTTCGCTAAGGAGCACCTGGATTGTTTCTGAATCCCCCATTGTTGTTGACTCTTTGTCCATACCCAGAATTTCCAGTATACCCACCTGAACGTCCAGAATTACGGTTCTGAATCTCAACTCAACCATCTTGAATGACAGCTTGATTTCTTTTATTTGATGAAGAACGAAGACGGTTGTTGGTTTTGTTGGAGAATTTGCTAAAAGCACGAGCAACAAGAGCAAGTCCTTGATTCAACGTATTGACGTCATCATCATCATCTTCAATCTGATTAGAGTAATACATGCTATCATTGTTGTCGTATGGAGTGAGTTGAGTAGAAGCGTTTTGAGAAGTAGGAGGTTGCTGGTGACTGAAATAATTCTATTCCTGATCATAAGCATGATTAGACATCGGAGGATGTGTAGCATGAGATTGAGCAACGAGTGCAAGTGGATTAGAAGTAGGTGGTGGTGTATATCCTCCTCGTGTGACTTTATCATTTTCAACTTCAGACTCATAGTTCTTGAGATAGTCGTACAACAAACCATATGGATCTCTGTGAAGATTCTTAGCTTGTCTCACAAATGTCACATACTTTTGCCACTTAGGACCCAGACTACTAACAAATTTTGTATTGACAGCGATTCTTGGAAGGGGTACTTCATGTCTCTCTAAATCATTGACGACATTGGTGAAACGATGAAAGTAAGACTCAAGAGATTCCCCTAGTTCGATCATGACATTAGTGTATTCCAAGTAAAGTTTAGATTCCATGTCTTCCTTGTTCAGTTGTGTGCCTTGCATCAGTAGATGGACGTGTTCCCACATAGCTTTTGCGGTTGTTTGAGCATCAACACTTCTAAATATGATGTTTGGTATCCCTTGAAGTATGTAAGACATAGCATACTCATCTGCTTCACGATGGTAGTTTTGTTCAGTAGTAAGTTGAGACTCAGGAACACGCACAGTAGTTGGAGCTATTGGAGGATCAGCAGATGGGTCACCGCCAACGTAGTTAACAGGCCAAGAAAACGGTCCTTCAAGGATAACTTGTTTCATGTACTTACCATTGGGTTTCTTGAGTTCAATAAACCTTAAGAATCGACTTGTCCACCGAATGTAATTTCACGGTGTTAGCATTGGTGGGGTGTCAATAGAGCCTGCTTCGTGTCTGGATTGTTGAGTTGAAATGACTTCACACATCCTGTCAAACCAGTGAGTAGGTTTTGGTGGAAGTTGGCTTTGTTGTGGTGACATAGGATAGGATTGTTGTATTGGAACCATTTGTTGCATGAAGTTATGTTGTTGTGAGTAAACCGGTTGTTGATAATATTATGGTGATTGTTGATACGGTTGCTGTTGCTGATGATACTGTGGATTCTGATGTTACTGAGGATGGTTAAAGTTGCAGTACGGTGGTTGAGACATATTGAAACACTTGTGTGAAAAGATGGATCTTGTAGAAGGTATAGGTTTGCCAAATCTCGAAAAATTTGCCCAAGTAGATGATTGCGAAATTATGCTCTTTAAGTGATTGCGAAACTTTGTCACTGACCTTGTGATTAAGAAAGTGAAGTAGATTGCGAAACTTAGGTTTGCGAAAGTTTAGTAATTTTCGAAACTTAGTATTCGCGAAACTTAGTGAAAGTTTTGTGAGATTTCGAAACTCAAGAAATTTTTCGAAAAGATGTGATTTCGAAAAAGTGAGTAGTTTTCGAAAACGCAAAAATCACCAACACACTTTTCGAAATTATACAATTTCAAAAGTTTACCAAAAGTCGAAGTACTTTTCTTCCTTATACAAGAGAGAAAAGACTGAGTCCACAATTCGTGAGGCGAAAAGAAGCACAAGACCACGATTTCGAAACTTGGCGTTGAGAAGGATTTCGAAACTTGGCAGAAATATGTTTTTCAAGGAAAGCAATCCAAAAACGAGTTTTTAATCCAAGATTTTTGTACTTCAAGTTGTAAAATGATGAAATCTTGAAGAAAGTGATAAACTTGACAAACTTTTTCAAAAATTTAAATAATTTCGAAAAAGAGTACAAAAATCAAATCGAAAATTTTGAAAGAAAAGTTGATACCTTTTTGTTTGATATGATTTGTAGCACAAGTTTGTAAGCAAAGATGTGATAAAAACCAAGAAACAAACAAGAAAGTACAAGTTTGTTAACAAAATAACGAATTAAAAAGAGTTTAAGGATCGAATTTCAAAGAAAAACAATAACTACACCTTCATATGGCGAATGATACCCCTTGTTAGGTCACCATATTGATTTCACACAAACAAGAATGAGATAGATATAAGGAGTTGGGTGAATATTTGATTAAGAGAAAAATGAGAGCAAGAGTTTCCTTAAGATATCAAATAAACAACCAAGTTTTACAAGAGACCTAAGGCTTCTATTTATAGGGAAGGAGCTAGGGCAACACTCCCTCTCCTTCCACTAACAATTCGTGTGGGCTTCTAAGCCCATGGACCAAAATGCCTTAAGCCTAATAAACATGTAACATTACATAAATGAAAGTAAATAATAACTTAAGCAACCTATTATTACAAATGACCGAGACTTAATAAAATAGTAAAACTTTGATCCCAACATTCATTATATTCTTCTTCTGAAAAAAAAAAAAAAAAAAAAAAAAAAAAAAAAAAAAAAAAAAGTGTTTTATTTTTATCCAAATGTTCAGGTGACAATGAATCATGAAAAGATCAACAATAATTAAAAACAGAAATAGTTCCTAAATAAATAAACTCAAACTTGGCAGGCATGGAATGCATAAACAAGAAAACTAGTGAAGAACGATCAGGCATAAAAAAAATGTTTATTTTTAGAGTTTTAAGCAATTTGCTATGAAAGTTAATAGATTATTTTTGCTCAGGCATTCTCTGTATAATTCAAATTGACACAATTCGATGTCCAATTAGGGCCTATATGACATTTACCATACAAATTACACCTAGCTCATATTTCTTCTAAAGATCTGATATAAGCAAAACCACACTAAATTAACAGTGTGTTTATCATTCTAACACCTGTATGAAATCATTCACCAAATTAGTTACTAAACTATTAGCATAGATCCAATTCCTATCTCTATCGAAAAAACATATTACCAGGATACAGTTGGTGCATATTGATAGAACTATCAAAAGGAGCAAATGAAAATGACACCATATTCAAATTGTTCTTGTAATAATAAGCTAAACAAAAGGATGTACAAGTAAGCAAAACAAAAGAAAACAGAAGTCTAAAAAGGATGTAGATACAATGGTACTCTGTTCGTGTGAGCGTAAACATCATTTTGTCCAATTGACTCTAAACACTTAACTGAATTATCCTAAACAATTAATATATGTATTATCTAAACACAAACATCATTTACCCAATTAACGCCAAACAATTAAGGGAAATGATGATTATATAAAATTAATCAGAAGTTTCATTCAAATAATTTTCCTAAACAATTAATATATGTATTTTTCAAAAGTAGCTTCTTCTAATCGTTGTATTCTTCTTCTTATTATTATTCCTCTTCTTCTTGGAGGCTCTTCATTTTCATTAAAAGAATTTAATAGTTTATTAATAAAATTTATCTTCTTCGTCTTTGATCTTCTTCTTGTTTTTGTTAAAGAAATCAGCACACCTATAAAAATAACATAATTAAAAAATAATTACAATATAAATTAATCGAAGATTAGAAAATTATACCTAATAACTCTGCGATTTGAAGAACAGAATATGTTGTTGAATTATGATTTCTTTTTTGCTTCGACATCAAGTTTTAATTTAACTTTCTTTTATTATCACTACGATATTTCATTAACTTTTATCAGAATTGTTTATTCAATTTAATATTTTTTTTAGGGTTTATGTGTGTTTAGGGATTTGAATTGAATCTAAGAGAGAGAAAATTAATAATTTTTTATTTGATTGTGGATACCTGACCCATTAAAAAAATACAAAAACCTAACAGATTTAATTTCTTTTCTTTTTTTTTTAATATAGTGTGATATTAACCTCCAAAAGAGATGCTGGAACCTCCAAATGCTTGGACTCAATAGAATCAACCTTCTTTTTAACTTCAGATATGATGAAGCTTAGGCCTTTAATGATAGCAGGAACATCTATCATATCCTTTGGCAGCTCAAACTTTATCTTACTAACTGCTTCAGTTAGTTCCACAACTTTGCAACTGATTTCTTTTTGTTGGCCTGATAAATTATTGACGTCGGTTGAAAATTTACCGTTGAAATCTTCACGTGTAACTAATTTGCCAAGTTCAGGTTTAAGAGACTCCAAAAGCTTTGAAGAAATATTAGAAACAGATGGATAAGATGGGCGAGATTTTAGCACAAGTATTTCTTGATCAGCAACCTCCTTTTCTTTCTTCAGCATTTCAATCTTAGATTCAAGATTGAGAACTTGATTGGATAGATCACTTATACGCTGAGACTTTGGTGAAGGGGGATGATCACAAGACAATTCAGGTTCTGTTACACAAACATGATCCTCATCATTGTTAACTCCATGTGCCGGAGAATACTTACTTTCATCATCAAGCTTACCTCCATGTGCTGGAGACTTGTAACTTTCATCATCAAGATTACCTCCATGTGTTGTAGCCTTGCAACTTTCATCATCATCGTTACCTCCATTTGCTGGAGACTTGTAAATTTCATCAACATGCTTACCTCCATCTCCTGGAGACTGGTAACTTTCATCAACTTCATAATCATCTAAAATCATAACAGGTTCATCTTCATTATCAAATTTACCAATACTGTTATGATCAGCTGTATATGGAAGTAAAGACAATAATTCTTTGCAGTCCATCTCATCAAAATCAGACATGCTTTCATCAGAAATTTCAAAAGAACCGTCACAAAGTGAAAAATAATCAAATCTGTACACATCATCTGGATGTAGATTCAGTGAATCAATGGAAGCACATTTGTTAATATTTGCTTCGGATGCAAATATAGGAACAGCTTTATCAACTGCTTCAGAGTCAGAGTTCTGATGTTCAAATGCTCTTGTAATATCCTGGGATGATGATAATGCACACATTTGACTAACAGGTTGTACCTTAAAATCCAATTTAGGTTCCTGATGGAAAGTTATCAAATAATTAGGACAGCATATACTGATATTATTTTCAGTTTCAACTATTGTTACAGCTTTATCAATAGCTTCAGATTCGGATTGCATAATAACAGATTTTGAAATAGTATGCTGGGATGGTGAAACAGGACAAAAACTACTAACGACTTTGGCCTGAGAACAAAGTTCAGATTCTCAAGTACTATACTTGAATGATGAAACTGCAAAAACACTACTAATGAGAATACCTTGAGAACAAAGTTCAGATTCTAAACTAATATGCTGGGCTGATGATAATAGACAAACACTACTAATAAATTTGAGCTGAGAAAATTATTCAAATTCTGAATGAGAATTGGGGAGGCTAACCTGGGCCTTGTCCTTAATATTTTGAATTGAATTTTGTTTATGCTGACTGGAAGGGTAACGTTTTTTAACTCTGCTCTTTCGACGACCCTTCTTTACTACAGGCACTATTGAAACTTCATTTTGCACATCTTCATATTCTGAACTTGCATGTGTACCGATATGGTCGGTGGAAATTTCTGAAGCACAAACAGACATCATATGTTGGGTCAAAGGAGCTCCTACAGTTTCTTGTTGGGAAATTGAAAAGTAGTCATTGCTGAACGTGGTGTTTCTATAATTGAAGAATTACTTGTACGGTATGAAGGGCCCATTTGGAATTCCATGACCAAGGATATGAACCTGGTATGGTTCATAACATCACCCCTGATCTTCTTCTTCAGCTTTTTTACCAAATCTTCATATATGATTTTCCCAAAGTCAATTGACACCCCATTAGCCAGACCATACATAACAATCTCATGCATTGAATTAATTTGATCATACCCACCAGTGTTACCTCCAATACACTGAATTATTAGGGTCATTAAGAGTTTCCAATTTGGGGCAAGTCCTCTCTTTCTAAGGGTTCCGGTTAACTTATCAGAGTAGCCAATTTGGCCAAAGAAAAGTTTAGTAACCTTACCATCAGGATTTGCTTCATACTGTTGATGGCATTTTAAGTAATTTGCTCCTATAGCCTTTCTAAAGGAAGACAAATCAAATTCAAGATTAGTACTACCATTTTCAACTGTGAATTTGATTGTGTTTAATGCGGTGACAGTGGCAATGTACCAGAATTCCTTTAGGTAACTTTCATACTGGAAAGAAGGTTTCAGGGTGAATGTCTTTCGAAGGCAACACTTTTCAACAAAAGTGAGTACATCTTTAAAGAATTCTTTGTTTTTAGTTGGGTTGAGGTTGGCAACGAAATTATTAGGTTTAATCTTGATTTCATTTAGTGAATGAATCATTTCAACCGCCTTTGGAAGTTGTTGTGCATCTTTTGGATGAATGACACTTAGGGCAAGAGGTTGGGTTTCATGATTTGATGAATCCATTGAAGTTTTACTGATGATTCTTTTGTTTATGTTAGAAAAATGTTTTGTTAAAATGTGAATGTTGTTTGAATTGAAAAAACCAAACCCGGTTTTATCAAATACACCTTTAGAAAAAACCAAACTCGTATGGTTTGCTACACACCGTTGACCGGGTCACATTTCATTTCAAAGTACTATTTTATTATTATTATTATTATTATTATTATTATTATTATTATTATTATTATTATTATTATTATTATTATTATTATTATTATTTTAATTTTAATTTTTTAATTAAAAAAGTAACTTTAATATGTTAAATATAAAAAGTTTGCACAATGGGTTAGGTAAAATTAGCACAATGGGTTAGGTAAAATATAAAGTTCGTACCAACTGCTTATAAACCAAGGATCTAAACAATGTGAGGTTTGCTGTAATGGCATAAGAAAGCCTCACAAGTTAGGAAATATATAGAGAAATCATTGCGTTTTCTAACCATCTTTTAAACCATCACGAAAGATAAAACCTTTTTAAACGGTTTTAAATTCAAAAAAATTATCAATGCATGTAACCTTATAAATTTCTTAAAAAACATTTTTTTAATTGGATTTAATTCAAAAACGCCATTCACAAATCGAGCATTTTCACACCTCATCAGACGCCATTCCTTAAGCCGAGACATTAGGGTAATGCATAGCGTAGAGGTAACACCTCATGTCATTGCAACACCTTAGCACAGCCATGGAAAGTGTAACAATTCGCAATTTCAGGTTAATTTCTATTTTCAGAAAATTTTACTATTCACTTTTACTATTCATGTTACTATTCATTCTACTATTCATTTCTTTCTGAAATTTTCTCGAAAGTTGATTTTTATTTCATATTCTCGAGTGATAAATCATTTCCATGACAAATTAAATGTTTGACACTCGTCAGATCATTTTCGTGAAAGTTATTAAGGAATGACACGACATTACACGTTTTAAGGTAAAACGGCAATCAGAAATTCTACACACAACGAAATTTGACCCCGTCAGGTGACCCCACATCAGAAAAATGTTTAACACACTTATGATTTATTTGAGAATAAATCATGACTGAGAAAAATCATGGCCCAAATAAACTTCGGCCGTGAAAAACTCGAATTTTCAGTTTTAAGCGTTTTTACTCAGCCGTAACCCTAGCCTATACCTGCACCGCATTTCTAAGACAATTCGAGCTTTCCACTTATTAAAATAAGTCAACATATTTTTCCCTCCTCCATTGACTAAAAATCATTCTTTGATTTTATAAATCATTTCGTGATTTTCAGGCTTCCGGTTTGATGTCTAAAAGACATTTAACACCAACCGACACCAGACTGAGCCCAGTCTAGACATTATAAATCATTTTAAATCATTTTTATCATATTAGAAAAGTAACATTTTACTTTTCTCAGTTTTACGCAATATTCGTACATTTTACGTATTACGCGTTTTAGACCTGTGTTTCCAGCTTTTAGCAGGTTTTACCACCCAAATGGAACTTATCACCCATTTTATATTTTATTATGGGACTTATGAACATTTCTAACAATACTTTAAAGTTTCATAATTTTACGACACCCGGTTTTACGTTTCGAGGCCTAATCATTTACGGTTGGCATTTCCCGGAGTCAAGAATGCATCTAATATCTAGATATTTTCATCCAACACACACCTCACCCCCCTTATCCTCTTTGAACCGCCAAAGGGGGGGGAGTCATGCCCTTTTGTGGCTTGATCTTGAGTCTTGTTGGTCTAGGATGCATACATGTGGATTTTTGGCAAAATATCTCATGAAAACTAACCTCCTCAAAGTCATATATATACTCCCTCCCCTCTCCTTATGGCCGGCCATCACAACACCTCAAAACACTCCATCCTTAGCTTTAATTTCTTCCAAGATCTTGCAAGTTCAAGTGAAGTTCAAGTATAGAAACCCTAGTTTGATTATAAGCTACCAAAAATCTTCCAAACCCTAACATACTTGGTGTTTTCTCTTGAGTTTAAATCCACTCAATACACCTCAACTTTCATTACATATCTTTCAAGAATACCAAGGGTAGAAAGATTGCTTGAAGTGAAAAAGGGTTGAAGCTTGTCTATCAAAGTCCATATCCTTACTTGTTACTCCTTTCTTTAGTTAGAAAGCCAAAAGTTGTAAGCCTAAACCTAACATGCTTTTTGTTAATTTCTCATGATCATATCATTTACATGTTATTCTATCTATATTATGTCTTGTATAATGTCCATGATGTATACAAATGAGTAAAAGATGTTGTTGTAATGAATTATTGAAACAAGTTACTAAAACAACCAAACTAGTGAATACCTTGGTATAACCTGATCAAAATGGTAAAAATTTTATGTTGGATTATTACATATTACAGTAGAGGACTTAACAAGGAAACCATAGCAATTTGAACCACCTAAAAAGAGTAAACGAGTCAAAAGTTATGGCGATTTGAAGTTACCAAAGATTTCCGGCAAAACTGCCTAAAAGTTTCTGTGACAGAACCTAAAACACGCAAAAAGAGGCCTTTCTGGTCCGATTCATGAAAAAGTTAAAACACGAAAGTTGTCCGGAATCACGTTTTCCTTCAGGAATAAAGAGGCTCGAGCCTTGAAAACGCCTTTTGAGTGAGATATTTCTCAGTTTCTTAACAGCTATTTACATATTTTAAGTCACTATACTATTGTTATACTTTCAAAGGAACAAGAGTTATTATGACCTATAAACAAGACCACCGCCATGGCTAGAGCTAAGGTTAGGTCTCATGACCTTGGAACAAGGACCAAAGGTCATGGCTAGGCCATGACGAAATGACCATAACAACTCACATAGGCGTAAACATGAAACAATGAGTTAGGCGATAACTTGAACAAGCAATTTGGATCTACTTCACTTAAAAGGAAACCATGAGATTTTACCAAGAGAACATGGTCATTTAAGACTTATGAAGATACCCCTAATAATAATCTTCATGTACAAATAAACTTTCCTAAGTTTATACAAATATCGGACATGTAACTTTTCGGATCAAAACTTATATCTATATACTTTATCAACTACTACAATAGTAGGGAGCTTCATGTGAGGAGTTCATTATGTAAGCCGTCGAGATGAGTTGTGGATTTACGAGTTAAAGTGTCCTGGCTCCTCGAACGCTTACTAACATGACTTCTGAAATATGTTAGCCCGAACGGTAGTAAACGATATACAAAACATACATGTTCATAAATCTTTTCTTTCAAAGACTTACAAATATACATCATACCTCATCATGGACTAAATGCAAGATATATATATAGGCACTACTTCATATTCTTTACTCCAATCCTAAGTCGCAACATTCGATTATAGGTTGCTCGTAGAAACCTTCACGATTCGACCATCACATTCACTACTCACTACATAACTTAAGGTGAGTTCGTAGCCCCACTTTCTATTGTTTAACTATTTTACAAACCCATGGGGGGAATACATGCTATTATTTTTCAACTCGAACACGATGCTTTCTAATGTATGCTTCACGACGATGTTTTATTATCACTAAGTAACGATTGCCATGTTCGAAGTCCCTATATCATTAACCATTAGTCACTACCTTTAGTGAGCGCGAATATTGTGAATAGATCTATTGGGATTGACGAATCCCATTTGTGTTGAACAACGATGAGTTCACACAAATGCACTATATTTGAGATTTAGCGGTATAACGGCAAAAGTACCTTGATAGGGCTTCTATAATGCCAATTTTGTTGGTTCGATGTTAACGCTTTGGTTGTATGAGCTTAGTGAAATAAATAACGATTTTGTTTTCTAACTATGAATGTGTGATTAATTACCTCACATTACGATTATTGTGTTCAAACGATTTAACTAAACTCTACGAATTCCACTCAACCTTTGTGTTGACCTCTCAAGCATGTATTTCAGGTTCATGACGATCAAGGATGGCACGGAAGGACACGGATACTCAAGAGGGCTATAAATTTTATTATCATTCAAAACTCATTTATTATACATTGTAAACATGGAACCAATTGGGACCTCATTTTGTAACCTCTGATATTTATATAATTTGAATGATAAATCTTTTAAAACGACTCAATTGGAGTTCGTTTTCTATTATTGTGACTATTGTGCCGTCAAGTAACACCCAGTTCGAATTCCGTTGCGACCATGAATTGGGGGTGTTACAGATTGGTATCAGAGCCATGGTTATAGAGAAACGGGTCTAATTGAGACCTAAACTATAACCACAATTACAAGCAAAAACATTTTATAGCCTTCCGCTCTTCGTGCCTTCCATCCTCCAGACGATTATGGACTTATTATGCAAGTTAGGCTACATAAACATATTAGTATATTGCTATATATATGCTTGTCATATTTTGAGCACTCCCTATAAACGATAGAATTATATTAACATTGTAATTCTTCTTATAGAAATCATGTGCGTACCCACTTCTCCCGATTATGTGCCCACTCTACCTAATAACTTCCAAGTCTTACCACCCTCACCCGAGTTCGGATTTGACTTCATAAATGCCTTCGCTTCTGACAACGAAGAAGAACCTTTCGAAGATTCAACCAACGAAGAAGAGGATGAACCAATGCCAAATATTATTGCATCGGATACTTCTGATTATGTTGAACAAAATTGGGTTGAGGCAAACTCCGAGGAGGATAACGAATACGAATATGTACTAGAGCCATTACCACCACCACTATCACTTCCCTTTGATATCCCTACATGTGATGAATTGGATCACTCATTATGGATCGTACCTCGACCACCATTGATCCAACAAGAAAGTCAACATGAAAACTACAGCTTCTCAAACTTCATCGACTCGTATCTCTACGACACACTAAATCAAGAAGTTGCCGATCAATCAGAGCTGCTCGGACCTTCTAATCCACAATAGACTAGTGTGATGATACTAGTTAACTTTTGTACTACTAAACTGATTAGACTCAGTTAGTAAATGTTACGAAATCTATGTAATAACTAGCGATAGTAAAAACGTTGTAATTACTATACTGAAAGTATCAGTTAGTAAATTTTGAAGAAGCTTGTAATAGGTTTCGATTTTGTAAATCAACCAACGTTGTACGAATAAAACTCTTGTTTTATATGCTATCATGTGTTATGTTTTTAAGTTTCAACATTATCATCCTATCATTCTTATCAAACATTGTGCTCATCTCACAACTCTCTAATTACAATGTATCTTTTGAACAATAGAATCATGGCGCCAAAGAAAAAGACCCCACCAACGATGACACAAGCCGCCATCCGCAAACTGGTGAAGGATAGTGTCAATGCTGCACTTATCACGGAACGAGCAGCCGTAGCTGCAGCAGCTGCAGCAGCTGCCAATGCCACCGCAGCTGCTGGTGCTGCTGATGCTGCAGCAGCTGCTGATGCTGCAGCCGCTGCTGATGCTGCAGCAGCCGCAGAAGCCGCCACTGCTGCGGAAGCTGCAATAGCTGCAGAGGCTGCAAGAATTGCCAGTCTTAATCTTGGAGGACCTACCCCTCCGGTGACCAATGTTACTACAGTACCAAAGGGTTGCTCGTTCATTTCCTACCTGAAATGTGAACCCCTCAAATTCAAGGGTACTGAAGGGGCTGTAGGCTTGACCCGTTGGTTCGAAAAGGCGGAGTCGGTGTTCATTGTTAGTAAATGTATCGAGGGGGATAAAGTTCAGTATGCCACAAGTACTCTGTTGAATGAGGCCTTGTCCTGGTGGAACTCAATTGCTCAACCCATGGGCATTGAGAATGCCTACAAAATTACTTGGGCTAATTTGAAACAAATGATGATTAAGGAATACTGTCCACGCAGTGAGATACAAAAGTTGGAAGTTGAGTTCTGGGATCATACGGTTAAGGGAAATGATATCATGACCTACAACCGTAGATTCCAGGAACTGAGGATACTTTGTCCATCAATGGTTTCCCCAAAGGAAAAGATGTTGGAAAGGTATATTTGGGGACTTCCCTCAAGCATACAGGGGAATGTGACTTCGGCAAATCCCAAAGAACTTGATGAGGCTATGCGGATGTCCCGTAGTCTCATGGATCAAGTGGTACGTATGTCGGAAACCCGCAAGCAAAACAATCTCAACACCAACAACAACACCAACAACAACACCAACAACAGCAATACCAATAACCCCAACAATTCCAACTACAGTAACAGCAATAACAATAGGAACAACAACAACAAGCGACCATGGGATGGTAACCATGGAAGTAACAACAATAATAACAACAACCAAACTCAAAACAACAATCAGCAAAACAAAAGGCAAGAGACCGCAAGGGCTTATGTGGCTGCACCAACTAGAGGCGCAGGATATACCGGGAATGCTCCACTATGCAATAAGTGTAACTTCCACCACTCAGGTCCTTGCCCGGCTAAGTGTCGCAACTGTCAGAACACTGGACACCTTGCCAGAGATTGCAGAGTCAAGGATGTAGCTACCGGTAGCAACACACAACCGATAGTTATATGCTTCGGGTGTGGAGAAAGTGGACATTACAAGAACCGATGTCCCCAAAACCAAGGTCAACAAGTTGAAGACAACCAAGGGTGAGCATATATGATAAGAAGAGAAGGAGCTTATCAGAATCTCAACAACACTACAGAACAATGAAGTCTAGAACTTAGCAGTCATATTTATTTATGCACTCTGTTGTACTATGTGTATGTCATCCCTAGTAATGGGAGTTTTATGACTTAAGAATATTTATTGTTCAATAAACGACTCTTTGTGATAATTCTCATCTATTGTACTTTCTATCTCCAAACCAATTTGATTGTTTAGCAGACTATTACCATTCTATGAGACTTACTCAGTTATCTTATAAACCATTCAACAAATTTTACTTCAAGCTAATTTGTTATCACTTTATTGTTTCACATCATTTTACTCCAAGATATTCTACCACCATCCTAGAAATCACTTCGTTGATACCACCCTATAAATCAATATCATGCCTTCATTTCCAACTTTCATCACAAACCACTAAATCTCAACATACCAAAATGAAGAACACAAACCTTCTTAACCTTCTCACCATCATCATCTTCACAACCCTTAATCCCACAAGCTCACTTTCTGATCTTGATGCACTTTTAAAGCTCAAATCATCCTTAGTTACACCACAAGCAACCTCATCAGCCTTACAGATTGAATATCATACGTGACTAAACCGAACATCACATTATCGGTCCTAAATTATACATAGCCTGATCACCTATGTCTAATTCAGGAGGGATCATGTTATGCTGGGAGCAGTCACCTGTATGTTTTCTTAGAAACAAACTTCTCATGAGTAACCTCATTCTACGCCATACACTGAAACGACAAATCAAACTACATCACTCTAATCCTCATAAGTAACCACACCTCTTCATCGACACCACTCCAACATATAACACACACAGAACTTCGGGACGAAGTTCCCCGTAAGGGGTGGAGACTGTAACAATTCGCAATTTCAGGTTAATTTCTATTTTCGGAAAATTTACTATTCACTTTTACTATTCATGTTACTATTCATTCTACTATTCATTTCTTTCTGAAATTTTCTCGAAAGTTGATTTTTATTTCATATTCTCGAGTGATAAATCATTTCCATGACAAATTAAATGTTTGACACTCGTCAGATCATTTTCGTGAAAGTTATTAAGGAATGACACGACATTACACGTTTTAGGGTAAAACGGCAATCAGAAATTCTACACACAACGAAATTTGACCCCGTCAGGTGACCCCACATCAGAAAAATGTTTAACACACTTATGATTTATTTGAGAATAAATCATGACTGAGAAAAATCATGGCCCAAATAAACTTCGGCCGTGAAAAACTGGAATTTTCAGTTTTAAGCGTTTTTACTCAGCCGTAACCCTAGCCTATACCTGCACCGCATTTCTAAGACGATTCGAGCTTTCCACTTATTAAAATAAGTCAACATATTTTTCCCTCCTCCATTGACTAAAAATCATTCTTTGATTTTATAAATCATTTCGTGATTTTCAGGCTTCCGGTTTGATGTCTAAAAGACATTTAACACCAACCGACACCAGACTGAGCTCAGTCTAGACATTATAAATCATTTTAAATCATTTTTATCATATTAGAAAAGTAACATTTTACTTTTCTCAGTTTTACGCAATATTCGTACATTTTACGTATTACGCGTTTTAGACCCGTGTTTCCAGCTTTTAGCAGGTTTTACCACCCAAATGGAACTTATCACCCATTTTATATTTTATTATGGGACTTATGAACATTTCTAACAATACTTTAAAGTTTCATAATTTTACGACACCCGGTTTTACGTTTCGAGGCCTAATCATTTACGGTTGGCATTTCCCGGAGTCAAGAATGCATCTAATATCTAGATATTTTCATCCAACACACACCTCACCCCCCTTATCCTCTTTGAACCGCCAATGGGGGGGGGGAGTCATGCCCTTGTGTGGCTTGATCTTGAGTCTTGTTGGTCTAGGATGCATACATGTGGATTTTTGGCAAAATATCTCATGAAAACTAACCTCCTCAAAGTCATATATATACTCCCTCCCCTCTCCTTATGGCCGGCCATCACAACACCTCAAAACACTCCATCCTTAGCTTTAATTTCTTCCAAGATCTTGCAAGTTCAAGTGAAGTTCAAGTATAGAAACCCTAGTTTGATTATAAGCTACCAAAAATCTTCCAAACCCTAACATACTTGGTGTTTTCTCTTGAGTTTAAATCCACTCAATACACCTCAACTTTCATTACATATCTTTCAAGAATACCAAGGGTAGAAAGATTGCTTGAAGTGAAAAAGGGTTGAAGCTTGTCTATCAAAGTCCATTTCCTTACTTGTTACTCCTTTCTTTAGTTAGAAAGCCAAAAGTTGTAAGCCTAAACCTAACATGCTTTTTGTTAATTTCTCATGATCATATCATTTACATGTTATTCTATCTATATTATGTCTTGTATAATGTCCATGATGTATACAAATGAGTAAAAGATGTTGTTGTAATGAATTATTGAAACAAGTTACTAAAACAACCAAACTAGTGAATACCTTGGTATAACCTGATCAAAATGGTAAAAATTTTATGTTGGATTATTACATATTACAGTAGAGGACTTAACAAGGAAACCATAGCAATTTGAACCACCTAAAAAGAGTAAACGAGTCAAAAGTTATGGCGATTTGAAGTTACCAAAGATTTCCGGCAAAACTGCCTAAAAGTTTCTGTGACAGAACCTAAAACACGCAAAAAGAGGCCTTTCTGGTCCGATTCATGAAAAAGTTAAAACACGAAAGTTGTCCGGAATCACGTTTTCCTTCAGGAATAAAGAGGCTCGAGCCTTGAAAACGCCTTTTGAGTGAGATATTTCTCAGTTTCTTAACAGCTATTTACATATTTTAAGTCACTATACTATTGTTATACTTTCAAAGGAACAAGAGTTATTATGACCTATAAACAAGACCACCGCCATGGCTAGAGCTAAGGTTAGGTCTCATGACCTTGGAACAAGGACCAAAGGTCATGGCTAGGCCATGACGAAATGACCATAACAACTCACATAGGCGTAAACATGAAACAATGAGTTAGGCGATAACTTGAACAAGCAATTTGGATCTACTTCACTTAAAAGGAAACCATGAGATTTTACCAAGAGAACATGGTCATTTAAGACTTATGAAGATACCTCTAATAACAATCTTCAAGTACAAATAAACTTTCCTAAGTTTATACAAATATCGGACATGTAACTTTTCGGATCAAAACTTATATCTATATACTTTATCAACTACTACAATAGTAGGGAGCTTCATGTGAGGAGTTCATTATGTAAGCCGTCGAGATGAGTTGTGGATTTACAAGTTAAAGTGTCCTGGCTCCTCGAACGCTTACTAACATGACTTCTGAAATATGTTAGCCCGAACGGTAGTAAACGATATACAAAACATACATGTTCATAAATCTTTTCTTTCAAAGACTTACAAATATACATCATACCTCATCATGGACTAAATGCAAGATATATATATAGGCACTACTTCATATTCTTTACTCCAATCCTAAGTCGCAACATTCGATTATAGGTTGCTCGTAGAAACCTTCGCGATTCGACCATCACATTCACTACTCACTACATAACTTAAGGTGAGTTCGTAGCCCCACTTTCTATTGTTTAACTATTTTACAAACCCATGGGGGGAATACATGCTATTATTTTTCAACTCGAACACGATGCTTTCTAATGTATGCTTCACGACGATGTTTTATTATCACTAAGTAACGATTGCCATGTTCGAAGTCCCTATATCATTAACCATTAGTCACTACCTTTAGTGAGCGCGAATATTGTGAATAGATCTATTGGGATTGACGAATCCCATTTGTGTTGAACAACGATGAGTTCACACAAATGCACTATATTTGAGATTTAGCGGTATAACGGCAAAAGTACCTTGATAGGGCTTCTATAATGCCAATTTTGTTGGTTCGATGTTAACGCTTTGGTTGTATGAGCTTAGTGAAATAAATAACGATTTTGTTTTCTAACTATGAATGTGTGATTAATTACCTCACATTACGATTATTGTGTTCAAACGATTTAACTAAACTCTACGAATTCCACTCAACCTTTGTGTTGACCTCTCAAGCATGTATTTCAGGTTCATGACGATCAAGGATGACACGGAAGGACACGGATACTCAAGAGGGCTATAAATTTTATTATCATTCAAAACTCATTTATTATACATTGTAAACATGGAACCAATTGGGACCTCATTTTGTAACCTCTGATATTTATATAATTTGAATGATAAATCTTTTAAAACGACTCAATTGGAGTTCGTTTTCTATTATTGTGACTATTGTGCCGTCAAGTAACACCCAGTTCGAATTCCGCTGCGACCATGAATTGGGGGTGTTACAGAAAGCCTTTTAGAAACGTGTGTTTAATTATGTCATATATCATTAAATAACATATCAATATATAAATATCCGAGTCCCATCTAAAAGTATGGATGCTTTAGCTATATCATTAATTATTTTAGTTTACATGCAAGTAAGGACCTATTTTTTTTTAATAGGGTTTTACACAAAACAAATGTTGGGATAACTAAAGTTACATCGTAAGAAAGAAAGTAGAAAAACAAATTAGGGATTGCACATACCACTAAGAAAGAGTATTTTGGAATGTCATTTTGCACTTCATGACCAAAAATTAGGTGTAGATCGTACCACACCCGACATACATGTGGATCCGTCCATGTTTACATGCTAACATTATGCATATTTTACTAATTACCTGTTATAATGTTATTAATCATAATATTGGAATTAAGATTTTAATATATTTCCTAAACAAAAATATAAGTGATAAGTATTAAATAAATAAAAAAAAACAAAAAGAGAGAAAAAAAAATGACGATAAAACAATTACATGTAAAATGTAATATATTAAATTTTAAAAAAAAAAAGTAGGGGTCAAGTAAACAAACAGGCGGCGTACACACTTCCCCTGAACATCACATCCATCAAATCCCTGAAACACCATTAAACCATAAAATCCTTCTTAGATACTCCACTATAATAAAATAATACATATGCTGAAGAAAAATTACAAAATCTCTCTGCTGAAAGAAAATAAGGAATAATCAAACTTCATAAAATCTCTCTCTGCTGAATCAGGTAATATTACCCAATCTGAAATAATAAATGTGTATATTTTATTGTTTCTGGGCATCTTTAGGAGCTTAATATTTATGATCAATCAGCTTTTTCAACGGTTAAGTGTTAGACTAATGACATTGGAATGGTTTAAAATTGATTTGATGTTTACTTTCTGCATGCATGCTTTAGTTATAATATATATATGGTGATATAGTAACTTTCTTATAGATAAAGATACTTGTTCAAGCAGATTATAAGTTAGATTAATGTACATATAGTATAAGAATGTTGCGAATAATAGTTTAAATCATGTTGAATGAGAAATATAAAGAGGTTTTTAGCTTAAAAAATACATGTGATTATTTAATTTTCAAATGTTCCTTAGAACCACAAATGAGCATAAGTAAATGTATCTTATTTTGTGTTATTCTATTTTTGATTTCGTTATTGAAAAATAGAACATGCTGTTTATCTAAAAACTGTTTGTTAGTTTCAATTTTAAGATGATCATTGATGAATTTACTATACAGCGCACTCATTTGCATAGATTACATTAAAATAAAAAAAAATAAAAAAAAAATCACACTGCCTTTCAGATTGATTGGTAACTCCTTACTTGATAACACTGTTGGGATAATGTTTCTGGTGGTAGTTAGATAGACATTCTGAAGTATTTGCAAAGTTGTAATACTATATATTAACTCAATTTGAGTTAAACCATGTTAAACCTAAAATGTTTTATATGTTAACAAAGATGAATTTTTAAACATAAACGAATATAAAATCAGTGTGTGTAAACTTTCAGCAACTATGACAACACAATTCATAATGGAATTGATTCCAAACGAAGACATTCAAGCTTTGGTAAGTTTGTATTGAATTTATAATGAAAAAGTATTGTTTGTGACTGTACTTTTTTACTAAATTTATATTGAATTCTGCATGCACTTTTCCATAGGTTCTACCGGATTATTTCCATACTCATTACTACAACAATAAGAACCATCTATACCTAGTTAATAACATGAGGCTTAAAAGAAAGGTCGACATAAACTACCGAGAAGAGACACATGAATGGGAGTTGTCTGGTTTAGGATGGAGACGTTTTATAGCTGAAAGCAGATACATGAACATCAGAACTCTGCATTTCATAAAAGAAGGAGCTGATACATTTTATGTGACTGCATATTATAACACCCCCATTTTAGGATCGCAGCGGAAAGGGACATGGGGTGTTATACATCGATCACATTGTACAAATATAGTAAACAACTTTAAAACAAAGTCGTTTTAATAAAAGTTCATACTTCACATTCGATAATATATCAGAGTTAACAAAGGTCCCAAAAGGTTTTACATAATACAAAGTTGCATAAGTTTTTAAGTTTGAACATTATCGAATGAAAATATTTTTATTTAAACATGGGCCATCAAGAAGATATCCATTCTTTGCGCCGCCCATCCAAGCAGAAGTCACTTACGGACCTGAGATAAACATGCTAAAAAGTCAACATAAAGTTGAGTGAAATCATAGAGTTTAATAAGTAAGCAGTTGAATACAAGCATTAATTATCGGGCGACAAGTATTGCAATTACATGTCGGTTTATTTGATTATAGTATTGAGTTCATGTAACCGAACCTTGACGATTTTTAATAATGCCCCGGAAAGGTAAATTTTGCCGTTTACCACAATTCTAACTATTATGTGTCCGTATCCCGAACAAGGCCCGCCAAGCCTAATATGCATATCCATAATACTAGCGTTTACTACTCGAGTAATTAACGGTTCATGAGGGGACTTAATTGGCAAAATGCATTCAATATCTATGATCGGGTCCAGCATACCAAAAACTACTTGTATTCAGTTTGTAAAAATTAGCATGTATCCCCCTCGCGAGGTTTATAAAACATTTAAGTAAGTAAAGGCGAGGCTATGAACTCACCTTAAAGCAAGGAAAATAGCAATGAACAAGCGAACGAAGGAATAGCCACAAAAGCTCTACGATGAACCTAATTAATATACGTTGTCTTAGTTTATGAAAATAGATATCGATGTACTTTTGATTATACAAATTATGATCTTACTTAAGCTTGGTACAATACTCCTAGATATATATAAAAGGTTTAGTTAAGTTACCTATAATTTATTCAAAAATATACTCTTGCATTTATATAAGTATAAAACTTACATTTACCCTAGGTTCAATTATGATGTAAAGGTTCAAATTAACTCTAAGGTTCAAATTAGTCCATGGGTCAAGTTTTTGGTCAAAAAGGTCACATTAGACCTAAGGGTTCAAAATATACTAGGGGGTTCAAAATTGTTTTAAAAGGTCCAATCCTTAAAGTGTATAACACTTATATACTTTTTATAACTAGTGCTGATGGAATTTTTATAACTTGTCTATGTTTAGAAAAATCGCCATTTGCAAACCGTAAGTCCTCAAGTCTCGTTCTTTATATCCCCGGAAAGGTCTATTTCTGTACTAACGAGATTTATTGGTCCCACTTAGCTAAAAATTACATAACCTTAGTAAAACAGTCCATTTACCCAAACTATCAATCCATTCAGCTTTCAAATTTTCAATGGTCTCACGAAAAGTGCGATATCTAGAGTTTTACTAACCCGATTCATTCCCCGTTTTCGGACACGTTTAAGTTAAGAAGTCCTCTACAACTTTTATTCTTTGAGTAACAGAGGGTTCAATACAAAAAAAATGACTTTTTCACGTTTTAAATCTGTTACTCAGATTGTGACTAGTTTCACCAAAATAATTTTAATTTAATCATCGTAAGGAGTTATTCGACAAAATACCCGTCAAAATGACCACAAGACATAGGGCTACAACTACATATTTTTAGTTTATGTCCATTGTCTATAGATTAGTACAGTATAATACTTTTGTACACGGATCAAAAATAAAACAGTTTCATGTTTTGCCTTTCTTTGGTTTTTAAGGTTTTCTAACTTAAGTACCAAGCTTAACTAAGCATTATAACTTATATAATGTTCAAATACATCAAGATAGTGAATAAATGAAAGTATAAAAATATGAAAAATATAACTTGAAGCTTACAAGTGAAATGATGAGGTTTAAGGTAACAAGGTTCCTAATACTTCCTAGTTTTTATTTCAAAACTAGAAAAAGAAGTAAACTAGGTTTAATATAATCTTGATAAATCTTGATCTCCTCCCTTCTTGTTTCCCCCCCCTTTAAGCCATGAGTTAGAGAGAGCAAAAGAGATGAGAATAATTTTTTTATGTAGCTAAAAAGTGAATGGATGAGTAAATAATGCAACCAAAATATCTTTAGACAAGAATGAGTGAGTTAGTAGGAATTTAAGGGTTGTGTAAGAAAGAGTATGGGAGGGGGGCGGCCAAACATGGGGAAAGGAAAGAAAAATGGGTTTGTAAGACTTAGTGTAAGAGTTTAGGTAGCTAGTGTAGTTATTATTAGTTTTGGGGAGTACCGGGTACCGAGTTTGCTAGAAATAAAATTTAACGGTACTAACTAAAGTGTAAAACTTGTGAAAATATTAAAACTAGTTTTCATGATGAATTTTTGAAATATAGATGAGTGATGAGATTATCGGAGGATTTATTTGAGGTTAAAACGTGAAATACGAAATTTAAACCGCGCGATAAAAATAAAATGAGTAAAAATGAAAAGTGGAAGTAAAAATGAAATAAAATGGATAGTGAATTTAAAATATGATTGAAATAAAACAATGGTGCATAAAAAAAATGTAGACTGAGCATAGTCTAGTCGCGATAGAATTTATTTAAACGTACGCGGATATCTTCCGACTACGTAATTAAATTAAAATATATTATTTAAATAATAAACCATTAAAATAATTGATATGAAATTTTTAGAAATGTCACACATATGAAGAAGACGGAGGGGAGAGTGGGGGGTATGCATCTGTACATACAAGGCATCAGATGGTTAGATGCACAGGTCTAGTTGGAGAAGATGAGAACGTTTCTTCGGTAATAATATTTAATACTCCGTATTTAACAAACACTATTGTTCATTCAAGCAACTTGCACATAATAACTTAGCTTAAATTATTTAACAGTGGTTTGATGGAGAATTCATTCAGGGTGATCTACCCCATCATTTCTATTTGACATATGTTGGCTTTGAAGTTCGTGTAAGGTTAAGACGGGCAGTCATACCTGGGTTTCACCATACTTATGGTTATCAGATTTACCGTCATTGGGATGATGTGGTGGCAGTGGCAGGGTTACTTGTTGGCGAGCGTGTAGTCTTGACAAAAACGGGGGAGAATAGGTTAAGCTTGATGAGGTTTGGACATAATGGATTTCAAATGAACCATGAGAACCATTTTCCAACACGCCTAAGAATTCTTCAAGGACATGCTGAAGGTGAAACGGGTGAGTATTTGTTTTGATTTTATTTGTTTTTTTAAAAGGTTAAATGTATATTATAAAAAAGTTTAGCATAGATAAGGAATGAACAGTTTCTTTTGGTGATTGAGATATAACAGATGAGAGGCTTCTCCATAGTTGCAGCTGGGAAAATCATGAAGGTCACATGGATGAAGATACTACTTTCTACACAAAATTGTTTCCTTACGTTGTTGACAATGGCAAACTGGTAACAACATTGACTTCTATTTGCTGAATACAAATATAAACTTGATACAATAAAATTTATATGAGCAGATGCTTTTTAGTAACAAAGTTAAGAGATATTATATTTTGTTGCAGACAATACCTGCACAGTTTGTTACTGATAATGAACTATTCACATATGATCATGCAATCCTAAGGAGAATGGGTGAAGAGAGGCGTGTCGTTCTGTACCGGGAAATTCACAAAGAGAATCCCACAAGGACAAACCACATGAACCTGCGAACCAACTGGAGGATACTGGCAGAAGATTTGCAGTTCAGGTTATACAAGATGATTCAATTCAAACTGGTTGGAACTACCATAGATCCTTTAGCCGAAGTGGAGCATGACAATGACCATATCCCCATCTTGGTTCCTATTTTTGCTGTTTGGTAAATGAAACTCGTGTGATGGTTTCAGAACCTGGTACTTTTGAACATTTGACACTTTAACTTTCAACTTTTGATAACTGTTTTTGTGATCATGTGTATCAGCATGATACAAATTTTATTATAATTAAGCATGCTATGATAAGCCATGGAACATATGTAAACGTTTAGTTTAAGTATTTTATGTAGCAAATTCTGACAATAACAAATAGGATGATGTGCTATGTATCAGGCCCGGATTTGGGCCTGTGCAGGGTGGTCAACTGCACAGGTTCAGTTTCGTGCCTTGGTTCAGGCAAGTGCATTGCAGAATAAACGAACGCTGAACGAACACATGCAGAACGATTTAATTGAACCCAAATAGCAATTAACAAACACAATACCACAAATGATAACAATTCTAAAAATAAATTTGATCAAACACAAATATAAAATACATGATTGATAGAAAAACACATATGGAATATAACAATTACAAGATCATATGAGATTGATAATTCAACAACACCTATTAACTTCTATTATGCAACTCAAAAGAAATTTAATGATAAACGCTTAAGAATCTCTTCAAATGCATAGGTTCTATTCAAACTACGATTAACATCTTGCAACAATCGAAGATTTGAAAATTATACCTAATAACTCTGCGATTTGAATAACAGAATTTGTTGTTGAATTATGATTTGAAGAACAGAATTCGTTTTATATCACTACGATATTTGATTAACTTTTCTCAGAATTGTTTATTCAATTTAATATTTTTTTAGGGTTTATGTGTGTTTAGGGATTTGAATTGAATCTAAGATAGAGAAAATTAATAATTTTTTATTTGATTGTGGATACCCGACCCATTAAACAAACACAAAAACCCAACAGACTTAATATATATATATATATTTTTTAATATACTGTGATATTAAAATGTTAGAGTATTTTTCATTTTATTTTTAAATGTAATGTGATAGTAAAGTTAATATTATTTTTTATACTCTTTGCGTTTTGTGTGAAATGGTATGTACCGGTCAACGTTTTTTTTTTTTTTTTTTTTTTTTTTTTTGATAGAACCGGTCAACGTCTTTTTGGTTTGCTTATAAAAGGGCATTTCTCCCCCCTTTTCATTCAAACGCAAACCCTAATATCTGTAATTCAAACACTACCTCTCTAATTGTTCCACTCTATTTCAATCAACATCTCTGTAATTCGTTGCTTCTATCATGGCTTCACGACCAAGAACCTCTGCTTATGTACTTGTGCGCTCCCCTAACTTCCAAAAGTTAAAGTTTGCTGCTGGTTCTAACGAAATTGAGGATTGGTTGCATATAGCATTTGCCCAGGATGATGACGAGAATGATCAGTTGTTAATGGTGCTTGGTGAGCAGCGAGATCAATTAGCTGTAAAGGTCAAGTGGTTAGAGAACTTGGTGGAAGAAGGGGAGGGTTTCTTGCCGTTGCACGAGCACGGTGACATTGGTTTGGACCGACTGAAAGAGACTTTGCAGAGAGAGAGGAAGGTGCTTGCTGGGTTGATCAAGGCTATTGATCTTGCGCGTGAAGGAAGAGAAGAAAAGAAGTTCATTCTTTACTATTTCGAATAATGGGCTGGCCACTTGATGTGGTATATATTGGTTATCTTTTGTATTTTTATTAGAAGTATGTATGTTGGTTAGGAATGCCTTTGGAAATTTCAGTTTATGTATGGATTAGTTATCATGGAACTTTTTTTTTTTGTTTTTTGGGAATGATAACTGGAATGTAAAAACATTGATGCTTGGTAATATAATTTGAAGTTTATGTTTATTAGTATATTCTTTTTGTTATGGTAAATGATCGTAGCTTTTTTTCTGATATGTATCAATGTTTATATTGTTCTAATTTTTGGTATAATAAACATATAATCGATAAGAGAGCTAATAGTTGCACTAAAAAGCAAAGGCAGTCGTTAATCAGTGCTAAACCTATGGCTGTAGATGCAATGTACAAAATACAGGTCAATGTGATGACTTGATAATAGAGTTTTGCTTTGATAATAGAGTTTTGCCATGGGTAGTAGAGTTTGAAATGATGTTTTATACTTAGATTCCTGCATCCTCTGTTGTTTTTTCGTCTTTGTATTTCACTACTGTATGGCATGTGAAACATAGTGAAAAGTTAGTCTGTTTTAGTTTCATTAGGTTTATGAAGCGGCTTTGGTTACCGGCCACTGAGTTTTAAGAGTTTGGTCTGTGTGTTTTTTACTTCTTCTGAAAGTAACCATGGTAAGTATGTATTTGATTTTGATTTGTGTTTTATGGTAAAGTTTGAATCTAATTGTCTGTTTTGTTTCTGTGATTTTAGTGTTTTTGAATGGTGGGTGAGGCTGTGGCAGGCGACGAAGGTGAAATTCCTGTTGGTGTTACAAATTAGGTTGTCCAAACAACTTTTTAATTTTGAAATGTGTGTTATGTTTTATTTCCGTCAGGTAAAATGATAATTAGATATTTATTTTATGATAAAAACTTTTGAGATATTCATTTCTTAATAAGTTTTGTTAGAATAATCAATGGTGAAATGTTTTAAGTCATGTGACTGATTTTGTATCTAAAGAAAATTTAACATGTGATAAACTGTAGGTCATTTGAACAGAAATACAAATCTATGAGTTGTAAAGTACACAGAAATACAAAATACATGAGTTTTTTTTTATTTATTTATTGAGATACCTAATCTTTTGTCCTGCTTTCTATTCACATGAAAAGAATGCATACACCATGAGTCATTATTCGATCTGTACATTTCTAATTTGAGGAAAATACATGTATCGATATTTGTTTTGATCTGTTTTAGATTTCATTGATGCTTAGTGTTCAGTAATAAGACTTCTACAGTAGTATATGCTTGTAATAAAGTTTATTGAGTATAGAGTGGCAGCGATAAGTATTGAGTAACAATAGTCTTAGAGACATGTTTTGCCAATGAGGTTGGTGCTCACTATTGCTATGTAAATAATATGTTTATCTGTAAATGTTTTAGATTAGAAAAGTTAGTATTTAGTGGTAGTAATAAAGATGTTTGCTTGACAATGAGAATCGTACTCACTCTCTATCATATAGTTGTTAAACAACCCGGTTTAAGAACTATGATGTTATATCTTACAACTTATTCTTCATTCTTAGCATTGGTCGATATAGAGGGGGGAGGTATCTGACATATAGTGTGCAGACGAATACAATGGGTTTTTTGCTAAAAGTAGTTTAACTGCAAAATGTTTTCTATGAGTCCTGATAATAGGTATCAATATTCATAATGAACAACGCTTATGTTACATACCATAATATTTGAGAGAAACAAACACAAAGATAATGTATTCTCATTTTACACCCAGTTAAAAGTTTACTGAACTTCTGGACAGGAATGAAACTTCAAAGATATTGGTCAGTTGTTAATGGTGCTTGGTGATTAGTTATCTATCAAGTATCTGACATGAACCACAAAAATATATATTGCCAATAACATTGAACCACAAAAATTAAACCATTTCCTCTCCTCCTCATTCATAAACAACATACGTGTAGTTATCGGAAGAGCATTTAACTATTCTGGCAATCCGGCTTTGCTGATTGAATGGTATGTCAGAGTTGGAAAAATCCAGTTATCTATCAAGTATCTGACATGCCGTTCAACTACAAAAGCATGCTTGCATCTGAATATATTATCTCAAATAACCATGTCATCTCCTCTGGTGGTTCACTGGTACTTAAGTTCTGACGTCGCAAATACTTCAATGGTAAGGTACATCTGAAAAAACAACAGTGCTAATCTATTTAGTTATTATTATAGTTGCATTCAGGAACTTGTTTTTTGATTGCACGGTTGTGTTAAAAGGTGGGAACGTCCAATACAGGTGTAGTATGTGGGAATGTAGCTCTTGATATGCCAGCTACAATAGACTGAACGTCATAAGAAATTTCGTTTTCGTTTAATTTTTTTTAAAGAATTATCATATACCTGTAGTCATTTCATCATGTCTTATCCGTTTGTTTTATGTTTCAGTTTATGGCCAACATGATGTTGTGTTCTGTGAGCTTTTAGGCTGCTTAATCTAAAATAGGTTTGTTACCTCATATACAAGGGAAAACAAGAGAGGACATGGAAAATCGGAAAGTTGTTTTCTCTTAGACAAAAGGTGAGCTCTGTATAGCATGCCTTTTGTCTCTTTTTTACATAGTCAACTTCAATTTTTTGTTGAAATGTTTAATGAACCAACTTCTTTTTAATTTTTATTGTTATTTATTTGATAGAACATTTGTCTGATTTCTATTTGTAGAGTGGAATGTGGGTTAAGCAAGTTGTTTTTAAGTATTGTTATTATGAAACGTATCTTAGTGAAAACTAGACAGAAGGCAATGGAAAACATAAAACATTGGTCTGGTAAAAGCCCCTATTATCAACATAGATAGCATATGTTGTAGTTGACACAAGTTTTCAAACACAGGTTTCATACCACTGGGTGTTTTGTTTTAATAATTTTTAAACACAGGTTTCATACCACTGGGTGTTTTGTTTTAAACACAGGTTTCATACCACTGAGTAGCAGCTCCCTCTCAGCAACACGAGATCGGATTTCCTGTGCCTTCTTGGTCAGCTCTAGCTCATCTATCCTCAATATGGTTACCTGCCTTTTTGAATTTTTCATTCAGTAAGGATAAGGTACAATTTTGACGCAGAAAATAATTGGTTTACATTTCCATAGGTATTACTTTTCCATGTATTAGACAAAGAATTTAACGTTTATTCACCATTGGCTTCGAATTTCAGCGTTGTTGGACATGCACAACATGAGACAGATTTTACCGTTGATGTCAGCAATAGCTTTTGCTACGAAGAATTACTAAAGTATGGAGTAAAATTACTGGAAAAAGAATCACACCAGAAATGCCAAAGACAAAAATCGTACATAGCTAAACTTTGTCAGTTATTTTTCAAGATTTTGTAATAGTTCAAACCGAGGAGTATCGCAAGTTTGCAATTTAATTGGTTGATGTTTGTATTAAAATATTGAATAAACTTATAATGTTTGTATGTTGGTGCACTGTATCTTGAATGATTCTCTGTCAGACCAAGTATGTATAGAAACAAAAAATTATATGACCGAAGTGACATTTTGCAAATACATTTGATCGAAAGTATTTTAACTTAGTTCTACTACCATCAAAAGTACCAGCCAACAAACAAATACTAGATTGAATCGGAAACAGTTCATCAAAAGAAGGTACACGCTACAAGCTAACAGCAACGCTCAAGAATGATTAGAATTGCAAAATCTGATTAGTTTAAAAACATTCCTCTAGCCTTTTTTTATTATTATTATTATTAAAAAAAACTAGATAAAAATATGTTATATGAAACTTTAAAATTAAGTAAAAGTAAGTGTTTTTTTTTTTTTTTTTTTTTTTTTTTTTTTTTTTTTTTTTTTGCATAAGATAGAAGCCCAATTGTTATTAGACCAAAAAGTTATTAGCCTTTTTGACTATTTAAAAAATTAATTTTTTATATGTTATAAGAGCCCACTTGTTATTAAACCCAAAAATTAGCCCAATATCGTTGTGACTAAAATATTGAGAAATATTGTGATCGTTTCATATACCAAACACGCAGTATCACAAATCATAAACTTCAATTAAAAATCAAATTAGATACAATGAGTCATCCGGTGGATTCTCTTATAATTCTTCAGATAACAAAGGAACCAAAAAACGTAATGCGCGAATTATATAGTTTTTTTTCATCTTATTTGTTAACTTCTCATATTATTTTCTAACACTTTTTTAATTATTATTTTTTTCAGTTAGAATCTTTTTTCCAGGATCTAGTAAAAGTAAAGCTCAAGGTTAGTTTTTAGTTAATATATCTTTTAGCTTATTATTTTTTATTTTTATTTTAGAATATACAAGTAAATGTTATGTTTTTTCTGCTTACGCTTTTTATCTTATTGAATGCATGTTAAGTGTTTGATAAAATGTTTTGATCATATTTCAAGCAAATAACTAGCAATGAGTTCTTTATTTGATAAGAAATTGATATTATATTATTTTTCAAATTTTTTTAATTTGAATATTTTGAACTCCGATATTAATTATATTTTAATGTTTTTTAAGTGATAGTTAGTTAATCATTCTTATAATAACTTGATAAATGTTTAGATGATTTAATTATTTTATAATTTTATTATATTTGACTCTTATATAAACTATTTTAGTTGAATAAATTTTATTATTATTATTGTTGTTGTTATTATTATTATTATTATTATTATTATTATTATTATTATTATTATTATTATTATTATTTATTTATTTATTTATTATTTTATTTATTTACTTTTATAGATGATACAATGATAAATCAAGTAAACGCAGACGTATACAACTTTGAAAATTCAGAACAGCCTGAAGTTTCAAAAAGGATTATGTTATCTTATAAAAATAGAGCAACAACAGGTATTTTTTTAATTATAAGCTATTGTAAATAATTTATATCCCTAAAACTGATGTATTGTGATAAAACTGTAAAAATATAAAGTCAGCTTTTTACTTTTTAAATGAACTATTATTACTATTTAATCTTATTCTTATATGGTATTATGGAAGGGGAAGGTAATTCAGATGGAAGGAACTATCTTCAAATGGTACAATCTGAAAAATCTAAGAAACGTAAAAGTTTTATAGATCGTCTAAATGAAGGTAATCATTGATATATTTTTTTAAATCATTATATCATTACTTTTATATTTTTAATAAATTGTTACTTATTTTTTTATTAGGTGAAGAAGAATATTTATTAAAGCAGGATAGACGAAAAAAGTCAAAGGTTAACTATTCTGAGATAGATGATGCTGTTGAAGGTATGGTAATGATTTTATATTGCATTTTTTGATATCATATATTAGATGTCCGTAATCTAAAATTTAAACAACTGTAAACTACAATTACATTATAATTAAGTAATCTACAATTACTTAGTTTTTTTTACTTATTATTTTTTATTTTTAATTTCTTATACAGAAGAACGTGATGAAGAAGACGAGTTTATTTTGTCTAGTGATGATGAAGATTCTGAAAATACTCATTTGGATACAGAAAAGGAAGTCAATGTTGTCAAAAAAAAGATATCATCGAAAAAGAGTATGTTTTAATAAGTTATTTTTACATTGCATATATATTTATAATTAGATTTTATTTTTTAAAGCTTTTTTTATTATCTATTGAATAAAAATAACTTTTAATTAGCATTGTTCTGATTTAGTTTCTTATTTTACTTTTATATGTACACAACTAGACACACCCCACATCCTCAACATTATTTAGTTTCTTTTAAACCCCAATATCTATGTACATCGTTTTTTTTTTCACGCACTTGTGTAATAACTAGCTCAAATTTGAGATTCTAACATTTAATAGGATTGTAGTCTGACTCAAATTTCTTCCGATTTAATGAGCTTATTCTCAAAGTAGGCAAAAAATTATTTTTGAAAACATAATAATTAACTGGTGTTTTATAACCATTACTTTTAGCTACTTATATCTTTAGTGATTATTATAGATTTGTTTTTAGTTTGCACATTCCAAAAATACACATATTTTAAAGTTATTTATTTTCATAACTAATAAACTTTGAACTCTGCATTATTAATCTCATGCTTTTGACTATCTTGTAGCTGCAAAGAACAACATACCTTATTTTCAAAATCAGATAATTATTAAATAACACTAAATTTTTCAGGAGAATTAAGTACAACAGCTCCGGATAACAATGTCTCTGTTAGGAATGATGTTGTTCGTAAACAAAGGAAAACACTGACAAAGAAGGGTAAAGTTTACCTAGAAACTGAAGAATGTCTAGATTCAACAGATCTGAGGATAAGAAGTGCTCCTGTTAGCTTGTACGAAGCGGTGAAGCATATAGTATCAGTTCCTTGTCTTAGAGAATATGTACGAGAATTGGGATTTGAGAAGATTTTGAATCTAAATATTTCTCTTATACCGTCAAATCTTGCGTATAAAATCCTAGAGTGCTACAATGTTGAAGAACAATCACTGGTTTTTAAAGGACACGAGATTAAGATAACAAAGGAATTAGTGCATGATATTCTAGGTTTTCCAAAAGGAGATTTACGAATTAATTTTGCAAAAAGGACATCTTATAAGAAAATGAAATTGGATCTTCAAAGTTTTTGGAAACAATACTATGATGCAGATGGAAAACTTATCGTGAAAACTAAAGATAGGTCTTTTTCCAAAAATTTGAAGGACTTCATTGTTGCAACTAATGAAGTAAATGATCTTTTCAAGTTAAATTTTATTATTTTATTGGTCAGCACAATGATATCAGCATGCAAGGGAGGAGAATCAAATATGAAATTTTTACCATCTCTTGTTCAGCATTATGATAACATTAATAAAGTTGATTGGTGTGGTTTAGTGCTCGATTCTCTAGCTCTCAACAAACATGATGTAAAGAAAAATTCTCGAAACGACCAGTATTGTGGTCCTATAACTTTTCTGACGGTATGTTTCTATTTTTAAACATTTTGTAGTTCAATAAATTCTATACTTATTTTGATTACAATTAAATATTTTTTCCACAGTTGCTGTATATTAGATGGCTCTTCCGAAGAAGAAAATCAAAAGAAGATGTTCTGCTATATTACTCAATAGAGTTGTTGAGAAAAGTGGACTCTGAACATTTACGTCTAAAAAATTTTGCTGAGGTTTTTTTCTGATGATCAGTTCTTCTTTAGAACCAAAAATAATGAGGAAGTACATGAAGCGATACTTGAATCTCCTGAACCTTTACTAATACAGAACACAACAGTTTCAGAAGGTGAGTGCCAATATTTGAAATCTGGAGTGAATCAAATATGTGAAAGTTCAAGAGTTAGTGAATCAAATGATTTTGATAATTCATTATTATCTGAAAAAAATCATTTTTCTCCTGTTGATAACAATTTGGTTGATCATCTTTCTCTTGCTGATAATAATTTGATTGATCATCTTCCAATTGATTATTCAATTAATGTTGATGACAACAATTTGGTTGATGATCATATTGATGAGGTATTTAATTTTTTATGTTTAGTATAATATTTTAAATTTTAATAGTTGTTACTAAAACTAATTTATGTTTTTATTACCAGGTTGATGAAACTCATAATGAGTATTTTTCAAATAATGATCAAACCAACAATTGGATGTCTGTTTCTACAAAAGAGGTATTAAATGAATTATAAACATATATTATATTTTTACAAGTTAATAATTGATTTTTGAAATAATATATTTTTTTATTTTTTATTTTTTATTTTCAGTATGATGAGCCTGAATTATCTGAAGAGAACGAGTTGGCTGATGTTCCTGTGCAAGAGGTTTTAATTTATTCAAGTTTATATATTAATATTTCTATCATTTTTTTAATTTAATATATATATATATATATATATATATATATATATATATATATATATATATATATATATATATTTCTAAATTACTAGTTTGTGTTTTTTAATCTAGGATGAAATTTCAAAAGAAAATCAAGTTAGTGCGGTTGAATATTCATTGTTTACAAGTAATGATAAAGTTGATCAGCTTCAGGTTAACAACTTTGAATATTCAAAAGATAAACAACCTGAATCACCTAATGTTAAGGTAAACGTCGTTAGTAATTAAAATAATTAATAAACCAAGTTGTAGTAATTAACAAATGAATAACTATTTTTTATTATCTCATTAATTTTTGCAGGAAGTTTTTTGTGATTTGAAAAGATGCATACATAACTTCTCATCCTATGATGATATTCTTTCGAAAGACGAAGAAGTTGTTGCATTTAAAAAACAACTTTTATCACTTTTGATTGGGAAGGACAAAAGTGTTTGTGTAGAGAAAAGTGATTGTGTAGTTTCAGATGATCCTGTTTCTGATACGTGTGGTGTAGATACTTCTGAGATAGTTGTTAATGAAGAAGCTCACAAGCCAGAAAATTATGTTTGCCAAGACAATGACGTGATGAAAGTTGTATCTAATGTATTGGAGGATATTGTTCAAGATTCTTTTATGTCTATTCAAAATGATGTAGCTTCTCTAAATACAGGGTGCTTTCGAGAAATTGATGCGTCAGCAAAAGGATTTAATGAGCATGAAAACATTGACACTGACATACCGTATGTACAACCAAGTGATGATTCAGCGAATTCATTTCATTTGGAAGGATCTGATACGAAGATGGATCTTGATACAAAGATTGATGATGATGTTACAGAACTTGTTATCCCGTTTCAACGTGATTCTTCTCTTTCAAATGTTGGATCTTGCAATATGCGATTATCTGAGGATGACAATTTGAACTTAAATAATGTTGAATTGACTGCAGAAGGTAATGTTGCAATGCATGATGAATTGACTACAGGTTCTGAAAAGGATGACTGTATTGAAATTCAAGAAAGTGTTTTGTCTGAAAAAGAAGTTACTGAGAATGCAAACAACAACACAGAAAATGAAGTTGTAGACGAAGCATGTGCCAGTGAAACCAAAATGGAAGTTTCTAAAACTCAAGACTTTACTGCCTTTAGCGAGTCCTGTACTAGTGTTTCCGAAGAGAAAGTTATTGACACTAAAGATAGTTCAGTTGCTACTGAATCATTTTTGAAAACTCAAGATATTAATGTTATAAGGATGTCTGATACTGGCACAGTAGATGGTTGTGTAAGTACCAAATTGAAGATAGTCGTGGAACAAAATGATAGTTTTGTGGAAGCTGAATCATTTTTGAAAACTCAAGATTTTATAGAACAAGTAGGTAATGAACTCACAAAGGAAGTTTTAGATGAAGCAGATGCTTCAGTTTCAAAAACTCAAGTTGTTACTGCATTATGTGAGTCTGATGCTAGCACAGATGGTGTTATTTTAAGTAAGCAAGCAGAAAAGGTTGATAAAGTCAGTGAAGCAAATGAGAACAAAGGTAAAGCAACTGAATGCAATGTTGATTCAGCAAATTTATTTCATTTACAAGGATCTGAACATCATAACAAAGAGAATCCCTTTGATGTTATTGCAGAACTTGTTAGCGCGTTTCAAGATGATTCTGCTCCTTCAAATGTTGAATTTTGCCATATGCACTTATCTGGAGATGACAATTCAAAGACAGATGATGCTAAATTGTCTGCAAAAGGTAATGTTGAAATGCATGACGAATTGACTACAGGTTCTGAATTGTCTGCAAAAGGTAATGAGGTCCGTGCAACGTCAGACATACTTCCGAAAACAAATGTCAATTTGCAATTAAGTAGTACTGGAAAAACTTTGATGACAATTCCAAGTAAACATCATGATAACAAAGGTGTCACTGAAGAGCATTATATGGTCACAGATGATGTAGCGGCAATTCATCAAGAAGATTTTGTTGTTCCTATTACATCCCAAGATGTAGCATCATCTCATGTAGGTTTCTTTAATTTTAGAAAACTAAAGTTATATCAATTTTTAAATTATCTTTGTGCCAAATTTAGCATCTAACTTTATTTACTATTTTAGGTTTCTCAAACTCAAGAGAGTTCAGTTCCAAATGAATCGTTTTCGAAAATTCAAGATGTTAATGTATTAATCAACTCTGATAATGGCTCAGTAGATGGTTTTGTAAGTACTCAAGTGGAGATGGTTGTTGAAAGAAATGATAGTTATGTGGCAACCAAATCATTTTCAAAAACTCAAGATTTTAAGGAACAAGTAGGCGATGAACTCACAGATGGTGGTACTGTAAGTACGCATCATTTTGAAGGATCTGATACAAAGATGGATGATAATATGAATAATGAGGATCATAACAAAGAGAATCGCTTGGAACAAAATGATAGTTATGTGGCATCCGAATCATTTTTGAAAACTCAAGATCTTAATGAACAAGTAGGTGATGAACTTACAAACGAAGTTGTAGATGAAGTAAACGAGAACAAAGATATAGCAACTGAATGCAGTGGTTCAGAAAATGCAGATTTGGATACTACAGACAATTTGATTCCCAAAAACAATATTTCTGCTGAAAATAAGGTTTTAAATGTTTTGTTTGTTTTTTTATTTTTGTAACTTTCTACTGTATTTATTATTGGTATAATATTTTTTTTGTTCATTTATCGGTGATTTATGCATTTGCAGTTTGAGCAAATAGATTCTACATTGAATGACGCAGAAATTCTTCAAATCATTGAATCTAAACCCTCTCATGATATACCTGTTGAAGAAAATGTAGTCAAAATTGTTCTGCAGGTTTGTAATATAAAAATGTGGAATGTATGGTTCTATGTTTGTTTCTTTGTATGTTTTATGTGCATTTTTTTGTGTGTTTTTATAATTTTGCAGAGTGAATCAAACAAGATTCAGAACACTGGAAACGCCTCACTGCAAACTGTAGCTACTTCTTTTGAAAAGCTTGAAGAGATGTCTCATGAGAAAGTAAAACATGTGGATAAGGAAAAAGTAGGTGATGAACCCACAAAGGAAGTTGATGATGTACAAGGAGGAAATGAAACTGCAAAGGAAATTGTAGATGGAACCAGATGTCATTGAATTGACAATGGAATGTGCGATTGAACAAGGTCGAAATGAACCTGCAGTCTGTCAAGATGGTTTGCGTGTTGCAATTCAAGAAAATGAAGACTGTGACGTTATCTCTGATACTGCAGATAAAGAATGTAACAAAGTTGATGAGGAAAAAGTAGGTGATGAACCCACAAAGGAAGTTGATGATGTACAAGGAGGAAATGAAACTGCAAAGGAAGTTGTGGATGAACCATATGTCAATGAGTTGATAATGGAATGTGCGATTGAACAAGGTCGAAATAAATCTGCAGTCTGTCAAGATTGTTCGCATGTTGCATTTCTAGAAATTGAAGACTGTGACATTATCTCTGATACTGCAGACAAAGTTGATGAGGAAAAAGTAGGTGATGAATCCACAAAGGAAGTTGATGATGTACAAGGAGGAAATGAAACTGCAAAGGAAGTCGTGGATGAACCATATGTCAATGAACTGACAATGGAATGTAAGATTGAACAAGGTCGAAATGAATCTGCAGTCTGTCAAGATGGTTCGCGTGTTGCAATTTAAGAAAATGAAGACTGTGACATTATCTCTGATACTGCAGATAAAGAATGTAACAAAGTTGATGATGTGATAATACAAGCTCAGTCTATTGAAAGGTCTGATATGCAAATTGATGACGATCATCACAGAGAAAGTAATGTCAACATTCTGGAAGAATTGTCTACAGTTTCTGCAACCAGTGGCTTTGAAAAGATTCAAGTAAATGAAGACGGCAGTGATATCTCAAATACGCAAGATGAAGTATCTGAGAAGAAACTTGAGGATGAAACTTATGTAAAATCTCTTCCTGCTTCTGTTAGCGTTACTCATTTGGCTGCTGTAGATTTTACTGAAACAATGTATAATACCGGCTCATCTGGTTGTGAAGAAGTTAAGGACAGGAATCTATCAAAGGATAATTGTTCATTTAAAGATGTTAATTTTGACAATCAGTTACCTATCAGTAATGATTGTGAATATCAGTATCTGTTTGATCATAAAGATTTTTCTCCTGTTAATGAAGTAGAGAAAATCTATTCAAATGAAGATGAAAATATTTCTGAGGTATATTTTTTGTATTCCTACTTATACATTATGCGAAATTAAATAAATTAAATAAAACTTTTTCATTTTCTTATGTTTATGTTTTTTTCAGGGTTTGAATCAGATAAATGAGAATGTTTTAACTGAAGATGAATCTGAAACTGCAGAATGTGTTAAAGAAGAAAATGTTACAGAGATCCAGGTTTGAATCATATATTTATTTTTATAATTATGGAATAAGATTCATGTTAAATTCTTTATAATTTCTGTTTAAATTCTTTCCAGCATTCAAACAAAGATGATTTCGTCAAGGATAAAAAAGAAAAGATGCTAAAAAGGAAAGCGAAAACATCTATTCATTTTGAATCTCCATATATGAACAAGCGAGTGGCAAAAGCAGAATATGAATCACAAGCTGAGTGTTTATTTCCAAAAATCATTCTTCAAAAAGCTGCTAAAGAAAATGTTATGTAAGATATCATAACTTTTTGCTATTAACCTGAATTATTGTGACACCCACAAAATTTTAACTAATTCTGTGACACCCTCAAAATTTTACAACGCAGCGGAATACCAATTTGGGTCTCACTTCATAGTTTATAAAAACAAGTTACATAAAACGACCTCAAAAGAGACGTTTAATAAAATGTCACATTCGATTTGATAAATCAGAGTACAAAGGTCCCAACAATTTCTTTTTAAAACTTAAGTTACAAGAATTTAAAACATGACACATATGTGTATTTTAAAGATAAAAAGTTATCGAATGTGTAGAAAATAAGTCTTCCAATATTTGATATCCACGCGACTCCGATTGCTCCCAATGCTCAGCTAGCAAATAATACCTGAGAAATACATGCTAAAAAGTCAACATAAAGTTGAGTGAATTCATAGAGTTTAATAAGTAAAGAGTGAATACAAGATAATTCAGTTTAAAAGAAGTTGGGCTACGTTGTTATACGCCCATAATTAAGTTGACATGTAACAAATACAAGTCGGGAAATAAGATTTATAGTATTGAGCTCATGAAACCGAACCTTAACCAAGTTTTAACAGTTGCCCCGGTAGGGTAATATTTGCCATTTACCTCAACCTCTCAATATTATGTGACCGTTAAAAGGTGAGCGCTACTCACTCGGCCAGGCTGGTCAATGCCCAATATGCATATTCATAATACTAGCGTTTCCAACGAAATTAACGGTTCATGATGGGGACTTAATTGGCAAGAAATATACTCAATGTCTATAATCTTGTAATCGGGTCAAGCATACTAAAAATTAATACTTGCATTCGGTTTGTAAAACTAGCATGTATCCCCCTCGCGAGGTTTATAAAACAATTGAAGTAAGTAAAAGCGAGGCTATGAACTCACCGAGATCAAGGAAAATAGCAATGAACAAGCAAGCGAAAGAATAGCCGCAAAAGCTCTACGATGAACCTAATTAATATACGTTGTCTTAGTTTATGAAAATAGATATCGATGTACTTTTGATTATATAAAGATTATGATCTTACTTAGGCTTGGTACAAAGCTCCTAGATACATCACAAGGTTTTAGTTACTTACTTACAAATTATCCAAAAGTATGACTTGTATTTATATAAGTATGAAACTTAAATTTACCCTAGGTTCAATTATGATGTAATGGTTCAAATTAACTCTAAGGTTCAAATTAGTCCATGGGTCAAGTTTTTGGGTTAAAAAAAATCACATTAGACCTAAGGGTTCAAAATATACTAGGTGGTTCAAAATTGTTTTAAAAAGGTCCAATTCTTAAAGTGTATAACACTTATATACTTTTTATAACTAGTGTGATGGAATTTTTATTAACTTGCCTATGTTTAGAAAATTGCCATTTGCAAACCGTAAGTCCTCAAGTCTCGTTCTTTATATCCCCGGAAAGGTCTATTTCTGTACTAACGAGATTTATTGGTCCCATTTAGCTAAAAATTACATAACCTTAGTAAAACAGTCCATTTACCCAAACTATCAACCCATTCAGCTTTCCAATTTTCAATGGTCTCACGAAAAGTGCGATATCTAGAGTTTTACTAACCCGATTTATTCCCCGTTTTCGGACACGTTTAAGTTAAGAGGTCCTCTAAAACTTTTATTCTTTGAGTAACAGAGGGTTATATACAAAAAAATGACTTTTCCATGTTTTAAATCTGTTACTCAGATTGTGACTAGTTTCACCAAAATAATTTTAGTTTAATCATCGTAAGGAGTTATTTGACGAAATACCCGTCAAAATGACCACAAGACATAGGGCTACAACTACATATTTTTAGTTTATGTCCATTGTCTATAGATTAGTACAGTTTAATACTTTTGTACACGGATCAAAAATAAAACAGTTTCATGTTTTGCCTTTCTTTGGTTTTTAAGGTTTTCTAACTTAAGTACCAAGCTTAACTAAGCATTATAACTTATATAATGTTCAAATACATCAAGATAGTGAATAAATGAAAGTATAAAAATATGAAAAATATAACTTGAAGCTTACAAGTTAAATGATGAGGTTTATGGTAACAAGGTTCCTAATACTTCCTAGTTTTTATTTCAAAACTAGAACAAGAAGTAAACTAGGTTTATAATACTTGAAGAAAATCTTGATCTTCTCCTTCTTGATGTGTGTTTTGTCGTGGGTTAGGGAGAGAGCAAAAGGGATGAGAAGGTTTTTGAGTAGCTAGTGTGTGAGAAGTATTAGTAAATAATGCAACCAAAAATATATATATATATCTTTTAGACATGCATTATTGAGTTAGTAGGAACATTTAAGGTTTGTGTAAGAGATGTATGGGAGGGGGGCGGCCAAACATGGGGAAGGAAGAAAACTTGGACTTGTAAGACTTAGTGTAAGAGTTTAGGTATTATTTAGGTAGTGTAGTGTAGATATTATTAGTTTTAGGGAGTACCGGGTACCGAGTTAACTAAAAATAAATTTTAACGGAGTTAACCGGGATAAAATAAAGTTATAAAAATTATAAAAATAGGTTGGGTAAAATTATTGAGTGTTTGGTTAATCGTCGTTTAACTTTTATGAAAACCGTCGAAATTAAATTAGACGTACGATACGAAATAAATAAATTTCCAAAATACCGGGTAAATTAATATTTTAATTTTTAAATTATTAAAACTAGTTTTCATGATGAATTTTTGAAATATAAATGAGTGATGAGATTATCGGAGTATTTATTTGAGGTTAAAACGTGAAATACGAGTTTAAACCGCGCGATAAAAATAAAATGAGTAAAAATGAAAAGTGGAAGTAAAAATGAAATAAAATGGATTGTGACTTTAAAATAGGATTGAAATAAAACAATGGTGCATAGAAAACGTAGACTGAGCATAGTCTAGTCGCGATAGAATTTATTTAAACGTACGCGGATATCTTCCGACTAAGTAAATAAATTAAAATAGATTATTTAAATAATAAACCATTAAAATAATTGATATGAAATTTTTAGAAATGTCACAGCACGTACCCCTTAAGAGAGCGACGTCCCGGCGCTCAATTCTTCTTAATCATTTTTGGTCGTTTTAAAGATTTTTGGTATGGAATCATGTATAAAACCCATGTTGAAACTCGGGTTTATGGTTGTGATTGTAGAATGTCTATTTTCAAATCTCTAGGAATCATTAGTTGAAACGAGGTTTAAATCGGTCATATCCTTAAGACGTGATTAAAATGTGATGTATAAAATATGAATTTGAAAGATAGGGCATGGTGTCATTAAAAATTTAGTTATGGTTTTTACAAAAGAGGGTTGGTTAGAACCGACTCTTTAACTTAAGAAGGTCATTTTGGTAATTTAAACACTTGTGAAGTATTTGTAAAATTTTCATAAAGACGCATAAAATTTTATAGAAGTCCATGGAGGTTCTTAATGCATTTTGTGCTCGGGATTTTGACAAGGTAACAAGATAGCAACGAAGATAGAATAAGTGATAGAAATCACCTAATGTGTAAGTGATGGTATGAGGGAACGAATAGAATGTCATGAGGGTCCTTAAAGGAAAGGATAAAGTAAAAGTGTTGGCAATAAGACAATAGGAGACAAGGAATTTATCAAGTCGTCAATTCGTGGAAGCGAATAATAGTACATTACTATTAGCTTATCAAGCTCGCGGCGGTTGATACAAAATCGGAAAAAAAAACAACGTAACAAATTACGAGTCGAGAGAAGTTCATAGCCCAAAGAATGATTCGTACACACGCTATGGTAGATACACATAAGCCCACTCATTCATAACTCGTCACTTACATAAAGAGGCGTCCCGATCCATGTAAGTGAAGATTTATGAATTTATGGTTCGGCGGTTTATAATTTCCTTATTCAAATGAAGAAGCGTCCCAATTCATTTCAATAAGACGATTATAAATCATCCTACTTAAGTATGTCCATCACAAAAATACACAACAAGATCAAGTGCTAAAATAAATAAAAGAATGTCTAATTAACGATATGATAAATCAAAATCATAAGAAGAAGTAACGAGAATAATAATATGACCTTAGTCAATCGCATTCGCAAAGGTAAGTGCCAAAGGATGACACGATCTGAGATGACAAGTTAAGGTCGTACTCCCATCAATTGGAAGATTTCAAAACAATGGATAACGAAAACAACAGACGTGATTCAAAGGCATAAGAAGAATGTTCACACTCAGAGTTGAACAATAAAATAACTAGTGGAGTTGACAAAGTACACTAAATGTCAATATTATCAAAAAGAAATAAAGTAAAGTAGCGAAAATGTTTAAGAGATCACCGCATCGTTCATAAAAGGTTAAAGTAAACGAACTCATTAATACATATCATAATACTACACACATGTGTAAGAATTTGAGAAGAGAGTAACACATATATGTACGGGTATCCTTATACAATACTAGTATCGACGTTTGAGGGAGAAAATAAAAAAATTATGAAGTATTTGATAATCGGAGTGCTCAGGGTATAAATAACCGACCGATATAAAGTATATAGTATGACATCATAAGATAGGCATGAGAGAGCGAAATAATGACTAGGAGATATATTCATTAGTCATACAATAGAAGTATGGATGCAAAATAGAGCATATAAGTTACCTGGGAGCAAGCGTACGCGGATATCGAACAATGGTGAAAGACTTAAAAAAATTTTGAAAATCAGTTATAGTTTAGGTTTTGAAAACGACCTAATTCGCTATAACTAATGCTCTGGTACCATTCTGTGACACCCACAAAATTTTAACTAATTCTGTGACACCCCCAAAATTTTACAACGCAGCGGAATACCAATTTGGGTGTCACTTCATAGTTTATAAAAACAAGTTACATAAAACGACCTCAAAAGAGACGTTTAATAAAATGTCACATTCGATTTGATAAATCAGAGTACAAAGGTCCCAACAATTTCTTTTTAAAACTTAAGTTACAAGAATTTAAAACATGACACATATGTGCATTTTAAAGATAAAAAGTTATCGAATGTGTAGAAAATAAGTCTTCCAATATTTGATATCCACGCGACTCCGATTGCTCCCAATGCTCAGCTAGCAAATAATACCTGAGAAATACATGCTAAAAAGTCAACATAAAGTTGAGTGAATTCATAGAGTTTAATAAGTAAAGAGTGAATACAAGATAATTCAGTTTAAAAGAAGTTTAAAAGAAGTTGGGCTACGTTGTTATACGCCCATAATTAAGTTGACATGTAACAAATACAAGTCGGGAAATAAGATTTATAGTATTGAGCTCATGAAACCGAACCTTAACCAAGTTTTAACAGTTGCCCCGGTAGGGTAATATTTGCCATTTACCTCAACCTCTCAATATTATGTGACCGTTAAAAGGTGAGCGCTACTCACTCGGCCAGGCTGGTCAATGCCCAATATGCATATTCATAATACTAGCGTTTCCAACGAAATTAACGGTTCATGATGGGGACTTAATTGGCAAGAAATATACTCAATGTCTATAATCTTGTAATCGGGTCAAGCATACTAAAAATTAATACTTGCATTCGGTTTGTAAAACTAGCATGTATCCCCCTCGCGAGGTTTATAAAACAATTGAAGTAAGTAAAAGCGAGGCTATGAACTCACCGAGATCAAGGAAAATAGCAATGAACAAGCAAGCGAAAGAATAGCCGCAAAAGCTCTACGATGAACCTAATTAATATACGTTGTCTTAGTTTATGAAAATAGATATCGATGTACTTTTGATTATATAAAGATTATGATCTTACTTAGGCTTGGTACAAAACTCCTAGATACATCACAAGGTTTTAGTTACTTACTTACAAATTATCCAAAAGTATGACTTGTATTTATATAAGTATGAAACTTAAATTTACCCTAGGTTCAATTATGATGTAATGGTTCAAATTAACTCTAAGGTTCAAATTAGTCCATGGGTCAAGTTTTTGGGTTAAAAAAAATCACATTAGACCTAAGGGTTCAAAATATACTAGGTGGTTCAAAATTGTTTTAAAAAGGTCCAATTCTTAAAGTGTATAACACTTATATACTTTTTATAACTAGTGCTGATGGAATTTTTATTAACTTGCCTATGTTTAGAAAATCGCCATTTGCAAACCGTAAGTCCTCAAGTCTCGTTCTTTATATCCCCGGAAAGGTCTATTTCTGTACTAACGAGATTTATTGGTCCCATTTAGCTAAAAATTACATAACCTTAGTAAAACAGTCCATTTACCCAAACTATCAACCCATTCAGCTTTCCAATTTTCAATGGTCTCACGAAAAGTGCGATATCTAGAGTTTTACTAACCCGATTTATTCCCCGTTTTCGGACACGTTTAAGTTAAGAGGTCCTCTAAAACTTTTATTCTTTGAGTAACAGAGGGTTATATATAAAAAAAATGACTTTTCCATGTTTTAAATCTGTTACTCAGATTGTGACTAGTTTCACCAAAATAATTTTATTTTAATCATCGTAAGGAGTTATTCGACGAAATACCCGTCAAAATGACCACAAGACATAGGGCTACAACTACATATTTTTAGTTTATGTCCATTGTCTATAGATTAGTACAGTTTAATACTTTTGTACACGGATCAAAAATAAAACAGTTTCATGTTTTGCCTTTCTTTGGTTTTTAAGGTTTTCTAACTTAAGTACCAAGCTTAACTAAGCATTATAACTTATATAATGTTCAAATACATCAAGATAGTGAATAAATGAAAGTATAAAAATATGAAAAATATAACTTGAAGCTTACAAGTTAAATGATGAGGTTTATGGTAACAAGGTTCCTAATACTTCCTAGTTTTTATTTCAAAACTAGAACAAGAAGTAAACTAGGCTTATAATACTTGAAGAAAATCTTGATCTTCTCCTTCTTGATGTGTGTTTTGTCATGGGTTAGGGAGAGAGCAAAAGGGATGAGAAGGTTTTTGAGTAGCTAGTGTGTGAGAAGTATTAGTAAATAATGCAACCAAAAAAAAATATATCTTTTAGACATGCATTATTGAGTTAGTAGGAACATTTAAGGTTTGTGTAAGAGATGTATGGGAGGGGGGCGGCCCAACATGGGGGAAGGAAGAAAACTTGGACTTGTAAGACTTAGTGTAAGAGTTTAGGTATTATTTAGGTAGTGTAGTGTAGATATTATTAGTTTTAGGGAGTACCGGGTACCGAGTTAACTAAAAATAAATTTTAACGGAGTTAACCGGGATAAAATAAAGTTATAAAAATTATAAAAATAGGTTGGGTAAAATTATTGAGTGTTTGGTTAATCGTCGTTTAACTTTTATGAAAACCGTCGAAATTAAATTAGACGTACGATACGAAATAAATAAATTTCCAAAATACCGGGTAAATTAATATTTTAATTTTTAAATTATTAAAACTAGTTTTCATGATGAATTTTTGAAATATAAATGAGTGATGAGATTATCGGAGTATTTATTTGAGGTTAAAACGTGAAATACGAGTTTAAACCGCGCGATAAAAATAAAATGAGTAAAAATGAAAAGTGGAAGTAAAAATGAAATAAAATGGATTGTGATTTTAAAATAGGATTGAAATAAAACAATGGTGCATAGAAAACGTAGACTGAGCATAGTCTAGTCGCGATAGAATTTATTTAAACGTACGCGGATATCTTCCGACTAAGTAAATAAATTAAAATAGATTATTTAAATAATAAACCATTAAAATAATTGATATGAAATTTTTAGAAATGTCACAATTATTTATCATTTTCAATTTTTGTTTTGTTAATCATACTTTTACATTTTTTACTTGTTAGGGAGAAGATATTCCAATTTGGAGAAGACAAACCTATTCTCAATGTTCATATCCTATCACTTGCCTCTGAAAAATATATTGAGCTTGAAATTATAGATAACTTTGTGAATATACTAAATTTTGAAGAAAGATTAACACAGGAGGATAGCTCAGCAATTAGATATTTCTTCAAAACTATAGTTATTGTAAGTTAAACTTCAATTTTTTTAATAGTTTAATATATCTATATATGTGTTATTTTTTATTTTTATTCTATTTTTACTTATTATTTATGTACTTATATATATATATATATATATATATATATATATATATATATATATATATATATATATATATATATATATATATATACATATATTTTTTTTTAACAGCCAAAAGACATGGATGAATATGAAAAAGATTGTGCCCAAAAAGAAACAGAGTTTTTTAATTCTGTAAAAGATCAGTTTGATGCTTTTGGACAAGAAATTAGTTTGAAATATATAGAATTGGTAAATTTACTACTCTATCCAAATTTTATTACTTAATATTTATAATTTCACTAACTTGATATTTATCAAATAGGTGTTCTTTCCAATACTTGCGTACGAACATTTTTACGTTATAGTTTTCAACATAAGGGCTGGTTTTGCTGTCATTTTGGACAACCTTGAATCATGTGCTCCATATGAAGGAAAATACCAAAAAGTTTTTGATTTTGCGATAAGTTTTTTTGTTTTTTATGTATATCTTTTGACATTTTTTAAATAATATATATCTTTTTAACAATCATGTTATAGCCTATTAATGTAATTTTTTGTGAACAGCAATGTCTGTTTTGTGTCTTCTTGCTCAAGCGTAATTATCCAATTCCAGAAAATTGGTTTCTTCAAAGTGAAGCAAAAGTGCTTAATTTTAAATGGAGAACAAAGAAAGACAAGATTAAACTGTGGTTTATATGTCATGCTTCATATGGAGCTTTATGAGTTTGAAGACGAAAACTGGGATATTGGAATTTTTGATGAAGAAGATCCACGTCATCGAATTCAGATGGATGTTTTGAGGAATAGATACATAACTAAGATCCTTCTTCATGAAATCAACAAATACTAACGAAAGATGTTTGAGTCTGCGGAAGATTGGATTTCAGAATACCCAGATGAGTTTGAAGAAGAAGGTACAGAAGCCAAAAAAAGCAGAATTTATGAAGAAGATTCTTTGAAATATAATCTTCTTGTTTCTGAAATAAAAGAAAGACAAAAGGATGAATTGTACAATAACATGCTTTTATCAGAAATAAAGAAAATGGGTCATTATTTGAAGGAATGCAAGTATCGAAGGAAGTATGCTTATAAAAAAACAGCAGTGTTGATTGTGAAGAAGTTGATCAGATACAAACATCATTCTTAGTAACACTAGATGACGGAACGAAGCATAAACTTTTACCTCATGAACTTCAAAACTTAGGATTTGAAGAATGGAAAGAGTTTATGCTTTGTATTCATAAATGCAGAAGTTTAAATGCCGAAATGAAGAGGAAGGCCATTAATGCAGTTCAAAAATTGTTAACAAAAGCCAAAATAATGAACGAGATCTCAGTGGATGAAGCATACCAGAGTTATATCGGTTTAACGCCATTCAAAGACCCAGAAAACCAAAAGTTTTTTTTTAAGATTTGCAAAGAGGTATTACATGGAGATGAGCAAGTGCCGGATGGAGTCATTTTTGAAGATCTTAAGTATTGCAAAGAACCAACTGAAGGTCTTTGTTTCTTGACAAAAGATGGAAAACCAAGTTTTCAGTCTTCTTCTCATGTGACTAATCTGCGGCTACTCGATATGGTTGTGTTTTATAAGCTTTGTGTTACCGAACAAAACGCACCATTCAAAGAAAGAGTTTTGAGAGCGTTACATTTTCAAAAAAAAAGCTCTGTCTAAACATCCAGAGTTTTACAAGGTCATGAGAGATGCAATGAATTATAAAATCAATAATTCGGAGGTAATTATGTTTTTTCTGATTGGTATTTTTTTTTCTATTATTATTATTTTTTTAATATATTTTCCAGACGTGGTTTTAAATTTTCAGAAACACCAAAGTTCAGAAAGAGATGGGAATAATGTCAAGTTACTTTATCTGACAGATGGGAACGACATGATAGATGATGAGGTTGCAGATCTAAACAATTTTGCCAAATCTCCTCAAGACCAGAATAAAACGGTATTTAATTATTGTGTCATATAGTATGAAATTTTAATTACAATGTTTAAACTTTTTCTAAATAAGAATTTTATACCTATATTTTCAGCTAATGCTTGCAGCAGCAACATTAAATGAATTAAGTAATCCTCAAGTAAGTGTTTAATATAATCCTTAGTAAGCATTCTAAATTAATATGTGAGTTTATGTTATTTGTTATTCTTATAGGATTTAATTCAGTGTCCGGAGCCTATAAATTTTGTTCCTGGGAGTATGTCAAGTGAAGAAGATGTTTTTGAAGAAGACGATGCTTATGAATCAGAAGATATTCAATATATTGAAGAAGAGACTGAAGAAGATCTAAACAAGGTATTAACATACACTAATAATATTATCAAAATAAAGAAAGTTTAATTTTTGATTCTACAATTTAATTCAGATTTTTTTCATACAATAAATGTTATTTTGAATTACAGATGAGGAATGGAGCTGAAACTCTTCAAAATTTAAGCAAAGATGTTAGTAAATTAGTTGTACTTTTTGAAATAATTCAAAAATATTTTTTTATTTTTTTTCATTTTTTTTTCTAGGTAAATGTTTGTAAAGAAAACAATGAAGACTTAAGGCATAGAGTAAATAGAGAAAGGAATCCTTCTGATGTTTTGAAGTCGCCATTCAATGTTCGAAAGGTTGATATTCTAACCAAATTTAATAAGATCGAAAAGTCTGTGTTAGAGTTAATAAAAAAAAGAACAACAGCAATCTTGCGTAAGTTTTCTTCTTTATAATTTTATTAAAATTTTCGTAATATATTTGCATTGAATCCAATTATCATTATTTTTTTAATTTATCATTATATATTTTTTTTTGCAGGGATCATTTTTTGGCTCAGATTTGTTTTGTGCTACTAATCGTAGCTTTTTTAAAGACCTCGTTAATAAAACAAAACTTGTAACATCAAACATCATAGACATTTGGGCCATTGTTTTAAATTTTCAAGAAAAATATAGAAGACCTGATTTAAGATTATTTTTAACAAGCCAAGCAATGGTATGTTATTTTATTTTTTCTTTTATTTTTTAACTATTATTATTAATTTTTGTATATTAAATTTAATACTAATGTTTATTTTATTATTTTATTTAGTCGTCTCGAAGAGAAAAAATTACACTTTCCACTAAGAAGAAACAAGAAGAATTTTTGAATGCAATTAATTTTGCTTGCAAAAAATATCTGAACTCTAATGATTTATCTGCAGTTAATCTAGTAAGTTTTTTTTTTTTTTTTTTTTTTTTTTTTTTTTTTTTTTTTTTAATCATTTAAATTTTATGGTTGTTAATATTACTATGTAAAATTAAGATAATATTGTTTAAATCTTAACTATTATTTACTTTTTACAGGTTTTCTTCCCAGTTTGTAGGCAAAACCATTTCTATGTTTATTGCTTCAATCTCTTGAATCCGTCGTTTGTAATTATCGACAATTTGAAGGAAAGTGCTGGTATATATGGCAATACAACTGAAAATCTGGTAATATTATTATTATTATTTACATTTTCTTTTGTTTTATTTTTTTTAACTATATTTTTTAATTTTTTTTGTTTTTTTTGGTAATATTATATATATATATATATATATATATATATATGTATATATATATATGTGTGTATATATATATATATATATGTATATATATATATATATATATACACACATATATATATACATATATATATATATATATATATATATATATATATATATATATATATATATATATATATATATATATATATATATTTCTTTTCTTTTTTTTCAGTTTAAATTGTTTTGTCACTATTTAAAAGTTTCAAATCATCCAAAGGCTCAACAAATATCAAAGTGTGCTCCTCAAAGACTTCAAATGGAATGGCAAACATCTAAAAATAAAACAGATTGTGGCATTTTTACTATGAGGCATCTTGAGTTCTATTCTGGAATTGAAGACAAACAATGGAGATCAACTTTCAGAGAAAATGGAAGCAAGAATGAATTGGCAACTCTGAGAAAGTTATATGCTGTTAAAATTTATTAAGTGATGCTAACAAATATAAAAAAGACATTATAGCTGAATCATTAAAATTGTAATTTTTTTTATTCTGCAATATCTAAACTTATTCAATATATAATTTTTTTATTTTATGAATACGTTCAATACAAGCTTTTATTTATTAAATTTCACAGTAAGAATATAGTTTATGCTCTATATCTTATATTGTTAATTTCTTATTTAATCGCAGTAATTTTTTTTAATATCGCAGTAACTTTGCAGTATCTTATTCTATACGTTTTACTTATTTATATTAATAATATTAAATAAACTAGTATTTCCTAATAGACAAGAACCTTATCCTTATGTGGGTATAAATTTTTTAGTATCGTAATAAGTTTATTAATTTTTTAGTATCGGAATAAGTTTATAATTTTTTAGTTTCGTAATAATTTTATTAATTTTTAATTATTAAATATCACAGTAAGAATATAGTTTATGCTCTATATCTTATATTGTTAATTTTTTATTTTATTAAATATTGCCGTAATTTTTTTTAATATCGTAGTAACTTTTAAGTATCTTATTCTATACGTTTTACTTATTTATATTAATAATATTAAATAAACTAGGATTTCTTAATAGACACCTGTCAATCTGACAAGAACCTTATCCTTATGTGGGTATAAATTTTTTAATATCGGAATAAGTTTATTAATATTTTAGTATCGGAATAAGTTTATTAATTTTTAGAGTCGGAATAAGTTTATTAATATTTTAGTATCGGAATAAGTTTATTAATTTGTCAGAATGTTTGTCAAAGAATATTATTTTAGTATCACAATAAGTTTATTAGATTTTAGTATCGTAACCTGCGTATTTATAATTTGTCAAATTTTTTACTATCGGAATAAGTTTTTTAATTTTTATTATACAACAGAAGTTTCAAAAAACAATTATTAATGTCAGAAGAAAATCTGAGTTTACAACAATAATAAAATTAACATTTCAAATTAACAATAAGATAGTAACATTAACATTAAAATACATAAAATAACATATTAGTTTAAAATATATAGATGATAACAACTTAACTTCATTTCAATACAAGTCCATTACATATTTTATAATTCAAAATTTGGACATACATAAACTGAGAAAATTAAAATAAGACAAAACTATTAAAACCCTAAAGGGACAAGTTCTGATCCTTCATCTCCTGCTTAATATAGGCGACCTCTCGCTTCTTATCAAACATATCATTACGCGCCTTAATCAACAGTTTTTCCAAATCGTCAAGCCTAGAACGCTCCTTTTTCAAAGTATCATTGATTATTTTTATAATCAAGGTAGCATCTTCATCGGAGATCTCCAATTCACCAAGATACTCTTCTTGCTTTTCAATCTGCCTTCTCAATTGTTCACAATCTTCCTCAAGCTTTTTAATGAAACCCTGTAACTCCAACATCTGTTGCTTAAAAAAAACTTAAAAGCCTTTAGCAACTCGTCAGAACAAGCGGAGTCTTTCAACCTCTCTAGATTAGGGGTTCTAAAATAATTTTCCACTTTCTTTGTTGTTTGGATGAGAGAAAAATAGAAAAGAAGTGAAAGAAAATAAGAATTATGATGAAAGTGGATTTACATAGACATATATATATAGACAAAAAAAAAATAAAATAAAATAAACTTTTTGTTAACCAAACGCGTACAGTTAATTTTTGGTTAGAATTCCCATACAATTAATTACTTTTCAACCGTTACATTAAATAGCAATAAAGTATTTGACAGAGAAAAATCTAATGTTTTTTTCACTTGTGAAAAACAAAAAAAAAAAATTTAAAAGTTAATTTATTTTCACTTCTGACACCTGTCAATCTGACAATCTGACAAGAAGCTTATCCTTATGTTGGTATAAATTTTTTAGTATCGAAATAAATTTATTAATTTTTTAGTATCGGAATAAGTTTATTGTATCGGAATAAGTTTATTATTTTTTTAATTTCGGAATAAGTTTATTAATTTTTATTTATTAAATATCACAGTAAGAATATAGTTTATGCTCTATATCTTATATTGTTAAATTTTTATTTATTAAATATCGCAGTAATTTTTTTTAATATCGCACTAATTTGCAGTATCTTATTCTATACGTTTTACTTATTTATATTAATAATATTAAATAAAATAGAATTTCTTAATAGACACCTGTACATCTGACTAGAACATTATCCTTATGTGGGTATAAATTTTTTAGTATCGGAACAAGTTTATTAATATTTTATTATCAGAATAAGTTTATTAATTTTTAGTATCGGAATAAGTTTATTAATTTTTTAGTATCAGAATAAGTTTATTAATTTTTTAGTATCGGAATAAGTTTATTTATTTTTATTATACATCAGAAGTTTCAAAAATCCATTATTAATGTCAGAAAAAAATCTTAGTTTACAACGATTATAAGTTTATTAATTTTTAGTATCGGAACAAGTTTATTAATATTTTATTATCGGAATAAGTTTATTAATTTTTAGTATCGGAGTAAGTTTATTAATTTTTTAGTATCGGAATAAGTTTATTAATTTTTTAGTATCGAAATAATTTTATTAATTTTTATTATACATCAGAAGTTTCAAAAATCAATTATTAATGTCAGAAAAAAATGTTAGTTTACAACAATTATAAAATTAACAAATTATAAAGTAACTGCAACATTATAATAGTAACAATAACATAGTAAACATTTGAAATTAACAATAACATAGTAACATTAACATTAAAAAATATATCAATATCGGATTAGGTATCGTCAATAGATATTAATATTTTTTCTATCAGAATAGGCATGATCTTAATCTTTTCTATCAAAATATGTTTTTTCAGAATATATAATATTTCAGAATAGCTATCATAGAAATTCAATTAATATCAGAATATTTATCATAGAAATGCAATTCATATCACAGTAGTTATCTTAAAGACTATTAATTTCAGAATAACTTTTTTAAAATGCAGAATACATATTTGTAATTCTGAAAAACAAAAAAGATTAAATTAACAGTTCATAATGAAAATTACTCATTTTTTAATAATAAAAATCTTAGTATCGTAGTAGCAATCATACTGATGTACTATTATCAGAATACGTATAGTTAAATCGTATAATAACAATATGAAATACTTAAGAATACCTTCTTTAATTTCTGCAAATCTTACTTTCCTTAAATTCATTATCGATAAATCTGATTTTTTTTTGAATTTTTGTGTTTTTTTTAAGCAAGATCTATACCGATATTATCTTATTAGTGTAAATGTTTTGGAGTATTTACGAAAATGCCACCGCATTTTTTTTAATCTTAGATCAGATGGATGGATGATCGTGTGGTTCACATTCATCCGTACCATCCGCACTAAAAATGTGAAACGCACCTGATCTAATCCCCTTTTCTAAATCTAATGACTAAGATTAATTAATAATTTGCACTAACTACTCACACTTGGAGGTGAAACACAGTACATTCTCTCCCAATCCAACTGCCTTCATGACCATCGTTCCAACCACCGCCGTAACCACCATTCAAACCACCGCCATAACCACCGGTCAAACCACCGCCATTACCACCGGTTAAATCACGGCCATAACCACCGGTCAAACCACCGCCATTACCACCGTTCAAAGCACCGCCATTATCACCAATTCAAACCACCGCCATAACCGCCGCCGTGCAACATCAATTAATAGCTTAAGCAACAGAACTGAAGCTGAGATAGGTGAAGAAGACAATCTTTTCAAATCAGATTACTCATTATTTTATTTTATTGATAAATTTTATGTTGAATTGTAAATTATTGTGCATTTGAAGTTATTATCATTGATTTAATTGTAAATATGTCACATGTGAATATATAGATTATGAATTAGGTCTTGATTGTTATAGGTGACTTAATTGATTTGTGTAAAGTAGAATATAGCAGTGATTACATTTATTAAGAGTATCTTTGCGTGTGAAAATATAGGAGATATTTTTCTTCGCTCGTGAAAAGTTTTGTAATAGCATCTTCGCGCGTGACAATATAGGGAATATTTTTCTTCGCGTGTGAAGATATAGGAGATATTTTTCTTCGCTCGTGAAAAGTTTAGTAATAGCATCTTCGCGCGTGACAATATAGGGAATATTTTTCTTCGCGTGTGAAGATATAGGAGATATTTTTCTTTGCTCATGAAAAGTTTAGTAATAGGATCTTCGTGCGTGAAAATATAGGAGAATTGATTGAGCAGTATATATGATTTACCTGTTAGTGTGTGTAATGTTAATTTTAGGTTATTATTTTTGTAAGATTAATCACGATTTACAATGTTGTCATGTGTAGGATCTTAGGAGAAACGAGGTCACCATATGGGTAAAAGGTTTAACAGAGTTTAGGTTATTATTTTTGTGAGAATATTTGGGTAGTATGTTAATTTAGCTATTTATGAACCTTAATATGCTCTTTCTAGATCTTGATGATACAATCTTCATATTATATCAATGTTCTGGTGGTCATTTAGAAACTGTTTAAGATTTTCCATATTATATATGCTATTTGAGAAGATTGTATAGTTTTGCATTTTGTTTTGTACCCATACACTTCGAATAGGGAGAGGATGGGCTTCTGTTGGAGTATCTCTCGGTAATACCACTCGACCATTACAGTATGTAGACACCTAAATCTGTCTTGAATCTTGATATAATAAATATATATTTATTATCTTTGTGAAATCTTAATATGTTTGTGCTAGCTGTATATTGTTCCACCCTTTATCTGCATATATTCTGTATGTCACTTTTATGCTAGTTAGATCATGATTATGTTGTGTGCTATTATTGAATGTGGTTCTTGGTTCATTTGAGATTATGATACTTGTGCAGAATCGTTTGAGAAATCCAATGGGCAGCGGTAGGGGATATTCACAGCAAGGTTACGAAGCCCGGCCCCAAACAAATTGGGCACCCCCTGGTGGACCCCAAATGCATCAACAAGGTTACAACTATGTGCAACCTGGAGCGTACGCTGGTCAACCCACTCAGTACACCCAACAACCATATGGTGGCAATCCTCGCCAGCAAACCACAGGTGGATATGCTGCTGGTTGGGACCAATCAGTAGCTGGAGCTGCTCCAACACAGCAAACCACACAGGGAGGTGGTGCTTATGATTATTACAATAAGCAACAAGCTCCACAAACCCAACCGCCTGGTGGCTCTACGGCTCCAACAGATGCATCTGCTTATGGGTACAGTCAGCAAGGTTACAGTCAAGATGGGTATGGAGGATATGGAGCACTACCACAATCTGGTTATGGTGGATATGATCAACAAGGTTATCCTAATCCTAATCTTGCAAGTGGATATAATAATACTACTAGTAAAATAACTGATGGTCAAACTGGCTCATATGGAGCGGCTCAGGGTGATAGTAACACAAGTACACAAGCTCCACCTCCAACATCTGCGCCTCAATCTCGTTACGGGGCTGTGCCGCCAGTATCCCAGCCAGGCTACGGTGCTCAGCCTCCATCTGGTTATGGTGGTTATGGACCTCCTCAAACTAAACCTGTTGTTGCACCTGCTTATGGTCAGCAGCCACAGCAGTCTCCACAAGGTGGTTATGCTCATAGACGGAACTCGGGTGAATTTGTTGGGAGGGCCGAGTGCTATATTAGTTAATTTTAGATGGTCAAAATTGTATTTCCTTTAAGCAAATATAAGTAAAACCTCAAAGTTTTGGGAGGGCCATGGCCCTCCTCGGTATCTATTAAGGTCCGTCTATGATGCATTCTTTTATCTAAATGATGCATTCTTTTATCTTTATTTTGTTGTTTCATTTTAATATAAACTGAATCAGTGAAGATCCTCTTTATATCAATTATTGTTTTATTTTGTGGAATGTTCTTGATATTTCAGCTTCATCTTCCTGAACTGGCGCTATCCTACTGTGATCGGGTGTATGAAGCAGAACTTAATCAACAGCCTGGGAAAACTCAGGGCAATATATATCTAACTTTAATGCAAGTTTATATAAATCCTCGAAAAAAAAACAAAAAATGTTGAAAAGAGAATTACTAGCTTAGTATATTCACCAAGTAGTGGAAACTTGAAGGCGGGTTGGTCAGCTGTAAAAGCCAAAGGAAAAGGGTTACGCAGAAAAATTACAGAGATTGAGGGTGCAGAAGATACTAGAATCAGAGCGTATAGTAGTGATGGTGGGAAAAGTGATGGTGGGAGAAGTGATGGAGGGAGAAGTGATTATGATACGGATGATGTTATTGACGAAGGAAGCTCCACCATCATGCTTGATGAGGTCCTTGATGTACTGATTCAGAGATGGGACTGGGTTCAGGGAGCAAAGGCCTTGAGACTATTGCCTAAAGAGACCAAGCTACAGGTAACGCCTATCTAGTGATCCTAGTTTCTACTTGTTTACTTGTGATTTGGTCAATAGGTTGTGTTCATCTCAACTGGGTCATATGCGTAGATTGAAAAATAGGTTGATATTAACACACTTTTTTAATAAGAATCCAAACATCCTCATAGTTTTACTAGATCAGGTACTTTTGCTGGATACTTTTACTGTAATTTTGGATTATAGAAAGTGTAAGCTAAGGTATTGTATAACTGCAGGCAAGGTATTTGTTCCCTGATGATGAAAAGGTTCAAGAGCTTGTGAATTTATTGAAGGAAAAGGAATTGGTGTTGTTGCCCATTTTTACATGGATCCTGAGGTGCAAGGAGTTCTAACTGCTGCACGGAAGGTATGGCCACACATTCATATATCTGACTCGTTGGTTATGGCCGACAGTGTTGTTAGCATGGCAAAAGCAGGGTGCAAATACATAACTGTTCTAGGTGTTGATTTTATGTCGGAAAATGTGCGAGCTATTCTTGATCAGGCTTGTTTTCTTGAGGTAAGAGTCATTCTACAACTTTTCGGTCTTACAATTTGTTCAGTTTTTCTTTCCGTTTTTATAGACGAGGTGAGGGATCCAGTATCAGTTACATTTACAATGCAATGGCGCTGTTATAATCGTATGACTTCTGACTGTTGATCAAGCACAAATAAACTACAAAAAATATGACGAGTTATATGAATGTGTTTTACTCTGTTAACATGTTTGTTTGAGTTAGAGCTTTTATAGCATCAGAGAGACTAAACGATCCTTTTGTTTCATGATCGCCCAAAATTTTTGCTGCACATTTGAATATAATTATTTAGAGGTGAAATATATATGCAACATATAGCTATAATATATCTGTTTAGAAGAATTTTTTTTATTAGTGTTGTATGAACTTATAGGTTTAATTCATGCAACTCGTGACTTACTCAGGTATTTTGCAGGTTGGTGTGTACAGGATGTCTGATGAAGAGATCGGCTGTTCGCTAGCTGTTGTTGCATCCAGTCCTGCATATATTGATTATCTCTCTGAAGCTTCAATTACTTCTCCTTCTTTGCATGTCGTCTACATAAACACTTCATTAGAAACAAAAGCTTATGCACACGAACTTGTGCCTCCTATCACATGTACTTCTTCTAATGTTGTGCAAACGATCTTGCAGGTTCTTTCTCATTCTCAGTTGGATACTTACACTTTATTTAATCCAATCAAATACTTGTGTCTTTCAGTTTTACTAATACAAACCATAATGTTGTTTATCAGGCCTTTGCTAAAGTACCAAACTTGAGTGTATTGTATGGTCCTGATTCCTACATGGGTGCAAACATCGCAGAGCTATTTCAACAGATGACATTGATGACAGATGAAGCAATAGCAAAGATACATCCAGATCATAGTAGAAACACAATAAAGGCATTGTTACCCCGCCTGCGTTATTTTCAGATAATCTACTGGTACCCCCTTACACACTTCAATTACCGTATGTTTTGACTTAGTTTGAGAGACTTTTTATGCATCTATCTTCAGAGTTGTTTATCGAGAATAACAATTGTTATTGGTTAATGCAGCGTGACTTCCCTTAAATTTGGTGACACTTCCTAATCTATTGAAGCAAGAATTTAGAGGAACAATCTTACTAGGGGTGAAAATTATAGTTAGGGTAAGTATAACATGTTGGTTGGTTGAGTACTTAACATACGCGAACATGATCTGAAACGTGTTTATACTTACCTAACCAGTTTATTTTGGTGTCGGTCTCAAGTCTAATTCGTATCATCTCAAGAATTGCCACTCCTACAACCAAGAATGATTAATTTAGTAATCTAGTCAATCATGTTATCATTTTGGATGGTAAAACAATTTAATAAAGGTTAAGCGGGTTGGTGAGTAATTAGTCATGCCAATTCGTTTTATGAAGTGAAATACTACCTGCTATTGATACAGAACTAAACGGGTTAATATTGGGTTTAAACAGGTTTTAGGTCGTGTTCTTGTCAACCTACTTTACTAGTTTACTAAACATGTTGTGTTCGGGTTGAGAATTGTTTAAACTTTTGACCTACCAACCTATTGTAAATTCTATAACAAGTTATAAATTATCTATAAATTTGGTTATATCGTTAAATGACTTAATGATTTTAGTTAATAAGGATGATATTTAATTGGTGAAAATTATAGTTAGTGAAATTCTTAAAATTTTTTGCAATATGAAAGTGAACATTTATTTTGGGAAGGAGAAAATATTTTTTTTAGAAGCGAGGGACGGAGAAAGTATAATGTTCCTTGACCCGCATCCTAAACCCGAACACGGTCTGTTAATAATTATAGTTTTGTATTTTTAAACCTCAAGCGGGAACCCTCATTCTCGATTCGTTTGTATTTTGTTAAGGTTCCAATAGAAGAGGAAGTAGAAGCAATAGACTGGCTACGCGCTCAGCAACAGCAACAACATAATATTCCTCATTGTTTTTTCTCTGGAAGACGACAAGCAAGAATCAACAATGGCTATTCTACTTTAATTGATTATGGAGGTGGCAATGATGGTTCATCATTGGTTAGCATTGCCGGTTTGGGCTCTACTGTCTTTTTTCGCCATTTCAGTCCATTCTCACTTCATGATTGCCATTCTATCAAAAGGTTGGTTGCTATCACATTTTCTTGTCTTAATTACTACTGTAGTATATGTTTTAACATACACTAAATAGTCTATTACAAATAAAGCAACTTAAGCTTTTGTGAATTTCAACTTTTAATTTAATATCAAAGAAACAATACGAAATAAGCAGCTTATGAAAATCTGCATGAAGTGTTTAGATGGATAAACTGAAAAGCAAATAAGCATAAAATTATCAAGTGGTGTAGCTGACAAGGATATACCATGTATCTGATCATTAACACATCCTTACAAGCATTTTTTAACAACGGAAAGTAACAGTTAAGTATTGTTTGTATTGGGGAGGTGTGTTTGGAATTGCTTATATTAAAACTGCTTATTGCATTCTGATCCTAGGTGATCGGTTTGGGATTGCATATCCAGACTACTAGTCTGATTCGTTGTTTAAGCTTTTCCAAAACTAGTTAGTTCAGATAATGACTGCTAGTCTGATTCTTTTCGATGCATTGAAGGTTCCTTTCTAAGAAATGCCCATTGAATCCTGCTTATGGAGCTATCCGTTTTGATGCATTGTCCATTATATCATCTGAATGGGAAGCTTTTGGGTCATTCTATTTCATGATTCCACAGGTAAACAACGTCCCCCATTATCACTCCTAGGGTAGCATGTATAGGTGACTTAAGATGGGTAGATGTGAAAATGCAGGTTGAGTTTAACGAGTTTGAAGGAAGTTCAATGCTCGTAACTATTATTGCATGGGATGAATCCCTTTCATGGACTTTTGGAAAGGCAGTACACGCACTTCAGGGGACCATGAGTCCATGAGACAGGTTCATTCACATCCAAAATTTTCTTTTAGTGGGCTGAAAGATTTTAGTCTATTAACAGTTCTGAATAAAACACGCATGTGATTTGATGCAGGTTTCATCTAATATAGTTAAGTTACGAAAGGAGGTTTCTAATACCTCTATTCTCAGTAGCAATAATGTTCCTAGTAAGAAACCGTGGGATTTTGGCGTTAATAGAGCATTGCAAATGATAAACAAAAACAGCTCACCCCTTATGTCACAGAGATACGTAACTAGTGGAAAAAGTACGGTAGGTAGTTACTGGAAGATTCTCAGTAACTTGTGCGTTGACTGTTGACCATTTATATGGTGTATATATATGTTTGTGGCTTTGTTTAGTATCTCATGGACGGGTTGTCTTCTGTATTATGTGATTATTCATTCAGTATTAGCACCAAGTCATCTTTCTAACCATAGTTTAATGGAATATGTTCAGCCAACGTGAAGATGTGTATCATGTTGTTAAAGCTTTTGCTACAAAGGAAGAATGGACCAGCATGGAACTTAAACGATATACTCATATCCTGGTATGAACTGGACATCTTTTAAATTTTGTAAAGGGGAAGTTGTCATATCGCCAAATTTTCTTATGCATAATGTCATTTGGAATGGTGGTTGTGAAGTGCTGACATATAGATGAATCGACAATGAACGATATCACTGATGAATCCTTGATATGCATGTGTATCTATATGAAGTTGTTAATAACTTATGGCTTCAAGCCATATAGCTGATCATTTGGGATGATACTCGCGCAGTGCTGGTTAGGTTGGTTACTTGCGTTAATCCAATACATTTTTGCTCTCAAAATATTTTAACTTATAAATAATTAGTGTGAATTTGATTACAAAGTTTGTATTTTCTGAATGATCATCTAAATCTTGAAATTGATTTAAGGGGTTTTATGTATTAAAAATACTGTGTGGCTTCCGTTCAACCCATTTTCTTTTAAGCTATTTTTTGTTTATACTCGTTTGACGTAAGAGATCAATCATAACCCGAATTGGCCTCTTCATAAGTTAACGGGTCATAATTGGTTGAACACTAGTTTAACTTTATAGTTTCGTATGGACCCTTTGAAAATAGATATGGTATTAACTGGTCCTTCAAATACTGTAGGGATAATTATCCTCCGGCTACAGAGTATGTAAACTATGTTGATCGATCACACGTCAAATACCGCCGAATCCATCAGGGACACCACATGGAAGCCAAAGTTCAAGGTTGAAGAAGAGAAACAAAAGGCTGAAGAACAATCAGCTGTGTCTGACGGTCTTAAGGGAATCCAGGTAATTTTCCTGCTAATGAAAGTACTAGTAAAAAACTCTTCATTCCACTGATTGTCGTCCTAATTGTTTAACTTATAATATTGCAGAAAACCGTCTTTGATGTTCTTTACAAGATTGCTGATTTGCCGTTCTTGTGCGCATACAAGACTAAGATTGATGTAAGTCATACAATTAATGCCATAGAGGAATGTTTCAGAAAACCGTCTTTGATGTTCTTTACAAGATTGCTGATTTGCCGTTCTTGTGCGCATACAAGACTAAGATTGATGTAAGTCATACCATTAATGCCATAGAGGAATGTTTCAGTTTTCTATGTTTCATTTAAACTAAAACCTTGTTTTCTGTTACTATAGGAACTCATCGAGAAGGCCAAAACACAACCAAACATTACCATCGGTGTCATTGTTTCAATCATTGTCGTGTTCTTCAGCCTCTTGTTGAAGCTGTTGTTTGGTGGAAAGAAGGCGGTAAGTACCAAACTCTCTTCTTTTTTACTACATTTAAGGATTGATGGCAAAACTTGGTTGGCCTACAAGGGTTTTTTTGGGGGTCAATTCTAATAGTATTTATTGTGACCCTGTTTTCCTTTTACCTTAATATTTGATTTGGCCTTTTTGAGATAAAGCATAAACCAAATCGAATCTTATAAATTAACAAGTGAAAATTTATCAGCAGTTAATTAAGTTTCAGTCTAAAAATTGTCGACTGTGAATAATGTGTAATCCCTATATTTATGAAACTGGTTATTGGTTTTACAGGCACCAAAAGTTGTTGCGGCACCAGCAAAGAAGGAAGAAGGTGAGGCCTCAAGCAGCGCCACAAGAGCAGAGGAAGAGAAGAAAGAAGAACAGAGTGAGGATGCTGCTCCTCGTAGAAGGGCAACAAGGCGTGACAACTGATTAATCAATCACGAATGGAAGTGCGGGATTGTTTTGAATTTAGATTCACATGTGATAGAATCTAGTGTTTAGTTGGTATCTGCTCTAATTACATGTTTTGTTCTTTTTTTTTGGGTTAAAACACATTAAAGTTTTTGTGGTTTAGAATGAAACGAAAACCTTGTATGTCATTGTAAATGAGAGATTTTTATCTAGAATTTGGGCTTGTACTAATTTTCATTTTTTGTGTTCTTATTGGCCCACGATAACCGCATGTAATGTTTCTTCAGCTATTGCTTGCCAAAATGAGCTATTTTCCACAAGTTGTTAGGTTAGCTTAACTGTTAAATTATTGTTCTAATTGCGATCAAGCTAAGTTATTTTGTAAAAGTTGAACAAATTTCAAGAGAGGTGCCTGGCCGATTCGCTTGAAATCGGTCTCTGTTACCCCTCAAGGGGTGTCCAGTTGTCGCATTTTGTCAGCCACATATATATTCGGTTTGACATTGTTTAATATCTGATTTGTTTTATCAAGCAAAAATTTTCACATGTGAAAAAAAAAAAAAAATCACAAATTTTAACATGTGAAAATTTTCAATTTTCACATATGAAAATTTTCATTTTTCACATGTAAAAAAAAAATTTCACGTGTGAAAATCTAAAATTTTCGAAAAAAAAAATTTCCGATTTTTTTTTTGAATTTAAAATTTTCAAAATTTCTTTTTCTTTCACATGTGAAAAAAAAAAAAAAAAAAAATCTGTCACATGTGAGAATTTTTCAAATTTTTTTTTCGAAAATTTTATATTTTCACATGTGAATTTTTTTTTTCAAATTTTCGAATTTTTTTTTCTTCACATGTGAAAAAAAAATCTGTCACATGTGAAAATTTTTCGAATTAAAAAAAAAAAATCAATTCACACAAGTACCCAAAGAATTGTTTCGCAAAAATTCACATGTGACAAAAAAATTCACAAATTTTCACATGTGAAAATTTACAATTTTCACATCTGAAAATTTTCAACATGTGAAAAAAAATTTCACATGTGAAAATCTAAAATTTTTGAAAAAAAAAATTCCGATTTTTTTTTTTTCAAATTTAAAATTTTTGATTTTTTTTTTCTTTCACATGTGAAAAAAAAATCTGTCACATGTGAAAATTTTTCGTATTTTTTTTTCGAAAATTTTAGATTTTCACGTGAATTTTTTTTTCAAATTTTCAAAATTTTTTTTCTTCACATGTGAAAAGAAAAAAATCTGTCACATGTGAAAATTTTTCGAATTTAAAAAAAAAAAAATCGATTCACACAAGTACCCAAAGAATTGTAGGGCACTTATTCCTTAACTGATCTATATAGGACTAACTACTTTAAATGTAAGCTTGATGCAATACAGAAATACATCTTCAAGTTCTTGTATCCCATTTATTGCGCGTGTCTTGCAGATTTTCATAATGTCAACAACCGTCACTGATTTTTTACTTCAAAATGCAACAAATATAAAAATAAGTTCATTCTCAATAGACCAACAAGTTCCTGTATCACATCTATTGCGTCGTGTCTTGTAGATTTTCATAGTGTCAACAACTGTTTCTGATTTGTTTACTTCAAAACGCAACAGATATAAAATAAGTTATTCTCAATATACCAAACCCTTTGTATCTACCTTTGAACATTAAGTTATACTATGGAAGACACAAGTTTATACTATAATTAAGACAAGCGGACGTAAACAAATACATATTCACACATACGTGGTACTTGTTGGGCACATAACCCCCAAGAAACAATAGTTTGTTTGTTGATAGCAGGCTATATTGCAACATTAATCCACACACATACAACAGACGAAACCAACAGGAAGCAACAAAACTCGACTATAAGAGCACAAAAGATTGGGACTCTCACATAGCTTCGTGACCACATGGAAAACGTATGATGCATCAATCGCTGACCTACTTCAATTATTCTAGTTGTGATCCATGCGGGTTGAACCTCTAAGTATTCTCGGAGGAATCATCGCCTTCGGTGGGTTTGGGATTGTATCACCTGTAACAAGATCATCTATAGGTGCCAGGTGGTCGTTGTTTATGATGATCTGTGACACTTTGGTACGCCATCGTCAATGCTAATACCTACACATACACCACATGGTCAAACTTTTTCTTGCACTAGATTAAATATCGGACCAACACAAATTTCATTGCATTCAAAAAAAGATTTTATGCATGAGACGTCTAAAATACAGAAGACATCGACTTTTTGGACCTTCATCTTTGGAAAAGGTGGCAAGTTCCCTCCATTAACATGCAAATGGGTAAATCTCATTTCTGTTCTAACACGTCAAATTGGTCAAGCTAAATGTTTTAACTATAAAGAAAACTGCACGCTTAAAGTCAACCAAAATGTATTCATTTGCTTTAACCTTATGTATCGCTTTATTATCAACTTAACTGTTTGTTATATGACAACAAAAAGTTAGGCTTCATGGTCTAAAAAAGTAACAGCTATAAAAACGAAATGAGAATTGTTGGGTACAAGACAACTTACAATGTGATCGTGATCAGGAGGAGCATAAAATTAATGGCCCTTAATTGTCTAAGCTTAAAGATTGATGCTGGATAAATTGCTGCACTGGTTGGAACGACTGGGTCAGGAAAGTCAACTATTATTGGGTTGATCCAGCATTTTTATGACCCTTGTAAAGGGTCTGTTGAAGTGGATGGGATAGATATCAATTGCTACGATCTAAGAGCATTGAGGTCGTGTATTGCATGGGTCAGCCAGGAGCCTACCTTATTTGCAGAAACATTAAAGGAAAATATTGCTTATGGGAAAGAAAATGCAATAGAAGCTGAGATCATTCAAGCAGCAAGTCTCGCCAACATCCATGAATTCATAAGGTTTGCTTTGAAGAGCTCACTCTCTCAAATTTTTCTCTAACTAGCATTGCAAAAGTGTGTCATACGAGGGAATGGGTCATTTGTGAAGGAACATGATTTCTTCTATTTGGCTGCCTCCATGGCCTATGGGTGTTCAAACTAAAATCTAACCTAATATTATGTGTGTAATCTTCAAAAACACAATTTTATTAAAACCTTAGAAATTCATTACTAAACTTAAAATTACTGAATGAGCAGTTCAATGAAAGATGGGTATGATACTTACTGTGGCGAAAGAGGCGTGCAGTTATCAGGTGGACAGAAGCAAAGGATCGTCATTGCTCGAGCAATCCTGAAAAATCCAGCCATTTTACTCCTGGACGAGGCAACAAGTGCATTGGACCTTAGATCAGAGGCTCTTGTCCAAGATGCTCTAGAGAAAACCAAGGTTGGTAGGACCTGCATCATCGTAGCTCACAGATTATCTACAATTCAAAGATCAAACAGAATATCAGTAATTGATAATGGAAGGGTTATAGAAGAGGGTTCTCATGATGAGTTGCTAGCTAAAGGAGAAGAGGGTGCATACTTTTCACTTTTTAGTGTTAAACAACAAGCTTCAGCAAGTAGAGATTAGTGACTTCAGTGGTGCATGAATCATGTAACCATGTTGTGAAAAAACAGCCTTTGGATAAATAAAGAAGTTTTTCATTCCCTGTTTTTAACTTCCAGTACCTGCTATGAAGTTCAATATGTGAGCTACTTTGACGTAAAAACAATAACACATTTAATTCAATCAACGTATTTCTTATATAGAAACTTTTAAAAACCTGAAGCCTCTACATATGATGCCCAGGATATGATAGGAGGTAGTTAACTGCACTTGGCTCCAACTATTCCAAACATGATCTTTAGCATTTTCTTTAATCTATTGAGACCATAATGCATTTTCTCATACTTGGTGAAAAGAAATTACTGTAACTGCTTGGTAAACAACCCTTCATGTTACAACTAATAATCATAAAAAATAGTAAAATAAAATAAACCCAATAAACTTGTTCACATATCATAGGATTAAATGTCTTATGTTGATTTCTTCACTGTAAGTTTCTACTTTTGTGTTTGTAACTATTATTTGCATGATACTCCAACAGTACGTATTTTAGACCTTCACCAATTGCACTTCATGAATAGTCAATTTGAGTTGTGTTTGATTATCCAAAGGAAAGTGCCAAATTGGTACAATTTAGGATTATTTTTATTCTAAACGGTACTCAATTCTGTATAGTACCCGTTTCTAGAACCTGGTACCGGTACCGATATACCTCTCAGTTCTGGGATTGGGACTACATATTTTGGTCGGGAAAAAATACGGTACCTCGAAAACGGTGCCGGTACGGTACCAAAATGATACCATGCTCATCCCTAATTTTGGCTCTTTAACCCGTAACCTAATTTTACATTTGACCCGTTTGAATTAAAAAAAATATCAACTCAAATCCACAAATACTCTATAAGTTCTTATATCCAAATGACCACCTCTAAACATAGTTTATAATTCACTAGGACTGCAATTCGAAGTAAAAGTAGTCATCTACTCATATGTGCAATATGTACCCATTATTAATTGCATAAGCCATTTTTCATCAGGCAAACTTTTTATTTCCAACACTATAAGTTCTTATTAGTAGTAGGGGAGACGCGTCCAATTGACATATGGTCTCCGTAGTAGGGGAGACGCGTCCGGTTTGGGTAGACCAACCAAACCGTTCGGTCTTATTACGTTTAGTCTAAGCTTTTTGGCATCAATTTGGTAACTTTGATCAAGGCTAACTTTTAGAACTAGCATCTACCTTGGACCCAAAGAAGAGTGAGAGACAGTGGAAACTGAAGCATAAGCTGCACTAAAATCTTTGAATTGTATGTCGCTTTGATATATAAAGGGTGGATTTGTAGGATAAGGTAGGGGTTGAATATTATTAGATATCATTTGTAAGGCCATAGACATGGTTGGTCTAAGTGACGGTATCTCTTGGATGCAAAGAAATCCTATATGTATCACACTGAGTATATCCTTCTTGATGTTGTCATCAGTGTCATTATCAAACATTAAGTTTGGGTCGAAAAGCTCCTCCACTGACCCATGCTTAAAATGCTCCCAGACCTGTTTTATATCATTAAAAGGTGTTTTAAACAAAAGTACTTGTTTATCTATATAAAACCCTGGGGAAAAAAGATACTTACAACTGAAAGCAAGTTGCGACTATCGTCTGATGTGTATATGGTTCTGTTTGGCTTTCCAGTAACCATCTCGAGAATAAGCACGCCAAAGCTATATACACCCACTTTTTCAGTTAACTGACCATGAACTATATATTCCGGAGCCATATAACCACTGCAGTATTATAAATTGATAAATAAAAATTAGTCATCGAGTGTAGGAATACAAACGGAAACCAAGAAACCATAATTAAGTGCTTACAGAGTTCCTGCAATCCCAGTGCTAATGTGATTTTTATCTTCTTCATAAGACCGGGCTAACCCAAAATCAGCTATTTTAGCATGAAGCCCTGAATCCAATAAGATATTAGCAGCTTTGATATCCCTGTGAATGATCCTCGTTTTACTGTTTTCATGGAGGTACACTAAACCTTCTGCTGTCCCAACGATAATATCAAATCTTTTTTCCTAGTTTAGTTCCTTGCCTTTAACTTCATCTGTACAAGAGATCATAAATATTCCGCTTTTATCAACCAAGTTATTTTGCAATGCAGAACCTTATTCATAGGTGATATTGTGCTAAATAAGATTCTGTGAACTATAGTATTTCAATAATACATTCTGTTAACATAATGATATAGGAGGTTGTATGCATTAAGTGAATTTCGACCCATTAGCCCTGTCCCATTTTTTAGCTATAAATTTTCAAAACTTACCCATTTAAGATAAAAACATAACCTAATCGAACCGTTCATAAGTAAATGGGTCGAAAATGCCCCCTTTTACTGTTAACTTTGAGTTTTGCTGAAGTTAGGAATTCATTATACTTACCAAATATGAACCGATCGAGACTCTTGTTTGGTAGATATTCATAAATAAGAATACTATCAGTCCCTAAACAGCTAAACCCCACAAGTTTCACCAGATTTGGAAGGTCAACACTACTAATGATGTTGACTTCATTATAGAAGTCCGCTGCTCTATGTCGGTGGTTGAAGAAGAGTCTCTTGACATCAACCTCTCTTCCATCTTGGAGAACTCCCTGTGTGAAGTCGATCATTTAATTTCAAAATAATACAGTAACATAAACTGATGACGTTGACTCCAAAGAGACAATGGTTGACTACCTTGTATACACTTCCGAAACCCCCTTGCCCAAGTTTATTGGCCTCACTAAAATACCTTGTGGCTTTTTCAATCGTGGAGTATTTGAAGTTCAAGCTACTACGTTTCACGAGCTCCAACAAATTTGTGTCATCAGAACCTAATAGGATAACAAATTTGTGTCATTAAAACCTAATAGGATATTTGTAAGGAAGTTAAAACATTGCAAAACTTTTAGGATGCCAAGTGAAACTCATACCCTGATTTCTTTTTAATCTACTTCTGCGCTTCCATACATAACACATGATAATACTTGCAAGTAATAGCACGACAATGGCACAAACACTAATTACAAGAGCCACTGTTTTCCCTGCAAATGGTACACATGAAAAAAGGTTCAACCAACCAGAAGCTGTAATTATCATCCGAATGCATTAAACAGCATTAGTTACCTACCTACATTTTCTCCCCGAGTTGGCTCAGGGTTGAGAAATTCTGTATTGGAATACCTAATAAAACATCCGGTGTGAAGCGCACGTCCCTCCGACCACGGGAAGCATTTCAACATTGATTCAAACGCACTGTTCAAACATTTTGTACAAGAACTTATCATTCAACGTGCCCCAACAGTCAGCCAGCACATAAACAGACTCATTTGCTGTATCAGACAGTATAACATCTCTTGCAAAATAGTGCTTTTTCTTTGGTGCAACCCTCACCACATCCGAAATGGCCTCCCTCACTGAATCTTCAAAAACACGACTACTTTTGATATTCCCACAAATTGCAATGTCGTTTGATCCTCTATACTCTTGAAAGAAATTGTAATCCTGTGTTCTCATAAAGCGACCATCAAGAAAATTTTGGATAGATTCACTGCCAGAATAACACAAATACAGAGTCATTTTATATTTTGGCTAGTGGTATATTTTCTTTAATAACACAAATAGCACGATATAACTACCTGCATAACACAGTTCAAATCGCCATGATACACTCACACGCTTAAACTTCTAATAAAAATCATAATTTCTTCACATGTGAAGGTATTCGATACCTAATTTCTTCACATGTGAAGGTATTCGATACATAATTTCTTCAAATGTGAAGGTAATCGATACCTAATTTCTTCACATGTGAAGGTATTCGATACCTAATTTCTTCACATGTGAAGGTAATCGATACCTAATTTCTTCACATGTGAAGGTATTCGATACCTAATTTCTTCACATGTGAAGGTAATCGATACCTAATTTCCTCACATGTGAAGGTATTTGAATAAGAACATAAAAGCATAAAAGCGAGACAAAAAAGACAACAGACAGATTCATCATGAAAGATTGTTAAAAAGCGAAAATTTATATCAAATTGAATCGGAAAACAATCCATTACAAAAGTCAATGCCGCAGTCAACGCCGGAAATTGTTGATGATGAAGAGATGACGGAGATGACTGTCAATAACCGGCTAGATGAAGTTGGGGTGCGAATAATAACCAGCGAGATGAAGATGAGGTGTGGTTGGTGTGTCTGTTGTAGTGTGTGTTTTGTTTACCCTGAGAGAGAAATAGCGATATTTTTTTTGGGTGGGAAGCAAATGACAATATTTCAGTTAGACCCCTATAATTTTTGGGTAAAATTTACGAAAATGCCATTCTGCCCAAATTCATAGTATGCCCAAATTCATAGTATGGTGAGATTGATTTGATCCTACGGTCCAGATCTCTTCTCGCGTTCTCACAAAAAATAGACTTCTCATTTGAACGCTTCACTATATATATATATATATATATATATATATATATATATATATATATATATATATATATATATATATATATATATATATATATATATATATATATATATATATATAAAACAGAATGTATATAAATGAAGCAAATATATATACAATTGTATTTCAAATTCAATAAAAATCGAATGTATATAAATCAAGTAAATCTATATAAAATTGTAATGTCGTATATAATCAAATTCTCAACTATCATAAGTTAAAACATGTTGACTCTTCGCCGCCTTAGCTTGCTTTTGCAAGGTTTCACTAGAGACCAAAATGTTTTCGCTTCGTTGGTACTAATTTTAGTCCAGTATTTTGTTCACTAATATTTGGTATCGTAGTTGGTGGTGTAACCTGTAGAACCGGTTTGTCGTGGCTTAAGCATTTTCGTATGTCCGATAGTTTTAACAGGTTCCTATTTGTATATATAAAACATGGTACATTAGTCATGTATGTAAAACTAAAAAAATCAACAGTGGATGTTTTATTACTTACCACTGTTTCCATTACTGGTACGTTTTCCAAAGTTTCAATTGCCATTGGAGTGGTCACCTACAATATAAATTAAGAAATACAATGGTGTTAGAATTAGAAAATGAAATTGTTAACAACATAAAAAATGGCTTACATCTGAGTCTAATGACAGTTTCTTTCTGGAAAAAAAATATGGAAAATGTAAGAAACCAAGGCACTAATAACGCTGCATAATATAAGATCTGCCAACCATGAAACAATAAAAATAGACATGGGTTGGCTTTGGGGACTGAGATGGAGCATACCCGCGCCTCGAAAATGAAGTGTGCCAGAAAATCCAGCTGAGGGAATTTTTAGCCAGACATCCCATGTATCATCCTCACCCGTGAAAATAGCATGTAGCCGCTGGAAGAAACAAGTAATGTGATTAATTCTAACATAAAAGACGACAACATTAGATGTCCCAAATATAAGTTTAGCCTAAAAAAAAACCTACAGGTTGCATATCAACTCGGGCAACAAATAATATACAATTGGTTGAAATATTCTGCAGTGCGAAACCTGAAATGAATAAATGTCAAACACATTACCAAGCAAGCAAATCACTAACATTTTGTACAAATGAAACAGTTTCACAAAAAGCAACCATATTTGAGTTAATTTCCTATATAACAGATGTTATGTTAATCTTTTGATAGATAACTTACGCAACTTCGATAAGCAAACTCCAACTGTTCAGCAACATCCTCCCGGAGTGGAAACCAAGTAAGACTCCTTTAACGAGCAAAACAGTGGCCTCTTAGAACACGTCGATTGTCTCCATTTCAATAAACAGGAAAACTATGTCGTCTTAATAAGTCTACCTGCAACGATTACCACCACATGAATTTATAATCAAAAACATGTTTTAAGCTAATTTTAATCCACGAAAATCAATATAAATCATTTTATATTCGATTACGCAATCAAGAAATATAAATTAAATATGTGTTTGAGCATACCCTTGAACAGAGTAGGATAGGTGAGACGAGGGTGATGGTGGCTTGACTGTGATGGTGGTGGATGTGGTGGTTATCTCGAACCAAACAACCGAAGCAAACAAACTCTCCCATATAGTTCCCTTCTCTTGATGACGGTGATGGCGTGGAGGAGCGATGGTTGGTGGAACGACGGCGAGATAAGGCGGTGAAGTGTGGCGGTGGTGTGTGAGTCGGTTCTAGAGAGACGGAGAAGAGATGAATAATAGAGAGAAGATGTATCTGCTGACTAGTGTTAATTAGTGTTTTGATTTTTCGTGAAAAAGGGGCGGGATCTTGGGCCAGAGATTGAAATTTTGGGAAAAAAAAGGGCGGGATATATCTTGAGTTACAGATTAAAATTTTGGGGAAAAAGGTGAGCTCCAAATGTTTTATGAGTTGAGCTCAACATTATGTAAGTTGGATTACGGTTATTATTGAGTTCTCGAGCTTGTAAGTGATATACAATATGTTTTTTTTTTTCTTTTTTTTTTATATATGTAAGTGTACTAAGTGTAAATAGTTATTTATGAATGCATCAAGCTTTTCGAGCTGAAGTCGAACCGAGTTCAATTGTTAGGTTATATTTCAATTTTAATTTGTGTAAGAAAACACATCTTTACAGATAAATCGAGCTTTTCGAGTCAAGCTCAAGCCGAGTTCAAACTTTCTAGATCCCGAATAACATGATCGAGATGGTGATGGAGGCTTGACTATGATGGTGGTAGATGTGGTAGTTATCTTGAACCAAACAACCGAAGCAAACAAACTCACACCCATTGCCTCCCTTGTCTTGATGACGGTGATGGCATGGAGGAGCCATGGTTGGTGGAACGACGGCGAGCTACGGAGGTGAAGTATGGCGGTGGTGTGTAAGTCGGTTCTAGAGAGAAGGAGAAGAGATGAATAATAGAGAGAAGATATATCTGACTAGTGTTAATTAGTGTTTTGATTTTGGGTGAAAAATGGGCGGGATCTTGGGCCAGAGATTGAAATTTTTGGGAAAAAAGGGGCGGGATATATCTTGAGCCACATATTGAAATTTTGGCGAAAAAGGTGAGCTCCAAATGTTTAATGAGTTGAGCTCAACCTTATGTAAGTTGAACTCGAGTTATTGTTGAGTTCTTGAGCTTGTAAGTGATATAAAATATGTTTTTTTTTTTTTTTTTTTTTTTTTTTTAATATGTAAGTGTACTAAGTGTAAATAGTTATTTATGAATGCATCAAGCTTTTCGAGCTGAAGTCGAACCGAACTCAATTCTTAAGTTATATTTCAATTTTAATTTGTGTAAGAAAACACATCTTTACAGATAAATAGACCTTTTCGAGTCAAGCTCAAGCCGAGTTCAAACTTTCTCGATCCCAGATAACATGATCGAGAGGGTGATGGTGGCTTGCTTCTTAGTGTCTGTGACAAGCGGTATACGCCTACCAAGCCGGTGCAACCCATGCATGCATGACCAGTGATAATGGCTAAGTCACATGGGTCATGGGTCATGTGCATTAGGTTATCACTTGTCACATTCATTAATATGGGTATTTGACATCGTATGGGTCATATGCATTGGGTTATAGTTGCTTAGAGTGTCATGTTACGACACATCCATGATTGTTGACAATTGGTAATTAACATGGGTAATGGGTCATGTGCTTTGGGTTGTAGTCGCTTATAGTGTAATGGAAACCATGCATGACCGGTGATAATGGCTAATTCACATGGGCGATTTTTTTAATACAAAATACACTAAAGGGTGCGCTTGGTTCAAACTTGGAAAAGGGAAAGGGAAAGTGTAAGATAATGGTCGGGAAAGGGAAAGGTAAAGAAAATCAATCCCCCCAAATTATTGGGTAATGATCCATTCCCCACAATTGGGTAACGGGTCATTGCATTATGCTTTACCAAGCATATTTTTTCATTACCTTTCCCATCCTTCAATTCACCCCCTATAACCCCCTACCAAGCATTAGGGGTGTTCAAAAAACCAGATAAACCGACAAACCGCTCAATCCAAAACAGAAAAAACTTTTACTACTTTTTACTAGTTTTAAAACTTTTACTTATTAGTTTTAAAACTTTTACTACTTTTTACTTTTTGTTTTTATACTTTTAATAATTAACTTATAGTTTAAACTTATAATATATACAAAGAGTATCAAACACACTTCACTTTTAAACTTATAATATACAATATGCAAAGCTTATCTAATACGCTTCACACACTTCCACATAATTGATGCGTGGGAATCGCACCTTGCTTTACCTCTCGAGGGATCTCGAGAAGCTTACAACCCCCACCAGGCAGTGTACCTGATCGTTGTAGTATAGTATAGTGACAAGTACCGGGGGATTGATCGTTCAGCTTAGGAATAGTGTCGCTAGGATTAGAAAACCTAATTAATAGTTCTAGAGGTGAAAGATGATTATTTTTGTATTTTTATATATTTATGAAAGCAAGTAAAATCTCGGGTTTTGGAAGAGTGGGCGGAATTAGTTGCTATTCAACTATCCCAAAGCTATTAAAATAATGAAAATAAAATTAAACTAATTATACTAAAGTTGTGAGCAGTGGTTGGAGAAATTGTGTTTACTTAGACTTCATTACTCCCTAGATATCTTTTACATGTTAATTACTTGTTACACTTGTATGAATGACGGATTGTATTCCTTAATACCATTCGTGGGGTGGCATACATAACTCCCCAACTCTATGAGCTCTTATCTCCTCCTACACCATGACCCAGCACAACTATAGGGATTGTAAACAGTGGCTCATGCATTAAATACAACCAATAAAGACCTAGTACGCCTCGGTTCATGTTTCTTAAGACGTTCAAGCATGTTACCATTTGGAGATCTGCCAGTTTTCTTAAGCCTAACATATAAATCATTCATTCAAAACAAGAATAGACAAGTAATCAACACATAATCAACATCTAGGTTTCATTAGATCTAAGCAAACACAAAAGAGATCTAGCCTAGCATAATGGAATTGAGACAAGAACAAGATATAAACAACCAACACATAGACATATTGATTGAATTGAAAGTACACTTATCTCAATTACAATGCAAGGTCTCAAGGGTTTGGAACCCTTGAAAAACCTGTAAAAGAGGCACCAAAATCGTCTTTAGGGTTTCACCAAAACTTCTCTCTTTTTAATGAAAAAACTAGAAAACTATATATAGGAAAAACAGTCTGACGGCGTCAAGAGTTACTTGTGACGCCGTCACCTCGCCGCCATATACTTCCTCGGACGGCCTTGATCCACTTATGACGGCCTATGTGACGCCGTCACCACCCACGGTATATTAATTTTGCCACTTTGACGCCGTCACGAATCCTTCTGACGCCGTCACCACCTTCGGTGTTTAATTCCTCATGTCTGACGCCGTCAAGATGGTGGTCTTGACGCCGTCACCTTGTATTTTCAGCATGGAAATTTGGTACTTAGCCGTTTTCTTCACTTTTATGCTCCAAAAACGTCCAAAATAGCTTCTTTTCCAGAATTCACTCTCCAAACACCTAAAATCACAAAAGGAACGATTTAGGGCAATATTTGATCAAATAAAGTCGGATTCGGGCTTAAATGACCCCCTAAAAACGGATCATTTTTCGCCTCATCATATACCCTTACACTTGAGATTTGCTTGTCCTCAAGCAAATGAGCTTTTATTCTACTCAAAAGACAAGTTAGGGGTCATTTAACACTAATATAAAAGTAATTACAACAAATAATCGTTCCACTAAAGACCAATAGACAGGCACGGAGGTCATACACAAGCACCTCACAAATAGTGTTTAGATACTCACATCTCTCGGGTGTAATAAAGTAATATAACATTATGGAAATGGAAGATATCTCTCACTACCTGTCATAGCAAAATAGATTACCATAGGCTTGGGAAAGGATCAAACCTCCACCACATGGCGTAAGCACCTAGGATAAACTATCAAAGAGGTCTTTTAAAGGGTTATAACGTTAGGTATAGGGATATGAATTACACGGTTTTGTTGGATAAAGGAAGTTTTACTGGTGGCGAGTTAACAATCTCGGTTAATTACATGTACAAGATGGCGTTGCTAAGCCAAGACTAGACTCGACTTAAGCTAATAAATCAAAAAAATAACAAAAACATAAAATAAACATAGAATGAAAATGGGATGGTAGTCCGTATGTTTTTTTTTCTTTTTTTCTTTTCTATTTTTTTTTTTTTTTTTTTTTTTTTTTTTTTTTTTTGCATACACTCTTACCCTACCATCCAAAATAATACATCATAGGGGTTTGAGCAATCCCCTTACACTTGAATCTTTACATACTTTACAATTAACTAATCTAATGACTCGAATTAAGAAAATCAAAACACTTGGAGCACTTTTAAGATTAACGTACGTATGGGGGTAATAAATGATGTTCTTCCCCATTACTCCATAAAATAAGTACTCACCCATGAGTCCCAATCGTCCCAAAACAATATGTACAAGGATATGACTCGACTTAGCAACCATGTAATCAATTAGAAAGTTAACTTAGGGTTTAACAAATAACAATAATGCACTAAAAATGAGCGCATACACGGAAGGCTAAGGCGATTTGGTTGTACATTTAAGTGGGGTGTAACAAATTCTTCCTTTAAGTAAAATGCTTAAAGTTAGAAACGAAAAGATAGGCTCGGAGGGGTGTACTAGGGGTTTCGTGTACTAAAAATGAGTACAACGCTAAGGGTGTGGGAAAAATTAGTTGACTTAACTAGCCAAGTAATATGACTTAAATGGTCAAGTAATTATAATACGGGTTTAACACAAGGGTGATCCTAATGCCTCTTATCATGTAGTAAATCCTACCACACGAATGTAGTCTCACTAGCGGTCTCGGGATGCATCACTAACGCAAGTTCTAGAATCTAAATGCTACCGGTACACTCATAAGCACCAATAATAAATGCTTTTCCTATCAAAACTAAAGGCGAACCTCACATTTTTGGGTGGAAAATTTTTCTGAATATACGGTTATGTGCTAGTCATACAACCTCCTATCCATGAGACGCTTGCTATGGCTAAAGTTTCACTCCTAAATGTTGTAAAAAATTTTAAATTTGGTGCTAAAATTACACTAACAAGTATTTCTCATAGTTTTATTACTCATCTACTATCAAACAAAACAAACTCAAGCGAAAGTGCATATGTAAGGTATCATCTTTTTACCCTCCCCTTACACTTAAGATGAACATTGTCCCCAATGTTCAAGTAAAGAATGTAAAAGTTAAAAAGTAAAGAGAATGAAATCAAATACTCCCCTGATTCGCTCGGTATGGATTATAGGTTGGCCAGGTTAAATCTTCCTCCAAGAAAACGAACAATCAAAGCTTCCCTTCCAGAATATAAATCATCTTCTTATCACAAATAACCTGTAAATCCTGACAACAATAGACAAGGTAACCTCGCGTAAAATCGGCGGCATCCTATATAAGTTACTAAATCCTAGAAAACAAAGTAAGATTTAATGCTTGTGGAATGAAGTTTGCAGATTTCCTGGAGATTATAAAACTTAATAATCCACAAAAACCATAAGACTCCGTTAGAAAAACAAAACCGGTAAAATTTCCAGATTTTAACTCCTGACGCCGTCAAGAGCAATACCCTGACGCCGTCAGAATGGACCTGCAGAAATTCTTATGTTAAGTTTCCGGAAAATTTCTGGAAAAACTTTGTCCTACTTCCTAGAAAATCCTGCAAAACTTCATTATGACTCAATACAAGCATTTGACTCTAACAAATACGAATATACATGTTCATTAAATATTGTGGAGAATCATGATCGGTTTGTTTCTTAAAAACATATTTGGGGTTTCCCCTTACACTTATCTTTTGCAAAAATACCTTTAGGTTGAAGTTAAGACTAGGCTAAACCACATAATAAAGTATTTTACATTTTAATTGAGAAACATGATCAACCAACAATAAAAATAAAACATGCATACGGAAGCAAATAACAATCAAACAAATAAAAATCACACAAAACATGGGTTGCCTCCCAAGAAGCGCTTTTCTTTATTTACGAGTCTTGTAGCTAGACTCAAAGTCGTGGGTTACTACGTGACTTCATCATCAAACATCACATCCTCCTCATTAATCATTTCATTGTTATTTTCTTGGTAATGTTTTACACGTTGTATGTTAACCGTGAATTCCCTACCCTCATCATCAACTAACACTACAGCTCCAAATTTAGAGGAATTCTTCACCGTGAACGGCCCATACCATCTAGACTTAAGTTTTCCCGGAAATAATCTCAACCGAGAATTGTATAATAGGACATTGTCTCCTTCTGAAAATTCTTTGGGTTTCTTAATTCTTTGATCATGCCATCTTTTAGCTCTCTCTTTATATGTGATGGAGGATTCGTAGGCTTCCAATCTAAGCTCATCAAGCTCGTGTAATTGCAAAAACCTACTGTTCCCCGCAGTTGTGTAATCTAAGTTGCATGCCTTAAGCGCCCAATAAGCCTTGTGTTTTAATTCTACCGGTAAGTGACATGCCTTACCATACACCATGCGGAACGGGGTCGTTCCAATAGGTGTTTTGTAAGCAGTTCGGAATGCCCATAAGGCTTCGTCGAGTTTGAATGACCAGTCCTTTCTGTTTTGACTAACCGTTTTTTCAAGTATTCTTTTAATAGCTCTATTGGTGTTTTCGACTTGGCCATTGGTCTGTGGATGATAGGCGATGGAGAATCGGTGGGGTACTCCATACCTCTTCATGACCTTTTCCATTTGTGCGTTGCAAAAATGTGTCCCCCTATCACTGATAAGAGCTTTCGGAATCCCGAATCTTGCGAAAAGCTTTTTTTAGGAAATGAATGACCACTCTAGCATCATTAGTCCTAAGGGCTTGTGCTTCAACCCATTTCGAAACATAGTCAATGGCGACTAAGATGTACTCGTTTCCCCCTGAGGACGGAAAGGGTCCCATAAAGTCAATCCCCCAAACATCGAATACCTCACAAACTTGTATAAAGTTCTGAGGTGCCTCATCCCTATGTGATATATTTCCAGCCCGTTGATATGCATCACACGCTTGTACCATATCTTTTACATCACGGAAAATTGTGGGCCAATAGAATCCTGCATCGAGAATCTTTCGAGCAGTAACATTTATCCCATGATGCCCTCCAGAGGGACCGGAGTGACATTCCCTCATGATTTTTACTGCCACATTCTCCGAAACACAATGCCTTATAATGTGGTCAGGACACCTTCGGAATAAAAATGGTTCATCCCAGAAGTAATATTTTAGCTGGGAAAAGAACCTCTTCCTCTCGTATTTAGTCAGGTGTTCAGGAACAAGCCTACATCTACTTGCGAAGTAATTAGCAAAGTCGGCGTACCATGGTTCCGAATCAAGGATAGACATTAGTTGTTCGTCAGGAAACGAATCCTTAATCTCACTTCTATCGTGTTTATCCAGGGGGTTTTCAAGACGAGATAGATGATCGGCGGCTAGATTCTCTGCCCCCTCTTATCGCGAATCTCAACATCAAATTCTTGTAGCAACAAGATCCACCGAATTAGTCATGGCTTGGCGTCCTGTTTCGCAAACAGATATCTAAGAGCTGAGTGGTCAGTGAAGACGACTGTCTTTGAAAGGACAAGATATTGTCGGAATTTGTCGAATGCAAACACTACGGCTAATAATTCTTTTTCGGTGGTGGAGTAGTTCTCTTGGGCGGGATTCATGGTTTTGCTAGCGTAGTAAATAGGTTGGAAAAGCTTGTCACGTCGCTGACCTAATACAGCCCCGACAGCGAAGTCGCTAGCGTCACACATTATTTCAAATGGTAACTCCCAGTTGGGTGTGATCATGATTGGAGCTTGAGTGAGTTCCCTTTTTAGGAGGTCGAAAGCATCTTTGCATTCTTGGGAAAAATCGAATGGAGCATCCTTCACAAGCAATTGAGTCATTGGCCGGGCAATTTTGGAGAAGTCTTTGATGAATCTCCGATAAAATCCGGCGTGCCCCAAAAAGCTGCGTATTGCCTTAACAGTCGTGGGGTATGGTAACTTAGATATAGCTTCAACCTTAGCTTGGTCCACTTCTATCCCGTTCCCTGAAATCTTATGCCCCAACACAATCCCTTCCTTTACCATGAAATGACACTTTTCCCAGTTCAACACCAAGTTGGTTTCCTCGCAACGTTTAAGCATCTTTTCTAAATTAGCAAGACAGCGGTCGAAGGAGTTTCCGAAGACTGAAAAGTCATCCATGAATACTTCCATGCTGTCTTCCATGAGTTCGTGAAAGATTGCGGTCATGCAACGTTGGAAAGTGGCGGGGGCATTACATAGCCCAAAAGGCATCCTTTTGTAGGCAAACGTTCCATAGGGGCAAGTAAACGTGGTCTTTTCTTGGTCCTCAGGTGCTATGGGGATTTGAAAATATCCAGAGAATCCATCTAAGAAGCAATAGTACTCGTGTCTAGATAATCTTTCTAACATCTGATCAATGAATGGTAAGGGAAAGTGATCTTTCCTCGTGGCATCGTTGAGCTTTCGATAGTCAATGCATACCCGCCATCCAGTGACAGTCCTCTGGGGCACCATCTCACCCTTGTCATTTTTTACTACAGTCATTCCACCCCTTTTAGGTACAACCTGCACAGGACTAACCCATGGGCTATCCGAGATCGGGTAAATCAGTCCTGCATCCAAAAGTTTGATAACTTCCTTCTTCACTACCTCCTTAATGTTAGGGTTCACTCGCCTCTGGGGTTGCACAGTGGGTTTATAATCTTCCTCCATAAGAATCTTATGTGTGCAAAAAGTGGAGTCAATCCCCTTAATGTCGGCCACACTCCATGCGAGTACCCCCTTGTATTTCTTCAGGACCTCTAAGAGTTTAACTTTTTGTTCCTTTTCCAAGGAAGAGTTTATGATTACCGGGAGTTGGTTTTCTCCCTGAAGAAAGGCATACTCCAAATGATTAGGGAGCTCTTTAAGATCAACGTCAGGGGGCTCGATAATAGAAGGTTTGAGCTTGTTCTCGGGCTTTCGGAGCTCGAGATGCTTCGTTGCCTCTTGTCTGGGGTAGAAGGAGACTGCATTAACTTCCTCCGTCTTTTCCACCTCCAGCAAAGGCAGAAAACTCTCGTCCCGTAGCCAGCCTTTCTTCGATTTGTTCATCGATGCAATCATCAATGATATCTGTGAGCTCATCTACTTCCCCGATAAAGTAGAGCCGGTTGGATGCTTCGAGGGAGAGGTCCATAGAATCCTTAATGTCGAAGGTTGTGCTATCGTCTTCTACTCGTAAGGTCAATTTGCCATCGTAGACATCGATGATTGCACGAGCGGTAGCAAGAAATGGTCTACCTAAAATGATAGGTACCACGTCGTCTTCCTCCATATCCAGGATTACGAAGTCGACCGGGAATTTGAATTTCCCAACCTTGACTAGCACGTTCTCACATATCCCTTCGGGGTACTTGACTGATCTATCGGCTAGTTGGATGTTCATACGGGTAGGCTTCAATCCGGAATATCCTAGTTTACGGAACATAGAGAGAGGCATGAGATTGATACTTGCTCCCAAATCGGCAAGAGCATTCTTGATTGATAGAGGTCCTATAGAGCACGGTAAGGTGAAGCTGCCCGGATCGTCTACCTTCTTTAGTAGCCCTCGATGGGTCACCACTGAGCATTCTTCCCCTAGGGTTACAAGACCCTCGAGCTTCTTCCTGTTAGCGAGCAGCTTTTTGAAGTATGTGCTATACTTTGGCATGTGATAGCAAGCATCCAGGAGAGGTATGGTGACAACCGAGTCTTTTAGGTATGACAAGAACCTCTTGTTATCATTCTCCGTTTTCTGGTTCCTTAGTCGGGATGGGTATGGAATTCTCACAGGTGGGTTAGGAAGGGCTGATGGGGAGGGGGTTGTCACGGGTGGTTGGTCCGGGGTGCCAATGCCGACATCCTGCTCCTCCTCCCCAGGTTTGTCTGAATCGAGTGTGACGGGGGACGAATTTGGGTAAGGAGGGTCCTTGGTTGTCGTTCCGGCCCGTGTGGTTATCGCGAGCATGGGATCTTTTCTTCTTTCTGACGGTGGTTGGAGGTTATCTAGGGCTGAGTTAAGCTTGCTGAAAAATTCTCCGACATCCTCCTGCTGTTCGTCGAAAAGCTCATTAAGCCCTTTCATTTGCAAGTCTTTTTCTTGAGTGAAGTGACCAAGGTCATCTTCGAAATTGCTCCTGATCTTGAATTCAGGGCCTCCCTCCCCTTCTCTTTTCCTTACCAGATTTCCCCAAAGGGTATAATCATCATTTTGGTAGAAAGGCAAAAGGGAGGGATCAGCATAAATGTCTCCTCCTGACAAGCACGCATGTTCAGTTGTGGCTGCTCCTCCGCATTCCTCTACCTCATGCGGACCTCCACAGTAATCGCAGATCAAGTAAGGATTTGACAGCATTTTAGGTGGTTGTGATCCAGCTAGGCAATCCATTCTTTTGTGAACTTTGCTTAATCGATCCGAGGTGGTTTCAGAAATGCCGATAGTCGACTCAGGTTCATCCCAAGTGTCATCCTGGTCTTGGGCATATTCTTCAATCCTGTCCCATCCTTCCTCGGCACTAAGATTGGCCAATCTTCCTTTTCTAGATTGGTTGATTCCGTTCCGGTCATTAGAGGAGATATTTTCGTAAAAGATTTGGACCAAGAGCCAAAGTTCAATGCCATGATGTGGAACTTGTCTTATTAAATCTTTGAATCTAGTCCACGCTTTATGGAAGGGTTCATCCTTCCCCTTTCAGAAACGAAGGATCCTATCCCTAAACACTGAGGTTTTTCCAGGTGGAAAGAACTTCTCATAGAACTTGGATATGAGTTGCTCCCATGTGAAAATAGATTCGGAAGGGAGTTTGTTATACCATTCTTGGGCTTTTTCGTATAAGGTGAAAGGGAAGAATCGCAGTCAGGATGTGTTTCTAGTAGTCCCACCCGTATGGATGGTATCCACTATTTTTAGGAAGTCCTTGATGTGTTGGATCGGGTTTTCCTCATCAAGTCCGTGGAACTTACACACACTTTTGACAAGCCAAATATCATTTGCATGCAAGACCTCGTTGGTATGTTCGTTTGGATAAACAATGGCATTGGAAAACCCAGGAGGAGTTGGGGAAGAGTAATCCTTGAGACGCTTAGGTAGAGGTATTATAGGAGTATTCGTCTCATTGTGGGAGCTCGGGGTTGTGATGTGATTTTCTGAATTTTCTTCAGAGAGAGGTGCATCAAAGTCGATAGCAATGCTGGATGGTTCAGGTGTTGAGTGAGTTCGTCTTAACCTACACATTTCTCTTTCGGGTTCTGCATAAGGCAAGACGAGGTCTTTAGTGGTGCTACGACTTCTAGTGATCCTAAGGTTGGAGAATTCGTTGGTTGCCATGATGGTGAATGGTGAAGCGTTACAAACAAAGGCACGAAGAAATAAGATAGACTAAAGAAGACCTAAAAATAAAAATAAAAATCTTACTAGAAAGGAATCTAGCAAGTAGACCTAATAAAAAGAAATCCTAACCTAGACAATAACTATTCCCCGGGCTGCGGCGCCAAAAACTTGATGCGTGGGAATCGCACCTTGCTTTACCTCTCGAGGGATCTCGAGAAGCTTACAACCCCCACCAGGCAGTGTACCTGATCGTTGTAGTATAGTATAGTGACAAGTACCGGGGGATTGATCATTCAGCTTAGGAATAGTGTCGCTAGGATTAGAAAACCTAATTAATAGTTCTAGAGGTGAAAGATGATTATTTTTGTATTTTTATATTTTTATGAAAGCAAGTAAAATCTCGGGTTTTGGAAGAGTGGGCGGAATTAGTTGCTATTCAACTATCCCAAAGCTATTAAAATAATGAAAATAAAATTAAACTAATTATACTAAAGTTGTGAGCAGTGGTTGGAGAAATTGTGTTTACTTAGACTTCATTACTCCCTAGATATCTTTTACATGTTAATTACTTGTTACACTTGTATGAATGACGGATTGTATTCCTTAATACCATTCGTGGGGTGGCATACATAACTCCCCAACTCTATGAGCTCTTATCTCCTCCTACACCATGACCCAGCACAACTATAGGGATTGTAAACAGTGGCTCATGCATTAAATACAACCAATAAAGACCTAGTACGCCTCGGTTCATGTTTCTTAAGACGTTCAAGCATGTTATCATTTGGAGATCTGCCAGTTTTCTTAAGCCTAACATATAAATCATTCATTCAAAACAAGAATAGACAAGTAATCAACACATAATCAACATCTAGGTTTCATTAGATCTAAGCAAACACAAAAGAGATCTAGCCTAGCATAATGGAATTGAGACAAGAACAAGATATAAACAACCAACACATAGACATATTGATTGAATTGAAAGTACACTTATCTCAATTACAATGCAAGGTCTCAAGGGTTTGGAACCCTTGAAAAACCTGTAAAAGAGGCACCAAAATCGTCTTTAGGGTTTCACCAAAACTTCTCTCTTTTTAATGAAAAAACTAGAAAACTATATATAGGAAAAAAAGTCTGACGGCGTCAAGAGTTACTTGTGACGCCGTCACCTCGCCACCATATACTTCCTCGGACGGCCTTGATCCACTTATGACGGCCTATGTGACGCCGTCACCACCCACAGTATATTAATTTTGCCACTTTGACGCCGTCACGAATCCTTCTGACGCCGTCACTCGGTGTTTAATTCCTCATGTCTGACGCCATCAAGATGGTGGTCTTGACGCCGTCACCTTGTATTTTCAGCATGGAAATTTGGTACTTAGCCGTTTTCTTCACTTTTATGCTCCAAAAACGTCCAAAATAGCTTCTTTTCCAGAATTCACTCTCCAAACACCTAAAATCACAAAAGGAACGATTTAGGGCAATATTTGATCAAATAAAGTCGGATTCGGGCTTAAATGACCCCCTAAAAACGGATCATTTTTCGCCTCATCAATAATCCTCTCTTTTTCTCTCACAGTTATAAAACTCACTCGGTTACAATTGACCAAGTAAACGGATCTAGGGTTTTGATCATTTATTCTCAGTTTTGTCATACATTTGTTAGAGACTTGTTACTTTATGTATTAGATTTATGTTGTGTTGTTTTTGCGAATAATTAGAGCAAAAGAGATATTAAGGTGTGTTTGGATTAGCTTATTTTGTGTGGTTATCGGCTTAGTCAGTTTTGGGAAAGTTAATAAGCTCACTGTTTGTTGGCTTATTAGCTTATACACTTAAAATAACATAGGCTTATTGGCATCCCCAAATCTCAAAAAGCTGATAAGATCATAAATTAATATCATCCAAATACCCCCTTAGAGCTATTTATTCTTAGGCTTAGGTTGACTATCTGTTATAAGAAGTATGTTGCATTTGTATTGATAGAATAAGGAAGAACATGTTGTGTTGTTTTTGCGAATAATTAGAGCAAAAGAGATATTACGGTTTGCTTGGATTAGCTTATTTTATCTTAGGCTTAGGTTGACTATCTGGTATAAGAATTATGTTGCATTTGTTTTGAGAGAATAAGGAAGAAAAGTGGCGGATGTGTGTGCGAATATTTAGGCTAAAACACCCAAGTATCAAAGATGGAAGAAGTATCAATGATGGGTGAACAGACACCACTTTCAAGTATGAACATAAACTTGTTTTGGTGTTGTTCATCCATTGTTGATTCATCTTTGCTCTTTGTCTTCGTATTCTAGCCTGTTGGTAGGTTATGTTGTTGTTGGCTAGGGTAGAAAGGATGGTAGTTCATTGCATTGTTAATATAAATTTAATATGATTTCGTTCATGCACGATTAGCTCTCTAATGTCATAGAATCTACATAATTAATATGTATGTTCCTCACATCTACGAGAGCAATATAAATGATAGTAAGAATCTATTTTCTAATAACTTAAAGCTCAATAATTAGGACAGATCTATCTAGCGTTGTAGATGGTTCCGTTGCTTAATTTGGAAAACGTCTACTACCGTATTTGTGGTTGATCTTGATCATAAGCTTTGGCTCTTTCAATAATGTACCTTGATTAAAATTTTTGTCCCGACAATGAAGATACATTCTAGAAAGTGCCAAAGCTTGTGATCAAGATCAACCACACATATGGTAGTAGACGGTGTCCAAAAAACAAAGCAATGGAACCATTCTGCAACGTTAGATAGATCTGGCCTGATCATTGAGATGTCTTCAATGCGATGATGATATAGTGTGTATTGTTCATGACAGGCCACACTCCTTCATTATCGCATTCAAGATGAGTGATCTTACTTAGACTCTAGTCTTTACTCAACATTTTTATGATCTAAATGAGTCTGGAATTTCAACATACAGTTCCTTTTGTTTTTTCAACAATCTAGCAATGCGGCTGGTGCAGTCCTTTGCTCAAAGGGAGTTGAAACGACAAAAGGAGCTGTAGGGGGAACTTAGAAGGGTTACGTATGTTGGTTTATTGCATTCCATTCTTTTTTATGATCTAAAACCAACCGTCTACCAAGTAATGTGGCCATTGGAGTTCCAAGAACAAAGGTTATTTCAAACATACCCTAAATTGCAACATTATTTTTTAATTTTAATATATTTTTTATTTTTTTGCAGAAATCATTAACATTGACAGCAGTGACTCAAGTTCATTTTACATATCAAGCAGTTCTGAAGGTCCTCAAAATACATGGGCAGACTACTTTCCAAATGGATATTCTGGATCAGGCACAAAAAGGAAGATGATAGGAAGGTTAAAACTCCAAAAAAGACTGCCAAAGAGCTTTTTGATGAGAGGGTTCAGGTGCTAGGCCTGCCCAATGCTAAGACTTGTGAAGACAAGGGTATAAAACCATGGGAACCAAAAATGCCCAAAGTTTGTTCAAAAGGGAAGGGTAAAAAGAAAATGTATTAGTTGAGTTAGGAAGTAATTTGAATAAACCTATGTAATCCTTTTGTACTACTTTATTTGACTTTATCAATAAAGATGTTGTCATTGCTCAATTTTCTCATTAATTGTTAGAATATTTGGATTGTTGTGTTCATTAAGAAGAACTTGGGATATATTTTGTATTATGTTAATCAAAAGTTTCTGCTGCTAAGAAAACGTTACTGCAGCTGGGTTTGTACTGCTAGATATGAGAGTGCAGGGGTGGATTGGTAACATTTACACTTAAGCGTTTAAATCCCCGATCAAATCAATAACTTTTACATTATAGTTTTAAATGATTGTTACAAACATTTAAAACTACAATTTGTATTAAAACAACGAGCAAATCTTTGTAAATTTTTAAAAAATAAAACAATTCTATCTAAATTCATTTTTCAACTAACTTAATCTATTTAGGTAATGATTAAATTAATTAAAGTAGATTACAACAACGTCATTTATGGTACAAGGATAAATGTGTACATGGTTAATGGTCAAAGTTCAAATTTTAACCTTCCAAATTCAACAATTAATTTATGTCGAATTACTAGGCCTATAAAACTTTTACCTTTTTACTGCATTTCGTCATTCTCAAACAATTTCTAACTAACACATACTTTCTAATCTGCAAATGGATCAAGCAGGTTTGTGTTTTTGTCCTTACACATATTTACCAGTTTTATAAAATCTCTACAAACATCTGTATTTAGATATATGTAACATCATTTTCTTTGGTCCATTTCTAATCGTTTTATTGCTTTATGTTTTACAGCAGCATCATCCACACCACAACATCCTGCAGTTTGGTATATTGGAAAAATGGACCAAATGAGGAAGAAGAAGATAAAGGCTTGGGAGAAGAATGAAAAGAAGCAAAGGAAGAAGTACAAAGCAAACAAGTTCAAGGCTGCAATAAGAAGAAAGAAGAAAGCTAAACTTGAAGAAGATGAAACTGTTAGCCATGATGATCCTTTGGATCATATTGACTATGACAATCTTCATCTTGCTTATGATCAAGAGAAGGATCATAAGTTTAGCTTTTAGATTGTCTTGTTATTTCTATTGTTTTTTTATTTAATGCAAGTATTGAACTGAATATGAATCGTTTAATTTTTGTGGCATTTTATTTTTATCCCTAACAACATTATGTTATGCCAAGCAGCATTAAGTTCTGAGTTACTAGCATTCACCCAAGCACTGATGTAAACAACAATTATACAGAAAAATTAATGGTAACATAGTGGTTCATAATGAATGATTAAACATTAAAATAACATAATAATGATTAATATCATGTTACATCAGGTTAAATTCAATGAAAATTATACAAACTATTTTGAATGCCTTTGTAAATATCAACAATGTTTCCACGGATTTCTTATATTTCTTTATTCCGAAGATCAACTTTGTTCTGATGCGCCAGTATGATCTCTTGGTCTTTTTTGTTCTGTTCTTCCAACCACGTGATTCATTTGTTGAAAAGTTCAACCAACTATCGTTCAGTACCATATTGGCCTGCAGAATGGCATTTGTCCCAGCACTCTTGGGTTAGGCCGTGGATTTTATATTTTTCTGGCATTGGAGGAGGAGGAGAATTATCCCTTGAACGTTTTGTTTTCTTTGAAGGATTTGAAGATGATGAAGCCATTGCGTTCCAAACAAAAATTAAATATGTAATGAAAAGATGAAAGAATTTGGTTGTAATTCCTTTGTATTTATAGGCACACAAGAGTCGCAATGTCACAACGTTTAAGTGTCACAATGGTTTACAATTAAGTATTTAAGTGTCACAATGGTTTATAATAATTTTTTTACAGTTACACCAGTTTACAATAAGTATTTAACAGTCACAACGTTTCCCAAGCAACATTAAGTTATAGCTAGCAGCATTAAGTTATGCCAAGCAGCATTAAGTTCTGACTTACTAGCATTCACCCAAATTCCAATCCAAATAGCTTTGTTAGTATAGAAACAAAGAAAACACAAGCCATACCATATGTATCAAATTGTGACTACACTTAAATAATGTGTGACAAAAATATGACTATGATTTAGACACCTAAATAAATACTTCATGTGACCATATATAACATCTTGAATTTAGTCACACAAACACTCAATGTGACTAATATCAAGGTTAATGATAACTGACTTCACATTTTGCTATAAATAATAGTCACATAAATATTTCACAATGTGACTATTTTGAATGTATTGGTCACATATAATACCCTTACAATGTGGCAATAAACACAATTTAGATACGCATTTGTGATATGGTGTGACTATTGTAAATCCTATAGTCACATAATCGTGCTTCAATTAAATGTGACTATACACATTAGGATTTGGCAAGCAAACACACACTAAACTTTAGACACACATATTAACTTACGTGACCATATGTATCGAATTTTGGTTACACTTAATCATGTATGTCTATGGTTTAGTGTGACCATATATGACATTTGGTCACACTGTTCAAGTGTGTGACATATATTTGTCACTTTTAAATGCATATCGTGACTAATGCTTCAAAGTTACTTTTCAGTTGTCACACATTTCAAATTCACGTATGGCTAAATATTCAGCAAAGAATAGCAGTCACGTTTAAATAATGTATGACAAACTTGACTATATAATTTAGCCACATACGCAATTATTTCATGTGGCCATATATCTATTTTGGTCACACTCTTCAATTGTGTGACATATATTTGTCACATATGTATATCTGTAGTGTGACTAATGTTTAAAGCTGATTTGTATCTGTCACACGTCCCAAAAGTGACTAAATGATTGAAAAATATTTACCAGTTACCCTCTAGTCACATAAATACACAAATGTGTGACAATAGAATTCCGAAATGGTCACACAAGTCGGATCAAGTGTGGCTGTTTATTTTATTCTGGTACATTTAGTCACGTAAAAATGTTACCGTGTGACCGTTCAAAATCGACCATGTATGATGAAAGGCCATTTTTGTACTAGTGTCACCGAACTTCCCGATCCCGAAACCATCAAACAACATATATGAATTAAAAGCGTGATGGTACAATGGTCCACCTTGATCCAAACCGCATCTACCCTTAAAGAAGTTCTTCCCGATCTCAAAAATTGGAAACTTCTACTTCGAGAAAATGTTCTTTCTATCGGTGGCAACCATGATCATGTTCCGGCGAGCTTGGCTCATATGCTCTATTGTCTAAGTAACGAGGTACCTTACAACCTCACTTACTACATGGCTAAGAGAATAGCCAAGGTTCGTGGTCGTTCTGATAAGCTCATGCCCTATGGTATGTTGCTTACTCGTCTTTTTCATTGGGTCATGACAAACTTTCCTCATCTTCTCGACACCGAATATCCTTTGGTTGACCCCGTCATGAAGCCCATAGGAGGTCCACAACATCGCACTAAGCAACGTAAGGACAAAGGGGTAAAACGGGCTCGTAAATCCACCTCCAACGCTACCTTCTACTCGTAATCTCTTCATCATGGACCATCATCACAGCCTTTGAGTGAGGATGATGTTGAAGTGAACGTAGAAGGGACATCTCGTGCTCAAACCCCTTCACCCGATAAATAATTTCGTAACCTTAATCTATCCACTTTCAAGAGAACAACCGACCTTGTCTTTAGAGATATTGACTTGAAAAGGGTGATGGAAAGACAAACTATAGGACCATATGTAACAAACTGGAATTTTCCAAACAAATTTTAAATAATAAATGTCAATTTGCCTAACCATACATGAGCTTAGAAAACTATTTTGAGAAAACAAACCCGAGCACTGTAAATCACTACATTGGTTATTTTATCCGAAAATGTGAATGTGCCATTTTTAACTGTTACTGATCATTGATTGATCAAACACGAGAATAATCTCGCACCAATTACCACACGCGTACCAACACAAATCCTAGTAATGGCATAACCTCAATACTTGTTATCTGGAATTAATAAACGTTGTTTTTATATTTCCATTATAAAAATGCTCTCGTCAGAAATATTTTAGCACTCCTGCTAACCTTGAAAACTTAATTTACACCGGAGCTCAACGAGACACAGTGTACACATAGTACCCACAAAAGTATACAAAAACTTAATTTATTTTCTTCTTATTTCACCAAACCTCACCCACTCTTATTTTACAAAACAAAACAAAAATATAGGTATAATATTAACGTCATCTTCCCCACATCTGTTCATCTCCACAAACCAACGCCTCTTCCCTCTCTCTTTCTCTCTTCTTCTTCTTCTGCTACGCTTCACCATCCCTAACTCCATCTGATAAAAACCAGATCCCACCTAATCGTTATCCACAAAACAACAAGGGGTGGTCACAGCAGCCCAGGTCTGACCTAACTTGTCTCATCCACGAGGACAGTATAGGGGGATAAGGATGACTACCCAAATTGACTACAAGGTCGACTGGTATCAAGGATAGAATGGTCAGACACATCTTGTTTATTTTATTTTAACCCAATCGAATCACAAGTAAGTCTACACACTTCAAAGATTTACCAAAGCAAAAATTTCATTGTTGGTGTACAAAGGTTAAACAAGTTCTGTGGAAAGAGGTGTCTGGGTTGCTTGCTGATTCGAGTTGGAAGCTTGTTGTGTTTTATTTTCTCAAATCGTGTAATCGACCCTTGTTTGGTAACTCTACATCTCCCTCCTTAATTTTCGAATAAGTCTGTTTTCTGTAAATTTCTGGAACCTTGATTTCTACTGATTTTTGTTGGATAAGGAATTGGTTATTTATTTTGGTTCTATAACTCGTGATTTGTTTCACTTTTTCAAAGTTTTGATGTTTTGATTTTTTTTCCTATCGACCGGTTATGCCCATGTTGTTGAAGGTTTTATAAGTTGGTTGTTGTTGCTAAATATGTGTCGTTAACCAGTGATTCACGGATTAAAAGTTTGATCTATCAAGTTAAATGTATTGGCTTAAGAATTGTGGAATTTCTTACTCGTAACTTTAGCTTATTCGACAACTTTTCGGCTTAACGTTGAGCTTTTTAGACTAAAATTGGTTCGGTTTGCCTAATTTACTCGACACCAGGACCAAGTACTTAATTGCTTCATGGTATGTTTGTTTTACTGTTGGATATTAGCTCATGTTATATTGTTGGTTGGGTTTTTAATTCTCGTCGACTGCTTATTTCGATCTCCTCGTTCGCAACAGCCCTCACATGAAAGGTGTCGGATTCGAGCCTTATAGTGACCAAATCCACATCCGAGCTCCTTTCGATAGTTTTAGCATATCAAACATACATTAGTTCCCTTCTTTTCCTGTATTACGAGTTCACAACAGCATCAGACATAGAAATATTTTTTTGTGTTAAAAACCTGGCAAGTAAAATGAGCTACCAAGGAAAACTTGATTGATTGGGCCAGTGCGTGTGTACGAAAATTTACCAAACAGATGCTTTTATAAATTTCGTCTAGCCCAAAGTATCATATAGAGTGCGTTTGGAGATGAAAATTTACCAAACAGATACTTTTATTTTCTTTGAAACATAAAACTTGCAAAGTGTGAAGCAAATAAAATGGCGTGGTACCAAGTTTACCCGAATCGTCTTTCTGATCGAGTCAAGTTTACTTTCTTTTCTAGGACTATCTCGCGCCTCATACAACGACTCACTTGTATGCTCATTCTCAACTCATTTATTCCCGGCACTAAATGTATTTACATACCTTGACTTACTAAACATATTATAAACTACACTCAAAACTTACTTTTGAATTATTAATCAATATATAATATAATGACATATTCATGCTAAACGAAACTTATTTTAATAACAATCATGTGCTAATTAATTATGACACTCAGTCACCACGTATAATTAAAACGTATATACGGGTCATGCCCAACTTTTGTAAAAATACTACACTTAAAGTGCTGTTATCGAAATAAACAATAAGAAAAATGCTTTTACAAGACCACTTTCTTAAATATATAGTTTACTAGCTTATTTCAAATATATACACTTGTGGAAAACTAGAAGGGGGGATGAATAGTTTTACGTCTTTTTGATTTCTTATAAAAGATTGTTTGAGTGTTTTCTTTACTTTCAAAAAATTTAGATTCGATAATATGTGATCTCAAGTCTTGCACAATATAAACAACAATAAGTATGTATGATATAGCAATAATAATGTAAGTAAAGAAATAAATGAGAGATGGAAAGATCAAACCATGAGACAAGAGATTTATAGTGGTTCGGCTACAAGGACACCTTCCTTGCCCTACTACACTCCCCGAGCACCTAACTCGAGAGTTTTCTTCACTATGTCAACAAGCTCCCTTATTGCGGAGAAAACCTTACACACCACAACTTCGTCACAACTTGATCACACCTTATTCACAACTACTTTACACCTATCTAACTTCACACCTATCTACTTCACAACTATATTCTTCACAACTATCTACTTCCCAACAATCTTCTTCACACCTAATATCTTCACAACTATCTACTCTCCAACTATCTACTTCACAACAATCTTCTAAACAATCACTTTATCTACACACTAAGCTAATCTATCTTCTACCAAATATTCACAACAAATAACACAAAGAAATATGTGTAATGAAAGATGCTCAAACAACTTGGATGTGGAGGTCACAACAAGTTGTAATACTTCTTGTCTTGAAGGTTAGAAGTATTCTTCTCTTGCACTTGAGAGCTTGATGTTTGGATCACTTTGAAACAAAGATTTATGTATGTATGATCAAAGGGTTTAAAGAATAGAAATGGAGATCTAGAACAGAAAGTTTAGGAGTGCAAAAGGTGATAAAAATCTGTGGAATGAACCAGTATTTATAAGGGAGCAAAATACTGTTCTGGAGCGTGGTCAGTCCCCTTAATGATTAAGGGGGCTGCCTTATGAATTAAGGGGACCGCCCCTCCAGAACGTTGGAGTAGTTTGTCCTCTTGTGGGGAAGGTTTTTCTGGATAAAATTTTCCATTTTTGGTTAGAAATTTGAAATCATATATTAATAATGATTTAAACATATTCTTTTAATTCCAAAAATAATTTTGTAAAAGATATAAAATGTTTAAGACATTTTATAAAAGTTCTAGTGATTAGAAAAATTTCCTTTGATCATAGAATGCAATAAACACTTTGTGTATTCATACCTTAAGTGATTTGGAAGCAAAATGAAATATTTATCTCTAAATACTTGTTTACGTCATAAGTTTTAGTTTAATGAGTTTATGCTTGGTAATTATCAAAACATAGAGATATTGTTAATATGTTAACAATGTTTTTAGGCATTATTCATGTCAACAACACTTAAATAGAGTCACCATTTAATTATATCCTTTTAGTTAGCAACAAACATTTTTATAAATACACTCGGCTAAACATATATATATATATATATATATATATATATATATATATATATATATATATATATATATATATATATATATATATATATATATATATATATGTACTCCTAACGGCAAGACTATTATATTCCGTCAACGTCTAATAATCATCATAATTACTCTTCGTACTACGTCTTTCGGTCATGGTCGAATCAAAGGGTTATTCATCTTTGAGATTATAGTATTGTTTATTTATATACTCGTACACTTTCATGAGCCAATACTTACGCACACTTAGAACACTATTTTCAAACTTAAACACTGCCACACAAGCAACAACGACACAAGTGCTTTAAAACTTCTTTTCAAAAACTTATTTAAACTTCGTTGAGTCTTAACTTAATAGGTGAACTAAAACATGCTTTACTAATCTAGGTCGCGTGTTGGTGCTACACCCTACTTGAATAACTTGAATTACTGCATACTCTACTGAGGTGAGTTTATAGCCCCACTCTATTTATACTTGTTTTACAACTGGGGTGAGAAACATGCAAAACCTATTTTATGGTCCAAAAACTGTTATTTATGCTATTTCGTGGATTAGCCTAAGCCCTGTTATGTCCCAATTATGCCTATCTCATGAACCGTTAATTCCTGTTGGGAAGCGCGAATGTTATAAATAGATCTATTGGGGGTAACTCCCCCGTTCAGTTTGACCGGATAGGCAAACGCGAACGTATACCATGTCGAAACACAAGTGTCTGGGATAAACACTTGCCAGGCCCCTATATTCGATTCCATGCTCTCTGAGCATGCACACTGTTATAGCTTCGATTGCATGAAGTTAGTGTTAGCATAATAGACTATTTATTGTATGACATTATATTCGTTGTAATGATCACACACTCTACTCATGGTCCATAATTCTAATTTTAATGTAAGGTAAACACTATTATCATGGCATTGCGAGCCACACAACGGTCACAAAACTCTCAATTGAACTCACAATACTGCCGTTTTATGATACAAACCTATGAACTCACCAACCTCGTGTTGGCACTTTTTAGCATGTATTTTCAGGTTTAAGGCGGTAGCTAACTGTTGAAGGCTTTGGCATGGCATGGCATGGTCATAGACAACTCTGACATATATTTGGGACCGTTTAAACTCTTATATGGGCCTTTATTTCTGCACTATTATTGAACGATGTAAATTTGAATATTTTTGATAATGAAAGTTATTCTAAATGGTTGAGATAAAAATTGTTCTTTGTACTTGTCTTATGATACCGATTGAGTAGCACCCCAGTAACATGTATGCTTCCGATGGACCCGATTTTGGGGGTGTTATAGATTGGTATCAGAGCCTTGGTTATAGAGAACTGGGTATTTTTAAAACCTAGACTATAACTACTTTTACAAAAACTTGACCCTATGACCGCCACATGCCTGCCTGCCAAGCCTGCTGCCTTACTTATTATAAAACATTTTCTTTTAAAGTAAAGGACATGTCACTAGTGTAACTGAGCTGATTATATCAAAATTCATTGAACCTCGGTTGAATATAGACTGATCTCCTATATTCGACCAGGGACGGTGGGACATAGCCTGATCACCTATGTCTGACTCAGAGGTGAATTTTGCGATACTGAGAGTAGTTATACTAGAATTATGTCCAGATTGATTTTTACTTGATTTCTGAAGTTTCAAAAATTTCTGTGTGAGTACATAATCATTGCATAACATGATCATTCACATCCATTCGTTCCCTTCTTTTCCTGTATTACGAGTTCACAACAGCATCAGACATAGAAATATTTTTTTGTGTTAAAAACCTGGCAAGTAAAATGAGCTACCAAGGAAAACTTGATTGATTGGGCCAGTGTGTGTGTACGAAAAGCCCAAAAGTCACCTAGTTGGGTTAGTGGATCATTTTATAAATTGCGTTTGGCCCAAAGTATCGCATAGAGTGCGTTTGGAGATGAAAATTTACCAAACAGATACTTTTATTTTCTTTGAAACATAAAACTTGCAAAGTGTGAAGCAAATAAAATGGCGTGGTACCAAGTTTACCCGAATCGTCTTTCTTATCGAGTCAAGCTTACTTTCTTTTCTTGGACTATCTCGCGCCTCATACAACGACTCACTTGTATGCTCATTCTCAACTCATTTATTCCCGACACTAAATGTATTTACATACCTTGACTTACTAAACATATCATAAACTACACTCAAAACTTACTTTTGAATTATTAATCAATATATCGTATAATGAAATATTCATGTTAAATGAAACTTATTTTAATAACAATGATGTGCTAATTAACTATGACACTCAGTCACCACGTATAATTAAAACGTATATACGGGTCATGCCAACTTTTGTAAAAATACTACACTTAAAGTGCTGTTATTGAAATGAACAATAAACAAAATGCTTTTACAAGCCCACTTTCTTAAATATATAGTTTACTAGCTTATTTCAAATATATACACTTAAATAGAGTCACCATTTAATTATATACTTTTAGTTAGCAACAAACATTTTTATAAATACACTCGGCTAAACATATATATGTACTCCTAACGGCAAGACTATTATATTCCGTCAACGTCTAATAATCATCATAATTACTCTTCGTACTCCGTCTTTCGGTCATGGTCGAATCAAGGGTTTATTCATCTTTGAGATTTTAGTATTGTTTACGTATATACTCGTACACTTTCACGAGCCAATACTTACGCACACTTAGAAAACTATTTTCAAACTTAAACACTGCCACACAAGCAACAACGACACAACTGCTTTAAAACTTCTTTTCAAAAACTTATTTAAACTTCGTTGAGTCTTAGCTTAATAGGTGAACTAAAACATGCCTTACTAATCTAGGTCGCGTATTGGTGCCACACCCTACTTGAATCACTTGAATTACTACATACTCTACTGAGGTAAGTTTATAGCCCCACTCTATTTATACTTGTTTTACAACTGGGGTGAGAAACATGCAAAACCTATTTTATGGACCAAAAACTGTTATTTATGCTATTACGTGGATTAGCCTAAGCCCTGTTATGTCCCAATTATGCCCATCTCATGAACCGTTAATTCCTATTGGGACGCGCGAATGTTATAAATAGATCTATTGGGGGTAACTCCCCCGTTCGGTTCAACCGGATAGGCAAACGCGAACGTATACCATGTCGAAACACAAGTGTCTGGGATAAACACTTGCCGGGCCCGTATATTTGATTCCATGCTCTCTGAGCATGCATACAGTTATAGCTTCGATTACATGAACTTAGTGCTAGCATAATAGACTATTTACTATATGACATTATATTTGTTGTAATGATCACACAGTCTACTCATGGTCCATAATTCTAATTTTAGTGTAAGGTAAACACTATTATCATGGCATTGCGAGCCACATAGCGGTCACAAAACTCTCTATTGAACTCACAATACTACTGTTTTATGATACAAACCTATGAACTCACCAACCTCGTGTTGACACTTTTTAGCATGTATTTTCAGGTTTAAGGCGGTGGCTAACTGTTGAAGGCTTTGGCATGGCATGGCATGGTCTTAGACAACTCTGACATATTTGGGACCGCTTAAACTCTTATATGGGCCTTTATTTCCGCACTATTATTGAACGACGTAAATTTGAATATTTTTGATAACGAAAGTTATTCTAAATGGTTGAGATAAAAACTGTTCTTCGTACTTGTCTTATGATACCGATTGAGTAGCACCCCAGTAACATGTATGCTTCCGCTGGACCCGATTTTGTGGGTGTTACACCATAGAACAACCTTAATCACTTATGAATCTTGCCTAAATCTAGAGAGAGAAAGTAAGTAGAGAGAGTGGGAGGGAACTCCTAGTGTGTGAAATGAAGAGACAGTGTTATTACTAAGAGAACCAACCCTCAAATGAGGTATTACATGAGTATTTATGCTAGTAGTCTAAGGCATCACATATCTTTTACATTATTACACTAATAGCCCTTAGAGTTTTACAAAACATGAATACTAAACATAAATTTCATCATAATGATATTATAAAGCAACATATTACAACATATTAATGACCGACACTTTTTATAAATAAAATTACGATCCTAACAATCTCCCCCTAAGTGTTGGTCATTGAAGGTTGCGCGACGTCATCATCTTTGTATTTAAACTTTATCATTCATAGCTCTTGACGTCTTTAAGAATCACTAGATGAGTCATAGTACTTTGTTCAATGTTCTTTGTTCATCGTTGTTGAAATGATCAAATAATGTCATCTGCCTTTCGTCACTTCTTTGTCTTTGGTGGTTATGCGCCTTTCCAACATGCTCATACGTCTTTAGTCTTTGTGATACATACATTTTTTGTTCCCGTTCTTTCACTTTGATTTTTTTCACTTTACTTTGTAGATTCTTCTTTTTGGCGTAGAATCTTTCTTTGAATGTTGCTGTCCTTTGATCTTTGTGATAACTTTCCTTTGACTTTGTGATGCATGTATGAGCATGTGGAATCCATCGCCATGGAGATGATGTATAGCTGCAGGTAAACAGTTATCAATAAATCAACCGGTACTTACAGATAAGGAATTAGAGATCGTCAACAACATAGTGTGAAGACTCCTTCTAACCCTTACCATGGCCATTTCCATCGGATACTCCCGAGGGAGCTTACGAGACCTACTAAGTAGCTCAACGAATGGGTGAGTCGCTGGGGATCACTCCATGACTGTAGACCGTTTGAAACCACCGCGAACATTAAGCGTAACTCATGAAGAATTACCGAAGTGACCTGCTGTCAGGGCTGCTTGATGTTGACCCTGGCAGGAATTTCCATTTAATCATTGAGAAAATACATAAGTAAATCCTCTCATAAACGTTCTCGGCAGATTGCTGAGATCTGCGTAGAACTCTCAAGTTTACATATGGCGTCCTTAATGATGAACAACCAGTGTAGAAATATCATGTGTTCCTATGAGATCTTTTGATGAATCTCAGGGCTCTAGACTCGATAAGTGCACATTTGGTTTCCTATACGGAGATTAGGGAGAGGTTTCCTGTTAAATATCAACCATCTGTAAGAGACAGGTCGATAGATTACACCGGTTCCCCATGAGAATGAAACAAGCTCTTTTAAGAGAACTTGAGTGGCTAGAAGGTTAAGTGCAGTGCGTCACTGGGTTCATGACATCTTTATCTTCAATACCGGTGTCACATTAGCAACAACAAGTAGCATATGAATTGAACCCGGTGTCTGCCCTAAGGTTGAACATACGGAGGGCTATTTCTTTTCACCCTTTTTCATAACTTTTCTTTTTAATTCTTCAACCCCTTCTTTCTCCTTTCTCATTTTCTCCTTTTTTCAATCATACCTAAGGACTTCTAATTCTACTCTATTGGAATTGTCCTTGGGTAGATCCCTCCGGCTCTAGTGGATCATAGGACGGTTTTTCCTAACCTTAGTCACCTTATATCTTCATGACTATCCTATTGTTGCCATAAAACCATTCATTTGAAAATCTCTCAAAGTGTTTATGATTATGAAACATATTTGTTGACACTTTGAGAGTTTTTGTTTCTTTTGAAGGACTCCCCCTTCACATGTGCTCATGGATTTTAAAGAAATTTGCACATGCGTGAGGAGTTTGCACTTTTTGAATTGATCCACTTTCAGTGAAACATGACCAATTCGAAATACGCTTACATCACTAGTTAGACTAGCTTGAAATTATTACCCGTCCTTGTCAAGTCCAAAGAAAGTCTCTCGATACGGTACATTCTACTCAGACAAGTCCTATTCGAGACACGCTTACATCACTAATTGGACTAGCTTGAAATTATTACCCGTCCAGGACAAGTCTTTTCGATTACTGACATTTAAAGCTTCGTCAATTCATTGGTACTTACAGAGTCGAGCTCTTCTGAGATTCAGTCACAAACTTTAAACATCTTTGATCACATTTTAATCATGTCTTCTCCCCCTAAAAAATAGCATATCGTGATATTTTTTATATCAATTGATTTCATTTTGCATGAATTCGGAATATTTTTGTTTATGTACTCCCCCTTAATGATAGCACATTTTAAAATCAACTAGCCGAGTACCCGTGCATAGCAACGGTATTTTGTAGCGACAAACAACTATAATTGTAATATTGTGGCAAGTGTTTTGTATAATGTTTAAACATAAAGTGTGAAAATATCAAAATGTTATTTCAAAAAGTTGTAACATGCAATAATTCAACTCAAATAATAATTTTTAAAATGTATCGAAGAACATATAAAAACATTTAGTGAAACTGAAATTAAAACATTACATCAATTATGAGATAATTGACAATGCACGTTAGTCATCACGTAAAACTTCTTGGTACACAACATTTGAGGTGTAGACTCCTCACTGACCGAACACTTTGACTGGCTTCACTAACATTTTTGCTAAATAATTATAACATGCAACAATATAGATCTACAAAAAGTGAGAGTTTCTACTCAAATACTGATCAACAACAAATCTATTTATATGTACGCTTTTATTTTTGCTAACACTTATAAAATAATACAAACTGATCAAGAATTATACAAATGCAATACAACTATAATGATTGCCTAGAAAAAAAATTGGTTGCGTATCTTTGAAAGCGATTGATAATCGGGTTTGTCAAACACTTCATGGCATTTCTTTAAATGCTACTTCCATCTAAAAAATTTGATGTAAAGCAATGCATGTTAGTTTAATAAAAAGACTAATGATAAAAACAAAAAATAAATTATAGATAGAAATTGAAATTTAAATTTATTATGGAAAATCTTCTTGCGAAAGATTAGTTTTTCTAATAAAAAGGATGAAAAAAAATTATAGATCGGACGTTTTAACAATAATGGTCCAAAAATTATGCATCTTTCTTTATAAGTTTTGATTTATTAATTGATTACATTAAATTTAGAAAACTTGAAACTTTCAATATTAAATTAGAAAACTTGATTAATTGATCACGTTTCGCTATAACACCGATCTTTTTCTATATATAGAAAACTTGATACTTTCAATTAAAATCAGTATTCAACTTGATGTCCCAACGAACCTCTTACATTATTTTATCTAACAAAATGTTAATGATCTTGTATTACATTAATTTATACTTCATAGCTTGTAACAGTGTTGCAAAAATCGGCCGATTAATCGGCGAGTAATCGCTAATCGGTCTGCGACCTTGGAGGAAATTACACGGAAATCGGCCGATTAATCGGCCGAGTCACAAAAATCGGCCGATTAATCGGTAAAAAAATCGCTAATCGCCCCCCGACCGCCTCAGTACCGATTCACGATTTTTGCAACATTGCTTGTAACACATTAAACACTAATATTATACATTTAGACATATAGATATTAGGTTTACAAAGCTAGTACCTCAACGACACCACTTGTTCAACGATATCCTATCTTAATATTATACAAATACTTTCTCTCGTTTAATAATGAAAATAAAAGCTTTGACTTCCTACATCTGACACAAAGTTAGAATCAACACCTCCATTACCACCTATGGTTTTGCTATCAACTACACCAACAGTATGAACTATTGTACAATATATATTATAAATTAATTTATCTATACTACTTATAAAGCATTTAGCACTCTCTCTCCTCTAACTTTTTAAGATTTTCATATATAAATTTTAAGTAAATACAACTACTTAAGCTACATGTACAATTAATTTATGCATAAACACTTACACATATTGACCGGTCAATATTTATAATTAATGTCATCTTTAAAACACCCCTTTGATCAAATGTATAATTAATAAAACACTATGTACAAACAAATCAAGCTTCAAAAGGATCACTCTCTCTACATTAAATGCACCTAAAACATAAAATTAAAACATACACATGATAAAGCATATGGTACAAACTTTTCATCCATTAAAACATACGCATAATTCCTCTAGCCTTTTTTCCCTCCGGCCTCCTTTTTTCACAATTTTTAGATTCATCAAGATGCTTCTTGCTCACCTTGAAAAAAATAATTCATGTAAAAAAAGATTGTATAACAAAAAACCTAAGATATTATTTTAAAAAAAGGATATATAATATTTTTTTTATATAAATCTGAGATTATAAAAACTTAAAAAGAAAAAGTCAATGAAAAGGAACCAGCAAGAAGCATAACAATCAACTATAGTCAACAAATCAAAATAATCACAACTGATCATAAACATCTAATACATAACAAATCCACAAACTAACCTATAAACCCATCTCCTTACAACAAGAAAAAGAACGACAAACCCATATTTAATCTACAATATCTTTTCTTCATAGCCAATCAACATAACCCAACATTCCCATCTCACATAACAATATACTTAATACAATAAAAATAATCTAAGATCTTTAACGATCCAACACAACCCATCATCGATCTCTTGAAACTAAGAACCAACAATACAATAACAACAAAGCCACGGTTCAAGGTTTGTGTCATGGATTTGTGTGGTTCGGATAAAAAGAAAGAAAACAACTTACCCAATACCTCATTTTCAAAAGATCTTGAAGCCGAAAAGAGTCAAGTAACGAGAACCACAAAAGACGTGTTTATGTTCGTGGTTTGGATCAAGGAACAAGGGTTTCGTGATTATCTCTTGGTTTGGATTGTGTCGTTTTGAGAAGAAAGAAAGATAGGGTGTTTGTGATTCGAATTTAGCAAGAAAAATATAATAAGAGCATTTGGTGTTAGTTTTTTAGTAAAGTAAATGAAATGATGTGTGGTGGCTATTTTGTGAAAAGGAGGCGTATGAAATGTGTTTAAGATGCTAGGGTAACAAGGCTATTTGTGAAGATATTTTGGGCTGAAGGTTTTATATCATTTTAGGTTAACAAGTGGTGGATTGGTTATCAATTTTTGAAGTAGTGCTGTATTTGTGAAGATATTTTGGGCTGAATAAATTTTGAACTACGGATTAATATTGGGCTGATATTTTGAACTGTGACTTTGAATTGGGCTAAGTATTGAGTTCGTTGAATTAAGCTACCGAGTTATTGTCTGTAAAACCGTGAAAGACAAAGTGGCTGGTGAATGAAGAGAAGTAGGGCAACATTAGTTATATCATTTTAGGGTTAATTGCAATAGTGGGTCGGCTGTCAATGTTCAATTATCGAACAACATTTGCTCGCTGCAAAATATAGTCACAGGGTACCCGCCGCCGCATCGCGCGGGTACCCTGCTGATGAGGCGAAATATGAACCACTTTTAGGGGGTCATTTAAGCCCGGAATTGAAATTATTTGATCAAATATTGCCCTAAATCGTTCCTTTTGTGATTTTAGGTACTTTGGGAGTGAATTCAGGAAAAGGGAGCAATTCGGACGTTTTTGGAGCATAAAAGTGATGAAAACGGCAAAGACTTAATTTTTCATGCTAAGAACAGTACCTGACGGCGTCAAGAGGAAGATCCTGACGGCGTCAAGAGTAAAATCCATGACGACCCAGTGCAAACCTGAAGGCGTCACAAGAAGGGCGTCAAGAGTATTTTTGGTGACGGCTTGCACAAGGAGTATACATGACAGCGTCAGACCCAGATCTAGGCAGTCCGAGAAACTATTTGGCGGCGAGATGACGGCGTCAGACTTTTGTTCTTGACGCCGTCACCTATCAAACTCTATATACAGTTTTCTATTTTTCATTCATTAAAGACGAACTTGTGTGGAGAAAACTAGGGCCGAACTTTGTAAACCCTAGGTTATATTTTACAGTGTTTTCAAGGGTTTTCACCCCTTGAATCCTTTCATGTTCAATTGAGATAAGTCTTCTCTTAATTCATTCAATATGTCTATGTGTTGTTTGAATATATCTTATGCTTGTCTTGATCTCCACATGCTAGGCTAGATCTATCTTGTGTTTGCTTAGATCTAATGAAACCTAAATGTTAATTATGTGTTGGTTACTTGTTTACGGTTGTAATGGATGAATGATTTCAATGTTAGGCTTAAGAAAACTGGCAGATCTCCGTTGTGTAACATGCTTTAACGTCTTAGGAAACATGAACCGATGAGTACTAGGTTTTATTGGTTGTATTTAATGCATGAGCAAATTCTAGTGATCCCATGTTAGAAGCTTCTTAGCCGGCTCGACATAGGAGTGAAGTAGGCGCTCATAGGATTGGGGAAGTAAGTACGCCACCCCATGAATGGTATTAAGGAATATAATCCGTCATCCACGCAACTATAACAAGTAATTAACGTGTAAAAGATATCTAGGGAGTAGTGAAATCTAAGTAAACACAATTCTCCCACATATTGCTCACAACTTTAGTATAATTTAGTTTAATTTCATTTTAGTATTTTATTTTGATTGCATCTTAGTATTGGGTTAGTTGACTAGCAACTAATTCCGCCCAACTCCTTAAAACCCGAGATTTTTACTTGCTTTTATAAAAAAATATAAAAATACAAAAAGAATCATCCCTCATCTCTAGACCTAGTCTTTAGGTTTTATAATTAATTATTAACTCTTTAATTATTAATTAACTATTTATATGATTCGCCTGAAACAGTCAGATAATATCAACCAAGTAATGGTCAACAAGTCAAACAGCTATGGAAATGACTCCGTGGAATACAGTGTTTCCCCGGGTCGTAATGTCCCAACGAGGTTGTGATGGTATTAAAAACGAATTTGTGATCGAGTGAATATGAACAGGAAAGGTTATAAGTGTGAGTGTGTGTGATTACACTAGGGTTTTATAACTTAAAATAACTTAGATAAACTAATTTAACGATTACGTGAAAGCTAGATAATTAAAAACGTTTAATAACTAAAAACGCGTACGTTTTATTTAATTCTACGTAAACGTACGAAACAAAAACAAATTTAACTAAAGTGGTAATTTGTAAACCTTAGGGGCTTAAATGCAAATTAAATAAACTTAAAATATTTAATTTATAATTACTAATTATTTAATTAATTATTATTATTTAATAACTATTTATAATTATTTAATAATTAACTATTAAATAAGAAAAATGTATAATAAATCTAGAAATATAAAGTTAAAATTTCTAAAAGTCTAAAATATTATAAAACTTATTTTAAAAATAAAATTATATTTTTCACACTATTATTCTAATTATTATTAATTAATAACTATTTAATTATTATTTAACTAATTATATGATTTAAATTATTATAAATACTAAAAACACTTAGATAATTAAGAAGATTTTTATAAATCTAATTAACCATCACAGGAATTCTAAAAAATTATAAAAACTTTATTTTATGTATTTTTAAACTAGTTTACTATTTATTATTCTATTTATTATTTAATTACTATTTAAACTATTTAAATTATAAAAACTATTAAATGAACAGTAAAAATTCTAGAAAAATTACTAAAATTATATTATGACTTATAAAAGCTAGGAAAAATATAAAAACTAGGTGTTGCCTTAGAAAAATTAATTATGCTATTTAAAACTTATTTATTGATTAATTATTAATAAAATTATTTTTAATTCTAATTAATACTAAAAGACAAAATTAAAATCTGAGAAAATTATTATAATTACTTTAACCTAAAATGAAATTAATAAAAATATAAAAACACAAACTTACTTAATAAAAATGTAAAAATGAAAATTAAAATTAAATTATGTTAAATAGAAACTATCACTTATTTTTATGTTGTTTTTTCTTGAATTTTATTTTACAAAACTATATTATATATAAAAATAAACAACTTTAATAAAGACAATTATTTTATAAGCTAATAATAAGCTGTATGTAAGCTTATTAGTATGACAGTTGACCATAGTTGACTAAAGAAGCTAATAAGCTAAAACTAACTTATGTGGGGTCCACAAGAGTAAAATCCAGTTCAACTTAATCAATTAAACCTATATAAGCTAGAAAAATCTCAAGTGGAACACTGAATAAGCCAATAAGCCACAATAAGCAATTGCTTATTGTGGACTGAGACAAAAAATGGGACAAAGATCAAGGCTTATTCCAGGTGGGGTCCACTGGGTTTCAGGTCAAACAAGTGGTCAATAGAGATAGCCTACTAGGAGGGGGGTTCAAATATGCTAAGTATTACAGGTAGGGCCCACTGAGGTGGCCACAAATCACCACCAAAGTGGTGGTGATGGCCTGAGCTGCTGATGTAGGGCAGTTACCTTGCCCTGCAAGTGAGTTTAAGGGTGAGTGGGGCCCAACAGAAAATTCTTAAAATTGTAAGCTAGATGGGATCTAAAAGACAAGCTGGTAGACTATAACAAGGAACAAGTTTCAGGTTCTAAAACCTATTCCTAAATTCTAAACAATTCTCCCAAAATTTGAGAAAATCTGAGAAGCTGTCAATTGACTTTTTCTATAAAACTAAGATTTGACTTATGTGAAATTCTAGTGATCCTTACTTACTATTTGTGATGTATTAAGCTAATATAAGATTACTATAAGCTAAATTACTAACTTATGATTAGATTATGAGCTTATGGATACCAAATTCCTACACAGTTAACTGTGTAGGTAAATAGAACATGATTTTGACTTTTTGTTAAATAATACTAACTTTTATGACTAATAAGAACTAATTAGATCCTATGTAAGTTATTATAACTATTAATACCAACAAAGACAGACTAGAACTTGCAAAGCATATCAATACCAAACACCCCTTTATTAGGCAGTTTTCAAGGGAAAATCAAAAGTTAAGCTTATACAGATTACACTAAGACTCAAACTAAATTTAGTAAGCTAAAACTATTATGTATAAAGAACAATTAAGCTATAATGAGCATATCTATAGAAATATAGCAAAAATCCTAAGAGTGACTTACAAATTGATCAAACTGTGAACTGAGAAACCAAGAACCATGAACAAACCTACAACCTAATAGCTTCCAAACAAGCTTTTTATACCAGAACACTTCAAATCAAACCTTGCTCAGTCCATCTTCCTTTCTTCCCTCTATTTTTTTATTTTCTATTTATTTATTGGGTTTTTTTGGAATTTTTAGTATTTTCTGAGTAACTGAATACTAAGACTTTTAAAAGCTTATATCAGCTATGTCAAGAGCTAGTATAACCTTATAAGTCCAATACAACAAACAAAAACAACAATCAAGCTTTTGGAAAATTTTGTAATAAGAGTAAAATTGCATAACTGAGATACAAGCCTAGAATTTGAAATTGATTATCATAAACAATCTTTAGTACACTGAGAATGATAAAAAAACAAGCTTTTAATTAAAGATTACAACTGAAAAATGGAATTACACTAGCTACGACTATTTTTAACTAAGTCTACTCTAATACTTCTTTCCTCTGCTTCCCATTTGCTTTATAATTGACAATTAGGGTTTGTGGGACCCTATGGAACATTTCCCATCACAAATTAGAGCCCTAGGATCTCTGTAACACATCTCACCCGTTCAAGTTGCTTTTGGCGGGAAATGTGGGATTTAGTCAATTTGCAGTTACTTGGAGAAGTTTAGGGATAATAAATGAGGTTTGGACGTTTGTGGAGGTGGAGGAGTAATACTGTGGGATGGTATGGTGGTTTTGACTTGCAGAGAATGAGGGGGGTGAGGTGGAAGGAGGTGAACAGTAAGGGCGGTTTGGGGTGTGGGTTTGAATTTTTGTTTGACCCGTTTAATATTATAACGGGGTGGACTGGATTTTGGGCCTGGTGGACTGGATCACAAAAAGGGCCAAAGGGGTAGTTTAGTTTGGATTTGGTTTTATAATAATAATAAGGTCCGTTTGGTTTGAATAATACACAAGGACCAAAGTTGTAAACTGGTCAAAGTTGAGGGCTGTCATTGCAATTCTCCCAAATTTCTCAAAAGGACTAAACCTGCCATGTTAGAATAAACCAAGGACTATAATTTACATATTTTCCATTTTTAAATATTAAAGGACTATTTATGTAATTTTCGGATTTTTGAAGGACTAAATATGTAATTTCCCAAAATATTATCAAAAAGTCCAGTTTTGTAAAAGTTGAATAGTGTAGGGACCTTAAATGATAATTTCTCATTTATTGCAATTTAAAACACCCCGGGGACCATTTCTGCCATTATTTGAAAGTCCAGGGACCATTCTTGTAATTTTCTGAAACTTGAAGGGTTAAACCTGTAATTATCAAATATTAACACAAAGGACCAAATATGTCATTTAGGAATAGTTCAAGGGTTATTTTGATAAATTTTCCATTTTAGATAACCCAGGGACTGATTTTTGACACTTTTCCAAAGTTGAGGGACCAAAGTTGTAAATTTATGATTTTTTAACTTCAAAGGACTTTTCCTAACAACTTATGAATCCCAAGGACCTAAAATGATATTTGAACAAGTTTTGAGTGACCAGGGACTAGTTTTGCCAATTTATGAAACTTGAGGGACTGAAACTGCCAATTATGCAAACTTTGTACGTTTTTCATCTGTTTTTGCATATTTTGCATTTGAAACATATAAAACACACCTTTAAGATATTTTATGTATTTTGATGCATATTTGAGTGTTTTTGTATGTTTTGGCAGTTCAGATTAGTATAAAATGATGAGTATTTAGACACTCATCAATCCCCCACACTAAACTATTGCTAGTCCCTAGCAATCTTTTGAGAAAAACTTAATGGTTTTGAAAAACTCTTTACCAAAAGCCATCACTTCTGGAGTAGCCAGGTGTAAGAACTGTGGTACACCTGATAACCGTGTGATTTTGAGCAAACCACCAGCTGTCAACGGATTTGATTAGTCTTTACCAAAAGCCGTTTGCTTCTGGACTAGCCAACTCTTGATGGAATAGTCAACATCTTGGTGAGCTGATTACCAATTATGGTTTTTCCACTGCCTTTACCACAAGCCTTAATCTTGCGGGCTAGCCAACTCATTCGCTTTATGGGATATGGGGAGCTGAGGAACCATACAATTTTTGGCAAATTGCAAGCCATAAACGGGTTTGAGTTATCTTTACCAAGAACCGTTTGCTCCTGGATTAGCCAATCCTGTTGTGGGTTAGACATGGAGGATTGATACCATTTATTGCATTCTAAGTGAGAAAAAATTGTAAAATTTTGGCTAAAATGGGGGTTCTTGATGGAACATGTGTTTAAATTCGTTAGAATAACGAATCTCCCCCCACACATAGAACTGAATATTGTCCTCAATATTCAAAACACCGGGTGTTAAACCGATACTTAGAACGTAAGAAGAAAATATTCTATAGCCTTTATTTAAAATGTATATACATACAATTATTTTTTAGATAAAACTTCTTAAATAGAAGCTATCACTATATTTACACTTTTTTTTTTTTTTTTTTTTTTTTTTTTTTTTTTTTTTTTTTTAATATACAACATGTGGGTTATCTCCCCCACACTTGGGTGTTACACACGGGTGAAAACCTATGTACATGCTACTGTTTTTGATTACCGAGTCGCTAACTTGACTCGACCCCGAATTCATTTGTCCATGGGGAAGCAAGTGGAAGAGACAATCTCATCGGACTTTCATTCAAGATATTTGGATAAACATTTGAAGCACGTGAAAGTTCCACTCCGTTGAGATATACAGAGAGACCCTAGCTCATAATTTATAAATGAGAATGCCGGGGTCAAAGATAATGTCCTCACTCCCGAAAGAGTGAAGAACAGGAGAAGCCACGGAATATATGAAGAAAAGAAAGAAAGTCATGATGAAAATCATAACTAACTCCTCATCATCAATAAGAGAATTCATTGTTTCATGAATCTCCTCTTTTAAGCTCGTTTGATCAAGACATATTATGGGTATATCTAGATCAAAATAGAAAGTATCATACTCCGGTGGAGATATGATATGAGTGAGTTCAAAGGAGAACTCCTCGTAAAGAGAATCATTCACAAGATGTAAATCTGTGAACTCATGTTCCGTTGTGGACTCATCACAATCCTTAATCTGAGTACCAAATAATGGGTTATCAGAAATCAAAGTGAATTCAGAATCGAATTCAAATAGAGGATTGGTGATAGTAGTTTTGAATGCTTCAGGAACAATGTGATTAACATTCTCTACTGGACTGTTGGGATAAGCACTGAGTGAAGGATCATTATGTAAGAGACTTTCTATCTCTTCCAGATCGGCTTCAAAGTCAAAGAGATCATCATTACTTCCAGATAGAAGTGGAATGATGTGAGTGAGTTCCTCTGTGGCATCCTCAAGAGGAGGATCAACATCAGAATGAGGTAGTGATGCCTCAACATACTCAATGTCTCCATAAGATATACAATCATCACTGGAATTAGAGACATTCTCAATTTGATAATTTGGATTATCAGGAGGGGTAGGGATATCACACATATGATCAAGAATTCCCTGTGACTCACTTGGGATTGAGACAAGGTTCTCAACACTAGACTTTATGAATTCGTCCGATTCCTTTGCAGGAATAGTGTCAAGATGCTCGTCCCCCATGCTCAGAGAGTGAGTGGGAACCTCGGGTATGATAACAGTAGACTTAGGGAGTTGAGAAGGACTAGCATACATGGATTTTATAATTTCCGTTTGTTCAGCTGCTAGTAATTCTCCCATACTCTTTTCTCCCTGAATATCCATGGAAGGAGTCTCAACTGATGAACTTGATGAGGTATCATCACTTTCATCATCCTCATCGAGAAAAGCCGCATTTTGAAATTTGGTACGTGTTATAGCTGCTTGTTCTAAGACTAGTAATTCTTCCATGCTTCTTTCGTCTCTAGCAGCATGTTCTTCAGCAAGTAATTCCGCGATAGATTTATCACGAGAATATGGAATGAGTGGAGACTGTGGGGGTGTGAATGTGTCAAAACCGGATATATCAGAACTAGAACAATGTTCAGGTTTATAATACGGTTGACAATTGAAATCATCATGAGGACCCCCACAATGTACACAAGAAAAACTTGGTGCATTGTGAAACGACATATTAGCTAACTCCTCCTTAAGGTCTTTAAGTTTGTCAAGAACCTCAAGACAAAGGTCTTGCTGGTTTTGAGGAGTTGCTTGGTTCATTTGGTACTGTGGAGGTGGGTCTTGAAACGAATAGTCGTAATTGTTACAAGGAAATGGATTCCTTGTTTGACAATCAGAGCTAAAGTGTGGACCTCCACAGTACTCACAACAGTTGAACTGATGTGACTGTGAGTCGTATGTGTTTGAGTCATAATTGTTATCAGGAACCTGTTCATAGACAAACTGATTCCTAATTTGACAATCAGAACTGTAGTGTGAACCACCACAGTACTCACAACAGTAACACTGCTGAGTCTCATGGTGTGGAAGCTGGTGGAATGAATCAGTCATGTCAGGGTAGGAATAGGGATTCTGGTTATAGACAGACCCGTTTCCTGACTCTACCATGCCACAACTGGGGCAATTACCACCATTATAAGGACTACCACACCCTTGACAGACAAGAAGGTGAGAATAAGACATAGAAAGAATCAAAGGGTTTAGGGGTTGAGAAATGAAGAATCAAATAGGTAGGAGTGTAAAGGTGAATATTTTTGGTATTTTTGAAAATTTTTGTAGTACTAATAAGAAGGAAAATATTTTTGGGTTTTTGTGTTCGTTGAAAACTGATTTTAAAAAGTTTTCAGGAACTGTTTTTGGTTTTATATGATAATAATATGAACAAGGATGGATAAATATACAAATGAATGTATATTCAGATTCACAAATACGCAAAATCGTTTAAAATAAGCGCACAACCTCCCCGGCAGCGGCGCCAAATTTTGATTCGCCTGAAACAGTCAGATAATATCAACCAAGTAATGGTCAACAAGACAAACAGCTAAGGCAAATGCCTCCGTGGAATACAGTGTTTCCCCGGGTCGTAATGTCCCAACGAGGTTGTGATGGTATTAAAAACGAATTTGTGATCGAGTGAATATGAACAGGAAAGGTTATAAGTGTGAGTGTGTGTGATTACACTAGGGTTTTATAACTTAAAATAACTTAGATAAACTAATTCAACGATTACGTGAAAGCTAGATAATTAAAAACGTTTAATAACTAAAAACGCGTACGTTTTATTTAATTCTACGTAAACGTACGAAACAAAAACAAATTTAACTAAAGTGGTAATTTGTAAACCTTAGGGGCTTAAATGCAAATTAAATAAACTTAAAATATTTAATTAATTATTATTATTTAATAACTATTTATAATTATTTAATAATTAACTATTAAATAAGAAAAATGTATAATAAGTCTAGAAATATAAAGTTAAAATTTCTAAAAGTCTAAAATATTATAAAACTTATTTTAAAAATAAAATTATATTTTTCACACTATTATTCTAATTATTATTAATTAATAACTATTTAATTATTATTTAACTAATTATATGATTTAAATTATTATAAATATTAAAAACACTTAGATAATTAAGAAGATTTTTATAAATCTAATTAACCATCACAGGAATTCTAAAAAATTATAAAAACTTTATTTTATGTATTTTTAAACTAGTTTACTATTTATTATTCTATTTATTATTTAATTACTATTTAAACTATTTAAATTATAAAAACTATTAAATGAACAGTAAAAATTCTAGAAAAATTACTAAAATTATATTATGACTTATAAAAGCTAGGAAAAATATAAAAACTAGGTGTTGCCTTAGAAAAATTAATTTTGCTATTTAAAACTTATTTATTGATTAATTATTAATAAAACTATTTTTAATTCTAATTAATACTAAAAGACAAAATTAAAATCTGAGAAAATTATTATAATTACTTTAACCTAAAATGAAATTAATAAAAATATAAAAACACAAACTTACTTAATAAAAATGTAAAAATGAAAATTAAAATTAAATTATATTAAATAGAAACTATCACTTATTTTTATGTTGTTTTTTCTTGAATTTTATTTTACAAAACTATATTATATATAAAAATAGACAACTTTAATAAAGACAATTATTTTATAAGCTAATAATAAGCTGTATGTAAGCTTATTAGTATGACAGTTGACCATAGTTGACTAAAGAAGCTAATAAGCTAAAACTGACTTATGTGGGGTCCACAAGAGTAAAATCCAGTTCAACTTAATCAATTAAACCTATATAAGCTAGAAAAAGCTCAAGTGGAACACTGAATAAGCCAATAAGCCACAATAAGCAATTGCTTATTGTGGACTGAGACAAAAAATGGGACAAAGATCAAGGCTTATTCCAGGTGGGGTCCACTGGGTTTCAGGTCAAACAAGTGGTCAATAGAGATAGCCTACTAGGAGGGGGGGTTCAAATATGCTAAGTATTACAGGTAGGGCCCACTGAGGTGGCCACAAATCACCACCAAAGTGGTGGTGATGGCCTGAGCTGCTGATGCAGGGCAGTTACCTTGCCCTGCAAGTGAGTTTAAGGGTGAGTGGGGCCCAACAGAAAATTCTTAAAATTGTAAGCTAGATGGGATCTAAAAGACAAGCTGGTAGACTATAACAAGGAACAAGTTTCAGGTTCTAAAACCTATTCCTAAATTCTAAACAATTCTCCCAAAATTTGAGAAAATCTGAGAAGCTTTCAATTGACTTTTTCTATAAAACTAAGATTTGACTTATGTGAAATTCTAGTGATCCTTACTTACTATTTGTGATGTATTAAGCTAATATAAGATTACTATAAGCTAAATTACTAACTTATGATTAGATTATGAGCTTATGGATACCAAATTCCTACACAGTTAACTGTGTAGGTAAATAGAACATGATTTTGACTTTTTGTTAAATAATACTAACTTTTATGACTAATAAGAACTAATTAGATCCTATGTAAGTTATTACAACTATTAATACCAACAAAGACAGACTAGAACTTGCAAAGCATATCAATACCAAACACCCCTTTATTAGGCAGTTTTCAAGGGAAAATCAAAAGTTAAGCTTATACAGATTACACTAAGACTCAAACTAAATTTAGTAAGCTAAAACTATTATGTATAAAGAACAATTAAGCTATAATGAGCATATCTATAGTAATATAGCAAAAATCCTAAGAGTGACTTACAAATTGATCAAACTGTGAACTGAGAAACCAAGAACCATGAACAAACCTACAACCTAATAGCTTCCAAACAAGCTTTTTATACCAGAACACTTCAAATCAAACCTTGCTCAGTCCATCTTCCTTTCTTCCCTCTATTTTTTTATTTTCTATTTATTTATTGGGTTTTTTTTGGAATTTTTAGTATTTTCTGAGTAACTGAATACCAAGACTTTTAAAAGCTTATATCAGCTATGTCAAGAGCTAGTATAACCTTATAAGTCCAATACAACAAACAAAAACAACAATCAAGCTTTTGGAAAATTTTGTAATAAGAGTAAAATTGCATAACTGAGATACAAGCCTAGAATTTGAAATTGATTATCATAAACAATCTTTAGTACACTGAGAATGATAAAAAACAAGCTTTTAATTAAAGATTACAACTGAAAAATGGAATTACACTAGCTACGACTATTTTTAACTAAGTCTACTCTAATACTTCTTTCCTCTGCTTCCCATTTGCTTTATAATTGACAATTAGGGTTTGTGGGACCCTATGGAACATTTCCCATCACAAATTAGAGCCCTAGGATCTCTGTAACACATCTCACCCGTTCAAGTTGCATTTGGCGGGAAATGTGGGATTTAGTCAATTTGCAGTTACTTGGAGAAGTTTAGGGATAATAAATGAGGTTTAGACGTTTGTGGAGGTGGAGGAGTAATACTGTGGGATGGTATGGTGGTTTTGAGTTGCAGAGAAGGAGGGGGGGTGAGGTGGAAGGATGTGAACAGTAAGGGCGGTTTGGGGTGTGGATTTGACTTTTTGTTTGACCCGTTTAATATTATAACGGGGTGGACTGGATTTTGGGCCTGGTGGACTGGATCACAAAAAGGGCCAAAGGGGTAGTTTAGTTTGGATTTGGTTTTATAATAATAATAAGGTCCGTTTGGTTTGAATAATACACAAGGACCAAAGTTGTAAATTGGTCAAAGTTGAGGGCTGTCATTGCAATTCTCCCAAATTTCTCAAAAGGACTAAACCTGTCATGTTAGAATAAACCAAGGACTATAATTTACATATTTTCCATTTTTAAATATTAAAGGACTATTTATGTAATTTTCGGATTTTTGAGGGACTAAATATGTAATTTCCCAAAATATTATCAAAAAGTCCAGTTTTGTAAAATTTGAATAGTATAGGGACCTTAAATGATAATTTCTCATTTATTGGAATTTAAAACACCCCGGGGACCATTTCTGCCATTATTTGAAAGTCCAGGGACCATTCTTGTAATTTTCTGAAACTTGAAGGGTTAAACCTGTAATTATCAAATATTAACACAAAGGACCAAATATGTCATTTAGGAATATTTCAGGGGTTATTTTGATAAATTTTCCATTTTAGATAACCCAGGGACTGATTTTTGACACTTTTCCAAAGTTGAGGGACCAAAGTTGTAAATTTATGATTTTTTAACTTCAAAGGACTTTTCCTAACAACTTATGAATCCCGAGGACCTAAAATGATATTTGAACAAGTTTTGAGTGACCAGGGACTAGTTTTGCCAATTTATGAAACTTGAGGGATTGAAACTGCCAATTATGCAAACTTTGTACGTTTTTCATCTGTTTTTGCATATTTTGCATTTGAAACATATAAAACACACCTTTAAGACATTTTAAGTATTTTGATGCATATTTGAGTGTTTTGTATGTTTTGGCAGTTCAGATTAGTATAAAATGATGAGTATTTAGACACTCATCAATCCTAGCGACACTATTCCTAGCTGAAGGATCAATCCCCCGGTACTTGTCATTATACTATACTACATCGATCAGGTACACTGCCTGGTGGGGGTTGTAAGCTTCTCGAGATCCCTCGGGAGGTAAAGCCTGGTGCAATCCCCACGCATCAAGTTTTTGGCGCCGCAGCCCGGGGAATAGTTATTGTCTAGGTTAGAATCTCTTTTTATTAGGTCTACTTGCTAGATTCCTTTCTAGTAAGATTTTATTTTTATTTTTAGGTTCTCTTTAGTCTATCTTATTTCTTCTTGTTTTTGTTCGTAACTCTTCACCGCCCAACATCATGGACGATGGGAACATCTTTGAACCCGTCATCCCACCACAACGAAACCCACCATTAGATAACCAACCTCTTAGGCCCCAAACCTTAGGAGAGTATTCCCGACCTAGCCACCAAGGCTATCGAAACACCATTGAGCTCACCGGAGCCAAGGTGACCCCCTTGCGATCCGACACCATCCGGTTGGTGCAAAGCGGATCTGCATTCCATGGACTTCGTTTCGAAGATCCAAACCAACATCTCAAGGACTTCCTTAAAATCGTAGATTCTATAGACCTTGATGTTACAACTAGAGAGTCAACCCGATTACGCCTATTCCAATTCTCTCTACGTGATCAAGCTAGTCAATGGCTTGAGCGTTTACCCGCGGGATCCATCACCTCATGGGATGATCTCACCACTCGTTTCCTTGCTTAATTTTTCCCACCGGGGAGAACTACCAAGCTTAGAAATGATATCTTGATGTTCCAACAACGTCAAGGTGAAACTCTATATGAAGCATGGACTCGATTCAAGGACTTACTCCAAAAAGTCCCTCATCATAGCATAGATCTTTGGCTCCAAGTCCAAATCTTCTATGACCATATCGATCTCTCCACAAGGCGAGCCATTGACCAATCGGTCGGTGGTAAGCTACATGATCTAAGTGCGGAACAATCATGGGAACTCATAGAAGATCTTGCTCTCTATGACAACGAAAGTTGGAATGATCCCCATGATTTGAACAAAACGGTCAAGGCAATATCTTTGCCTTTGAACAACTCTAGCACTCCCGACCGTAGGATCATGGTACTTGAGGACCAAGTCAAGTTTCTCATGAAATCTTACGAAGCTCCTAAGGCTTCAAGCCAAGTGAACAAAATCACTTCTTCATGCGAATTATGTAGTGGTCCTCATGACACTCGTGATTGTGTGGAACTCCCCGGAACAGCTTTTGTGGACTACGCATCCTCGTGTACCGACGAAGCGGGAGACAAGTGGTACACTTTCAAACCCGAGCCAAACCCTTACGGTGATTCCTACAACCCCTCTTGGAAAAATCACCCAAACCTTAGGTGGAAACAAAATCAAGCCAATTCTTCCAATCCGCCTAATCGTTACCAACCAAACGGTCCACCCTCTAACCGTACTTTCAACAACAATCCTTCTAACAACTATGGTAGTACCAACAATATTGAAGGATTGATGTCTAAGTTTATGGCATCTCAAGAAGCTCGCATATCTAAGTTTGAAGCTGATTTCAAACAAAAGCAAAGCGAGATGACCACCAAAATTGACACATTGTTGAAAGTTCTCAATGACTGAGAAATGGGAGCACTCCCAAGCGACACGGTCAAGAACCCGAAACTAAACATTAATTCCATATCATCAGTTTCGTCACCCACTTCTTGTCCACAGTACTACTCGGTTAAATCAACAAGCACGTGTTTCAAGCAAAACCAAATTCTTCAAAAGGACCAATCAAATAAAACACCCGATATAAAACCGGTCAAAAGCATAGTTGAAACACCTCCTATGCAAGACCTTGACGCTGAATTCAAGGAGCTTCACCTTGAACGCCCCGTCATTGATGTCTTAGCCCGTGCTCCTTACTATAGTGCCCTCCTAAAAAAGTATGAGAAGTTTAAACTAGGTAAAAATGGGACCGCCTTCGTTCAAAACAAGTTGCCTAAAAAGCTTGATGATCCGGGTATATTTGTTTTGCCTTGTAAGATAGGAAGATCCAAAGCTTTCAACACACTAGCCGATTTAGGGTCAAGCCTCAACTTGATTCCCTTATCCCTGTTCACCACTCTTAAGCTAGGAAAGTTAGAGGAGACAGAGGTATTGATAGGTCTAGCGGATTGGAGTATTGCCCACCCGGTTGGAATGATTAAGGATGTAGTTGCTCACGTAGGAAAGTTAACTATCTTAGCGGATTTTCACGTCCTAGACATGGTTAGTGACACTACATGCCCATTGTTGGTAGGAAGAGGATTTTTAGCAACGGCTAGCCCCATGATAGATTGTAAGGAGTCTAAGATAGCGGTAGATGAGGGCGACACTTGGTCGGTATACGATGTTAAGAAACATAGCTATGATTGTGAGGATGAACCGACACCACATTGGGTAGAGATAAATAGGAGACCATCTAGATATGGACCTTGGATAGAAAGGAACTTTATAGGACCTCAACGCCCATTCTATCTAGAAAAAGATTTCATCGAAAAGACACATTCGGTGGAACAACTCATAGCTAGAGATGAAGAGCTAGATCCTTTTGAGGACCCCTTAGTCTTTAGGAAGATGATTGAGTTTTTAAGCGTAATTCCTATTAACATAGAGATGAATAAGTGGAAAAGAGAGGGAGATAAGTGTAAATGGAGGTGGGACGAGCCACCTAAAGAAGGTGACGGATCATGGCATATGAAGATGACTTTGTATGATCCGGATGGAGAAAAGTTTGAAAGGTCATACCGTACTAAGAAAACCGATAGGAAGTTAAAACCTAAGTTTGATCCAAAAGATGTCCTCAATGAGGAACTCACTCGTATTATGTAGTAACCCATGACCTTGAGTCTAGCTACAAGACTCGTAAATAAAGAAAAGCGCTTCTTGGGAGGCAACCCATGTTTTGTGTGATTTTTATTTTATTTGTTTGTTATTTGCTTCCGTATGCATCCTTTATTTTTATTGTTGGTAGATCATGTTTCAAAACTAAAATAGTAAAAATACTTTACTTTGTTGTTTAGCTATTCTTAACTTCACCCAAAGGTATTTTTGCAAAAGATAAGTGTAAGGAGAAACCCCGAATATGTTTTTAAGAACAAAACCGATCATGATTCTCCACAATATTAAGTGAACATGTATATTCGTATTTGTTAGAGTCAAATGCTTGTATCGAGTCATAGTGATGTTTTGCAGGATTTTCCAGGAAGTAGGACGAAGTTTTTCCAGAAATTTTCCAGAAACTTAACATAAGAATTTCTGCAAGTCACTTCTGACGGCGTCACGAGTTTACTCTTGACAGCGTCACGTGTAAAAAATCTGGAAATTTTACCAGTTTTGTTTTTCTAATGGAGTCTTAAAGTTTTTGTTGAATTATTAGGTTTATAATCTCCAGGAAATCTGCAAACATCATTCCACAAGCATTATATCTTATTTTGTTTTCTTGGATTTATTAGCATATGTAGATTGACGCCGATTTTATGCAAGGTTACCTTGTCTGTTTTCTCAGGTTTTACAGGTTATGTATGACAAGAAGATGATTATTATTCTGGAAGGGAAACTTTGATTGTTCATTTTCTTGGAGGAAGATCTAACTTGGCCACCTTATTATCCATACCGAGCGAATCAGAGGAGTATTTGATTTCATTCTTTTTACTTATTTCACTTTTACATTCTTTACTTGAACATTGGGGACAATATTCATCCTAAGTGTAAGGGGAGGGTAAAATGATGATACCTTACAGATACACTTTCGCTTGAGTTTGTTTGTTTAATGGTAGGTGTGTAATAAAACTACAAGAAATATTTGTTAGTGCAATTTTAGCACCAAATTTAAAATTTTTTACAACATTTAGGAGTGAAACTTTAGCCATAGCAAGCGTCTCATGGATAGGAGATTGTATGACTAGCACAAAACCGTACCATTCAGAAAAATTTTCCACCCAAATATGTGATGTTCTCCTTTAGATTTGATAGGAAAATCATTTACTATTAGTGCTTATGAGTGTACCGGTAGCATTTAGATTCTAGAACTTGCGTTAGTGATGCATCCCGAGACCGCTAGTGAGACTACATTCGTGTAGTAGGATTTACTACATGATAAGAGGCATTAGGATCACCCTTGTGTTAAACCCGTATCATAATTACCTGAACATTTAAGTCATATTACTTGGCTAGTTAAGTCAATTAATTTTTCCTACACCTTAGCGTTGTACTCATTTTTAGTACACGAAACCCCTAGTACACCCCTCCGAGACTATCTTTTCGTTTCTAACTTTAAGCATTTTACTTAAAGGAAGAATTTGTTACACTCCACTTAAATGTACACCCAAATCGCCTTAGCCTTCCGTGTATGCACTCATTTTTAGTGCATTATTATTATTTGTTAAACCTTAAGTTAATTATCTAATTGATTACATGGTTGCTAAGTCGAGTCATATCCTTGTACATATTGTTTTGGGACGATTGGGACTCATGGGTAAAGTACTTATTTTATGGAGTAATGGGGAAGAACATCATTTATTACCCCCATATGTGCGTTAATCTTAAAAGTACTACAAGTGTTTTGATTTTCTTGATTCGAGTCATTAGATTAGTTATTTGTAATGTATGTAAAGATTCAAGTGTAAGAGGAATATTCATTCCCTATGATGTATTATTTTGGATGGTAGGGTAAGAGTGTATGCAAAAAAATAAAAAAATAAAAAAATAAAATAAAAAAAATAATAAATAAAAAAATCAATAGAAAAAGAAAAAAAAAAGAAAAAAAAAGAGAAAAAGAAAAAACATACGGACTACCATCCCTTTTCATTCAATGTTCATTTTATGTTTTTGTTATTTTTCATTTATTAGCTTAAGTCGAGTCTAGTCTTGGCTTAGCAACGCCATATTGTACATGTAATTAACCAAGATTGTTAACTCGCCACCAGTAAAGACTGCCTATATCCAACAAAACCGTGTATTCCATATCCCTACACCTAACGTTACAACCCTTTAAAAGACCTCTTTGATAGTTTATCCTAGGTGCTTACGCCATGTGGTGGAGGTTTGATCCTTTCCCAAGCCTATGGTATTCTATTTTGCTATGACAGGTAGTGAGAGATGTTTTCATTTCCATATTGTGATATATACTTTATTACACCCGAGAGATGTGAGTATCTAAACACTATTTGTGAGGTGCTAGTATATGACCTCCGTGCTTGGCTATTGGTCTTTAGTGGAATGATTATTTGTTGTAATTACTTTTATATTAGTGTTAAATGACCCCTAACTTGTATTTTGACTAGAATAAAAGCGCATTTGCTTGAGGACAAGCAAATCTCAAGTGTAAGGGTATATGATGAGGCGAAAAATGAACCACTTTAGGGGGTCATTTAAGCCCGGAATTGAAATTATTTGATCAAATATTGCCCTAAATCGTTCCTTTTGTGATTTTAGGTACTTTGGGAGTGAATTCTGGAAAAGGGAGCAATTCGGACGTTTTTGGAGCATAAAAGTGAAGAAAACGGCAAAGACTTAATTTTCCATGCTGAGAACAGTACCTGACGGAGTCAAGAGGAAGATCCTGACGGCGTCAAGAGTAAAATCCATGACGACCCAGTGCAAACCTGAAGGCGTCACAAGAAGGGCGTCAAGAGTATTTTTGGTGACGGTCTGCACAAGGAGTATACATGACGGCATCAGACCCAGATCTAGGCAGTCCGAGAAACTATTTGGCGGCGAGATGACGGCGTCAGACTTTTGTTCTTGACGCCGTCACCTATCAAACTCTATATAGAGTTTTCTATTTTTCATTCATTAAAGAGGAACTTGTGTGGAGAAAACTAGGGCCGAAATTTGTAAACCCTAGGTCATATTTTACAGTGTTTTCAAGGGTTTTCACCCCTTGAATCCTTTCATGTTCAATTGAGATAAGTCTTCTCTTAATTTATTCAATATGTCTATGTTTTGTTTGAATATATCTTATGCTTGTCTTGATCTTAACATGCTAGGCTAGATCTATCTTGTATTTGCTTAGATCTAATGAAACCTAGATGTTAATTATGTGTTGGTTACTTGTTTATGGTTGTAATGGATGAATGATTTCAATGTTAGGATTAAGAAAACTGGCAGATCTCCATTGTGTAACATGCTTGAACGTCTTAGGAAACATGAACCGATGTGTACTAGGTTTTATTGGTTGTATTTAATGCATGAGCAAATTCTAGTGATCCCATGTTAGGAGCTTCTTAGCCGGCTCGACATAGGAGTGAAGTAGGCGCTCATAGGATTGGGGAAGTAAGTACGCCACCCCATGAATGGTATTAAGGAATACAATCCGTCATCAACGCAACTATAACAAGTAATTAACGTGTAAAAGATATATAGGGAGTAGTGAAATCTAAGTAAACACAATTCTCCCACATATTGCTCACAACTTTAGTATAATTTAGTTAAATTTCATTTTAGTATTTTATTTTGATTGCATCTTAGTATTGGGTTAGTTGACTAGCAACTAATTCCGCCCAACTCCTTAAAACCCAAGATTTTTACTTGCTTTTATAAAAAAATATAAAAATACAAAAAGAATCATCCCTCATCTCTAGACCTAGTCTTTAGGTTTTCTAATCCTAGCGACACTATTCCTAGCTGAACGATCAATCCCCCGGTACTTGTCATTATACTATACTACATCGATCAGGTACACTGCCTGGTGGGAGTTGTATGCTTCTCGAGATCCCTCGGGAGGTAAAGCCTGGTGCAATCCCCACGCATCACCTGCTAGTATCAATAAAAGTCCATACACTGTGCTTACAACATTGGGTAATGGTGTATGTCTGTGATAGATGAACAAAACCCATATTCCTTTCAACTACTATCCTTACTCTGCCTTTCACCTGTTAACCTGACATTTTCATTCAAAAAAGTTACACGTCAACAAACTTCCAAATAACTCATATTGTTTAAACAAAGAAATGGTATACCATAACCCAATAATTGGCGGAATGACTTGAGCTACACTTGTTACATGTACTAAATATGTTTTGCTACCAATTAGTTGTTCAACCTTCTTTTATCTTCAAATCTTCATAATCTAGCTTCGAGTCTTCATCTATTTTCATATCTTCTAGTTTCGGCATTTATTGACCACTGCAAACACAACACAAAGTACAAATCAAACACTCTTGAGTAATCAAAACACAAAGAACATAGAACTAAAATTACTAACCCAAAAAAACACAAAAAAATTGCACGAAAACAAACGAAAGGAAGCCTGAATCCTGAAGCCGAAGGTGTTATGGATCACTGTTTGGTGTTGCTACATGTTATGAACTTATGAACACACCATTTTGCTTTTTAACTTATCAGTATTTAAATTCAATAAACATATCTATCTTGTTAAACTTAAAAGCTAAATGAAAGATATTCCTTGGCAAACGATGTAAGAGAAACCTAACCTTAGAAAATCTAATAATTGACACATCAGTGTGTTCATGTCATTATCTACGCTACAATTTTTATCTCCATATCTACACCATAAAACATAACAAATGCATTAGATGAAAACTTTCTAAACTAATAATAAACAAATAAATTAGTATATTACATTATATTAGATCAACTAAGAATCATGAAACCCGTGTTTGCGACAATTCTGGATGAAAAAAGAAAAGAAGAAGTGTTGGATGAGAGGAAGTGTGAGACTGAAAGTTGTGTTTTGATCATGCAGTGGATGACTTTATAGGGCAATGGAATACTACATATCAAATCATTCCTATGTTTAGTTTCATAAGTTTCAATTTGTAATGAATGTCCAGTTAATGTCTAGTTGTGGTGTTGCCTTTTATATGAATGTGTGTATACAAAAAAACTATTCAACTTGCCGTACATAGTTTAACTTGTTGTGTCTATAAGAATGTCTAGTTGTGCTGTGTTTATTAGGCGTGTATGTTACCTAATATATTGTTACCTAATATATGAATTAAGTTATTGTACTATTTGAATAATTCAACTTATTAGGCATGTATATACTTGTCATGTGTATAAAAAAATGTTTTAATAATTCAACTTACCATGCATAGTTTCATGTTTCAATGTGTGTAGTTGACATGCCTGTTATTTGAAGATTGTTAACTAAGCTTGATTTTCAACATTCAACATTTTTCACTTTAACAATAAACTCTTTATATGTAGTTAAAATTTTCAACATTTCAAGGGTAGAATAGGCAAAACATATTTTCAATATTTCACTTTTTTTTTTTTTTTTTTTTTTTCACTCTGACCATTTTTACTTTATAAGTAGTATAGATAGATGTAATGTGTTCGAATAGATGTTACATTTTTTTTTATGTTATGTGTATATGTGTATATATAGTGAATGAGGGAATGAATGAGATAATAATTTTCCCGCCCCATTGACATGCGTTTCGAAATGCAATTGTTTCCATGAATACTTCATCTTTTGAGTTTTGACCCACTAACATGTTTCCAAGAATACTTCATATTTTGATCATGCATTTCAAAATGTTAATAGTTTTCATTCATTGCTTGAAATCTTTTGACCATGTTTCCACGAATACTTCCCATGCACCATTCATAAATATAAAAGATATTTAATAGTTTCCCATGCATTTCGAAATGTTAATAGTTTCCATTCATTGCTTGACATTTTGTTTAGAAGGGTAAAATGGGGATTGACTTAAATTTAAGGATTTCACAATTTCACTTTGACCATTGAGACATTATAAGTAGTTAAGATTAAGGGTTTTGAGGGAGTTATCTTGAGCACTCATTTGAAAGATTTTGAAAAATCTTTTGATGAATCTTGAAAAAGTGCTCAAGATTTCTGTTTGGAAAAACGAGTTTTTGTTTGAAGTTTTTTTCGTTTGTTTAGACTCGAACTTTTTGAAAAAGATTTCGCCCGTGAAAATACGAGTCCTTGTTTTGAAATAATCAGAAGTCATCATTCACGGGATGCACCACCCGGGGAAATGATCACAAGATATATATCTACAAATACATATTTTTAGTTTAGATCTAATGTTTACTGATTAGAACAGTTAATTCCATTTTTAGCCCTGAGTATAAAACTGCTTTACATTTCAAGTCCTTTAGTGATTTCTTAGTGATCTAGCCTATGTACCAAGCCTAACCAAGCAAGATAACTTATATAATGTACAAATACATCAAGGAATAATAAAATTACAGGAATGAAAATGAAAAAGGAGTGATTGGTTTCCTTACAAAAGTAGAAGAACAAGAAATATTTAAGAACAAAAAACAAGGACCACTAAACCTAAAACACCAATGACACTTGCACCCTTTCTTTCAAATCTTTTTAACACTTGACCAACTTGATTATTCTTGAAAAAACACCTTAAAATCCCAGAACTTGGACACCTTGAAAATCTTCTAAATAACTCTTGTAATCTTCCAAATAGAACGCCTTAGAAATGATGAGATTAATGAAGTTTAAGATGAGATGAACCAAGTACAAGCTAAAGGGACTTATGATCTTCAATCCAAGATGAATTTACTTGGTAAAATTTGAAAGAATATGGTGTTTGGAGCTGATTTGACTCATTCTTGGGGTGGAGAAAACAAGAAAAGAGTGGTGTGGTGATAGAAACTATGTTCAATGAAAGAAGTATCTAGTATAAGAATCAAGAGGTGGAGTGGACAAATGTATAGGTTGTGAAAGCATCATGAGACACATGTCTCATGAGTTGGACGTTCAAGATAGTGGGGGAGGGGTGGGTTTGTTTATTTTGGGTTAAGTTTGTGTTATAATGTATAATTTTGATCCCGGTAATTGAAAACGTGTAGTTTTTAAGACACGAAACGTAAAATTAGGAGACGTAAAAATAAAAAACTTTCAAAAATGTTAAATCTTGTTATCATAACTTATTTTAGTAGTTTAGATGAGTGATGATTTCATCGTAGGGTTTAAACGTAGTTAAAACCTTAAAACGTAGATTTAAATTGCGTAAAACGTAAATGGTGTAAGGTTTACGTAAAATTGGAAAATGTAGATTATGAATTTTAAAATAGGATTGTAAGGAACCAAAAATGCATAACAAGTGTAGAGTGGGCATAGTCTAGTGTCGGTTTGAATTAATTGTACGTTGAACATGAGTTTTAGCAAAATTTGACATAAACGTGAAACGAAATGAGAAATGTGAAATTTCGGAATTTTTGAATACTAGAAGTATGTGATGGAATATATTAAAAGTATATATTAAAACAGCAGCCAAACGGCGCCGTTTTGTCACCATTTTTCCTGCCAAAAACGCTGGACCGGTTGTTAGCCCACTTGGCCCTTTTCTGTGCCCGTCCTGGCCCTTTTCTGTGCACTAATAACACTCAAAAGCAACTCACACCCTTCACAAACCCTAGATGACCATCGTTTGCTCCCGCCCCCATCACATAAACGATCTCGCGCAACAATTCACCGGTTGATCTTCATGCCATGTGATGCTCCCGTGTTCATGTAAGTTTGTCAATCTTAATCTTAATTAAATAATTGGTACAAGAGTTAGGGTTTTGATTTTTAGGTGTTTTTTTGTGGCCACAGTTACACAGCGAGTTACGGTTTCAATTTTGGTTTTTTTGGGGGAAAAAAAAGGTATGTAAAGTTTTGGCCTTTTGGCTATGGTAATTGTAGGGGTCGGTTGGTTTGATTCTGAATTATGGCTTATGTAGCGGCCTTATGGCTTATTTGGTTTCCGGCTTATGTTTCATAGGCTCAGTTTTTGTGGCTTATCTTGAAACATTTCGGCTTCTATAAGCTTATTATAACATGATAAGCTTATACAACTTATCATTTTTTAACACAATCACATATTCACAGGTTTTGTTTTTTCCTCTTCATGCTAATGATACACACCTTATATCGTATTGTGCTAAAACTTTTACGGGACCATTTAAGTTGAGTAAATGAACATAAAAACACAGTTGCAGTTTCAGTTTCAGGGTACATTAACTTATGCGTGTTTTTGTGTCTATACAATGCTGACTATTGAGCTGCAATAGACATGTCGTCTGTTGTTTGTATTTATCTGAGACTTATGAATAGAACACCTTTGTTTGCTGGTAAAGAATGTGTGCATAAAATACGACTCTTAGGTACTTTATGGTGTTATATGAATTTCAAGCTATATACTTATTAGTTTCTTCATTATCCTATTAGTCATGGTATGCGAACTCATTTTGCCATATGTTATTTAATTGTTACATACAACGTGTATATGGTTATTAAATTGAAGTTACTGATAACAACTTGCTTCTGCAGCATGTGTTTCTGAATCCTCAGAAAGGAGATATCCTGAGTCGCATAAAAATAACCTACGGATGCAGCTGCCATTTGAAGGTATGTTAACTTACGAGTTTACCTTCGGTTGCTAAGGTAACTAAGTTAGTTCAAAGGTTTATAGTGCGTCAGCTTATGAATGACATGTCTTTTGGAGTGTTTGAATTACATTTTTATGCCAGTTTATGGCTTTATTTGAATCTGGAATAGCTCATAAATCCACTTTTTAGGGCCTATGATCTTCTCAAATGTCAAGTTGAACTAACGGACTTGAATGAAGTATAAGCCCAGCTACTTCTGTGGATTAAACAAGCTATTAGGCCGGTTAGATAAGATTACCCAAACACTCCCTTAGATATCAACTTTGGATTTTTGTCCCCTTTTATGACATATCATTATTTTTCATTTGAATACAGGTGTGGTGAAATAATGTTCCGCATGCACAACATCGCGAATACTAAAACTAACTAGCCACGAAGAGCGACCGCTGTCGCTATAGCAAACCACGGATCTATAGTGTTTGTTGTGGCTGTTACAGATAATAGAGGTAATACAATAACTTTTATCACCATGTTTTTTTTATTTATTCATTACTCCTACCCTTTTTGGTTTAGTCGAACAGCTACACAGTGGTTGTTGTGGCTGTTGCAGGTAAGATATTTTAGATATTCATATTAGCATACAGGTTCTGCAACAATCTTTTCGTCTTTTTACTTTTTGCATTGTAATCACAATCATGAATACTGGAAATTCTATTCACACCTCATGCAACAACACACAAGCGTAGGAAGGTTTTGCTTCAGGTATGATGCGTTCAGCCATTGGCAGCTATCGTCACTTTTAGTAGACTCATATGTCTAATGACATTGAGGCTCTAACTCGCGGATAACAGCCAGTTGCCAGCATGCATATGCTTTGCGCAAAAGGAGGTTCAACCAAATATCTTCGGGTATGTTACGATACTAATGTACACGCATTCTAAAATTTGTAGCAATCCTTGGTTGGCTTCTTCTTATTTATTTTGTGTTCCAATCGTTGTAGGGGTACCTGATCCACAATTCCAATCTTCAATAATTGATGACGCGCCACCAACCATACCATCAGCAAGACACCGACGTTAGTGGCACGACACTCAAACTTTCATGACTTCAGTTTGCAACATGATCATTGCAATCTGGAATATGCAGCAGATTCATGCTTTGTTTTTAAATAGTCTCAACTACAACGTTAAACAGTCTCTAATAGACGAGGAAAGATTCCGGGATAAGGGGGATTAAGCAAGTCTTCTTTGATGGCGGGTGTATTTTTGCTCAAGATGCATGCCAAAGCAATGTGACTGCTGCAAATGTTTGCATCGAGCAAATTCCAGTTAACTATGTTTACGATAATTCCAACTGAAAAGTAGGTGAACATCATAATTTAGATGCATTAACAGTTGGGATAAGGTTAAATCAATGCAAAATGTTGCATGATGGGTGTTCTGGTAAGCCGTCAGGTATTTTCTCAACCATTATTTCCACATAAACTGTTAGTCAATGTGAGTTCTTATGTGTGCATTTTCTGGACTATAGGTAGTACTCAGAATGTGTGCCAAGACGATATGATTGCTGAAAACGTTTCCGTTCAACAAATTCCTTAACCTTACAAAAACATTTCTCCATTCGCCCAAGGTGACTGTTATGCTATTTCTTCTAACAGCTTCGAAAGGGCATAATTATTTAGAACTTACACTTAATTTTTATAAATATGTATATAGTTGCAGGCTGTGGCACAGTTACATTGGATTATGTCTCGGGGATCGACCGACAGGAACCTATTGATGTACCTACTCAGCCGTTTAGAATCCGGGTATCATTTCCTAACTTTCTATGAACGTTCTTATCTGTGTCTTTGTGAAATAGTTGTCCCTGAATTGGAATGCCAGTGAAATGAGAAAAAAAAATGAATGACATAAAATGCATTAGGATGAAATCGATGTGGCTGAGGAAGATTTGACCGACCTTTGTTAGCAGTTTGCGGATGTCGTTGAGGTAATTTTTTTTAATGACATTACCAGATCCATAGCGCCCCAGGCCAGTCCGCAACGCTGTTTAGGCATTGTTGTTTCTTAATGAACCAGGTATCCTTGAATTGTGTTTGTCATTCGCATTAATAATGTGCTAGGAAAACCGTTACCCATTTTTTGCTCCATTCTTGATCCGCTGATCCTGTCGCTGCAGCAATCCAGAATGGCAAACTAACTGAAAGCAAACGGCCCTTGCCAACATTCTTCTTGAATTATACAAGGTACGACTAAATATGCTTTATGTTGTTATTTGAGAACTAAATATGGCACATTAAATTAAGCAGGTTTACTTATGCTTTTACTACTGAATTGCAGGTTTGCTTCAGGGTTTTGGTGGCCGCAGTTGAGAACGAATGTGGTGCGCCCAATGGGATCACAAATGACAGTTCCGGAAAGAGGTAGAGCATACGCGTCTGCAACCCAGGCCACACCCAATGGTAAGCCGTATGTGATGAGCTGCACCAATTTTATTCGGTTTCCTATTGCTTTCTCTTACAGTACTGAAATTACTGATACTAGATTCGTTATGTCTACTTGATTAAAGGTGTGCCGGAAACATTGAATAAATCATAAATGAAAACATCGAATGGAGACCTAGGGCAACGTTATAGTACTAAGTTCCTTTGATCAAGTAAATCCCCTAAACACAAAGGTTCAAGATGTATATAAAGGAACAATGCCTTGCCTTCATGATATATTTGCTTATTGCCACCCTTACTTATGTAGTGTTTTTCTGTTTGTTTGTATCTTGATGTAAGTTTGTGATATTTGTAGGTAAAAGGTCTTTGATATCAGGAACAAGGGCTGCCTGAAAGCTCAGTTATACATGTGAAAGCACATGAAGAAGAGGAGACAGAAAGCCTGAAACTTACTGGTCCAAATCAAGAACAAGGGCTGCCTAATTCAAGATCTAATAGGTTTTTCCCCTCATGTGAGTTCTTATCTAATCATTCACTTTACACATAATCTTGACACACATAGCTATTAACCAGTTTCTTCAGGTAATGTCATTCAAGTCATGAAAATCGGGGATTAATTTGTTTCAAAGTTAAGCTTTAAATGTTTCATGATGCGTTCAGTTCTAATGGTCATCCATTTTGCAGGCAAAACGAGATCCTTACCAGTTTCGATATCCTATCGAGTTCCGCTTGGTTTGACCTAAGATTGACCACCTTATGTACGTGAACGTTTCTTTCTTCTTATATCGTATCACTGACTTTCTACTTATTGAAATTATGGTTAAAGAGAAATGTTGCAATTTATTGTTTCGAAGACAGCTTTTTTTATTGAAAAACAGTTACGGTTCAGGATTTATCTTATTGTTTCCAATTTCATCCACGTACTTTTCTCTACACATAAGGTCATACTTTGACCAACAACATGTTATTGCAGGGGATGTTCGGTACTAAAGCAGTTACTTTCCCTCAGGCGTTTTACCCAGGTTTGTAACATCACAACTGCACCTTTTTTTTTCTTTCTCAAAAAATGTTACTGATACAGGGGAACTACAACAATCTGCAACCCCGGGAACAAGCTGCTATCTGAACCCTGATGTCCTAGAGACCGACCAAATTACACATTTGTAAGGCCTCTCACAAATATCTTGAAACAATAAACCTCATTTTTTTTTTTTTTTATTTATTTGGACCAGATTTATAACGGCCTTTCCACGTGTTACATCAATAGGTATGCGAAGTTAATGGGACCATCACAACCGGTCATGCTCCCGTTTCCTGACACCAAGGCACATGAACAAGAAATTCCTGAACGTCCCATATTATTGGCAACACTAATGTCACTAAACCCGTAGACTCACATGGTAAGAAACAGTCTAACACAAACACACTAACATACACAAAACACATACTCCTTATATTTTGCATACCATTATTCCAGGACCAAGTGTTTACTACCGAGGCTGTTATAGTGTAGATCGATGAACCAAAAAGTTGATAAGCACCGCACATGGCAAATGAAAATTAAAGAAGGACGTCCACACCGCCGCTGCCAGCAGCTTAGAACAAAGGCAACGGCAAATTACAGGTACACTTGAAACACCATACCACCAAAATTAATAAAGGTGTATAAGGTCTTTTCAATTTAGTTGTCGCCTTTTGTTTTGTTTTGTTTTTTTTTTTTTTTTTTTTTTTTTTTTTTTTTTTTTTTTTTTTTTTTTTTCTGAATTTCAATCATTTGTAAATAAATAGCTTCTCTCATGGAATGTGTTTAAATACTAATACTAGCTGCTCGACTCTTGCACGTGACGGAATGGGTTTGAATTTTGGTCGACCTGTAGTTTTGGTCGTATGGTGTTTCAAGTGTACCTAATATTTAGCTGTTCGACTCTTACACTTGAAACAACATCAACTCTTTTTTAGCCGTACCGTACGTGTGTGTGCCTAAGGAAGTTTTGTTTTAATCATTCACAGTCGAAGAAATTTAAGTAGTGTTTTAGTCATTATTGATTAAGGAGGTTTTGGATTTACCTTATTTTCTGGGCTTATTACCTGTTTAGGCCTACACCCAACCCGCATGTTATACCACCGATGTGTCATTCATGCGAACGATTCTATTTTCATGTGCAGATACGCATCTTGATTATGTGTATTTAGGCGAATGTCGTGAAGAGCAGCCAAAGACACATTCCACGAGTACAAATCCACAATATCATCGGTGTTGTTTAGGAGCCCAAGTTGCTTCATAGGCAAAAGCAGTTCACCTACATCTGTTCTCAATATCAGAAAAGTACTATCTCCGCCTTCTTCACCACTTTTCTCCCCATCACCGCCATCCAAACTATATGCTGAATTCAGGGCTTCAAAAAGGTCAAAGAATGGAGATAAAGGCAAATATTTCCAAGGATTATAAAGCTGAAGAAGAAATTTTAGGCATTCGCAGCAGGTTTAATCATTACATGTTCCGTAGCTTAAGTACATTAGTAGTCGTGCGCTCACTGACGATTCAAGATAAAATACGACATTTAAATTGATATATACTGGCTTTAAATTTTAGAATATCAAACGTTGTTTACATGATTTTTTTTAGTGAGGTAAACAACGACATTCGTTTATGCAGATGCAGTTACTAAAATGTAATTATATATTCTTTATTTGTTTAGAGGGAATTTGGACGTGTGTTAAAATAGGTCATTGATTTGATCGTTATGCGCAGCCAACATTCACTTTGGGAAGATAGGAATAGCAAATAAGGATCAATCAAAATCAATAAATTGTTACTGATGACGAATATTCCAGTATTTTTTTCCATGTAATGGCGGTAAGAACTTTTTTTTTTTTCTTTTTCATGAAGACTTGATTTCTGCAAATTTTAATATTTTTAAGGTAAATCTATAAAATTGGATAAGACATACCAAATAGATTAGACAGGTACCAAGCCTCCGGTTGGTTTAGTCATATTAATCACAAATAATCAGAAACGTTTTACGAAATAAACAGCCGTGGGACCCCTGAAAAACAATTGACGAAATAAACAGGCGCGCCGGCAACGCGGCGATCGTCACCAATCTTGTTAAACCAATTTATGACATGAAAATGGATAGGAATCCTAAACACGGCTCATGAATAGCTAGAAACGCGAAATTGCTAAATCGGGTAGAAAGTCAAAATAAAATTTTTACTCAAGTAGAAATAGGAATAGAATATGAATTAGATATTGACCCTGAAATTACCAAATGTCACAACCAGGTCAGGTTACCATCCAAACAGACTTATTCTTCAATAGAGATTTAGAATATCTACGATTCGGCAGCAAAGGTAGCAGACATACGATGTCAATCACGAAGATCAAGGTTGCATCTTATCCTAACGCTGGAGTAGAGAAAATGGTGCCCAATAAAATGTGGCTTGATGAAGAGTGTAAGTATGACATTGTCGAATCTTATGGTATTTCTCACTGGTGGTTTGATGAGGCAAAAAATGAACCACTTTTAGGGGGTCATTTAAGCCTGGAATTGAATTTATTTGATCAAATATTGCCCTATATCGTTCCTTTTGTGATTTTAGGTACTTTGGGAGTGAAATCTGGAAAAGGAAGCAATTCGGACGTTTTTGGAGCATAAAAGTGAAGAAAACGCCAAAGACTTAATTTTCCATGATGGGAACAGTGTATGACGGCGTCAAGAAGACAATCCTGACGACGTCAAGAGTAAATACCATGACGACCCAGTACAAATATGAAGGCGTCACAAGTAGAGCGTCAAGAGTTAAATGTGTGACGGCCTGCAAAAGTGGATTACATGACGGCGTCAGATGTAGATCAAGGCAGTCCGAAGATTTATTTGGCGGCGAGATGACGGCGTCACAAGTTTATTCTTGACGCCGTCAGCCTCTAATATCTATATATAGTTTTCTAATTTTCATTCATAAAAGGAGGAACAAGTTTGGAGAAACCCTAAGGCCAAACCATATACGTATTTTACAGGTTTTTCAAGGGTTTTGAGCCCTTGAACCCTTACATGTGCTATTGAGATAAGTATTCTTTTAATTCAATCAATATGTCTATGTGTTGGTTGTCTATATCTTGTGGTTGTCTTGATTCCACCATGTTAGGCTAGATCTATCTTGTGTTTGCTTGGATCTAATGAAACCTAGATGTTAATTATGTGTTGATTACTTGTTTATGGTTGTATTGGATGAATGATTTCAATGTTAGGCTTAAGAAAACTGGCAGATCTCCAATTGGTAACATGCTTTAACGTCTTACGAAACATGAACCGATGTGTACTAGGTTTTATTGGTTTTATTTAATGCATGAGTAAATTCTAATGATCCCATGTTAGGAGCTTCTTAGCCGGCTCGACATAGGAGTGAAGTAGGCACTCATAGGATTGGGGAGTTAAGTACGCCACCCCATGAATGGTATTAAGGAATACAATCCGTCATCCACGCAACTATAATAAGTAATTAACGTGTAAAAGATATCTAGGGAGTAGTGAAATCTAAGTAAACACATTTCTCCACTTATTGCTCACAACCTTAGTTTAATATAGTTTTAAATTTCATTTTTAGTATTTTATTTTGATTGCATCTTAGTATTGGGTTAGTTGACTAGCAACTAATTCCACCCAAATCCTTCAAACCTGAGATTTTAATTTGCTTTCTTAAAAATATAAAAAAATACAAAAAGAATCATCCCTCATCTCTAGACTTAATCTTTAGGTTTTTTAATCCTAGCGACACTATTCCTAGCTGATCGATCAATCCCCCGGTACTTGTCATTATACTATACTACATCGATCAGGTACACTGCCTGGTGGGGGTTGTAAGCTTCTCAAGATCCCTTGAGAGGTAAAGCCTGGTGCAATCCCTACGCTACCAAGTTTTTGGCGCCGCAGCCCGGGGAATAGTTATTGTCTAGGTTAAAATCTCTTTTTATTAGGTCTACTTGCTAGATTCCTTTCTAGTAAGATTTTATTTTTATTTTTTAGGTTCTCTTTAGTCTATCTTATTTCTTTGTGTTTTTGTTCGTAATTCTTCACCACCCGACATCATGGACGATGGGAACATCTTTGAACCCGTCATTCCACCACAACAAAACCCACCACTAGAACCCCTTAGGCCCCGAACCTTAGGAGAATATTCCCGACCTAGCCACCAAGGCTACCGAAACACAATTGAGCTCACCGGAGCCAATGTGACCCCCTTGCGATCCGACACCATCTGGTTGGTGCAAAGCGGATGTGCATTCCATGGACTTCGTTCTGAAGATCCAAATCAACATCTTAAGGACTTCCTTAAAATCGTAGATTCCATAGACCTAGATGTTGCAACTAGAGAGACAACCCGATTACGCCTATTCCAATTCTCTCTACGTGATCATGCTAGTCAATGGCTTGAGCGTTTACCCGCGGGATCCATCACCTCATGCGATGATCTTACCAAACGCTTCCTGACCCAATTCTTCCCACCGGGGAAGACTGCAATGCTTAGAAATGACATTTTGATGTTTGAACAACATCAGGGTGAAACTTTCTACGAAGCATGGGCTCGTTTTAAGGATCTCCTCCATAAGGTCCCTCATCATGGTATAAACCTTTGGTTATTAGTTCAGATTCTCTACGACCATGTTGACTATCACACTAAACGTACAATCGATAGGGCCGCGGGAGGTAAACTGCGTGATAAGAACGCCGAGGAGTCCTGGGCAATTATTGAAGAGCTTGCCGCCGATAATCAAGAGATGTGGGAGTTTAATCGTACGATAAAAGCGACCATCAATACAGTCTCAACATCTGGAGGGACTACCGAAATCCCCGATGAACTCCTATGCAAACTCGAGGCAAAGTTGACTATTTTGAGGAAAAGCAAAGGAGACCTTTAAGTCTTAGACGGGCTACTGTCAACTCTATCTCAAAAACAACTTCAACACCGTTATCAGAATCACCCTCTAGAGAAAATGTAGCGACTTTTCAAAACTATGCCCCACCTTATTCCCCTCTCGAGGAGCTTAGCCCGGAGTTTGAAGCTAGAATGAGAGAATATATGGCAACTCATTCAGATCGGCTCGCTAGATCCGAGGAAGCAGTTTATAAGCAAAAAGAGGAGATGCAAGAGAAAATGAATGAGATGATGAGTCTATTGGAGGAGTATGCCAACCGAGAACTCCCGAAAGAATGCTACTAAGGAAGGAAAGCGTCATCCCCACTACCCAATTTGTTAATTCCATCACAATTGTCCACACGGATAAGGAGAAGGTAGAAACCCCTATTAAACAAACCTTAGAAGAGTCACCAAAATCCCAACCTTTGAGTTACTACCTGAAACATGATATAAACGAAAACACTATAACAAATTGGATAAAGGGTGACGGGCGTAACCAACCTTCCAAACAGGGTTCTGAGAAGGAGGAAGGGGGAAAAGATGAGTATGATACGTTACCTGGGGGGCCAGTATTCGAGAGGCTATTGGTACAAAAAGTGGCTACTAAGCAGATGGCGTGTGGAAACTTTGAGATACCAACTAGCATCGGGGATTTGAAATATCTTAGTGCTTTTGCCGACCAATGATCAGAAGTAAATCTTATGCCCCTAACTATTTACATCCAACTAACGTCAAAAATGCCAGCCCACACTCGTGTTAGGTTATCCCTCGCTGGACACTCTTATGTATACCCCCTAGGAATCGCAGAAGATGTGTTAGTTAATGTCGCAGGATTCATGTACCCCGTTGATTTTATGATCATCGATGATAAGGGAGATGGATGCATGCCAATAATCCTTGGGGCACCATTCCTCACCACCGCTAGGGCTGTCATTAAGTATGAAGGCAGGAAAATTGAGCTTAAATCTGGAAAAAGAAAGATTAGCTTCCCCATGACCCCGCGAAGTGGGCATGAGAATTTGAGTTGGAGAAAGCTCAAAAACAACATTGATACGACACCCATTCGTGTTCAGAATAAAATTCTTGCATGGGAGGCAAGTATCAAAAGTTTCAAGGAGGCTAAATATGAAAGGAGCAAAAGCAATAAAGTTCATGTCGAGTTCGAACATAATCGACCAGTAGAAAGCCATGTACCATTCGAGGAAGGAAACTTGGTACTCTTAAAACACTTGGAAACAACAATACCACCTGATAAACCAAGTCCTTGGTGGTATGGGCCTTTCACAATTGAGAGCATGAGCCAAGATGGAATGGCTAACCTGAGAAGTAAAGTAGGTGGAGGGGTGATTGCAAGTATCGACAGATTGAGGCATTACCTCCAAAATAATAATGACCACAACTACATGGGGTGCATCGTCTCAAGGGATGAAGTCACGTAGTAGCCCATGACCTTGAGTCTAGCTACAAGACTCGTAAATAAGGAAAAACGCTTCTTGGGAGGCAACCCATGATTTTGGGTGATTTTTATTTTGTTTGTTTGTTATTTTCTTCCGGATGCATGCTTTATTTTTATTGTTGGTAGATCATGTTTCTAAACTAAATAGTGGAAATACTTTACTTTGTTGTTTTGGCCTAGACTTAACTCCACCAAAAGGTATTTTTTCAAAAGATAAGTGTAAGGGGAAACCCCAAATATGTTTTTAAGAAACAAACCGATCATGATTCTCCACAATATTAAGTGAACATGTATATTCATATTTGTTAGAGTCAAATGCTTGTATTGAGTCATAATGAAGTTTTGCAGGATTTTCCAGGAAGTAGGACCAAGTTTTTCCAGAAATTTTCCGGAAACTTAACATAAGAATTTCTGCAGGTCACTTCTGACGGCGTCATGAGCTTGTTCTTGACGGCGTCACGGGTAAAAATCTGGAAATTTTACCGGTTTTGTTTTTCTAACGGAGTCTTAAAGTTTTTGCTGAATTATTAAGTTTTATAATCTTCAGGAAATCTGCAAACTTCATTCCACAAGCATTATATCTTATTTTGTATTCTAGGATTTAGTAACTTATGTAGATTGCTGCCGATTTTATGCGAGGTTGCCTTGTCTGTTTTCTCAGGATTTACAGGTTATGTATGACAAGAAGATGATTATTTTTCTGGAAGGGAAGCTTTGATTGTTCATTTTCTTGGAGGAAGATTTAACCTGGCCACCTTATTATCCATACCGAGCGAATCAGGGGAGTATTTGATTTCATTTGTTTTACTTATTCACTTTTACATTCTTTACTTGAACATTGGGGACAATGTTCATCTTAAGTGTAAGGGGAGGGTAAAATGATGATACCTTACAGATAAACTTTTGCTTGAGTTTGTTTGTTTGATAGTAGATGTGTAATAAAAATATGATAAATACTTGTTAGTGCAATTTTAGTGCCAAATTTAATTTTTTTTACAACATTTAGGAGTGAAACTTTAGCCATAGCAAGCGTCTCATGGATAGGAGATTGTATGACTAGCACATAACCGTACTTTCAGAAAAAAATTTCCACCCAAATATGTGAGGTTCGCCTTTAGATTTGATAGGAAAAACATTTACTATTAGTGCTTATGAGTGTACCGGTAGCATTTAGATTCTAGAACTTGCGTTAGTGATGCATCCCGAGACCGCTAGTGAGACTACATTCGTGTAGTAGGATTTACTACATGATAAGAGGCATTAGGATCACCCTTGTGTTAAACCAGTATTATAATTACTGGACCATTTAAGTCATATTACTTGGCTAGTTAAGTCAACTAATTTTTCCCACACCTTAGCGTTTTACTCATTTTTAGTACACGAAACCCCTAGTACACCCCTCCGAGCCTATCTTTTCGTTTCTAACTTTAAGCATTTTACTTAAAGAAAGAATTTGTTACACCCCACTTAAATATACACCCAAATCGCCTTAGCCTTCCGTGTATGCACTCATCTTTAGTGCATTATTGTTATTTGGTAAAGCCTAAGTTAATTATTTAATTGATTACATGGTTGCTAAGTCGAGTAATATCCTTGTACATATTGTTTTGGGACGATTGGGACTCATGGGTAAAGTACTTATTTTATGGAGTAATGGGGAAGAACATCATATATTACCCCCATATGTACGTTAATCTTAAAAGTACTCCATGTGTTTTGATTTTCTTAATTCGAGTCATTAGATTAGTTAATTGTAAAGTGTGTAAAAATTCAAGTGTAAGGGGAATTTTCATTCCCTATGATGTATTATTTTGGATGGTAGGGTAAGAGTGTATGCAAAAAAAAAAAAAAAAAAAAAAAAAAAAAAAAGAAAAAGGAAAAAAAAAAAATCGAAAAATCAAGAAAAAGAGAAAAAAAAAAAATAGAAAAAGAAAAAGAGAAAAACATACGGACTACCATCCCTTTTTATTCTATGTTCATTTTATTTTTTGTTATTTTTCATTTATTAGCTTAAGTCGAGTCTAGTCTTGGCTTAACAACGCCATATTGTACATGTAATTAACCAAGATTGTTAACTCGCCACCAGTAAAGACTGCCTATATCCAACAAAACTGTGTATTCCATATCCCTACACCTAACGTTACAACCCTTTAAAAGACCTCTTTGATAGTTTATCCTAGGTGCTTACGCCATGTGGTGGAGGTTTGATCCTTTCCCAAGCCTATGGTAATCTATTTTGTTATGACAGGTAGTGAGAGATATCTTTCATTTCCATATTGTAATTTATACTTTATTACACCCGAGAGATGTGAGTATCTAAACACTATTTGTGAGGTGCTAGTGTATGACCTCCGTGCTTGTCTTTGGTCTTTAGTGGAACGATTATTTGTTGTAATTACTTTTATATTAGTGTTAAATGACCCCTAACTTGTATTTTGATTAGAATAAAAGCGCATTTGCTTGAGGACAAGCAAATCTCAAGTGTAAGGGTATATGATGAGGCGAAAAATGAACCACTTTTAGGGGGTCATTTAAGCCCGGAATTGAATTTATTTGATCAAATATTGCCCTAATTCGTTCCTTTTGTGATTTTAGGTACTTTGGGAGTGAAATCTGGAAAAGGAAGCAATTCAGACGTTTTTGAAGCATAAAAGTGAAGAAAACGCCAAAGACTTAATTTTCCATGCTGGGAACAGTGTATGACGGCGTCAAGAAGACAATCCTGACGGCGTCAAGAGTAAATACCATGACGACCCAGTACAAATATGAAGGCGTCACAAGTAGAGCGTCAAGAGTTAAATGTGTGATGGCCTGCAAAAGTGGTTTACATGACCGCGTCAGATGTAGATCAAGGCAGTCCGATGATTTATTTGGCGGCGAGATGACGGCATCACAAGTTTATTCTTGACGCCATCAGCCTCTAATGTCTATATATAGTTATCTAATTTTCATTCATAAAAGGAGGAACAAGTTTGGAGAAACCCTAAGGCCGAACCATATACGTATTTTACAGCTTTTTCAAGGGTTTTCAGCCCTTGAACCCTTACATGTGCTATTGAGATAAGTATTCTTTTAATTCAATCAATATGTCTATGTGTTGGTTGTCTATATCTTGTGCTTGTCTTGATTCCACCATGTTAGGCTAGATCTATCTTGTGTTTGCTTGGATCTAATGAAACCCAGATGTTAATTATGTGTTGATTACTTGTTTATGGTTGTATTGGATGAATGATTTCAATGTTAGGCTTAGGAAAACTGGCAAATCTCCAATTGGTAACATGCTTGAACGTCTTAGGAAACATGAACCGATGTGTACTAGGTTTTATTGGTTGTATTTAATTCATGAGTAAATTCTAATGATCCCATGTTAGGAGCTTCTTAGCCGGCTCGACATAGGAGTGAAGTAGGCACTCATAGGATTGGGGAGTTAAGTACGCCACCCCATGAATGGTATTAAGGAATACAATCCGTCATCCACGCAACTATAACAAGTAATTAACGTGTAAAAGATATCTAGGGAGTAGTGAAATCTAAGTAAACACATTTCTCCACTTATTTCTCACAACCTTAGTTTAATATAGTTTTAAATTTCATTTTTAGTATTTTATTTTGATTGCATCTTAGTATTGGGTTAGTTGACTAGCAACTAAGTCCGCCCAAATCCTTCAAACCCGAGATTTTAATTTGCTTTCTTAAAAGTATAAAAAAATACAAAAAGAATCATCCCTCATCTCTAGACTTAATCTTTAGGTTTTCTAATCCTAGCGACACTATTCCTAGCTGAACGATCAATCCCCCGGTACTTGTCATTATACTATACTACATCGATCAGGTACACTGCCTGGTGGGGGTTGTAAGCTTCTCAAGATCCCTTGAGAGGTAAAGCCTGGTGCAATCCCTACGCTACCATGGTTCCACAAACAGAGATTCTACATTGAAAGACATACAGCTGAAGGTAGTCGTAGGGCTGTACGAACTCACATGGATATCTTGAGCGTTGTCAGAGTGGAGATCTTTCCCATGTATGGTTACAATTACCTGAAAAAGATCGTCCTTCGCAGAGCCATTCTCAAAGAATACATCATTGCTGAAAGTGACTTCAAACACCTGCACCCTAGTGAATTTGAAGGTCTGTATTTGCTAAATCTTCAAGGTAAACTGCACCATCTACCATCAAATGAAAGGAAGGCTCTCATCACTGCAGTCAACTTATGGACCAAGGGGTTGGTGACCAGATACAGAGTAGGAGACTTTCAACTTGGGATTGAAAGTTACCAAACTCAGCTCAACCTCACAAAGCGTCGTTGGGAAGCAAAAGGGTTAGAGTTCAAGCATGACTACTCTGTCATTGAGTCTCTAAGAGCTGTCACATTCAGAGACAAGTATGTGGTTCAAATGATCATGCAGTTTAATGAGATCTACAAGTTCAGCGATGGTACACTACGTTAGATTGAAGAAGCATTGGACTACATGGTAAAAGAATTCAAGATCAACACGATGAATCCAGGGTTAACACTAGGTTTTGGACTAAGAAAGATGTGGAAATGAGCGAAGTGTTCATGTTCGCTATATAGAAAAGGCTTAAGATAAGGAGGATTTTCCACAACTTGGAAAGCTTTGTTGGTGGCCGAGTTAGAGAGGGTGATTACAGATTTCTTCAGAGAACTGAATAAGAATATCTCCACTATAATAATTAGACCTCTTTTGTTGTTGTGTAAATTGTTGAATGTTGTAAACTATATACAATTTAAGTAGTGATAAATATGTGCTATGTGTGTTGTATTTACCTCCCTCACTAGTTGAGGGGGAGCAGTATGAGGTACGCTTTAGTGCCTCATTCTTGATAAAAGGAGAGAAAGCTTCTTACTTTTAAGTAAACTTAATCCAAAAAAATTTCAAATGATTTCTTCTAATCCTGCTCAAAAGAACAAGTATTCCCTCTCACATTTTTTAAACTCACAAAGTATCACACTTATTGAGGGGGAGTATTTGAAACTCTTTGTAAAAATCAAAACGTTCTTGTGGGATTTTTGATTTTTCCCCATAAACCTCAAATGGCATATTTTAATAAATTTTTTCCTATAACACCATCAATATGCTATTTTTTAGGGGGAGAAATACAAAAGGCGATTAAAATATAACAAAACAATATGACATTTCATGTGAGCTCGCCTTAGACATCACCAATGAATTAATGAAACTTAACTTTCATTGATCGAAAGGAATTGTCCTGGCCGGGTAATAATTTCAATCTGGTCTAACTAGTGATTTAAGCGTGTCTCGAAGAGGACTTGTCTAAGTAGAATGTACTATTTTGAGAAACCTTCTGTGGACTTGACCAGGCCGGGTAATAATTTCAAGCTAGTCTAACTAGTGATGTAAGCGTGTCTCAAATCGGTCGTGTTCACTGAAGGTGGATCAATTCAAAAAGTGCGAACTCTAGCCCACATGTGCAAATTTTAAATAAAAACATATGAGCACATGTTAAGTGATGCGTGGGAATTGCACCAGGCTTTACCTCTCGAGGGATCTCGAGAAGCTTACAACCCCCACCAGGCAGTGTACCTGATCGTTGTAGTATAGTATAGTGACAAGTACTGGGGGATTGATCGTTCAGCTAGGAATAGTGTCGTTAGGATTGAAATTAATCTAACTAGATCTAAAGGTGAAGGATGATTCTTTTTGTATTTTTAAATTTTACGAAAAGCAAGTAAAAATCTCGGGTATTGGGAGAGTGGGCGGAATTAGTTGCTAATCAACTAACCCAAAAGCTACTATTTAAGCTAATTAACAAGAAAAGTAAACTAGTGTTCTACAAGATAAGTGAAGCATGTCTACCTATGATATGTTACTCCTTGCTAGCTATCCAATCCTACCTATTAAATTGTAACCTTGTTTTAATTGACGGGTTGTATTCCTTAATACCATTCATGGGGTGGCATACATAACTCCCCAATTCTATGAGCTCTTATCTCCTCCTACACCATGCCCAGCACAACTATAGGGATTGTAAACAGTGGCTCATGCATTAAATACAACCAATAAAGACCTAGTACGCCTCGGTTCATGTTTCTTAAGACGTTCAAGCATGTTACCATTTGGAGATCTGCCAGTTTTCTTAAGCCTAACATATAAATCATTCAATCAAAACAAGAATCAATAAGAAACAAGGATTATAAACTAAACCAATTAGATCTATCGAAGTGTCACGCCCTAATTGATGAAGATAGACACAAACATCAACAAGGAATCAATAAGATCTAATCAATTATATACAAGTTTCACACAATCATAAGTAGACACAAGGTGAATTAACAAAACATAATCAAAGAAGGACAATCAACAAGAATAATGAAAGACATAGTTGAGATAGAATCATCAAACCAATACATGATGTTTATGAAGTGATTGAAACCCTCTAAGTTACTAGAAAAACACCCACCTAAACCCAGGAATCGAATTTAGGGTTTAGGGCTTACAAAAAGTGAAGTTATGAAGTTATATTTATAGGCATGTTTTCTGTCGGCCCTTCGTGACGGCGTCAGCCCGTACTCTTGATGCCGTCAAGACCATTTTTTTTTACCAAATTGTAGATCTCTTCTTCCTCTTCGTGTGGGCTTTTAAATCGCCTAAATCCGAGTTCGTATGCAAAAGTTATGACCAAAACAATATCAGCTACTCCGCGCGCAAGTTTTGACAAGTTTACACGTGACGGCCTTGGTGACGGCCTTGGTGACGCAGTCATCAACCACGGTATTTTATTCTTGCTATCTGACGCCGTCAGGGTGTAACTCTTGATGCCGTCACCTAGTGCTTCCAGCATGGAAAATTGATACTTTGCCGTTTTCTTCACTTTTATGCTCCAAAAACGTCCAAAATGGCTTCTTTTCCAGAATTCACTCTCCAAGTACCTAAAATCACAAAAGGAACGATTTAGGGAAATAAAGTCAGATTCGGGCTTAAATGACCCCCTAAAAACGGATCATTTTTTGCCTTATCATATATCCCTACACTTGGGATTTGCTTGTCCTCAAGCAAATGAGCTTTTCCACCAATCAAAATACAAGTTAGGGGTCATTTAACACTAATATAAAAGTAATTACAACAAATGATCATTCCACCTTAGTCAAAACAAGCACGAAAATTATACACTAGCACCTCACATTAAGTATTTGGATACTCTCATCTCTCGGGTGTTGTAAATTTATATGTCATAATTGGAAATGGAGAAATATCACTCTCTACCTGTCATAGCAAATAGATTACCATAGGCTTGGGAAAGGATCAAACCTCCACCACTTGGCGTAAGCACCTAGGATAAACTATCAAAGAGGTCTTTTAAAGGGTTATAATGTTAGGTGTAGGGGATATGGAAAACACGGTTTTGTTGGATAAACGGATATTTTACTGGTGGCAAGTCAATTGTCTTAGTTAACTACATGTACAATGAGGCGTTGCTAAGCCAAGACTCGACTCAACTTAAACTAACCGCAACTCTTTTTTGGATTTTCAAGACACTATTTGACTTAAACATAAATAAAAGAAACGGATGGTAGCCCGTATGTTTTTCTCTTTTCTTTTTCTATTTTTTTTTCTTTTTCTTTTTTTTTCGATTTTTTTTTTTTATTTTTTTATTTTTTTTATTTTTTTTTGCATACACTCTTACTCTACCATCCAAAACAATACATCAAAGGGAGCTCGTTTCCTCCCTACACTTGAGCTTTTACATACTTTACAATCAACTGTTCTAATGACTCGAATTAAGATAATCAAAACACTTGGAGTACTTTTAAATATTAACGCACATATGGGGGTAATATATGATGTTCTTCCCCATTACTCCATAACACAAGTACTTTACCCATGAGTCCCAATCGTCCCAAAACAATATGTACAAGATATGACTCGACTTAGCAACCATGTAATCAATTAGACAACTAACAAAGGGTTTAAACAATTAACAATAATGCACTAAAGATGAGCGCATACAAGGAAGGCTAAGGCGATTTGGGTGTACATTTAAGTGGGGTGTAACAAATTCTTCCTTTAAGTAAAATGCTTAAAGTTAGAAACGAAAAGATAGGCTCGGAGGGGTGTACTAGGGGTATCGTGTACTAAAAATGAGTACAACGCTAAGGTGTGGGAGAATTACTTGACCTATGAAGTCAATGTAATTATATTACAGGTGTAGAACAAGGGTTATCCTAATGCCTCTTATCATGTAGTAAATCCTAACTACACGAATGTAGTCTCACTAGCGGTCTCGGGATGCATCGCTATCACAAGTTCTAGTATCTAAATACTACCGGTACACTCATAAGCACCAACAATGAATGCTTTTTCCTAAAGATCTAAGGGCGAACCTTACATATTTGGGGTGGAAATTTTTGAGTGGTATGGTTTTTGTGCTAGTCATACAACTCCTATCCATGAGACGCTTATTAAGACTAAAGTTTCACTCCTATATGTTGCAAAAAATTTTAAATTTGGTGCTAAAATTGCCCTAACAAATATTTCTCTCAGTTTTGTTACACATTCACTATTAAACAAAACAAAAACCAAGTGGAGTAATAGTTTCTAATATACCCTCCCTACACTTAAACCGAACATTGTCCCCAATGTTCTAGATAAAAGATGTAAAAGTAAATAAATAAGAATGAAAGAAACTAATACTCCCCTGATTCGTTCACCGTGGATAATGTGATAACATGGTTAAATCTACCTCCAAGAAGACGAACGTTGAAAGCTTCCCTCCAGAAATATAAATCATCTTCTTTTCCTGTAATCAACAAACACAAAAACCAAAGCATCAAACCGAACAAAAATTACAACTAGATGTAATTCCAGACTTAGAAATAGAAACAAGACAAAGCAACAAAAGGATAGGATACCTGTGGAATGAATTACAAATAGGAACTCATAAAACATATCCACAATTATTGACACACAAACAAGATAGAATATATGCTAATCATGAATTGTGAAGTTTTCATGTTCGAATTTAGTTCTTTTTAACAAGATATAAATTTCCCTACACTTATCTTTTTGTAAAATACCTTTATATGCAATTAAGACGAGGTTAAAAACAAAATAAAGCATTTTCACAAATTATTCGAAACATGAAAATTAAACAACTATGATTAAGCATATATGACACAAACAAACAAATAAAATAAAAACATCAAACAATTAAAAACATGGGTTGCCTCCAAAGAAGCGCTTGTTTTTGTTCGAGTCACGAGCCTAACTCTACCCTTATTTAATGGAAATAGGGGAGGTTTTCCCTACACTTAGGATTAAGTGTGGGTGGAAGTAGTGATACACACCCTTAGGGTGGAAATATGCCACGTGAGGTGAAGGGGGTGAGTGAATGGCTTCCTTCATCCTAAAACTGCCCAGATAATATGGGTTGATGGGTGGGTCGGTTCCTCTTTTGTCTCCTAGAAATAAATCTAAGGATGGGAAGTTGTGTAAAGGTTGAGGTTCCGGTTCATCAACACTAGGAAATTCCCTAGAACTAGGAGTAAGGTCATCACTACAAGTGTTCAAACCTATATCCTCTAGTGGTGCTTGGTCCAAGGGTTCTACTTCAATTGGGGTTCCTATAGTTTCTTCTACTTCTTCCGGGTAAGTCACGGGCGGTGTATGTGCCTCAAATGATGTTAGGACTTGTGGGGTACTTTGTGGGCTTGGATTATCCACCTCATCCTCCATTGTACCTAGATTACCTATGTGTTTGTTTTGTACTATGATTTTAGGTGACATCCACGCAGGTATCCCTAAGTAATCATCCCCAGACAAACTTCATGTTTGCTCCTTCAAACTCGTTATTGAATGATTTGTGATGTTGTTTGTCGGGTTGTCTACTCTATAATAATATTGGGCACAATCTTCTATGGCATCCCATGCTTCTTCAGCATTTAATTCCCTAAGGTCCCCGTTGGCAAAATCGTCAATGTACCTTTGGTCATACGGGTGGACACTATAGTAAAAGATTTGATTTAGGTACCATAGATTGAAACCATGATGAGGGACTATTCGTAGTAAATTTTCAAAACGAGTCCATGCATCATAAATAGGTTCATCTTGATATTGTTTGAACATCAAGATGTCATTAGGAGTGAATGGGTTTCGTGGTCGGTAGTATGGTGGATTCGCGTTCTCCATAGTGGTGAACGGAAGAGTCAATGGAAAGGTTTCTACGAACAAATACACAAAGAAAAGATAGACTACGAGAAAGCTAATAAAAAGAAAATAAAAATCTCACTAAAAAGGAATCTAATGAGTAGACCTAATAAAAATCAAATTCAACCTAAACAATAACTATTTCCCCGGGCTGCGGCGCCAAAAACTTGATGCGTGGGAATTGCACCAGGCTTTACCTCTCGAGGGATCTCGAGAAGCTTACAACCCCCACCAGGCAGTGTACCTTGTCACACCCCCAATTTACCTGAATGACAGCGGAATGGAATACCTGGGGGTGACTGTCATAGCACCATAGTTACAGTTATATTGAACGACCTAAAGTGTCGTTTAGAAAATACAGCGTTTGATCATTAAAACATTCAGAGTTTACAAAGCTTAGGTCCCAAAAGAGTTTGCCAATATAGTTAAAATAAGTTCAACAAGATCAAACGTTTCATAAGTGCAGAAAATATAGTGAGATGCGTCGACTCCGCGACTCCATGAAGGTCCAAATGTATGCACATGAGCTACCTTAATAACCTGAGAAATACATTGCGAAAAACGGTCAACATAAAGTTGGTGAATAATCATAGGTTTATAAGTTAAATCGTAAGTACAAAAGCCCACAAGTATAAAGTAAAGTGACAAAATGTCAAAAAGCTACATTGTCTCTTAAGCTCATGGCACCGAAGCTGGACTTAATAATGGCCCCACCAGAGTGTTTACTAGACACTCAATTCGTTAAGACATGAAACGCATTCGTCCCGTTGGAGCAACCCAACGCGAATGGAGGCGTCACCCTCAATAGATCTATTCATTCACTCTCGCTTAGTACTAGAAATTAACGGTCCATGATAAAAAGGGGACTTGTCAAGACGTGGTAATTAGGCAACTTAAGCAATGTATGGAATTTAATACTTGGGCATGTACAAAAATAATTGTGCAATGTATTCTCCCCCGTGGGATTTAAAATCAAATAAGTACTAAAAACGGGGCTATGAAGACTCACCTGGAGTGATAGTACAAAGACGGTACAATGATGGTAAAGTAATCGGGACAATGAGGCGCGAACACTAGCCGCAACCTAAATGAATAATTGTGATCTAATTTAGATCATGCCGTGATGAAATGAATGCACATGCACATGATACCTATACCACTCGTAACTTGGAAATACTAGTTATTGTCAAATAAAATACTTTCCATACTTAGGAACAATAAGTCCAATTGGAGTTATAAAAACTTGTCGTAATATATATATCGTATAAAAATGTTAACGTTATATTCCTCGTATCGAAAACCTTAAAATAATGTCGTTAAGTCGTATAAATATTCTTTTGGGTCATACGTATTTCATTTGTTAAGAATATAGTCCTTAGTAACGTTTCTAGAAAATATACCATTTAGTGCGTCAGTTATTATTTTTATTTGTGACCAAATATATATATATATATAGTTTTGGTGATGTTAAAACGGGTATGACTTGGTCGTTTTAAGTTCATTTTCCTCGTTCTTTATATTCACGGATTCGTTTTAGTATGTAGTAATATATTTTCGATAGCTCAGTTCCTCTAGATTACGTTTAACACCTCTTTTTAGCCGTCGAAAACTGCCAAACAGCATGCAGTTTTTATAAAAATAGTTTTCGTCGTTAAATTTGCAAAAATCATATCTCCTTCGTTATAAGCTCGTTTTAATCCGTTCTTTCGCCTAAAGTCTCGTTTTTGAAAGTATTTTCTAAATCTTTGGTCAAAATTTAACCACCATCTACTGATTTTCCCACGAATTAAAAATAGGGACAGTAGGTATTTCTATTGTTTCAAAAATCATTTCTAGGGTTCTAATCTAGTTCCATCTTCAATCAAACCACTTTCAATCACCACAAAACTAGTCTAGTCCTACCATACACCTTCTTAGGGTGTCATGGGTCCTTAAACATCATCAATCCACTAGGTCTAACAAGGGTTTCTCATGTGTTCATTCCTAGGGCTCAAAGTTAAATATGTACAAAATAGAGTGGTATAGACCATTATATGCATGAGTTCTTGTAAGAAAAAATATATAACCATAGTAATAACTTGTAAAAATTATAAAAATGAGTTTGTTAACTTACTTGAAGGTTTAGGGAGTTTAGATGATGAAAAACCTACTAATCCTTGAGTTTCTATTTCAAAACTCCAACAAGGATGACTAAGTGAACAAGTTTACACTATGATCTTTGAAAATTTGTTGTTCTTGCTTCTTGATCACCCTAGATCGATTCTACCATAAGAGAAAATGAGAGAAAATAGTTTACTTGAACTTGTAAAAAAAAAAATGATTTGTGATAAAAATGGATGAAAAGGTGTATTTTATACTTAGAGACAATTGTTTGGTAAGTATTTAATTTGGTTGGTGAGATTAGCTCATTAGGAGGCTAGGAGGGGGGGGGGGGGGGGGCGGTCATGAAAGGAGGGAAAGGGGGGTTATGTTGGGTAATTATTTAGGGAGTTAGCGGTAAGATTGTGTAGTATTTGGTTAGTTTTAGGTGTAATCGGGTACCGGGTTTGCTAGAAATAAATTTTATTGAAGTTATTCGGGACATAATAAAGTCGTAAAAATTGTAAAAATATGTCGGGTACAAGTACGGAGAGTTCGGGTGATTATTGTTTAATTTCTACGAAAACCGTCGTAATTTTTGTAAACTTACGTTAATAAATAAAATGAATTTCCAAAATACCGGGTAAATTAATATTATAATTTTTGTATTATCAAAATGAATATAAAAATATATTGGGATCATAGTCGGGAGTGTCGGACGTGTTAGTAACCTTATTGATCGTTTGTTAACGTTTATTTAGAAATAATTATACGTCAAAGTAAATTTTACCAAAAGTATTAATTTAATTATCCTACGAGTGGAATAGTATGCAAGTGCCCTAATGATGATACGCAGACTATTTCTAGTCCGTATGAGATGTCCCAAATGATAATGCATGAATTCGCTCTTGAACCAATACGGTTACGCGAATTTAAATACTCGTAAACAAATTTTACAATGACATGAATAATGCACGTGAATAGTGATATTTCTTCCGGAAATGAATAGTGTCAAGTGAATAGTAAAAATTTCTAAACGCTTCTCAGAATGTCGAATTGACCTCGAAAACGATGAATAGTGATCGATGAATAGTAAATGATGAATAGTAACTTGTGAATAGTAAATTGTCGAGGTTTATAAAATGACCGGAAATTACGAGTTGTGACAGTCGTCCCGAAGTTCAGTTTGCGTTGGTCTCTAGAGTGGTATTGGTGAAAGGATGATTAAATTGAGAATTCCAGCCAACCTTCATTATAGGAATTTGGCTTTGCTTCAACCGTTCGACTTCACGGTCCATGCTTTCTACTGGTTCTCTTACCAAGTCTACGTTTGTCTCAGGGTTGGATTCCTTCCAATTGGGATTCATAATTGACTAATCCGAAAGTCATTTCCTGGGGTTTGAATAGGTGAAACATAGTTGTGTAATCCGGCTGTTCTCTAACAAGGCTCAAGTCTGATGGCCATTAGGCCTACTCCGTCTGCAATATTACGTGGTCCAGTGTATATCGGTTCTAACTTTCCAAATCTTTCCGAATAATATCATGCCCTTCCTAGGCAGAACTTTCAACGTAATCTGGCTACCAACTTGAGGTTTTTAATGGTTTACAACTTTATAGAATTTGTAATTGATCCTTGACTTGCAGGAAATTTCTGGTTATTTCATGAATGCCTACCGGAATAGTGAGTTTGGCTTCTTCCGAGTTCGGTTCGTCAATAGGTGATCAGTGCTTTTTCAGGCTTATAATGTAATATGGGTAATATATGTTGCTGAACTCTGTCAGAACTCAAATCCTATATGTCAGCTGGTCGATTCTAAAATGAATCTTAAATGGTCCAATATACTAGAGGTTCAATCTCTCGTGTTACCAAAATTGTATCATGCCTTTCCAAGGCAAAGCTTTCAACTTAGTTCGTTCTCTCGTGTGAATCTAGTTAGTTTGCTGTTCAAGGATACCCAATCCGTATGATGTGCGTCATGTACCAACCTAACTTCTACCAGTTTCTCGTTGCTCGTAACTAGTTCTTGACTTGTGAAATTTCCTTTGTCGTTCCATAGTTTAGTTCTAGACCAGTGAATTTAACTTTCCGATTTCGGTCTGTAGATGGGTAATTGGTACTTCGACCATAAAGTGCCTCAAATGGTGTAGTCTCTATGCTCGCGCGATAACTATGGTTGTAAAAGAATCTGGTCTATGGTAAATGGTTAGTCCAACCATTTCTAGAGTCAATCACTCATACTCTGCGTATAACTTTCCTATGTTTGAATCGTTCTCTCGTTCTGACCATCAGTCTGAGGATGATAGGCGGTGTTTACATCTTAATGAGGTTCCGAAGGAAATCTTAGAATGATTGTTAGAAGTCTGAGGTGATTCGATCACCTTTATCAGAAATAGTTGAAACGGTTACAATGAATCTGGTGATTAATTCTACAACGTTATACTTTCAAACACGGCGTTATCTGATGGGGATAGAATATGGGTAACAATTTTTTTTTGATTCCTTGAGTTTTGGTCTAATGGATGCTAAGACATATGTCTTTCTTTGCCTATTGTACTTGGTCTCCATTACTGACGTTTGTAATCGTTCTATGGTGTTCCTCCTAATTTCCTTCATCACATATTCTAATATTCCTTATTGTCAAATCACAAAGCCCTAAATGCATAAGCGACGTAGCATGGTGATTGGTTTTCAAAATTTATCTCACGATTTTTGAGTTTTTGGTCGAAATCTTTTTCTGAATAAACGAATTTAGAAAATGGAGCAAATGGTTTACTAAATAATATCTTTCTTGATGATTCAAAATTCAATAGTTAGGAAATGTGACGCGGTTTTCAAATAGGTTGTGAATAGGACTGTTTACTAAAGTTTGATGTTTATATATTTCCCATTATACAATGGTTTAGCTAAATATCGATTAAAAAGGATCGTATTTATTCAAAATAAGCAATTCAAAAATTATTTTCTACAAGATATGTGATTTGTATAAACACAAATTTTAGATAAGCTTTACTTAAAAGTGAAAATACTAACAAGGATAAAATAATAAGATAGGTAATGTTCGCATAATGCATAGATGTCTAATGTTCGTTTCCTGATATTGGATGGTGCCTATTGGTGGGTATCTGGTAAAACTACAAGCCTAGGTATTCAACCAGCTTAAGTCTTGAGATGGTTTTATCGTTGAAATTGTCATCATGTTGGCAATATGAGGGTTTCAATTGATACTATGTCGATGAATTTCCGTATTGTCTTCACATGTAGCTGGGGAGATATTCTTGAGTCTGATGCCTTTCTCGATGTATAGGTGAGGTTATCCAGAAGTTCTAGAGAACACAATGCCTTAAGGGAATCTATATCGATACCCTTAACTCAAATCAATTTTCCTTGGTGAAACTTATTATAGGGAAGTTTGCGTTTAGATGAGGTCATGTTTAATCAAATCGCTCTACAGTATTGGTTAGGAGACTTGGTTCATTCCCATGGTGTTGCTTAGCGTACCTTCGCAATGTGTTCGATCCTGTAGCTCAGTCTAGCTAGTACCTTTGAATAATAAATTGGACAACTAGGTCAGAGATGGTGAGTCGGATGGTCTCGTAGTATCTTAGGATTGTTGTTGGATTATAAATTTTCTTAGTCTAGGTATTATAGTTCCGTAATCCTTTTATTGTTTTTCTGGTATCGAGGAATCCTACTCGTAATTGATATGGAAAGTCTCTCCTAGAGAAGTCAATGGAACAATCCAACTTAATGGCTAAGTAGGTGACAGGTGGGGTAAGTATCCAGGGAGAGTTTGTCAGAAAAGACACTTATAAAAGAGTTTATTTGTCTAAAACGCTTTTAAATGAAGATTGTTATTAGCAATACTTTAAAAAGTAACTATTTCCTTCATGGCATAATCCTTCCTGAAGTATACATAGGTGATCAGGCTATGTATAGTTGAGGACTAATGATGCGATGCTTGATTTAGTCAAAATAATATTATTTTTCTCAAAAGCTTTAGATGGTGTTCAACGCATTGTTATTAAAAATGGTATACTAAATATTTCCTTTCAAGGTAATATAAAAATTGTTCCGCGTAATAATAGTAAATATTTGGCGTAATATCGGAAAAATCAGTTTATAGTACGGTAACAAAACGGCCTATTTTAGAAATTCGGTAAAAACAATTTCCCCATAAGATAGTAAAATAGTTTGAAATAAAACTCGTTGAATGGTTTATTGGATACATGGGTAAATACTATGGAATGGTAATAATCTACTAACCCGTCAAATACGAAATCGGCCTATTCCCTAAATAAGACAATGGTATAATGTTGCGAAACGATTAAAGATTGAACGATTGGGATAGAAAATGGAGTAAACGAAAGTTATGGTTATCACAGAACGATTGGGATAGAAAATGGACCAATATCATATATAGCACAACTATTCCCTTATAGTAGAGTCAATACTTGATGATTCCGTTTGTACAACAATCAAAATAATACAAGTTTCTTTAACTATGTCACACTTCTCGTGGTTAGGATAATAGTAAAAGCTAGTAAAGATATAAGTCTAGTCTAAAGACTTCCTGTAGTCCTTCTAGGTGAAATCAGGTTTTACGGCATCATAAGGTCGGGATAGTCCTGAAGCAGTGTCTGAAGTTGTGCGTCGACCACATTCTAAATAGCGTAGGTTCCAAACTAATTCTGAGGAATCTGCGGATGTTCCTGTTGAGTCCGTAATCTTGGTATTATCCACAAGGCGTTAACTAATTCATGGCAAGTGAAAATGGAAAAGGGAAATGACAATGGTGGTATTCTAAAGGATGAGAATAACATTGATGACGATGAAATCCCAGTGATGAGTTAGGAGGTAATGGTGATAATAGTGAATGGAATACTACCCTCTTTCGCGCTATCTCGCGACATCTAAGAGGTAAAGCTGAAGTACGCACTATGGGACGACCAATAGTGTAATAAGTAACCAACGGTGGTGGTAGTACCTAAGTAGTAAGCGTCCTACTAGTGAAGGAAAGAAAACATGCTATTTCCCTTGTAATAAGCATCCTAATAAGTCCATTAAAATTAAGTCTGAATACTCTACCAAACGGCATTCTATGTATAGGCTGAATGAGAACCTTGTTCTTATGACAAATCAATAGTGCTAATGGTGGCATAAGTGCAACTGGTGGTGTAATGGTAGTGGAAGATAACAGGGTATCTTAAACGTCGGAATCCGATAAAAGGATAACAGCGTGGGTATCTGAAGACATGTCACTTGTGAACCAGGTCAATATAATCATATATATATATGAGTATGGGTATGAATAACTCGTACAGTGTGTGCGTAAAACAATATGTATAGTGAATATGCACCTATGATGAAATGATGAGATGCTATGATGATGTGGTTATAGTCTAGGGTCCAAGATACATCCTAGTTCGCTATAACCTTAGCTCTGATACCAATATGTCACACCCCCAATTTACCTGAATGGCAGCGGAATGGAATACCTGGGGGTGACTGTCATAGCACCATAGTTACAGTTATATTGAACGACCTAAAGTGTCGTTTAGAAAATACAGCGTTTGATCATTAAAACATTCAGAGTTTACAAAGCTTAGGTCCCAAAAGAGTTTGCCAATATAGTTAAAATAAGTTCAACAAGATCAAACGTTTCATAAGTGCAGAAAATATAGTGAGACGCGTCGACTCCGCGACTCCATGAAGGTCCAAATGTATGCACATGAGCTACCTTAATAACCTGAGAAATACATTGCGAAAAACGGTCAACATAAAGTTGGTGAATAATCATAGGTTTATAAGTTAAATCGTAAGTACAAAAGCCCACAAGTATAAAGTAAAGTGACAAAATGTCAAAAAGCTACATTGTCTCTTAAGCTCATGGCACCGAAGCTGGACTTAATAATGGCCCCACCAGAGTGTTTACCAGACACTCAATTCGTTAAGACATGAAACGCATTCGTCCCGTTGGAGCAACCCAACGCGAATGGAGGCGTCACCCTCAATAGATCTATTCATTCACTCTCGCTTAGTACTAGAAATTAACGGTCCATGATAAAAAGGGGACTTGTCAAGACGTGGTAATTAGGCAACTTAAGCAATGTATGGAATTTAATACTTGGGCATGTACAAAAATAATTGTGCAATGTATTCTCCCCCGTGGGATTTAAAATCAAATAAGTACTAAAAACGGGGCTATGAAGACTCACCTGGAGTGATAGTACAAAGACGGTACAATGATGGTAAAGTAATCGGGACAATGAGGCGCGAACACTAGCCGCAACCTAAATGAATAATTGTGATCTAATTTAGATCATGCCGTGATGAAATGAATGCACATGCACATGATACCTATACCACTCGTAACTTGGAAATACTAGTTATTGTCAAATAAAATACTTTCCATACTTAGGAAAAATAAGTCCAATTGGAGTTATAAAAACTTGTCGTAATATATATATCGTATAAAAATGTTAACGTTATATTCCTCGTATCGAAAACCTTAAAATAACGTCGTTAAGTCGTATAAATATTCTTTTGGGTCATACGTATTTCATTTGTTAAGAATATAGTCCTTAGTAACGTTTCTAGAAAATATACCATTTAGTGCGTAAGTTATTATTTTTATTTGTGACCAAATATATATATATATATATAGTTTTGGTGATGTTAAAACGGGTATGACTTGGTCGTTTTAAGTTCATTTTCCTCGTTCTTTATATTCACGGATTCGTTTTAGTATGTAGTAATATATTTTCGATAGCTCGGTTCCTCTAGATTACGTTTAACACCTCTTTTTAGCCGTCGAAAACTGCCAAACAGCATGCAGTTTTTATAAAAATAGTTTTCGTCGTTAAATTTGCAAAAATCATATCTCCTTCGTTATAAGCTCGTTTTAATCCGTTCTTTCGCCTAAAGTTTCGTTTTTGAAATTATTTTTTAAATCTTTGGTCAAAATTTAACCACCATCTACTGATTTTCCCACGAATTAAAAATAGGGACAGTAGGTATTTCTATTGTTTCAAAAATCATTTCTAGGGTTCTAATCTAGTTCCATCTTCAATCAAACCACTTTCAATCACCACAAAACTAGTCTAGTCCTACCATACACCTTCTTAGGGTGTCATGGGTCCTTAAACATCATCAATCCACTAGGTCTAACAAGGGTTTCTCATGTGTTCATTCCTAGGGCTCAAAGTTAAATATGTACAAAATAGAGTGGTATAGACCATTATATGCATGAGTTCTTGTAAGAAAAAATATATAACCATAGTAATAACTTGTAAAAATTATAAAAATGAGTTTGTTAACTTACTTGAAGGTTTAGGGAGTCTAGATGATGAAAACCTACTAATCCTTGAGTTTCTATTTCAAAACTCCAACAAGGATGACTAAGTGAACAAGTTTACACTATGATCTTTGAAAATTTGTTGTTCTTGCTTCTTGATCACCCTAGATCGATTCTACCATAAGAGAAAATGAGAGAAAATAGTTTACTTGAACTTGTAAAAAAAAAATGATTTGTGATAAAAATGGATGAAAAGGTGTATTTTATACTTAGAGACAATTGTTTGGTAAGTATTTAATTTGGTTGGTGAGATTAGCTCATTAGGAGGCTAGGAGGGGGGGGGGGGGGGTCATGAAAGGAGGGAAAGGGGGGTTATGTTGGGTAATTATTTAGGGAGTTAGTGGTAAGATTGTGTAGTATTTGGTTAGTTTTAGGTGTAATCGGGTACCGGGTTTGCTAGAAATAAATTTTATTGAAGTTATTCGGGACATAATAAAGTCGTAAAAATTGTAAAAATATGTCGGGTACAAGTACGGAGAGTTCGGGTGATTATTGTTTAATTTCTACGAAAACCGTCGTAATTTTTGTAAACTTACGTTAATAAATAAAATGAATTTCCAAAATACCGGGTAAATTAATATTATAATTTTTGTATTATCAAAATGAATATAAAAATATATTGGGATCATAGTCGGGAGTGTCGGACGTGTTAGTAACCTTATTGATCGTTTGTTAATGTTTATTTAGAAATAATTATACGTCAAAGTAAATTTTACCAAAAGTATTAATTTAATTATCCTACGAGTGGAATAGTATGCAAGTGCCCTAATGATGATACGCAGACTATTTCTAGTCCGTATGAGATGTCCCAAATGATAATGCATGAATTCGCTCTTGAACCAATACGGTTACGCGAATTTAAATACTCGTAAACAAATTTTACAATGACATGAATAATGCACGTGAATAGTGATATTTCTTCCGGAAATGAATAGTGTCAAGTGAATAGTAAAAATTTCTAAACGCTTCTCAGAATGTCGAATTGACCTCGAAAACGATGAATAGTGATCGATGAATAGTAAATGATGAATAGTAACTTGTGAATAGTAAATTGTCGAGGTTTATAAAATGACCGGAAATTACGAGTTGTGACAGTCGTCCCGAAGTTCAGTTTGCGTTGGTCTCTAGAGTGGTATTGGTGAAAGGATGATTAAATTGAGAATTCCAGCCAACCTTCATTATAGGAATTCGGCTTTGCTTCAACCGTTCGACTTCACGGTCCATGCTTTCTACTGGTTCTCTTACCAAGTCTACGTTTGTCTCAGGGTTGGATTCCTTCCAATTGGGATTCATAATTGACTAATCCGAAAGTCATTTCCTGGGGTTTGAATAGGTGAAACATAGTTGTGTAATCCGGCTGTTCTCTAACAAGGCTCAAGTCTGATGGCCACTAGGCCTACTCCGTCTGAAATATTACGTGGTCCAGTGTATATCGGTTCTAACTTTCCAAATCTTTCCGAATAATATCATGCCCTTCCTAGGCAGAACTTTCAACGTAATCTGGCTACCAACTTGAGGTTTTTAATGGTTTACAACTTTATAGAATTTGTAATTGATCCTTGACTTGCAGGAAATTTCTGGTTATTTCATGAATGCCTACCGGAATAGTGAGTTTGGCTTCTTCCGAGTTCGGTTCGTCAATAGGTGATCAGTGCTTTTTCAGGCTTATAATGTAATATGGGTAATATATGTTGCTGAACTCTGTCAGAACTCAAATCCTATATGTCAGCTGGTCGATTCTAAAATGAATCTTAAATGGTCCAATATACTAGAGGTTCAATCTCTCGTGTTACCAAAATTGTATCATGCCTTTCCAAGGCAAAGCTTTCAACTTAGTTCGTTCTCTCGTGTGAATCTAGTTAGTTTGCTGTTCAAGGATACCCAATCCGTATGATGTGCGTCATGTACCAACCTAACTTCTACCAGTTTCTCGTTGCTCGTAACTAGTTCTTGACTTGTGAAATTTCCTTTGTCGTTCCATAGTTTAGTTCTAGACCAGTGAATTTAACTTTCCGATTTCGGTCTGTAGATGGGTAATTGGTACTTCGACCATAAAGTGCCTCAAATGGTGTAGTCTCTATGCTCGCGCGATAACTATGGTTGTAAAAGAATCCGGTCTATGGTAAATGGTTAGTCCAACCATTTCTAGAGTCAATCACTCATACTCTGCGTATAACTTTCCTATGTTTGAATCGTTCTCTCGTTCTGACCATCGGTCTGAGGATGATAGGCGGTGTTTACATCTTAATGAGGTTCCGAAGGAAATCTTAGAATGATTGTTAGAAGTCTGAGGTGATTCGATCACCTTTATCAGAAATAGTTGAAACGGTTACAATGAATCTGGTGATTAATTCTACAACGTTATACTTTCAAACACGGCGTTATCTGATGGGGATAGAATATGGGTAACAATTTTTTTTTGATTCCTTGAGTTTTGGTCTAATGGATGCTAAGACATATGTCTTTCTTTGCCTATTGTACTTGGTCTCCATTACTGACGTTTGTAATCGTTCTATGGTGTTCCTCCTAATTTCCTTCATCACATATTCTAATATTCCTTATTGTCAAATCACAAAGCCCTAAATGCATAAGCGACGTAGCATGGTGATTGGTTTTCAAAATTTATCTCACGATTTTTGAGTTTTTGGTCGAAATCTTTTTCTGAATAAACGAATTTAGAAAATGGAGCAAATGGTTTACTAAATAATATCTTTCTTGATGATTCAAAATTCAATAGTTAGGAAATGTGACGCGGTTTTCAAATAGGTTGTGAATAGGACTGTTTACTAAAGTTTGATGTTTATATATTTCCCATTATACAATGGTTTAGCTAAATATCGATTAAAAAGGATCGTATTTATTCAAAATAAGCAATTCAAAAATTATTTTCTACAAGATATGTGATTTGTATAAACACAAATTTTAGATAAGCTTTACTTAAAAGTGAAAATACTAACAAGGATAAAATAATAAGATAGGTAATGTTCGCATAATGCATAGATGTCTAATGTTCGTTTCCTGATATTGGATGGTGCCTATTGGTGGGTATCTGGTAAAACTACAAGCCTAGGTATTCAACCAGCTTAAGTCTTGAGATGGTTTTATCGTTGAAATTGTCATCATGTTGGCAATATGAGGGTTTCAATTGATACTATGTCGATGAATTTCCGTATTGTCTTCACATGTAGCTAGGGAGATATTCTTGAGTCTGATGCCTTTCTCGATGTATAGGTGAGGTTATCCAGAAGTTCTAGAGAACACAATGCCTTAAGGGAATCTATATCGATACCCTTAACTCAAATCAATTTTCCTTGGTGAAACTTATTATAGGGAAGTTTGCGTTTAGATGAGGTCATGTTTAATCAAATCGCTCTACAGTATTGGTTAGGAGACTTGGTTCATTCCCATGGTGTTGCTTAGCGTACCTTCGCAATGTGTTCGATCCTGTAGCTCAGTCTAGCTAGTACCTTTGAATAATAAATTGGACAACTAGGTCAGAGATGGTGAGTCGGATGGTCTCGTGGTATCTTAGGATTGTTGTTGGATTATAAATTTTCTTAGTCTAGGTATTATAGTTCCGTAATCCTTTTATTGTTTTTCTGGTATCGAGGAATCCTACTCGTAATTGATATGGAAAGTCTCTCCTAGAGAAGTCAATGGAACAATCCAACTTAATGGCTAAGTAGGTGACAGGTGGGGTAAGTATCCAGGGAGAGTTTGTCAGAAAAGACACTTATAAAAGAGTTTATTTGTCTAAACGCTTTTAAATGAAGATTGTTATTAGCAATACTTTAAAAAGTAACTATTTCCTTCATGGCATAATCCTTCCTGAAGTATACATAGGTGATCAGGCTATGTATAGTTGAGGACTAATGATGAGATGCTTGATTTAGTCAAAATAATATTATTTTTCTCAAAAGCTTTAGATGGTGTTCAACGCATTGTTATTAAAAATGGTATACTAAATATTTCCTTTCAAGGTAATATAAAAATTGTTCCGCGTAATAATAGTAAATATTTGGCGTAATATCGGAAAAATCAGTTTATAGTACGGTAACAAAACGGCCTATTTTAGAAATTCGGTAAAAACAATTTCCCCATAAGATAGTAAAATAGTTTGAAATAAAACTCGTTGAATGGTTTATTGGATACATGGGTAAATACTATGGAATGGTAATAATCTACTAACCCGTCAAATACGAAATCGGCCTATTCCCTAAATAAGACAATGGTATAATGTTGCGAAACGATTAAAGATTGAACGATTGGGATAGAAAATGGAGTAAACGAAAGTTATGGTTATCACAGAAGGTAACAAAAGATAGTCATTACATTAGATAGGAAAGTGCTTAATACTACTAGGTTACACCAACGTACTTATGGAAAGTACCAAAAGAAAGTACAACCCTAGAGGGCTCAAACTATGGTTTTACAACATGAAATGCCTCCTCCAGTTCCGGTCTCTCAACACCGGGCATTTACTCCTGAAGTGTCCCACTACTCCACATTCACGGCAGATTACCGTGAGTTCCTGATGCTGTGCGGGGGTGGGAGCCTTGCAGTCCTTGGCTTCATGTCCGACCTTTTGGCAGTTCTTACATTGAGAGGGGCAAGATCCTTTGTGATGAAACTGACACTTGTTAGACTCGGGTAATTTACCTGCATACCCCTTCTTTTGGCTTGGCCCAGCAGCAGAGGTCTCCACCACTTGTTGTATCTTAAATGGTTGTTGAGTAGCATTAGTATCCTGATTACCGACCCATTTTCTCTTGTTGTTACTATTGTTTCCTGATGTCTTGTCGCGAATTATGCGTTCCTTTGCTTCGATTGCCATCTGGATAGCTTCAGACATGGCATTGGGTTCCCATGCGATGACCAACATACGAATTTCAGGAGAAAGTCCTCCGACATACCTTTCAAGTCTCTTAATTTCTGGTTCACCAATTGCAGGGTCTAGTCGAGCTAATTCATAAAAATGAGCAGTATACTTGACAACATCATCTCCTACCATGGTAAGGTTTAGTGCTTCCTGTTCTATTGCCCGTAATTCACTTCTTACACAAAAGGCTATACCCATCATCTTTCTTAGTTCCTCCCAAGAGCGTGAGTAAGCATCATCAACTCCTACTAACTTAACATGTGTGGTCCACCATTCCTGGGCAAGATTCTGAAAAGTGCATGTGGCGAACTTAACCTTGTCTTCCTTACGACAGTCGCCACATCGAAATATCGTTTCTATTTCTTCGAACCATTTGAGAAATTTCTTTGTGTCTCTAATTCCGCTAAAGGAGGGGGGGTTACAACCCATAAATTCCACGTGAGTAAGTTCCTTGGTGAGGGCGGTAGTTACGTTCCTGGCAATGGATTGTCCAACAGCAGCTTGCGTCATGCTTGGAGTTGTTTGCTTAAATCTATTTTCATCAAATCATAAGAGTCCATGAGAATCTATAGGTAATAAGGATCATCCTATTCATAACACATGAAAATAATACATGAAGGTTTCGGTCAATAAGGACCAATATCATATATAGCACAACTATTCCCTTATAGTAGAGTCAATACTTGATGATTCCGTTTGTACAACAATCAAAATACTACAAGTTTCTTTAACTATGTCACACTTCTCGTGGTTAGGATAATAGTAAAAGCTAGTAAAGATATAAGTCTAGTCTAAAGACTTCATGTAGTCCTTCTAGGTGAAATCAGGTTTTACGGCATCATAAGGTCGGGATAGTCCTGAAGCAGTGTCTGAAGTTGTGCGTCGACCACATTCTAAATAGCGTAGGTTCCAAACTAATTCTGAGGAATCTGCGGATGTTCCTGTTGAGTCCGTAATCTTGGTATTATCCACAAGGCGTTAACTAATTCATGGCAAGTGAAAATGGAAAAGGGAAATGACAATGGTGGTATTCTAAAGGATGAGAATAACATTGATGACGATGAAATCCCAGTGATGAGTTAGGAGGTAATGGTGATAATAGTGAATGGAATACTACCCTCTTTCGCGCTATCTCGCGACATCTAAGAGGTAAAGCTGAAGTACGCACTATGGGACGACCAATAGTGTAATAAGTAACCAACGGTGGTGGTAGTACCTAGGTAGTAAGCGTCCTACTAGTGAAGGAAAGAAAACATGCTATTTCCCTTGTAATAAGCATCCTAATAAGTCCATTAAAATTAAGTCTGAATACTCTACCAAACGGCATTCTATGTATAGGCTGAATGAGAACCTTGTTCTTATGACAAATCAATAGTGCTAATGGTGGCATAAGTGCAACTGGTGGTGTAATGGTAGTGGAAGATAACAGGGTATCTTAAACGTCGGAATCCGATAAAAGGATAACAGCGTGGGTATCTGAAGACATGTCACTTGTGAACTAGGTCAATATAATCATATATATATATGAGTATGGGTATGAATAACTCGTACAGTGTGTGCGTAAAACAATATGTATAGTGAATATGCACCTATGATGAAATGATGAGATGCTATGATGATGTGGTTATAGTCTAGGGTCCAAGATACATCCTAGTTCGCTATAACCTTAGCTCTGATACCAATATGTCACACCCCCAATTTACCTGAATGGCAGCGGAATGGAATACCTGGGGGTGACTGTCATAGCACCATAGTTACAGTTATATTGAACGACCTAAAGTGTCGTTTAGAAAATACAGCGTTTGATCATTAAAACATTCAGAGTTTACAAAGCTTAGGTCCCAAAAGAGTTTGCCAATATAGTTAAAATAAGTTCAACAAGATCAAACGTTTCATAAGTGCAGAAAATATAGTGAGACGCGTCGACTCCGCGACTCCATGAAGGTCCAAATGTATGCACATGAGCTACCTTAATAACCTGAGAAATACATTGCGAAAAACGGTCAACATAAAGTTGGTGAATAATCATAGGTTTATAAGTTAAATCGTAAGTACAAAAGCCCACAAGTATAAAGTAAAGTGACAAAATGTCAAAAAGCTACATTGTCTCTTAAGCTCATGGCACCGAAGCTGGACTTAATAATGGCCCCACCAGAGTGTTTACCAGACACTCAATTCGTTAAGACATGAAACGCATTCGTCCCGTTGGAGCAACCCAACGCGAATGGAGGCGTCACCCTCAATAGATCTATTCATTCACTCTCGCTTAGTACTAGAAATTAACGGTCCATGATAAAAAGGGGACTTGTCAAGACGTGGTAATTAGGCAACTTAAGCAATGTATGGAATTTAATACTTGGGCATGTACAAAAATAATTGTGCAATGTATTCTCCCCCGTGGGATTTAAAATCAAATAAGTACTAAAAACGGGGCTATGAAGACTCACCTGGAGTGATAGTACAAAGACGGTACAATGATGGTAAAGTAATCGGGACAATGAGGCGCGAACACTAGCCGCAACCTAAATGAATAATTGTGATCTAATTTAGATCATGCCGTGATGAAATGAATGCACATGCACATGATACCTATACCACTCGTAACTTGGAAATACTAGTTATTGTCAAATAAAATACTTTCCATACTTAGGAAAAATAAGTCCAATTGGAGTTATAAAAACTTGTCGTAATATATATATCGTATAAAAATGTTAACGTTATATTCCTCGTATCGAAAACCTTAAAATAACGTCGTTAAGTCGTATAAATATTCTTTTGGGTCATACGTATTTCATTTGTTAAGAATATAGTCCTTAGTAACGTTTCTAGAAAATATACCATTTAGTGCGTAAGTTATTATTTTTATTTGTGACCAAATATATATATATATATATATAGTTTTGGTGATGTTAAAACGGGTATGACTTGGTCGTTTTAAGTTCATTTTCCTCGTTCTTTATATTCACGGATTCGTTTTAGTATGTAGTAATATATTTTCGATAGCTCGGTTCCTCTAGATTACGTTTAACACCTCTTTTTAGCCGTCGAAAACTGCCAAACAGCATGCAGTTTTTATAAAAATAGTTTTCGTCGTTAAATTTGCAAAAATCATATCTCCTTCGTTATAAGCTCGTTTTAATCCGTTCTTTCGCCTAAAGTTTCGTTTTTGAAATTATTTTTTAAATCTTTGGTCAAAATTTAACCACCATCTACTGATTTTCCCACGAATTAAAAATAGGGACAGTAGGTATTTCTATTGTTTCAAAAATCATTTCTAGGGTTCTAATCTAGTTCCATCTTCAATCAAACCACTTTCAATCACCACAAAACTAGTCTAGTCCTACCATACACCTTCTTAGGGTGTCATGGGTCCTTAAACATCATCAATCCACTAGGTCTAACAAGGGTTTCTCATGTGTTCATTCCTAGGGCTCAAAGTTAAATATGTACAAAATAGAGTGGTATAGACCATTATATGCATGAGTTCTTGTAAGAAAAAATATATAACCATAGTAATAACTTGTAAAAATTATAAAAATGAGTTTGTTAACTTACTTGAAGGTTTAGGGAGTCTAGATGATGAAAACCTACTAATCCTTGAGTTTCTATTTCAAAACTCCAACAAGGATGACTAAGTGAACAAGTTTACACTATGATCTTTGAAAATTTGTTGTTCTTGCTTCTTGATCACCCTAGATCGATTCTACCATAAGAGAAAATGAGAGAAAATAGTTTACTTGAACTTGTAAAAAAAAAATGATTTGTGATAAAAATGGATGAAAAGGTGTATTTTATACTTAGAGACAATTGTTTGGTAAGTATTTAATTTGGTTGGTGAGATTAGCTCATTAGGAGGCTAGGAGGGGGGGGGGGGGGGGGGGCGGTCATGAAAGGAGGGAAAGGGGGGTTATGTTGGGTAATTATTTAGGGAGTTAGTGGTAAGATTGTGTAGTATTTGGTTAGTTTTAGGTGTAATCGGGTACCGGGTTTGCTAGAAATAAATTTTATTGAAGTTATTCGGGACATAATAAAGTCGTAAAAATTGTAAAAATATGTCGGGTACAAGTACGGAGAGTTCGGGTGATTATTGTTTAATTTCTACGAAAACCGTCGTAATTTTTGTAAACTTACGTTAATAAATAAAATGAATTTCCAAAATACCGGGTAAATTAATATTATAATTTTTGTATTATCAAAATGAATATAAAAATATATTGGGATCATAGTCGGGAGTGTCGGACGTGTTAGTAACCTTATTGATCGTTTGTTAACGTTTATTTAGAAATAATTATACGTCAAAGTAAATTTTACCAAAAGTATTAATTTAATTATCCTACGAGTGGAATAGTATGCAAGTGCCCTAATGATGATACGCAGACTATTTCTAGTCCGTATGAGATGTCCCAAATGATAATGCATGAATTCGCTCTTGAACCAATACGGTTACGCGAATTTAAATACTCGTAAACAAATTTTACGATGACATGAGTAATGCACGTGAATAGTGATATTTCTTCCAGAAATGAATAGTGTCAAGTGAATAGTAAAAATTTCTGAACGCTTCTCAGAATGTCGAATTGACCTCGAAAACGATGAATAGTGATCGATGAATAGTAAATGATGAATAGTAACTTGTGAATAGTAAATTGTCGAGGTTTAGAAAATGACCGGGAATTACGAGTTGTGACAAACCTGATCGTTGTAGTATAGTATAGTGACAAGTACCGGGGGATTGATCGTTCAGCTAGGAATAGTGTCGTTAGGATTGAAATTAATCTAACTAGATCTAAAGGTGAAGGATGATTCTTTTTGTATTTTTAAATTTTACGAAAAGCAAGTAAAAATCTCGGGTATTGGGAGAGTGGGCGGAATTAGTTGCTAATCAACTAACCCAAAAGCTACTATTTAAGCTAATTAACAAGAAAAGTAAACTAGTGTTCTACAAGATAAGTGAAGCATGTCTACCTATGATATGTTACTCCTTGCTAGCTATCCAATCCTACCTATTAAATTGTAACCTTGTTTTAATTGACGGGTTGTATTCCTTAATACCATTCATGGGGTGGCATACATAACTCCCCAATTCTATGAGTTCTTATCTCCTCTACACCATGCCCAACACAACTATAGGGATTGTAAACAGTGGCTCATGCATTAAATACAACCAATAAAGACCTAGTACGCCTCGGTTCATGTTTCTTAAGACGTTCAAGCATGTTACCATTTGGAGATCTGCCAGTTTTCTTAAGCCTAACATATAAATCATTCAATCAAAACAAGAATCAATAGGAAACAAGGATTATAAACTAAACCAATTAGATCTATCGAAGTGTCACGCCCTAATTGATGAAGATAGACACAAACATCAACAAGGAATCAATAAGATCTAATCAATTATATACAAGTTTCACACAATCATAAGTAGACACAAGGTGAATTAACAAAACATAATCAAAGAAGGATAATCAACAAGAATAATGAAAGACATAGTTGAGATAGAATCATCAAACCAATACATGATGTTTATGAAGTGATTGAAACCCTCTAAGTTACTGGAAAAACACCCACCTAAACCCAGGAATCGACTTTAGGGTTTAGGGCTTACAAAAAGTGAAGTTATGAAGTTATATTTATAGGCATGTTTTCTATCGGCCCTTCGTGACGGCGTCAGCCCGTACTCTTGATGCCGTCAAGACCATTTTTTTAACCAAATTGTAGATCTTTTCGTCCTCTTCGCGTGGGCTTTTGAATCGCCTAAATCCGAGTTCGTATGCAAAAGTTATGACCAAAACAATATCAGCTACTCCGCGCGCAAGTTTTGACAAGTTTACACGTGACGGCCTTGGTGACGGCCTTGGTGACGCCGTCATCAACCACGGTATTTTATTCTTGCTATCTGACGCCGTCAGGGTGTAACTCTTGACGCCGTCACCTAGTGCTTCCAGCATGGAAAATTGATACTTTGCCGTTTTCTTCACTTTTATGCTCCAAAAACGTCCAAAATGGCTTCTTTTCCAGAATTCACTCTCCAAGTACCTAAAATCACAAAAGGAACGATTTAGGGCAATATTTGATCAAATAAAGTCGGATTCGGGCTTAAATGACCCCCTAAAAACGGATCATTTTTCGCCTTATCATTAAGGGGGAGCATTTAAAAAGTGCAAAACTCTCAAAGTGTTAGCAAAATGTGTTTCTTAATTATAAACACTTAGAGAGATTTTTCAAAGATTTGGTTTCCGACAACATAGGATAGTTATGGAGTTATAAGGTGACTAAGGTTAGGAAAACCATCCTATAATTCGCCAGAGCCTGAGGAATCTACCCAAGGTCGATACTAAATACATTAGTTAACATTAGAAAGTCCTTAGGTATGATTGAGAAAAAAGGAGAAATATCAGAAAGGAGAAAGAGGGGGTTGAAGAATTAAAAAGAAAAGTTATGAGAAAGGGTGAAAAGAAATAGCCCTCCATATTCAACCTTAGGGCAGAAACCGGGTTCAATTCATTTGTTACTGGTTGTTACCAAGGTAACGCCAGTATTGAAGACAAGACGTCATGGACCCAGTGACGCAATGCATTAACTTTCTAACCACTCAATTTCTCTTAAAGGACTTGTTTCATTCTCACAGGGAAGCCTACATAATCTATTAACTACTCATTACGAGTCATGTTGATATTGAAATAGGAGATACCGCCCCAATCTCCGACTACCAGAAATTGTACTTATCGAGTCTAGAGTCGCGAGATACATCATAAGATCTCATAGGAACACATGATACTGCTACACTGATGTTTCAACATTAAGGACATCAGTTGTACTATTAAGAGTCCTACGCAGATCCTAGCAATCTGCCAGAACATTTATGAGAGAAATTATAAATATAATTCTCAATGATTGAATGGAAATTCATGCCAGGGTCACCATCAAATAGCCCTGACAACAGGTCACTTCAGTAATTCCTTGTGGATTACGTGTAGTGTTCACGGCGGTTTCAAACAGTCTACAGTCGTGGAGTGATACTACGGTATACATCAGCGACTCAACTGAATTATTGATACACTTTGGTGTATCTATGCAAGCCCTCTCAGGGTATCTGAGTCAGGAACGGCCATGGCAAGGATTAGAGAAAGGTTTTACACTATGTTGATTACAATCTCGAAATCCAAACCTATAAGTGTCGGATGTTTTGTTGCTAACTGTTGTTTACAAGAATCCCTGGCGGTTGCGGCTGATTGCCAAAAAGATGTCAAGTCATCACCCCATACTCACACTTCACAATCGATATCAAAGAAATCATGATTTTTGAATGATTTTCAACAAGGCTTCCGCTACTCTGATAATGTATATCATGATCCAGAAGAGTGTGAGCATGCCGGTTCGATGATCACTTCATCACAAGAATGCAATAGTTCAAAGAGGATGACACACAGATTTTTGACAACTGTTGTGTGGAAAACTAGAAGGGGGTTGAATAGTTTACCGGTTTTTAACTTGATTTAACTTTGAAACCTTTACATGTAATCAATAATCAAACTACTAAATGATAAGTAATATGCAAGAGTAAAGTAAGAAACAATCAAACCACAACACGAATGTTTATCGTGGTTCAGCTATAAGGAATCTTTTTCCTTGCCCTACTCCACACCCCGAGTATCTAACTCGGGAGTTTCTTTTACCAGTCAACAAGCTCCTTTCACCGGCGGAGAAAACCTTACACGTCGCTTACACAAGATTACCAACACAAAGCTAGATGTTAAGTTCTTTTACAAGGGTACAACCACTCTCGTCACACTATGTATTTTAAGGACAAATACTAACCGATCACTACTGAAATTACACAATCAAATGAAGTGTAAACTATGCAAGTTTACACAATGCTAAGATAACAAGACTTGCAACGTTATGTTTAGACTTGTAACTTTCGGATGAACTTGTGATCTTCTTTGCTACAAAAGATCTCACACAAATGAAATGTTACTGAGTTAGATGAATGCAATGAGATTGTATGTGTAAATAATAATGGAAAGTGATAAGGAATTTTGTAGAAATGTAGAGGGAGGGTGAATACGTTCCTCTTTAAAACTTAAAATGTTTCGTATCAAATTCCCCATCAAGTGTGACTAAATATGAATAGTGGTTATGTCATTCATAACAAACATATATGTCACTTAATAACAAGTATGCAAGCAATTACATAGACTTAAACATAACGTGAGGTTTAAACATTTTTAGACAATTTTGATTTCACTGTGGAGGGTCCTTTAAATACACCAACGGTCCCTTAAATGTTTGGGGACCGTCTCTGTATAAGGGACCGCCACCAGTGGGCGTGTCCATTTCGTCTGATCAAGTTTTCTTATGTTTTATGTTTCTAAGTTAACTAGTTGATATCACAAGCATATACACACCAAGTCACACAAACATAAATGTAATGCAAACATAGAAAGTAAAGAGCAAGGAAGAGAAAACGCAAACCGGACACGATGATTTATAGTGGTTCGGCACAAAGCACCTCTTCGTTCTACTCCACTCCCCGAGTCCCACACTCGAGAGTTACTTCACTGATCAACACGCTCCTTTATGGTGGAACAAACCGTACACAAGCTTACACCAAGTTTAACGACACTAAGCGGAATGTCGATTCCTAATTCTAACTAGAACCAATCTACACAAAGGCCCACATGGCCACACAAACAAGCACTCTTGTCCAACTTAGATCGACACACGATCTAAGCCTTCACACGAACGAGAACTCCCGTTCACTTGAATTTTCACACTAAGACACACTTGGATCTTCATCCAATCCAAGCCTTCACACGAGACACACTTAGATCATCACCCGATCCAAGCCTTCACACACCGACTTAACTAACTCCTAGCTTACAAACTAGGATACCACGGATGCGTAGGATTGCACCCTTACAAAAGGTTTTACCTTTCAATGGATCTCAAGAGGCTTGCAATCCCCACCAAGCAGTGTACCTGACCGATGTAGTATAGTGCAGTGGCAAGTACCGGGGGATTGATCGTTCTCACAGGGAATAGTGTCGTTAGGATCAAAACTTAATTAAACTAGGTCTAGAGGTGAGGGATGATTCTTTTTATATTTTTATATTTTATGGAAAGCAAGTAAAAATCTCGGGTATTGGAAGAGTGGGCGGAATTAGTTGCTAGTCAACTAACCCAATTAACTACAAATGCGATAAAAATAAAATAACAAGAAAGTAAATGTGAGAAAAACATGAATGAGAGAAATGTGTTTACTTAGATTTCACTACTCCCTAGCTATCTTTCATTAATTGAATAGTTTGTTACAATTGCGTGGATGACGGGTTATATTCCTTAATACCATTCGTGGGGCCGTGTACGATCTTCCGCAACTCTATAAGCTTCTACCTCTTCCTATGTCAAGCCGACAACTAGCTCCTAACATGGCCTCCTTAGTAGTCACTCACGCATTAAATACAACCATTAAAATCTTAGTACATGATGAGGTGAAAAATGAACCGTTTTTAGGGGGTCATTTAAGCCCAGAATTGAATTTATTTGATCAAATATTACCCTAAATCGTTCCTTTTGTGATTTTAGGTACTTTGGGAGTGAATTCTGGAAAAGGAAGCATTTTGGACGTTTTTGGAGCATAAAAGTGAAGAAAACGGCAAAGACTTAATTTTCCATGCTGAGAACAGTACCTGACGGCGTCAAGAAGGAAATTGTGATGGCGTCAGGAGTAAAATCCATGACGACCCAAAGAAAACCTGAAGGCGTCAAGAGAAGGGCGTCAAGAGTAATCTTTGTGACAGCCTGCATAAGGAGTACACGTAACGGCGTCAAACCCAGATCTAGGTAGTCCAAGAATTTATTTGGCGGCGAGATAACGGCGTCAGACATTTGCTCTTGACGCTGTCACCTCACAAAATCTATATATACTTTTCTATTTTTCATTCATTAGAGAGGAACTTATATGGAGAATACTAAGGTCGAACCTAATAAACCCTAGGTCATTTGTAACAGTATTTTCAAGGGTTCTCACCCCTTGAAACCTTTCATGTTCAATTGAGATAAGTCCTCTTTCAATTAATTCAATATGTCTATGTGTTGTTTGAATATATCTTATGCTTGTCTTGATTTCAACATGCTAGGCTAGATCTTTCATGTGTTTGCTTAGATGTATGAAACCTAGATATTGATTATAGGTTGATTGCTTGTTTATAGTTGTAATGGATGAATGATTTCAATGTTAGGCTTAAGAAAACTGGCAAATCTCCATTGTGTAACATGCTTGAACGTCTTAAAAAACATGAACCGATGTGTACTAGGTTTTAATGGTTGTATTTAATGCATGAGCAAATTCTAGTGATCCCATGTTAGGAGCTTCTTAGCCGGCTCGACATAGGAGTGAAGTAGGCGCTTATAGGATTGGGGAAGTAAGTACGCCACCCCATGAATGGTATTAAGGAATACAATCCGTCATCCACGCAACTGTAACAAGTAATTAACCTGTAAAAGATATCTAGGGAGTAGTGAAATCTAAGTAAACACAATTCTCCCATATATTGTTCACACCACTAGTTTAATTTAGTTTATTTTCATTTTTAGTATTTTATTTTGATTGCATCTTAGTAATTGGGTTAGTTGACTAGCAACTAATTCCGCCCAACTCCTTCAAAACCGAGATTTTTAATTGCTTTTATAGAAACTAAAAAATTACAAAAAGAATCATCCCTCATCTCTAGACCTAGTCTTTAGGTTTTCGAATCCTAGCGACACTATTCCTAGCTGAACGATGAATCCCCCGGTACTTGTAACTATACTATACTACAACGATCAGGTACACTTCCTGGTGGGGGTTGTAAGCTTCTCGAGATCCCTCGAGAGGTAAATCCTGGTGCAATCCCTATGCATCAAGTTTTTGGCGCCGCTTCCGGGGAATAGTTATTGTCTAGGTTAGGATTTCTTTTTATTAGGTCTACTTGCTAGATTCCTTTCTAGTAAGATTTTATTTTTATATTTAGGTCTTCTTTAGTCTATCTTTTCTTTGTGTCTTTGTTTGTAAAAACCTTTCTATTGACTATTCCGTTAGCCATTATGGAGAACGCAAATCCACCATACTACCAACCACGTAATTCACCCATTCCAAATGACATCTTGATGTTTAAACAACATGAGGATGAACCTATCTATGATGCATGGGCTCGTTTTAAATATTTACTCCGAAAAGTCCCTCATCATAATTTCGATCTGTGGTCCCAAATTGAAATATTTTACCATCGTGTCGACCACTATACAAAAATGGACATTGACCATGCCGCAGATGGGGACCTTTGGGGATTAAGTGTTAATGAAGCATGGGAAACTATAGAGAATTGTGCCATACTTGCCAAAAAAATGGACAACCCAACAAACGTTGTTACGGATCAATTGATAGCAAGCTTAAAGGAACAAGCAAGAAGATTGCTTGGGGATAAGCATATAGATGAGATAACTGGGTGCACGGAGTGGTTTGATTTCACCACAATACAAGCTGAGCACATTGGTAATCTTGATAAGATGGATGATAGAGTTGAAAATCTAAGTCCACCAAGTACCCCACAAGTCCTACCATCATTTGAGGGATACACACCGCTCGTGACTTATTCGGATGAAGAAGATGAGACTTTAGGAATCCCAATTGAGGTAGAACCTTTGAACCAAACACAACTAGAGGATATAGGTTTGAATACTTATAATGATAACCTTACTCTTAGTTCTAGGGAAGTTCCTAGTTTTGATGAACCGGAGCCTCAACCAAAACCGTTACCTAATCTTCCATCCTTGGATGAAAATTTAGGAATTGAAATAGGTCCCGATCCACCCATCAAACCATATAATCCAGGTAGTCTTAGGACAAAGGTAGTAGACTCTAAGCCTTGTAGAGAGGAAGCCAATATAGGAGTGGAACATAACCTTACATGCTTACATCACCCATTCATGATTGATCACAAAACACATTATGGGTTTAAACCGGGTTTATTAGGTCAAGATGGATCCCCAACTAGTAATCTCTTGAAGTTGATTGAAAATGATCCCTTTCTAGGAGAAAATATTAATCCACCCATTAACCCGATTGAATTAGGTAAGGTTATGATGATAGGAGCACACCCCTTTGAGCATATAATTCATCTACCAATCTTTCCTCACGAGGCATACTTCCACCGAGAAGGTGTGTATCGCTACTATCACCCGCACTTAATCCTAAGTGTAGGGAAAACTTCTCTTATTTCTGTTAAATAAGGGTAGAGTCTGGCTCGTGACTCGAACAAAAACAAGCGCTTCTTGGGAGGCAACCCATGCTTTGTGTGATTTTTATTTTGTTTGATTGTTATTTGTTTCCATATGCATGCTTTATTTTTATTGTTGGTAGATCATGTTTCAAAACTAAAATGGTGAAAATACTTTACTTTTTTGTTCGGCTTAGTCTTAACTTCATCCAAAGGTATTTCGCAAAAGATAAGTTTAAGGGGAAACCCCAAATATGTTTTTAAGAAAAAAAACCGATCATGATTCTCCACAATATTAAGTGAACATGTATATTCGTATTTGTTAGAGTCAAATGCTTGTATCGAGTCATAATGATGTTTTAGAGGATTTTCCAGGAAGTAGGACGAAGTTTTTCCAGAAATTTTCCGGAAACTTAATGTCACAACTCGTAATTTCATGTCGTGTTTCAAACGTCGAAATTCCAATTTTTATCTCGGGAAGTTACTATTCACTTTTACTATTCACAAAACACTATTCATGTCCGAAATTTTTATTTCATATTCTCGTAAGTTAAACTATTTTAACGGAAATCCGAGAGTTTGGCGCTCGTCGGATCATTTCTGCAAAAATCACGAAGCCGTGTCCGAGATTTACATTCAGGTTTAAACGTCCTTCCGGCATCCCGATATGTCCATAAAACAATATAAACAATAAATATATGATTTTCTTTCATTTTACGACAATTCTAAAAGTTTTGGAATTTTACGTTTTCCAGTTCAGCGTTTTACGCGAATTACGCGTTTTTAACCCGCGTTTCCAGTTTTAACAGCGTTTAAGCAACCCGATGGAACTTACCATTCATTTTATATTTATTTATGGATTATTTTGACAAGTTTAGTCATTCTTTCAAGTTTCATATTTTTACGATACCCGAATTTACGTTTCGCGATTTAAAACTTTACGGTTTGCGATTAACGGAACCAAAACTGACTCCGTGAACCAGATAATACCAAGCTTACTACATACTCATCAACCATGTGCAGCCCCCCCCCCCCCCCCCCCCCCATCCCATGTTACTTCAAGTTGACCATTTAATTACCATTTTGCCATCAAGATTAGATATTTGCAAGAAAAACAACTAAAACAATCACTAGTTCATTTTTTTAAGATCAAAAACTCATTTTTCTCTTTTCTCCTTGGAGACTCACGACCAAGAAACACCATGGATCAAGATCCATTATTTTTCAAAGATCAAAGCATAAAAGTTGTTCATTTCATCATCCTAATCAAGAATCTTACAACAAAAACACAAGAAACACAAGGTTTTGCCTCATCTAATCACCTATTATTTCAAAGTGAGTATTCAAAATTATTTTCATGTTTTCATCTAATTAATATATGTATCTCATAGTATTCATGCTTAATTTCATGCACAAACTAGTTATACCACTTTATTTTTGTATACTTTTTGAACATACAAACCCTAGATTGTGATTTAGGTGTTCCCTTGTTAAATTAACTTGATTTCTAGTCATTAGGAACCCATGGAACCCTAAGAAGGTGTATGGTAGGATTAGATTAGTTTTGTGAAGTTTGCAAGAGTTTTGGTTGAAGTTGGAACTAGTTTTGAACCTTTGAAATGGATTTCTAACAAGTTTATAAACATGCTGTCCCATTTTGTTATTTTTTGGAAAATCAGTAAACACCAAGGAAACTTTGGCAAAATTTTTAGAAAATACTTTCAAAAACGAATCCGTAGGCGAAAGAACGGATTAAAAAGAGTTTATAACGAAGAAGTTATGATTTTTGCAAGATTGTTGACGAAAAGTATTTTTCTGGAAAATAGTTGCTGTTGGACGTTTTTCGTCGGACAAAAAGAGGCTTTAGACATAACCCGGAGGAGTCAAGCTTTCCAAAATATATTACTACATACTAAGACGTAACCGTGGATATAAAGAACAAGTAAAACGGACTTATAACGACAAAGATATTCACGTTTCAATATCGGCAAAAATCCTCTATAATTGGAAGGTTTTAGAAATAATAATAACACTACGTACTAAATTCTAGATTTTCTAGAAATAATACCAAGTACCAAATTTTATAACTAATGAAGTATTAGTTATTACAAGTATATTTTTATCATTTCAAGGCGTTATTTCAAGGATTTCAACCCGAGGATTTCAACACTAACATGGAAGCATACGATATATATATAAGTATATATATTGCAACTAGCTTTATTTTCTAATAGCAATATTTTCCTAAGTCTTGGAATATATATTTTTGATAACAACAAGTGCTTTTCCAAAGAGTAGAGTGGTATAGGAACATGTGCATGGACATTCATAACATCATTTCATGATCTAAAGTAGATCGTTCATCATTCATATTAGGTTGCGGCTAGTGTGCGCGCCTTGTTTTTCAGCTCATTACATGTTCATGGTACCATCATATCAGGTGAGTCATAGCCCCTACTCTTTTAATCGTTTTGTAAACTCTTTGGGGGAGAATACATGCTCGTTTTACTAAAACGCATTACTCGCTTTACATGGTTAATTACTCAAATATTTTTAGCTTTGTCTAAATACTTATTTGATTATCCGAGTACAATACTATTCACTTGTTACCTACTTGCTATTTACTCATGGACATGAGTGCATAAATTTAAACTATTTACCGATTGCCTAAGATTGCCTAAGTTAAGGACCGGTAGCTACAATTTCTTGGGTATGTTTGATTACCTACAATTTCATGGGTATGTTTGATTACCTACAATTTCATGGGTATGTTTGATTACCTACAATTTCTTGGGTATGTTTGATTACCTACATTTCCTAGGTATGGGATTACCTACATTACTTAGGAGCGTAACCTCCTACATATAGCTAGAAAACCTTTTCGGTGCCTTGAACTTAGTGCAATCAATATTCATTTTATGCGTTTTGCTTATGGTCAGATTCATTTTTGTGGCGACATCGCCATGGCTACATTATCACTCTTACCTTTATATAGCAGTATTGCTACAATTATCTTTGAATCTTGATACAAGTATTACTTTTGTTCATATAACCAAACATATTACATTTGGCAGTGGGTTGTAAACACACAGGTTACAAGTCTCTTATGGCGGGACTTGCAACTGAGTGGATTTACGATGCCTTTGCTGGGACAACTTCATCCATATGCATTACATTCTTTTTCACAAGACTCTATGAACTTACCAACCATTGTGTTGACACTTTAGCATGTATTTTCAGGTTTTAAGCAATGGCACGCTACAGGAGGTTTTGGCAGGGCATGGCATGGTCATAGAAGACTCTGTTTATTCATTTGGGGACCGTTTTAAACTATTTTAAGGGCCTACTTCCGCATTACTTTTAACAATGTAAAATCAACATTTTGATTTAACTATTTTATTCTAAATGATTCAAGTGCAAACTATTTTTGAACTAGTGTTGTGATATCAATTGAGTTACACCCCAGCTACATGTATGCTTCCGCTGGACCCGATTTTGGGGGTGTGACACTTAACATGAGAATTTCTGCAAGTCACTTCTGACGGCGTCATGAGTTTACTCCTGACGGCGTCACGTGTAAAATTCTAGAAATTTTACCAGTTTTGTTTTTCTAAAGGAGTCTTAAAGTTTTTGTTGAATCTTTAGTTTTATAATCTCCAGGAAATCTGCTAACATCATTCCACAAGCATTATATCTTATTTTGTTTTCTAGGATTTGTTAGCATATATAGATTGCCGCCGATTTTATGCGAGGTTGCCTTGTCTGTTTTCTCAGGTTTTACAGGTTATGTATGACAAGAAGATGATTTATATTCTGGAAGGGAATCTTTGATTGTTCATTTTCTTGTAGGAAGATCTAACCTGGCCACCTTATTATCCATACCGAGCGAATCAGGGGAGTATTTGATTTCATTCTTTTTACTTATTTCACTTTTACATTCTTTACTTGAACATTGTGGACAATGTTCATCCTAAGTGTAAGGGGAGGGTAAAATGATGATACCTTACAGATACACTTTCGCTTGAGTTTGTTTGTTTGATGGTAGATGTGTAATAAAACTATGAGAAATACTTGTTAGTGTAATTTTAGCGCCAAATTTATAATTCTTTACAACATTTAGGAGTGAAACTTTAGCCTTAGCAAGCGTCTCATGGATAGGAGTCATATGACTAGCACAAAACCGTACTATTCAGAAAAATTTTCCACCCAAATATGTGAGGTTCGCCTTTAGATTTGATAGGAAAAGCATTTGCTATTAGTGCTTATGAGTGTACCGGTAGCATTTAGATTCTAGAACTTTCGTTAGTGATGCATCCTGAGATCGCTAGTGAGACTACATTCATGTGGTAGGATTTACTACATGATAAGAGGCATTAGGATCACCCTTGTGTTAAACCCGTATCATAATTACTTGACCATTTAAGTCATATTACTTGGCTAGTTAAGTCAATTAATTTTTCCCACACCTTAGCGTTGTACTCATTTTTAGTACACGAAACCCCTAGTACACCCCTCCGAGCCTATCTTTTCGTTTCTAACTTTAAGCATCTTATTTAAAGGAAGAATTTGTTACACCCCATTTAAATGTACACCAAAATCGCCTTAGCCTACCGTGTATGCACTCATCTTTAGTGCATTATTGTTATCTGTTAAACCCTTAGTTAATTATCTAATTGATTACATGGTTGCTAAGTCGAGTCATATCCTTGTACATATTGTTTTGGGACGATTGGGACTCATGGGTAAAGTACTTATTTTATGGAGTAATGGGGAAGAACATCATATATTACCCCCGTATGTGCGTTAATCTTAAAAGTACTCCAAGTGTTTTGATTTTCTTAATTCGAGTCATTAGATTAGTTTATTGTGAGGTGCTAGTGTATGACCTCCGTGCTTGTCTTTGGTCTTTAGTGGAACGATTATTTGTTGTAATTACTTTTATATTAGTCTTAAATTACCCCTAACTTGTATTTTGACTAGAAAAAAAGCGCATTTGCTTGAGGACAAGCAAATCTCAAGTGTAAGGGTATATGATGAGGCGAAAAATGAACCGTTTTTAGGGGGTCATTTAAGCCAGGAATTGAATTTATTTGATCAAATATTGCCCTAAATCGTTCCTTTTGTGATTTTAGGTACTTTGGGAGTGAATTCTGGAAAAGGAAGCATTCTGGACGTTTTTGGAGCATAAAAGTGAAGAAAACGGCAAAGACTTAATTTTCCATGCTGAGAATAGTACCTGACGGCGTCAAGAAGGAAATTGTGACGGCGTCAGGAGTAAAATCCATGATGACCCACAGAAAACCTGAAGGCGTCAAGAGTAATCTTTGTGGCGGCCTGCATAAGGAGTACTCATGACGGCGTCAAACCCAGATCTAGGTAGTCCGAGAATTTATTTGGCGGCGAGATGATGGCGTCAGACATTTGCTCTTGACGCCGTCACCTCGCAAAATCTATATTTACTTTTGTAGATGTCCATTGTGTAATGAAACCTAGATGTTGATTATAGGTTGATTGCTTGTTTATAGTTGTAATGGATGAATGATTTCAATGTTAGGCTTAAGAAAATTGGCAGATCTCCATTGTGTAACATGCTTGAACATCTTAAGAAACATGAACCGATGTGTACTAGGTTTTAATGGTTGTATTTAATGCATGAGAAAATTCTAGTGATCCCATGTTAGGAGCTTCTTAGCCGGCTCGACATAGGAGTGAAGTAGGCGCTTATAGGATTGGGGAAGTAAGTACGCCACCCCATGAATGGTATTAAGGAATACAATCCGTCATCCACGCAACTGTAACAAGTAATTAACCTGTAAAATATATCTAGGGAGTAGTGAAATCTAAGTGAACACAATTCTCCCATATATTGTTCACACCACTAGTTTAATTTAGTTTATTTTCATTTTTAGTATTTTATTTTGATTGCATCTTAGTAATTGGGTTAGTTGACTAGCAACTAATTCCGCCCAACTCCTTCAAAACCGAGATTTTTAATTGCTTTTATAAAAACTAAAAAATTACAAAAAGAATCATCCTTCATCTCTAGACCTAGTCTTTAGGTTTTCTAATCCTAGCGACACTATTCCTAGCTGAACGATCAATCCCCCGGTACTTGTCACTATACTATACTACAACGATCAGGTACACTGCCTGGTGAGGGTTGTAAGCTTCTCGAGAACCCTCGAGAGGTAAAGCCTGGTGCAATCCCTACGCATCAGTACACATCTGATTCATGTTTCTTAAGACGTTCAAGCATGTTACCAATTCGATGTCTGCTAGTTTTCTTAAGCCTGGCATCGATATCATTCATCCAATACAATTAATAACAAACAATCAACCAACAATTAATAGCTAGGTTTTATTACATCTAAGCAAACACAAACAAACCTAGCCTAACATGTTAAAGTAAAGACAAGCGTAAGATAGAATCAAACAACACATAGACATATTGAATGATTATTGGAAGACTTATCTTTATTGAAACATGGATGAAAGAAGGGTTTGAAACCCCTACAATATGATGAAAATTCGACCTAGGGTTTGTGGTAAAGTTCCTCCAAAAGTTCCCTCTCTAATGAATGAAAATTAGAAACTATGTATAGAGAATACACGTCTAACGTCCTCATGTTGTAATCCTGATGCCGACAACTAGCCGCCAATACTCTTCTCAGATTGCTTAGATCCAGATCTGACGCCGTCATGTATAAATCATCTCTTGGCCGTCACGTGTAAAATTGCTCTTGACGGCCTTGGCATCCTAAATCATGATGCCGTCACGTGTTAATTCCCAAAAACATTCTGGCGCTTCTCGTGTAATTTTGTATCCACCTCTTTGCCAATATGTGACGCCGTCACATGTAAGTCTTGACGCCGTCAGGTACTATTTCCAGCTTGATTTTGGAGACTTTGCCGTTTTCTTCACTTTTTGCTCCAAAAACGTCCAAAATGCTTTCTTTTCCAGATTTCTTCTCCAAAGTACCTAAAATAACAAAAGAAACGATTTGAGGCAATATTTGATCAAATAGTCACGACTTATGGCTTAAATGACCCCGTAAAAGCATAACACTTTTCGCCTCATCAAATACCCTTACACTTGAGATTTGCTTGTCGTCAAGCAAATGCGCTTTTATTCTAATGAAAATACAAGCTAGGGGTCATTTAACACTAATATAAAAGTAATTGCAACAAATAATTGTTCCACTTCAACCAAAACAAGCATGGAAAATATACACTAGCACCTCACAAATAAAATTTAGATACTCACATCTCTCGGGTGTAATAAAAGTATATATATCACAAATGAAAATGAAAAATATCTCTCACTACCTGTCATAGCACATAGGCTACCATAGGCTTGGGAAAGGATCAAACCTCCACCACTTGGCATAAGCACCTAGGATAAACTATCAAAGAGGTCTTTTAAAGGCAATCTTTACTGGTGGCGAGTTAATCACCTTGGTCAATTACATGTACAATGCGGCGTTGCTAAGCCAAGACTCGACTCGACTTAAGCTAATCATAAACTAACAAAATAAACGTAAAAGGAAACGGGATGGTAGTCCGTATGTTTGTTTCTCGTTTTCTTTTTCTATTTTTTTCCTTGATTTTTCGATTTTTTTTCATACACTCTTGCCCTACCATCCAAAATAATACATCGTAGGAAATTTGCATTTCCCTTACACTTGAACTTTTACATACGTTACAATCAACTATTCTAATAACTCGAATTAAGATAATCAAAACACTTGGAGTATTTTTTAAATATTAGCGCACATTTGGAGTGGATTGTAAACAAATTCTTCCTTTAAGTAAAATGCTTAAAATTAGAAACGGAAAAGATAGGCTTGGAGGGGTGTATTAGGGGTATCGTGTACTAAAAATGAGTACATCGCAAAGCTATGGGAAAATTAATTGACTTTGTTAGTCAAGTAATTATGACTTTATTGGTCAAGTAATTATGATACGGGTTTAACACAAGGGTGATCCTAATGCCTCTTATCATGTAGCAAATCCTAACTACATGAATGTAGTCTCACTAGCGGTCTCGGGACGCATCACTATCACAAGTTCTAGAATCTAAGTACTACCAGTACACTCATAAGCATCTTTTCCTACCAAATCTAGGGGCGAACCTCACATATTTGGGGTGGAAAATTTTAAGTGGTACGGTTTTACAACTCCTATCCATGAGACGCTTATTAAGGCTAAAGCTTCACTCCTATATGTTGTAAAAAAATTTAAATTTGGTGCTAAAATTACCCTAACATGTGTTTCTCTTAGTTTTATTATACACCTACTATTGAACAAAGAAAATCAAGTGCAATTGCATTCTCTAAGGTATCATCATTTACCCTCCCCTTACACTTAGGCTGAACATTGTCCCGAATGTTCAATAAAAAGCATGTAAAAGTAACGAAGGTAAAAGAATGAAACAAATACTCCCCTGATTCGCTCGGTGTGGATAATGTGATAACATGGTTAGATCCTCCTCCAAGAAAATGAACGTTGAAAGCTTCCCTCCAGAAATATAAATCATATTCTTTTTTTTGGTAAAGGGGAGTAATCCTGCAAACCTCTTGATTTGTGATAAAATCAAGTTATATATAGTATAGTATTACTCAAGGGATCCGCAAAGAAATACGGATAACCCAAGGTCGTAGTCCGTGTGAAGGAAGAATGGAATTTCGAATTCCCGATTCGTGAAACGTGTCGTGAACGTGGTAAAAGGTGATATTGATGAGATTACTAATGAAATAACAAATGAAGCACAAATAATCACTTAAGCACGTATTTCAAATAAGGAAACTAGAAACGTAACGTAAAATCGAAACCGTACGCTAAAACATAAATAAACGTTAACGTACGAAATAAAACGTGACTTTTAAGCTACACTACTCCTACGGACTTGGAAATAATTTTCAAAAGTTAAAAATGATAAAAGAAAATAAAATAATAAAAATAGCAAATGAAAACAGAAAAATATGAAAAATTCAGGAAAATTCTAAAATATTATTTTAAAACTATGAATAATTTAAAAAGTAGAAAATAAGCTGTGGAACTGCTGATTGGTTTGAAACTGCTTATATTGAAGTGCTTATTTATAAGCACTTTGACCCAATTTGACTAAGACTTTAACCAGAAGAATGTGTGACTAAATTAAGCTCAACTTAACAGTATTAAGGCCAGTATTAACTCAGAAACACAGAAAGTGGACCAAATAGATACAATAAGCTAAAATAATTAAGCAAATAAGCCCACAGATGAAACAAATAAGCAAAAGTCAATTGAAATAGCAACCATAGGCTCAAAGTGACACAGATGAACAAACAAACTCAGGATTCAATAACCCTAACACAGTTGCAGCCCTACTCTAGCAAACAGATACTTAAGCAAACCACTTAGTAAAATAAGCCAATAAACTTACTCTAATAAGCTGTTGAGTACAAAATTATGGGGGCAAAAGGCTCACTATCCACCTAAGATCTCAAAGGAATCAATAAATCAAATACTAGAACCAATTTAAAGACCTAAAAGTACCCTAGGAAATTGCTTAATAACTGATGAGCAAGGGAGAATAGTGTCAAACAGACAACTTCTAATGGTTTATTAATTAAGCAAATTAGATCCAAATTGAGATTTTCCTTTTGATTTTGCTTCACCAACTGCCAAAGTTTACAAAACAACAATCCAAAAGTATTTCCAATTAATAATGAACCCTAGAGACTATTGTAAAAAATTGTCAAAAACTTGAGTTTTCAACTGTTTGACTTTTTTGCTATTTGATGAGAATTTGACTTATATGAATTTGTAACTTACCTAACTACTGAATTACGATGTAATTATCTAGAATTAAGCTAATATAAACTAAAGTACTAAATTATGCAACTATTAGATTGATAATGTAACTACTAGTCCTAAACACTAACTGCTTATGATGAGATGAATACTAATTTTGACTATTAATGTTATTACCTACTGCTTTTATGTTTTTACTTAGCCTAAATGCAAACTAAATGAATTACGTAAACCAAATAGCACCTCTGAAACAGTGATTAAACCAGTAAACCACACTAATCCAAACACTACTTAAGTGACTGTCTCAACAAAATATCACCACAGATCCAACCTATGTGTAATCCAAACTTAAACAACAAACTTAGAACCTAAATTAGATTCAGTAGCACCTATTCAATTCAGATTCAAACACCAACAACAAGCTCAAACTCAGATCTCAGAATTTGACAGATTAATGAAACAGTAACACTCACTAGATATCAAACTCAAATCAATGAACTAATATCAAACAATTATCAGTCTAAATAAACAATCAACAAGCAATAACAAACAGATAAAATCAGATCTAAACTACTTAATACTAGGATTATGCAAATAGAGAAATAAATAAAAAACTTACAAAGTTCAAACCCCCTCAGCTCAAAAAGAGGGGGTCACTATGCTAGCCTGTCTTTTGACAGGCCAATGGGACATCTTATTGGCTGCCTTTTCTCCAAATAAGCTCAGCTTATTGCAATAAGCTCAATAGTTGACTAACTTTGACCAGTTTGTTTTTGAGATTTAATGAAAGAATTAAACTTACAAAAGCTATTAATTAGCTGATATAAGCTCATAAAAACAAAGTAAAACTAGATTGAAACTTAAATAAAAGATTTAGACAAATATTTTTTTATTTTTTATTTTTTTTCTGATTTTGTTATTGTTTTTGGATTCTCTATAAAAGTGAAAACAAACAATAACATAAACTTAAAACTGAATTCAAATAAAGCTAGTGATTGTGATTTTACACTAATAACAGGAATTTAGACAGAATAAGCTAAAACTAATGTGAAAGATCGTTTAAGCCCATCTAGGATATAGCAATATTGATAATCACAGCGGAATAAGAACAAGAACACAATCAATATTACTTCAAGGTTTTCTTTATTGAAATAAAAATAAACTACTACTACTACTAATATACACACGCTATAATCGTGTGTCTAGACTCTCATTGAAAGAGTTTTCTATTGAATGGATGATCTGTAACCCTTGACGCCTACCCTCTTTATATAATAGAGGGAGTTTACAAACCCTAATATGTTTAGCTTAATAAGAAAGCTAACTATTTTATATTAAGTCCCTATTGTTTCTTCTTTCTTTATTTCTTCTTGTGGGTTTTGTAATCTTCAAATCTTGTAATTCCCAACAATCTTCCCCTATTTGATATTACAAAACAATCTGCATGAAGAAACAATGTCACCACCAATAATAAGCTGCACATCATAACTATTCTTCCCCTTTTGTAATCTTCTAATAGGGGTCTTGTGCATCTCATAAACGCTTCCCCTCAAGTGATGCATGTAGATGGTTAACAAGCTTCCCCTTAAGAATAGACTAACCATCTCAGGAACCAACTAATAATTAATAATAATAATAATAACTTTTTTTTTCATCTTTTTTTTTTCATTTTTTTAATACTAAAAAACAGCAGTGACGAGCAGCAGGAACGAGCAACAGCAGTATCAAACAGCAGAAACAAGTAAGCACACCAGCACAAAGTGTAAGAGGATGGCCAAGTATATTAACAATAAGCTTCCCCTTAAAAGTATACTTGCCATCTCTTAAATCCAGTAGGTTCCATGGAGTGATCACTGATGAAGAAAATCAACTATAACTGATTTGATGAAGAAATGGAATCTCCCAACCTTGCATCTTATGTCTTGCACTATCCACGTGACGGACTCTTGACAAACTCCTCATTGATTTATCCAATGAGACACTGAGCACAAATAACGCAACTCCTTCAAGTGATAGCAAATGTACGCATTAAGCACAATAAAATAGATCGTACCCCTTCACTAGAGACGTCAAGTCTTCGTCACCATACAAACCAAGCAAGTTATCTTAAAAAGCTCCAATCCTTTTAAGATATGATAAGAACACAAAACCTGTGAGAATCAACTACAACATCAAATAAACTATAATCAAATGTCATCAACAAGTAATCTCCTCAACAAAATACTGATGATGGTTGATAACTCCGTCCTCCCTAACCATTAGTAATCTCACATGACTAGTAGGAACCAAAACCGACCAAAAGAGAAAGTATACAAGTCATCAGGAACCATAAATAAGACAACAAGAACCATCATATGTATCAGCAGGAACCCATCAGTAGGAACCAATCAGGAGAAACGAAAAATCATCATCAGCAGAAACAAGGAAAGCATCAGGAGAATGAATCAGTAGGAACAAAAATAACATAGCAGCAGGATCCATGTGAGACCAGCAGCAAAACACAGTTGCTTGAGCAGTACACATTTTGACAATCCCACGTGAACACATCAAAAATCTTAAAACAACAGCAATTTCCAAACAGAGTCCAAAAGTGAATCACAAATAAAATATTACTTCTCTGCTCCACTTGCCAAAAGATGTCAGCTACAATAAAATTATATAGTATCAAACGACAAATCATACCCCATATAAACAATAGTAGCAGCAATGCACAAAACGACAGATACATACTTTAACCATTGTACCACCACTGATACCATGATATACACATCACACGGAAATCCTTGTCATCAAACCCTCAATCGAATATTAAAAGTTATAGCAGCAGCATCAAAGACCCGTACTATCATCCACCAATACCTCTATCACATGCACATCTAATTTACCAAAACCAATACACGAGAAAGCCACAACTCACATGTATACTTTTAAATCTCATTCGAATCTTAGCATTAAAGTAGCCCCACAATCAAACAAATCTTGAATATATAATTGAGAAGATCATTGTTTAAGAATATCCCCTCAACACATATGCATAAATCAGATTCTAAAATAACTGACCAATTAAATATTCATCCCACAATTCAATCTTTAATATATTCAACGACTAAGCAAGCATACCACTGATCTTGTCCCACAACCGAATATAAAATAATAAACGAAACCAAATCTTGTACTCGTATAATCCTCCAAAAGTCAAAACTACATGCGACAAACCATAATATTCAACAGCAGGAACAACTTTTGCAAAATATGTCACCAGTAGCATCACAATTCAAACCTCACACTAACCACTTATGTACGAGATAAAGAAAGCGACAGATCTTTTAATTCAATATCGATTAAAACCTTTACTAACCCATTCACAAATAATTCACCCATGCACTAATCAACAATGAAAATTAATTCACCACCGTCCCTCAATAAATTCGACCAATCAGAAATGTCATCATATTGCAAAAGATGAGAACAGTTCTGCTCCATTAACCCTCATGACCAATCAGGTGCAAAATTTTATAATACATTGCAGCCCAAAAAAAATTAACGATTACCTCAAAACCCTTTGCCAAAGCTGCTTCTGCTAACAACTCGATTAACTGCTATTTCACCGACTTATAAAACTAGATCTGCTCTTCATTTAAACTGCTTCACGCTCATAAAACACGAACGTGAAAACCTTGAAACCCTAGATATCAAGAGCCACCCGCTCTGATACCAATTGTGAAAGATCGTTTAAGCCCATCTAGGATATAACAATATTGATAATCGCAGCGGAATAAGAACAAGAACACAATCAATATTACTTCAAGGTTTTCTTTATTGAAATAAAAATAAACTACTACTACTACTAATATACACACGTTATAATCGTATGTCTAGACTCTCATTGAAAGAGTTTTCTATTGAATGGATGATCTGTAACCCTAGACGCCTACCCTCTTTTTATAATAGAGGGAGGTTACAAACCCTAATATGTTTAGCTTAATAAGAAAACTAACTATTTTATATTAAGTCCATATTGTTTCTTCTTTCTTCATTTCTTCTTGTGGGTTTTGTAATCTTCAAATCTTGTAATTCCCAACAACTAAAATTAAGACAATTATGAAATAAACCGAAATATTATTAATAAAAGTAAATTGAGTACAATACTGGAATTTGAAATTACAATAAAGCTAAAAGACTCAGAAAATACAAAGACTCTATTAAAAAAACTACACCATACATGAATGAGTGGGGAGGTATTTATAGCTGAGGCATGAGAGGCCTTGGATCCTTCTAGCAGTCCCACGTCATTGATCTAGGGTGCATTTGTGCTTGTTTGAGTAGATATCAGCCCTTAGATTACACTTGGCCTCCAATCTTCTATCCTTAGCCCTTGGATACAATCATGCTTCAATCATGTGCACGCACACTCACGCGGATAGTTGACATGGCATGTCTGCCATGTCAGGGTTACTTCTACAAGCAAGTGAATATGACCCAATTGCCCTTAATCTCAGTAGTTTGGGTTTTTACACTCATGAATAGTAACTAGGGTTCTTAGTTATCTGGGTAATAATGAAATTGGGGGGGGGGGGGGGGGGGCGGGAATAAGGGATTGGGTGTTTTTATTGTGTTTGTGTTGACCGGTTTGACTTGGGTTAAAGGGTGGGTAAAATGTGTGGACTGGGTAAGGGTGGTTGGGCTTTTTGTTTATTTTGGGCTTTGGGGGATTTAATATGGGTTTAATATTATTAAGGATAGGATCCGGTTTGGTTTTATAAGGATTAGTTTTGTAATTTGGTGAAAATATAAGGACTAAATCTTCCAATTTTTGCAAATATTCTTCAAGGGCCAAATTTGACCATTCTTGATTATTTGAAGGGCCTTGATGCATTGTCTCATAAATAAGCTTTCAGGGACTAAATTTGTCAATTATCTGAAACATGGAGGACTGAAATTGCCAAACTCTCAAACTTTGACCAGGGACTAATATTGCAACTTTATGAATATCTGAGGACTTCTTAGGATATTATGAGCTTTCTTTGATCATATTGCTTCCCCGGCTCTGGCTTTTTACCTTTTTCCATTCTCGTGCTCGTTTTTGTCGGTTTTGGCTTCGTTTTTGTTCAGTTTTCACATATCCGTACCTGCACATACACAAATATAAAAACATACATTCTCTTGGCATATTTAGTTAGTATTTGGTGTATATGGTCTGATTTAAGGCTAAAAAGGATGTGTGAATAAGCACACATCAAAATCCCCCAGACTAAGGTATTGTCGTGTCCTCACGCAATGTCATCACCTCACGCTTAAGAGATAAATAATTTCAAAACCTCTCTTTACTGACGTTGTAAAGTAGCAATGATGTTCAACAGAGATATTAAAATCATTTATTCTCAAAAACGCTCCGTTTCCGATTTTCATGAATAACAACTACTACTACTCTTTTTGTACCTTTTTTGTTTATATATGTGACGGTTTGCCTTGACTTTCATTATCAATTCTTATCTGTTGATAACTTTCAGGGTCAATGAGCAGAAACACTTCTCACAGAGAAGAGACCATACAGATAAAAATCGTCATCCTTGATTTTTCACAAGCTCCCAAACTAAGCGTAAAATCGAGATCATTGTTTATTCACAAGTTAGGTGCTAACACTACCCACAAAAGTTACTTGTGTCATTACCTCTTGTTCCCAGTTCCTAATTTTTGTATCTCAAGATTTTAATTTGTGAGAAATGAATTGCTTCATATTTTCTCGTTTTGATATTTGTTTGTCCGATAAGAGCACAAAATTTGAACGCTAAGTAGTTTCCAAACTTTCCCTCGAAAACCCCTGTATACAGAAATCGGGTCCACATGAAGGTCTCTGATTTAACACGATTTGTGGAGGTCCCCCTTTTTATTTACGACAGACACATCCCATGTCTGAGACCCGAAACGGAAGCTTTTTATTAGGCAAACCCCCGGAGTTGAAGCTTGGCAGTTTTGCACAATTATAAGCACTTTAATAATACTTGGTCCTTAGTCCTTTATTTCTTTTACAACAACGGTTTATGAGCCGCCAAGATGTAAGAGCTTTATTATGACCTTGGATTAATATCCGCTGCTTTTTATAGCTTTGGATTCCTCTGCCTTTTTATTTGGCTTTGGACTATTATTATTGATATTAATAATCATATGTCAAACCCCGAGTCCTACGGCCTTTACTAAGATCACAACATCAGCTGCAAACCGGCAAGATGCAATAGTCTACTTCACCGTAACACTGGCAGTACCCCTATGTGTACCAAACCCCCATATACAGAGATTTTGTTGGGAACGAGAAAAAACTAAGTATTGCCCAAACCCCATCACTTAATTAAACATAGAGATCTATTTTTATTGGTGTGCAAGCTTGTGGGAACAAGGAGGCCACAAGTACCTTTCGTGGGCTCTAAAGAGATCCAACTACTCTACGTTTAGCACGAAACTTCTAAATAAACTCTATCATTCCTCGATCTCCGCAAATTTAAAATCCCAAATAATGAGATCCGCGGATGCTTAGCCATAATCTTTTGATTATATTGGTTAAGGGAGACGAGCTAGGGCTCAACACGCCTAGTCAAGTCGAAACATTTATTTCTACTCTCGCCGGTAGGAAAGTCAAAACAAGGTGTCAAATCTTATTATTATATCATATATCATCATTTTTTTTTTTTTTACATAAAAAGGTGACAAAAATTTTAAATTTTGGTGGAAAACGGAGTTGCGTAAGTTAACAGCTCAGACGAAAGTGCAGGTCAAATCAAATCGAAGATTCACCTCCCCCCCCCCCCCAAGACTAAAGTGAAACATTGTACTCAATGTTTTAAGGGTACGAGTAGTCTACGTAATATCTAAGGCCGTTTATTAAGTATGCCAAGAGATAAACGTAAGTCGATAATATTTTGGATATGGTGAATTTCCGAAAGAGCAGCGAAGAATGAGACTCGAGTGGAGAGAATGACAAACCACGAGCACGAGAGTCCTCAAACTTTGGGGAAATTCCTGGACATAAACAACAACAACTACAAAACACGAGTTTGGAAAGGGTCGCCCCCTCACGTCATGTTTTTTATTAGCATGGGGTACCTCCCACGAAGCGCTTGTTTTTTATTACCGAGTCACATGAGCTTGACTCGATCCCCGAATTAATTCGTCCTTGGGGAGTGCAAATAGAAAATAATCTCCATCGGGCTTTCATTCAAGATATTTGGATAAATATATGAATTATGAGAAAGTTCCATCCCGATGAGATAACCACTGGTATTCTAACAGTGAAAACTATTAGAAATGATACCAGGGTCAAAAATAGTATCCTCACTCCTGATGGAGTGAAGGAGAAGAGAAATCACACCAAATGTGATAAAAGGAAAGAACGTCGTGATAACCATCATGAAAAACTCATCATCATTAAAAGAAAACTTCATAATTGTGGAATTATGAATTTTATCATTCAAGCTCATTTGAAAAACTTTCCCGGGTGGGAGGGTTGGGATAAAATTTTCATTAAAACTCTCATTTTTAAGAACACCACCCGGATCATGATCAATTTCGTAATCAAAACTGAAACTTTCATATTCTGGATTAGAAAACTTTTCAAAATCACATTCAATCTTATCAAAACCAAACGACTCATACTCCGGAAGAGAGATAAGAGCAAGAGAAGTGGTACTGCCACGACTCGTCTCTTCCGTATGATCGATATCAAAGTTAAAAGCTTCATAAGTCGGATAAGAAAAATCAGGACGATAAGTGGGATTGCCACTAATCTCCTCAGTCATATTAACGAAAAAACTCTCAAAGTCGGGTAAAAATTCCTCGAGTTCGGGCTCCAGAGGATCATCAATCGTAAGCTCAATCTTCTTCTTAACTTTATCCGGAGGGATTGACGGTTCATCATTTAACAAATTATCAAGAAAAATAGTATCTCCCTCCGAATCAAAGTAAGATTCATCAATCTTAGAAAACGGAATCGTATCAATAGCAAGGAATTCATCGACCTCTTCCCAAAAAGAATCATATTTCTTAGTTGGAGGAAATGATAGGGAAGAGTCGGAGATGAAAGTTTTCAAAAAATCATCAAAGGAATAATTACAAACATCAACGCTTTTGACAAAATACTTCTTTGATTTCGAAGCATCGGCTTTAAAAACATTACGTCATCATCATGTCGTAGAGTTAGAGTATCCTCAAAATGATCGACTAGGGCTTTTGCGGTTCGCGAAAATGGTCTCCCTAGTATAAGAGGAACTCTCGGATCGGCCTCAAAATTCACAACAACAGAGTCGGCTAGGAAAGTACACGAATTAACTTGAACAAATACATCTTGAGCAATTCCGACCGGATGAGTAATCTTACGATTAGCTAGCTCCAAAGTCATACGAGTCGGTTTAAGTTCTCCCATTCCAAGTTGTTTATAGATTGACAAAGGCATAAGGTTAATGCTTGCACCTGAATCGGCCAGGGCATTGCAAACCTCTTGATCTTTTAACGAACAAGGAATTAGAAACTTTCCCGAATCTCCAAGCTTCTCGGGAAGCTTTTTGAAAAGAATAGCGGAGCATTGAGCATTAATCGGCGTTTCAGCTAATTCAAGCAATTTCTCTTTATTACTTATGAGATTTTTAAACGTTGAAGCAAACTTTGGCATGTAAACAAGAGCATCCATGAAACTGATATCGAAATGCAATTTTTGAAAAATATCAAGAAACTTTTCCATTTGTTTTTTAGATTTTTCACGGAGCTCTTCATCATTAAACCTTGACGGATATGGCAGTTTTGATTTGTATTTAACATTCTTTTCAAAAACAACTTTTTCCTTTTCTTTAGACGTTTGGACAACCGGAGGTTGGACGTTTTCAGTATCTCCATTGTTAATAGGAGGTCCCGGGTTCTTTGTCGCCTCAGTCTCACGGTCCACTACCTTAGGGGGAGGAGAAGAAGAGGTAGTCGGAACCGTGGGTTCATATATAGCACCACTACGTGTCGTAATTGCCTTAATCTCGCCCCTCGGGTTTGCGATCGTGTTGCTTGGAAGAGTACCAGACGTCGACGGTTGATTCATTTGAAGAAAACTGCTCATCATTTGCTTATGCTCATTCGTTTGTCGAGTCATGGTTGTGTCGATCTCTTTCTTAAATTCAACCCTCATGTTGTTGATTTGATTTTGCATAGCTCGTATGTTAACATCGTTTGTTTTCATATAATTAGCAAGCTCAGGAGAAGGTTGTACTTGTTGTGGTGGTTGATAAATTTGTTGGGGTGAAGGGACTTGATAATTTTGATTGAAATTAGTTCCACGGTTTTGGTTATTTTGAGGATAACAGTTTTGATGAGTTTGCACGGGTGGAAACCCGGGTGGCCCTATTTGGTTGTTTTGAGTACGAAAATATTGGTTTTGATTGTAGTTTACGGCTGCTATGTTAGCATTATAAACTTGGCCATCGGTGGCTGGACAATCATAACACGGATGGGCTCCACCACAAATCACACATTTTTCATTAACGGCTTTAACGGGCTCGGGTTTTTGGTTCTGAAACTTAAACTCTTTCATCATAAAACGGATAGCGTCGGTAAGTTCGGCCAATTCCAATGATTGGACCGACGAAGAAGAAGGAGTAAAAGAAGTCACTTTCGAAACATTCGGTTTGTTACGAGAAATCGGAACCTTAGATTTGTTCTCGATGATTGATAAAATATCCCTGGGCATACGATTCAAGATATTGCCACCGGCGGCTGCGTTTAAAGAATCTTGATCGTTTTGAGTCAAAGCGTTATAAAACGTGTCAATTTGGTGTAATTCGGAGAAACCGTGGTGAGGACATTTTCGAAGTAGATCCTTAAAACGTTCCCATGCCTCACCAAAGTTCTCATCAAAACGTTGTTGAAAATTAGTTATATCATTCTTAAGATTAGTCGTTTTGGACGGAGGAAAGAAATGATTAACAAATTTCGAGACGAGTTCTTCCCATGTGTGAATTAAACGAGAGGGTTCTTTTTCGAGCCAAATCCGGGCTGAACCCTCGAGTGAAAATGGGAACAACATCAATTTAATAGCATCGTGAGGGACATCCTTAAATTTCATTGTCGAAGTTAACTAATTAAACCAACGGATGTGTGCGTGAGGATCGTCCCTTTCAAAACCGTGAAATTGGTTTGATGTGACAAGTTGAATCAATCCAGTTTTAAGTTCAAAATTATCGGAAAGGATTGGTGGTAAAACAATTGCATCCCCGTATCCCTCGGTGGGACACTGGAGCAATTCTTGCATAGTACGTTGATCGGCCATCTCGGTGATGGGTGTTTTAACAAGAGTACGTAACTCGGGTACGTAAGCTTGTTTACGACATCTACGATAGTGTTGGTTCGGTATGGTCAGAGAATTATCGATTAATCTCGACCGTGAACGTGTGATCATACACTAAAAAGAAAACCAAAGTAAAAAGAAAAAGGAAAACAAATTTGTAGAGAAAATCTTTTTGTATTTTTGTTTTTATAAAGCAAAATTCAAAAACTTAAACTTTTGTTTGTTCTTTTTTTCAAACGTTACGTTAATTGTAAACCGTTTCCCTTAAATCTAATCACGACGGAACCGGAGAGAAGAATGGATCTCTCTTCAGCTTGCAATTTAATGTCAAAGCTTCCGTATTTTCCGCTTATTCGGTCGTAGAATCCAAAGTAATCCGATTAACAACTAATTTTACGCGTTGTTATATTGAGAAGCTTATTTTGTTTACAACGCTCACCCTTCAACGGGAGAGTCGAGGCTGTAACTTTATTATTTTTTTGTTATTTTTGAAAACACTTTAGGAAAAGTGCTTTTGATTTTTCAATTTTTTTGGTTTGTGTAGAAAATATGTACAAGGAATGTTTTCAAAACACAATTTCGAAAAACGAAAACGAAAAATTCACTTCAACCTTCCCCGGCAGTGGCGCCAAAATTGATTTGTGATAAAACCAAGTTATATATAGTATAGTATTACTCAAGAGATCCGCAAAGAAATACGGATAACCCGAGGTCGTAGTCCGTGTGAAGGATGAATGGAATTTTGAATTCCCAATTCGTGAAACGTGTCGTGAACGTGGTAAAAGGTGATATCGATGAGATTACTAATGTAATAACAAATGAAGCACAAATAATCACTTAAGCACGTATTTCAAATAAGGAAACTAGAAGCGTAACGTAAAATCGAAACCGTACGCTAAAACGTAAATAAACGTTAACGTACGAAATAAAACGTGACTTTTAAGCTACACTACTCCTACGGACTTGGAAATAATTTTCAAAAGTTAAAAATGATAAAAAAAGATTTGAGAAAAAGAAAAATATTTTTTTGACGTTTTATTTATTTTTTATGAATTAAAAATTAATTATACTGATTAAAAATTAAAAGAAAATGCAAATAAGGTGAGAAAAATGAAAATTAAATTTTTAAAATTATAAAATAACTAAAAACAAATTTTAAAACTAAAAACTAATTTTTTTTGGCTTTTTGTGTAATTTTTAGGAATTAAAAACTATTAAATCTAATTAAAAATTCAAATTAAATTCAAAATAAATGGGAAAAATGCAAAATAGATTTCTAAAATTCTAAAATAAATGAAAATAAATTTCTAAAATATTTTTGGATTTTTCTTGGCTTTTTCTGATTTTTTTGGAATTTTTGGTAATTAAAAAAGTATTTAAAATTGAATAAAAATGAAAATAAAATAATAAAAATAGCAAATGAAAACAGAAAAATATGAAAAATTCAGGAAAATTCTAAAATATTATTTTAAAACTATGGAAAATTTAAAAAGTAGAAAATAAGCTGTGGAACTGCTGAATGGTTTAAAACTGCTTATATTGAAGTGCTTATTTATAAGCACTTTGACCCAATTTGACTGAGACTTTAACCAGAAGAATGTGTGACTAAATTAAGCTCAACTTAACAGTATTAAGGCCAGTATTAACTCAGAAACACAGAAAGTGGACCAAACATATACAATAAGCTAAAATAATTAAGCAAATAAGCCCACAGATGAAACAAATAAGCAAAAGTCAATTGAAATAGCAACCACAGGCTCAAAGTGACACAGATGAACAAACAAACTCAGGATTCAATAACCCTAACACAGTTGCAGCCCGACTCTAGCAAACAGATACTTAAGAAAACCACTTAGTAAAATAAGCCAATAAACCTACTCTAATAAGCTTTTGAGTACAAAATTATGGGGGCAAAAAGCTCACTATCCACCTAAGATCTCAAAGGAATCAATAAATCAGATACTAGAACCAATTTAAATACCTAAAAGTACCCTAGGAAATTGCTTAATAACTGATGAGCAGGGGAGAATAGTGTCAAACAGACAACTTCCAATGGCTTATTAATTAAGTAAATTAGATCCAAATTGAGATTTTCCTTTTCATTTTGCTTCACCAACTGCCAAAGTTTAGAAAACAACAATCCAAAAGTATTTCCAATTAATAATGAACCCTAGAGACTATTGTAAAAAATTATCAAAAACCTGAGTTTTCAACTGTTTGACTTTTTTGCTATTTGATGAGAATTTGACTTATATGAATTTGTAACTTACCTAACTACTGAATTATGATGTAATTATCTAGAATCAAGCTAATATAAACTAAAGTACTAAATTATGCAACTATTAGATTGATAATGTAACTACTAGTCCTAAACACTAACTGCTTATGATGAGATGAATACTAATTTTGACTATTAATGTTATTACCTACTGCTTTTATGTTCTACTTAGCCTAAATGCAACCTAAATGAATTACCTAAACCAAATAGCACCTCTGAAACAGTGATTAAACCAGCAAACCACACTAATCCAAACACTACTTAAGTGACTGTCTCAACAAAATATCACCACAGATCCAACCTATGTGTAATCAAAACTTAAATAACAAACTCAGCATCTAAATTAGATTCAGTAGCACCTATTCAATTCAGATTCAAACACCAACAACAAGCTCAAACTCAGATCTCAGAATTTGACAGATTAATGAAACAGTAACACTCACTAGATATCAAACTCAAATCAATGAACTAATATCAAACAATTATCAGTCTAAATAAATAATCAACAAGCAATAACAAACAGATAAAATCAGATCTAAACTACTTAATACTAGGATTATGCAAATAGAGAAATAAATGTAAAACATACAAAGTTCAAACCCCCTCAACTCAAACAGAGGGGGGTCACTATGCTAGCCTGTCTTTTGACAGGCCAATGGGACACCTTATTGGCTGCCTTTCTCCAAATAAGCTCAGCTTATTGCAATAAGCTCAATAGTTGACTAACTTTGACCAGATTGTTTTTGAGATTTAATGACATAATTAAACTTACAAAAGCTATTAATTAGCTGATATAAGCTTATAATAACAAAGTAAAACTAGTTTGAAACTTAAATAAAAGATTTAGACAAATATCTTTTTATTTTTATTTTTTTTTCTAATTTTGTTATTTTTTTTTATTTTCTATAAAAGTGAAAACAAACAATAACATAAACTTAAAACTGAATTCAAATAAAGCTAACGATTGTGATTTCACACTAATAACAGGAATTTAAACAGAATAAGCTAAAACTAAAATTAAGACAATTATGAAATAAACTGAAATATTATTAATAAAAGTAAATTGAGTACAATACAGGAATTTGAAATTACAATAAAGCTAAAAGACTCAGAAAATACAAAGACTCTATTAAAAAAACTACACTATACATGAATGAGTGGGGAGGTATTTATAGCTGAGGCATGAGAGGCCTTGGATCCTTCTAGCAGTCCCACGTCATTGATCCAGGGTGCATTTGTGCTTGTTTGAGTAGATATCAGCCCTTAGATTACACTTGGCCTCCAATCTTCTATCCTCAGCCCTTGGAGACAATCATGCTTCAATCATGTGCACGCACACTCATGCGGATAGCTGACATGGCAGGTCTGCCATGTCAGGGTTACTTCTAGAAGCAAGTGAATATGACCCAATTGCCCTTAATCTCAGTAATTTGGGTTTTTACACTCATGAATAGTAACTAGGGTTCTTAGTTATCTGGGTAATAATGAAATTGCGGGGCGGGAATAAGGGATTGGGTGTTTTTGTTGTGTTTATGTTGACCGGTTTGACTTAGGTTAAAGGGTGGGTAAAATGTGTGGTCCGGGTAAGGGTGGTTGGGCTTTTTGTTTATTTTGGGCTTTAGGGGATTTAATATGGGTTTAATATTATTAAGGATAGGATCCGGTTTGGTTTAATAAGGATTAGTTTTGTAATTTGCTGAAAATATAAGGACTAAATCTGCCAATTTTTGTAAATTTTCTTCAAGGGCCAAATTTGATCATTCTTGATTATTTGAAGGGCCTTGATGCATTTTCTCATAAATAAGCTTTCAGGGACTAAATTTGTCAATTGTCTGAAACATGGAGGACTGAAATTGCCAAACTCTCAAACTTTGACCAGGGACTAATATTGCAACTTTATGAATCTCTGAGGACTTCTTAGGATATTATCAGCTTTCTTTGATCATATTGCTTCCCCGGCTCCGGCTTTATACCTTTTTCCATTCTCGTGCTCCTTTTCTTTTATCATTCTTACTTAGCATATCGAGAGGTGGAAACCTATTACATTTTTCAATAGAAAAATCCTTGAACCTAGGGTGTGCACGGGTCATTTGGTAAACAAAATCTTCATCTCCGTCTGAAAATGTAATTAACCCTTCCATAAGCTTTTCATCTAACTTAGTTAACCTTTTGAAGGGTTTCCCAAACACAACTTGGGTTAAGATACTATCAACAAACTCTCCTAGATTCTCCATAACCATAAATTCAACTAAATAGACGAAGCTTCCTACAAACACACGCATCATCTTTGCCCTAGCAACAATATTATCTCCTTTGTATTCTAACTCATTTACCATAATTTTATTGTATTTAGTACGCGAGATTACGTTCATTGGTAATGATGAGTTAAGGTAAGCATCAAAGCTCCTAAATCCTATCTTACAAGGAAATTGCATATTAAATAAGCTATCATTCTCAATCCTTGTCGGGTCGACATACCTATGAGGGTTTATCTCATCTTCCATCCTAGCCTCATTAATTACATCACCATCATCTAGGTCCTCGTCCGAGTCCGAATAGTAAAAAGGGCTAGCCCTATGGTCATTATCATGGTCAGACTCCTCCATCTTAGAATTATTGCCAAAATGATGGCTAGGCGAGAGGTAAGGTGGGTTCTCATTTTCCACTACAGGAATTGGAATGGGTAGTTGGAAAATCCTAAGACGAAAAACACGAATAACAGGAATCAAACGATCAATTCTATTGTTATCCATCGAGAGAGTTTACGAACAAAGGGAACAAAGAAAAAAGATAGACTAAAGAAAACCTACAAAAATAAAACAAAAATCTTACTAGAAAGCAATCTAGCAAGTAGACCTAATAAACAAAAATTTCAATTTAAACAATAACTATTCCTCGGCAGCGGTGCCAAAAACTTGATGCATAGGATTGCGCCCTCGCAAAAGGTTTTACCTCTCAAGGGATCTCAAGAGGCTTGCAATCTCCACTAGGCAGTATACCTGAACGATGTAGTATAGTGTAGTGGCAAGTACCGGGGGATTGATCGTTCTCTCGGGAAATAGTGTCGTTAGGATCAAAACTTAATTAAACTAGGTCTAAAGGTGAGGGATGATTCTTTTTGTATTTTTATATTTTATAGAAAGCAAGTAAAAATCTCGGGTATTGGAAGAGTGGGCGGAATTTATTGCCAGTCAGCTAACCAAATTAACTACAAATGCGATAAAAATAAAATAACAAGAAAGTAAATGTGAGAAAAACAATAATATGATAAACGTGTTTACTTAGATTTCACTACTCCCTAGCTATCTTTCATTAATTGAATAGTTTGTTACAATTGCGTGGATGACGGGTTATATTCCTTAATACCATTCGTGGGGCCGTTTACGATCTTCCCCAACTCTATAAGCTTCTACCTCTTCCTATGTCGAGCCGACAAGTATCTCCTAACATAGCCTCCTTAGTAGTCACTCATGCATTAAATACAACCATTAAAATCGTAGTACACATCTGATTCATGTTTCTTAAGACATTCAAGCATGTTACCAATTGGAAGTCTGCGAGTTTTCTTAAGCCTAACATCGATATCATTCGTCCAATATAATTAATAACAAACAATCAACCAACAATTAATAGCTAGGTTTCATTACATCTAATCAAACACAAACAAACCTAGCCTAGCATGTTAAAGTAAAGACAAGCGTAAGATAGAATCGAACAACACATAGACATATTGAATGATTATTAGAAGACTTGTCTTTATTGAAACATGGATGAAAGAAGGGTTTGAAACCCCTACAATATAATGAAAATTTGACCTAGGGTTTGAAACCTCTTTTCCAATACGTGATACCGTCACATGTAACTATTGACGCCGCCATGTACTATTTTCAGCTTAATTTTGGAGACTTTTCCGTTTTCTTCACTTTTCGCTCCAAAAATGTCCAAAATGCTTCCTTTTCCAGGTTTCTTCTCCAAAGTACCTAAAATGACAAAAGAAATGATTTGAGGCAATATTTGATAAAATAATCATGACTTAGGGCTTAAATGACCCCCTAAAAGCGTAACACTTTTCGCCTCATCAACAACACACCATACAACAATTACATGACCTATTCTAGTTACAAGAATTCTTGGATCTACATCACCATCCAAGTTCACACAACTACAATACTTGGAACTACATCACCATCCAATTTTACACAAATATCCCCATCCTCGACTCACACACAAGTCGGAAACATTGACAATATTTATAGAACCTATCACCGTAACACTTGTTACATTTTTGTGTGGACACCTATAACATCTCAATCTTTATCTATGTCGAGAGTTCTTCTCTTACCCTTGAGGTACAGGAAATCATAACACTAGTTGGTGTGTGGACTCAATAACACTTTGATTCTTGAAGACTTCGAGTGTTCTTCTCTTGGACATGATGTAGTGGATGACGGGATCACTTATAAATACATACCAAAGAGTTATAGTGATCAAAGAATGAAAAGGAAAGACCAGGGAATTTTTGTACAAAGAGGATCAGTTTTTCTGGTGAAAATAGGTCAGTATTTATAGCCTGGTCGAGGAGCATCCGACGATTCCTTAAACCTTGGACGGCCCTTTATCAATAAGGGACCATCCCATATATAAGCGACCTCCGCGATAGTTTTTGTCCTTTTGTGGTGAAATGTTACCTGGTAAAATTATATCTGATTTGGATGGGAAATGAAGCCGTTTGGGCATTTTGAAATTCAAACTTCAAATATAATTTTTTTTATTAAAACATTTCTTTATAAATACAAAAATAATTTGTCTAGTTTATTTTGTAAAAATGTTTTGTGATATTTATAAAATGTAGAGATTAAGGACAAAAGGTTTTTCTCTGATCACTTAACAAAGTTGGTAAAGTGTTTGTACATACCTGAAGTGATGTCGAGAGACGTTGATGTGTGAACGGTAACTTGTGCAATTTACGTTATGTATTACAAGTTACGTGTTTGTCATCATTAAAACACAAAGAAATTGTATAGATTAAACGTCGTAACGTTTGCACTAACAATCTCCCCCTTTTTGATGATGACAAATATGTAAACCGTAACTCATAGTAAAGTGTAGAAGTTACTAGTTTACACTACCTCTCTCCCCCTTTTGTCGAAGTAAAAAGGTTTCGCCAATGTTGAGGTTAAAGAAGATCGGCATGAACTGGAGAATACAGCAAATAGAATGAAAGATAATCCCCCAATGTATTAGAAAATCCCGAACCCCATCATTAAATGAATTGAGCGTGCGTCATCCTAGTGAAGCCTTGCTCCTACCGCCATGATTTAACAAACTCTGAATTATTAACCCAACTACTTCCAAGCTCCCCCTACCTTATTATATCCTTATTAACTTTAGCATATCTGATGAGGCGAAAAATGAACCATTTTTAGGGGGTCATTTAAGCCGGAATTGGAATTTATTTGATCAAATATTGCCCTAAATCATTCCGTTTGTGATTTTAGGTACTTTGGGAGTGAATTCTGGAAAAGGAAGCATTTTGGACGTTTTTGGAGCATAAAAGTGAAGAAAACGGCAAAGTCTTAATTTTCCTTGCTGGGAACAGTAGATGACGGCGTCAAGAAGGATTTTTTGATGGCGTCAAGAGTAAAATGGATGACGACCCAGAGAAAACGTGACGGCGTCAGAAGAAGGGCGTCAACAGTAATTTTGGTGACGGCCCAGAGTAGAAACATACATGACGGCGTCAGCATTGGATCTAGGCAGTCCGAGAACTTTATTGGCGGCGAGATGACGGCATCAGATTTTTCTTCTTGACGCTGTCACCTCCTAAAATCTATATATACTTTTCTATTTTTCATTCATTAAAGGAGGGACTTGTGTGGAGAATTCTAGGGCCAAACCTAATAAACCCTAGCTCGTTTGTAACAGTATTTTCAAGGGTTTTCACCCCTTGAAACCCTTCATGTTCAATTGAGATAAGTATTCTTCCAATTCATTCAATATGTCTATGTGTTGTTTGAATATATCTTACACTTGTCTTGATTTTAACATGATAGGCTAGATCTATTGTGTGTTTGCTTAGATGTAATGAAACCTAGATGTTGATTATAGGTTGATTGCTTGTTTATAGTTGTAATGGATGAATGATTTCAATGTTAGGCTTAAGAAAACTGGCAGATCTCCATTTTGTAACTTGCTTGAACGTCTTAAGAAACATGAACCGATGTGTACTAGGTTTTTATGGTTGTATTTAATGCATGAGCGAATTCTAATGATCCCATGTTAGGAGCTTCTTAGCCGGCTCGACATAGGAGTGAAGTAGGAGCTTATAGAATTGGGGAAGTAAGTACGCCACCCCATGAATGGTATTAAGGAATACAATCCGTCATCCACGCAACTATAACAAGTAATTAACCTGTAAAAGATATCTAAGGAGTAGTGAAATCTAAGTAAACACAATTCTCCCATATATTGTTCACACCACTAGTTTAATTTAGTTTATTTTCATTTTTGTTATTTTATTTTGATTGCATTTTAGTTATTGGGTTAGTTGACTAGCAACTAATTCCGCCCACTCCTCTAAAAACCGAGATTTTTTTAATTGCTTTTCAGAAAATATAAAAAATACAAAAAGAATCATCCCTCACCTCTAGACCTAGTTTTTAGGTTTTCTAATCCTAGCAACACTATTCCTGAGTTGAACGATCAATCCCCCGGTACTTGTCACTATGCTATACTACAACGATCAGGTACACTGCCTGGTGGGGGTTGTAAGCTTCTCGCAGCCCGGGGAATAGTTATTGTCTTGGTTAGAATTTCTTTTTATTAGGTCTACTTGCTGGATTCCTTTCTAGTAAGATTTTATTTTTATTTTTATGTTCTCTTTAGTCTATCTTAATTCTTCGTTTCCTTTGTTCGTAAACTATCTCGATGGATAACAATAACATTGATCGTTTGATTCCTGTTATTCGTGTTTTTCGTCGCAGGATTTTCCAAATGCCCGCCCCAATCCCTTTAGGGGAAAATGAAAACCCACCTAACCTCTCGCCTAACCACCACTTTGACAATAATTCTGAAATGGAGGAGTCTGACCATGATGATGACCATAGGGCTAGTCCTTTTTACTATTCAGACTCCGATGAGGATCTAGACGATGGTGATGTGATTAATGTGGATAGGATGGAAGATGAAGTGGACCTTCTTAGGTATGTCGACCCTAGAACAAGGATTGAGAGTGATAGCTCATTCAATATGCAATTCCCTTGTAAGATTGGATTTGGGAGCTTTGATGCCTACCTTAACTCATCTCTCCCAATGAACATAATCTCGCATAGTGAATATAATAAAATCATGGTAGATGAGTTAGAATACAAAGGAGATAACATTATTGCTAGGGCAATGACATTGCATGTGTTTGTAGGAAGCTTTGTTTATCTTGTTGAGTTCATAGTTATGGAGAATCTTGGAGAATTTATCGATAGTAAGTTAACCCAAGTTGTGTTTGGGAGACCTTTCAAAAGGTTGACCAACCTTGATGAAAAACTTATGGAAGGGTTAATTACATTCTCGGATGGGGATGAAGATTTTCTTTACCAAATTCCCCGTGCACACCCTAGGTTCAATGATTTTTCCATGGAGAAGTGTAGTAGGTATCCGCCCCTAGAAATGCTAAGTGAGAATGATAAAAGAAAATGGCTTAAATATACTCATGAAAAGAATAAAAGGTATTATCGTGGATGTTTAGAGTTAAGTGATGATTATAAGAAAGATGAGGCGACTATTAGATGGCTCACCCTTGGGTATGTGAGCATAAGTGACACACTATAACCCATGACCTTGAGTCTAGCTACAAGACTCGTAAATAAAGAAAAGCGCTTCTTGGGAGGCAACCCATGTTTTGTGTGATTTTTATTTTGTTTGATTGTTATTTGTTTCCGTATGCATGCTTTATTTTTATTGTTGGTAGATCATGTTTCAAAAATAAAATGGTAAAAATACTTTATTTTGTCGTTTGACTTCGTCCTAACTTCATACAAAGGTATTTCGCAAAAGATAAGTGTAAGGGGAAACCCCAAATATGTTTCTAAGAAACTAAATTGATCATGATTCTCCACAATATTAAATGGATATGTATATTCGTATTTGTTAGAGTCAAATGCTTGTATCGAGTCATAATCATGTTTTGCATGATTTTCCAGGAAGTAGGACATAAGTTTTTCCAGAAATTTTCCGGAAACTTAACGTAAAGATTTCAGCAGGTCACTTCTGACGGCGTCAGGAATTAATTCCTGACGGCGTCACATGTAAAATTCTGGAAATTTTGCTAGTTTTGTTTTTCTAACGGAGTCTTAAAGTTTTTGTTGAATCTTTAGTTTTATAATCTCCAGGAAATCTGCAAACATCATTCCACAAGCATTATATCTTACATTGTTTTCTAGGATTTATTAGCATATATAGATTGCCGCCGATTTTACGCGAGGTTGCCTTGTTTGTTTTCTCAGGTTTAACAGGTTATGTTTGACAAGAAGATGATTTATATTCTGGAAGGGAAGCTTTGATTGTTCATTTTCTTGGAGGAAGATCTAACCTTGTTACCATACTATCCATACCGAGCGAATCAGGGGAGTATTTGATTTCATTCTTTTACTTGTTTTACTTTTACAATCTTTACTTGAACATGGGACAGTGTTCATCCTAAGTGTAAGGGGAGGGTAAAATGATGATACCTTATAGATACACTTTCGCTTGAGTTTGTTTGTTTGATGGTAGATGTGTAATAAAACTATGAGAAATACTTGTTAGTGTAATTTTATAATTTTTAAACTTTTCTTCCAAAAGTTTATAAAATCAGTTTTTCATCCTCAAGTTTTGCAAAAGGATAGTTTTTACCTCAACTTTATAAACTTGACACTTTTAACCCGAAAGTTATAAATTTTGCAAACTTAGTCCAAAATTCACCAAATTCGAAACTTAGTGTTTTTATTTCTCAATTAAGTTAAAAACAACTTATTGAACTTTTTTAAACTGCTTATTTATCGAAAATAGCTTATTTTCAGCTTAATGGGCTTTTAATGAAAAAGACTAGGCCCGTTAAGCTTTTTAAATCCATTGGGCTTATGAAAGTTTTGGGCTTGGTTTCGGGCTTATTTTTGTTTGTTAAAAATGTTCCAAAACTGCTTAGTACGACAGCTTATTGTGCTAGCTTATTTTCGACGGATTGGGCTTTAAGGCCCAATCGATATGATTTAGTTTTCAGAAAACGGATTTATGTCGCGATGCTTTGCATCATTTAAAGGGTCAAGACGTAATTTTTATTACAAACGTTATACACGAAAATGATAGTTTGTCAGGTGGTTTAATAGCCTGTGAAATAAAATCAAGTGCTCGTTAAGTTAAATTCGATAATATACGTTCGTTCTTGGGTTGCATGGGACGAGTTTTTGGGTAAATGACTTACAATTTATTCTAAGTGTTTTGAGACTAGGTCTCGTTGTACGTTAGAAACATGTCCAAAAATAGTGTATACGTGACCTTTATGATTTAAATCTTTATATATCTTGATTACTAGCGTAGTGAATATATAGGTGAGAATATAATACGTACGTGTTGTGTATATAGATTTCGAGTAATTTGGTGCAAGTGATAGTGATGTATATAAGTAAAATCAAAGTGAGCGTTTAAATAAAAATCGAAAGAGGTCGTGTGAGACTTACTACACCAAGATGGTGGGCTAAAACGTTTCGTAGAGTCGAGGAAAAGAGAGTACGAGAGTGTAGCGCGTATGTCGACTCAACCAAGGTTCACAAACAAAGTTTTGTCCCTCCTAAACCCGATTTGAAATACTTGTACTCTTGCCAAAGCGTTTTGAAGTAGGACTAAAGCTAGGACTTAGTTTTTATGAAAGTTTGATTTGTATGAAGGTGGTAAACGAGTGCATGCATACAAAGCGTTATATATATAAGAATTGAAGTGTTCTAGTGGCCATAATTTATGAGATGGGATGTTTACGTGTATTCAAAAAGTCTTGATTGTAAGAAGTAACATGTTCTTCCTCGTTTGTTTCTAGCTAGTCGACATACTTTTTAGTTCAAAGAAAACGTGTGGGTTTGATTATAAAAATAGGATGGTACGTTTGAGTTTGTATTTAAAATGCATGTAGTACTTGCCTAGGATCATAAAATAAGCATTGTGTGAGCTTGGATTGGGGAGGTGTAGGTCCTTGTGTTTGAAATATATGTCGACAACCATTATTATTGTGTATGTGATTTGTAAACTTGGGTATGACTTAGTGAAAATTGATCAAATGCAACATTTAAACATGGGATTGTGTTAGAAATATTTTTAGGACTTCATAGAAACAAACTAGAGCAAAAATGGTTTAGTTTTGGATTATTTATAAATCGGATGGGTTGTTTTTGGACGAATTACTTTGCCTCGAAAAAATGTAGTAAGGTTCGACATGAGGAGCTGAAAATTGACATACTCGAAGTTGATTAGGTGAGGAACGAGGGAGTGGAAAAATACGTATGTGTCGTGTGTAAGAATAGGGAGTACGACGTGCGTTTCTGGCTTGGACTAGTCGCATTTTACAAAATAAGTATAAGAGGTTTTGGGCTCAAATCTTGTGGGCTGCGAATAGTAATAGGCCGGTTTAAATTTTGGGCTTAGTATAAAATTAAGGGTCCGTTTAGATGTAATTAGGATTAGTAAAATATTTAGTTTGTGATTAGTGAAAGTTTAGTGAATATTTAGTGAAACATTTACGTGAGTCCGGGAGTTGTCGAATGTGTTTTGCTAAAATACGTTACGTAAGTTTGTAAATGGTAAAAGTTTAATATTCTCGTGATTTTAGACTATAGTGGTACATGTGTGAGCATCGTTCCGAGGAAATAGGGGATCACAAACATCGTAGTGATTTTAAGTAACATTGCATATTTGATAAACAAATTTTTTTTTGTTATTGGTAAAAACATCATTAATTAACGTAATGATATATTAGTCATTGATTAACTTTACTATTCATGGGGAAAATTATGGGAGTTTACAATGTAGTTACTACAAAATACCTGTTAGAAATACAAATATTCCTTTAAAAGTCTCGGTCACCTAATTATTGTAATAGCATTTAGTTAGCTCGTAGTTAAGTTAGTTATTAGTTAGTTAGTATTAGATTAAGTAACAACGTGGAAGAAGGACGGGTCTTTACCCACTGTATGCCTGATCCATAGCCCGGGTGTGGGCGTTTTTATCTTTCTTTGTAGCTTAGTATAAATACCCCTCTCCACATGTGGAGAGGGTTGAACCTTCACACTAATCTCAATCTAATATCACATTTTCTCTCTCAAGGTTCCAAGTTCTCTCATCCTTCTTTCTCTCCTATTTCTAACGCCATACAAATCACAAGAACCATCATGTTTGTGACTTGATTGATATTCTACAATTGGTATCAAGAGCCAAGGTTTCATCTTAGGACCTTGTAGAATCGGATTTGGGGTGGTTTTGTGTAGTTGTTGTGAGTTAGAAGAGTTTTTCTTGAAAACATCTTAGTTTGATCTATCTAGTGTTAGTTGACATGTTAGAGGTGGTCTTATATGATCATTTGTGTTAGGGTTACATTATTTCTTCATTGGTTTTGTCTTTTCACACGTATTCTTGAAGATTGGAGTGTGTTTGGGTCTAATTTCCTTGTTGCGGTTACCTCTACTGTTTCATTGCTTAGTTGCGGTTTGCTCCAGATTTCTGTGGTTAGTAGTCTGCGATTACTATTCTGAGTTAAAGGACAAATCGCAAGGATAGTGACAGATTTGGACTATTGTAGTCTGCGATTAGTTCCTGCGGTTAGGTGTTCTGTAGTTAGTATCTGTGGTTAGCTGACTGCGTTTAGCTTCTGCGGTTTAGTGGTCTTCGTTTTAGTTTCTGCGGTTTGCTACTTGCTGTGGTTAGTGACTTGAGTGTAACCCATCTTGTGGTTTGTATACTCTGGGGTTAACTCACCTTGTGATTACCTTTCTCTGTGGTTACCTACCCTGCGGTTACCTTCCACTGCGATTTGCTCACCTTGCGTTTAACTCCTACTGCGATTTGTGCATACTGTTGTGACTTTCTCAAATTATTTGGCAATTTGCTAAGTGATGAGATTCATGTGATTGGGTAATCATTTTGCAATTCGTGAATTGTTGTAACCTTAGTCGTTTCAATTGATCCAATTGTGATCTGACATTGTAAGTTAATCCTTACGACTTGACTAATCTCAATTGGATATATTGCAACTTGACTTGTCACAACTTAACACTTGATGCAAACTGTGACTCATCTTGTATCTCTCTATTAGTTTAATCCGCTGAACATATTTTCCGGTTTCTTTTGTTGACTTTAGTAAAATCCCTAGAAAGAATCATTTCTCGGTTTAAGTCACTAAAGCTGTAAAATCCCATTTGAAGATTTTGAGATGTCAACAGTATCAGATGACATTCAAGCTGCTGGGTCCGACACCCGACCTCCAATGTTAGACAGGACAGATTATGAATCATGGGCACAAAGAATCAGATTGTACTGCTTGGGTAAAGAAAATGGGGAGAACATTTTGCGATCTATCAATGAAGGTCCTATGCATATGGGTAAAACCAGAGATGCTATCTCCACTGCTGAGGATGGTACTGTCTTCCAAGGAATTGATAGACCACGCACTTACAATGATCTTAACGATGTTGAAAAGAAACGCTTTGATGCTGACATTCGAGCCTCCAACATTGTGATACAAGGGTTACCCAAGGATGTGTACAAGCTGATCAACTTTAACACTGAAGCCAAAGCTGTATGGGACAATGTCAAAATGCTTCTGTCTGGATTGGAGCTGACCAAAGAAGACCGTGAATCTCAATTGTATGATGAGTTTGAGCACTTTAAAATGAATCCTGGTGAAAACATTACAGACTATTACGTCAGATTCCACAAGCTGGTTAACGACATGAGAATGATCAGGATGACAATGCCCAACATTCAACTCAACTCTAAGTTTGTGAACAACATGTCACCTGAGTGGGATCGTTTTGTCACTGCAGTCAAGCTTAATAAAGGATTGAGAAATATGAACTATGAACAATTGTTTGCTTATCTACAACAACATGAGAAGCATGCTGCATATGATCGTCAATTAAGAGAAAAACTCAATCCAACTGTCACCAATGACTCACTTGCTTTCATGACTAGTATGGTGCCAACCACTCAACCTGTTTCATCAATGGATCACCCATCTCTACAGTCATCAGCTGCCATGAATACTCACCTCGATTCAGGATACTCTCATACATACAAGATGATTGACAATCTCTTCAATCAAGTGTCTCTACTGGTTCAACATTTCAGGGCTGCACTCCCATCTTCCAACAATCAACTCAGAACTTCCTCCAATCCACGTAATCAAGCCATTGTGGAAGACGGAAAAGTAACTGTGAAAAACGTTCAGGGAAGACAGAATGTGAATCAAAGAAATGCTATGCGGGGTAACTTTCATAACAGAGTTGGAAATTTGAATCAGGGACAAGGAAGACAACCAAAATATTACAACTATGGGGGTCTAGGTCACATCGCCATGAATTGCACTCTGCCAAAACGTCCTCAAAACTCAGATTATTTCAAGGACAAAATGTTGCTCATGCAAGCTCAAGAGAATGGAGGTGTGCTAAATGAGGAAGAATTGGCGTTCATTGCTGGGGATGATGGAAAGACATTTGATGATGATGTGGATGAACAACCAGTTCAGGATTTAGCTCTTAATGATCCAAACATCTTCCAGGCAGAGGATTGTGATGCTTTCGACTTAGATGTTGATGACGAACCCACCGCTCAGACAATCTTCATGGCTAATCTTTCATCAATTGTCTCACCTGCACAACAATCTGGTCGATCCAATTCATCCATCATATCTGAGGTACTAAAATTATATGATAAATGTGATGAACAGAAGAACTTCTATGATATACGACAAAATAATGTTTGTGAATCAAATGAGGCTAAATTGGAAACCATCAAAGTGTTCCCAACTGAGCAACATTCGGATCACGACAGTAATTCTGACGTATCTTGTGTAAAGTCTTCTGTTGAGTGTGATAATGATGTGATGCATGAGCACACGAAATGTAACGATGTACAACAAACAAACGTTGCTGAATTAGATACTGCAAATTTGGGGAATAGTAATATTGTCCCATATGAACAATATGTGAAGCACAACGTCGAGTCTATTTTACCAAGTGATATATCCACTGTTGATGAAGAAATGTGTGATTTAGATGAGTATACTGTTGTTGCACCAGATGACACCCTAACCACTAGGATTAATACTCTTAGGGATCAAGTAAGGTTCTATGAACAACGTACTAAATTTGAGCTTATAGAACGTGAACAAAAAATGGAATTGCATATGCATGCCTACATCACTGAACAAAATTTGAAGGAAATGACCTTTAAACAAGAGATTAAATCTTTTCAAAATCAACTTGAACGTGCTTTTAAGGAAAAACAGGAAATTCAGGATAGTGTAAAACTCCTAAAAAGTGAATTTCGACAAAAGGAAACTAAACTGTTAAACGAATTTTCCAACCTTAAGCAGTTGAAACACAAACTTGAAAACAAGTTGTATGTTCTTGGCCAAACACCTCAAACAGCTCAAATGGTGCAAAAGCACATGAAACTGCGGGATAAGCATAGTGATAAGGATTTAGGGTTGCCTAAAACAAATTTTCTTAAGAGCGTTAGAGACTCTCAACCTGCCCTCTATGATGCTAAGGTTATGCTTACTCCCAATCATGATCCCCCAAATAGTTCATTCGATAAAGAATTAGAGGAACTTGATTCTGCCAATAGAGAGAGAGAGATTTGATAAAAAAATGAAGGATCCAAAGTGCATTAAACACCGAGTCATTGTTAAGCCCCATGATTATTATGAACAAAACCGAGTGACTATTTTTGCACCACAAACTAAGTTAACACCAGAACAGGTATTTTGGCCCTTAGACATTGAGAAATTAAAAGCTGAGGAAATTAAGGCCAAGACATCCCTAAAGCTAGCTGCCCCAACGGTGTATCCCCCAATACACCGATGCACTTAGTTCAGTTGTCACTTCCCACGCAATGTAAAACTCTTATTAGCATTTATGTCCTGTGTCAAATGTTCACTGATTTTGATAAAAACATGCAAAAAGAGAATCACACCAACGGGAATCACTGAGGGTGAACGGGGATTTGAGCTAACCAAAGAGTGTTACTTAACTGAAGTCATCCCATTTTTTAAACTAATCAAAGAACGCTTTGAGGGTCTACGACAATCCCTTGACAGTGAGCTTAAGGAAATGAAAGAAGTGTTTAAAGAAGTGGAAAATGAGTGTAAACAAAATGCAATAGATCTTCAGCATAGTGAAATTGCCAGAAAAAATATTCTCATCATGAATGACAACTTGATTGCTAAATGTATTTCACAAGATGTGTTTTATACTGCTACAGATTCTTCTCTTAATGCTTGTCATTTTCATGAAATGTCTATTGTTTTGAATAACCTTCACAATCGTGTTGTTGAGCTTGAGGGGGAGAATTTGAAATTGCTTGAAAAAATTCAAAATGATGATCATGACAGCATGGTCAAGCATCTTTCTAAACTAGAAGTTGAGAATCTTAATTTACAATTAAAATATCAACATTTAGAAGAAAAAATGAAAATATCAAAGGCCATGACATCTTCTGATGCTCCGGAATTTGATGCATATTTTGAATTAGCAAAAAGGGATGAAAAAATTCAAGCTCACACGAACACGATCAGGGTATTGAGGGCTCAAATTGCCTAATTGAAGTCTCCCATGAATGCTGTGATCAACTCCCATGAACCAATATCTGTAGATTCTCATAATTTTCAACTTCAAAACACAATCAACTGACTTAAACATGAAAATGATTGTTTTCTAGCTGAAAATTCTAAAGTTAAACAACATTACAAAGAGTTATATGATTCTATCAAGATCACTCGTGATAAAACCAATGAAAAAATAACTTCTTTGCTTAATGAAATTGAGAATCTAAAGACAAAGGTGAAAGGGAAAATGCCGTTGAATGTAAGTGACAATATCAATTCTGTGGTTTGTAACTGTAAAAAGTATGCATGTGAGGCTGTTTTTATTCCTCTTCCCCTTAAGAACAATGAGTTAGTCCATAGTGATTACCTTAGGCATCTTAAGAACTGCCTTGACATGACCCGTGAAACCATTGAAGAAGATAGAATGATAAGACCATCTGATAACTCCCTATCGGATGTTTGCTTTCTTACCAAGCGATCACAAGAGTTTTTAGAATATGCCATAGGAACATGTCCCAAGATTCCCAACATGCGTGATAAAAATAACACATCTTCATCTAGGAATTTGAAGAAGCATGTTACTTATGATAAACCCTTGGCTAGTTCTGTGCATAGCACATCACCACCTAGAAACCAAACAACTGTGCAACAATCTAATGTTCCCATCGTCAATTCTACAGGAGTAATCAATGTCACTAAAGCTAGCGGGTCAAAGCCTAAAGGCAATACAAGGAATGATAGGACTTCGCCTGCTAAGAGTGATCAAGGGAAGAAAGTAGAAGACCACCTTAGGAACAATAAGATTGATTTGAATGAAAAGAATCGTGTTGATTCTAGTATTTGCATTAAGTGTACTGTAATTAATTCGAATTCTAATGCGACTTGTAAGACTTGTAATGGTTGTTTAATTTCTGGTAATCATGATGAATGTGTTGTGTCATTTTTGCAATCATCTTATAAATCTCCTGTTAAATCTGCCAAGGATAACAATACTTGGAAAGCTACAGGAAAAGTTTTTGACAGTGTAGGATACTAGTGGAAACCTACTGGAAGAAAATTCACTCTAGGAAACTAGTGCCCATTGACTTATATACCCGACCCTAAGTCTTTAGAGGTTAAGAGATGGAAGGCTACTGGTAGAAAATTCCCTTTAGTGACCCAATGCCTAGACAGTAAGACAACAGCTTCCACTGGTATCGATTCATCTGTTAGAACCAATGAAAATACTGATCCTGTATCTCTTAAGTATGCATGTGCTAACCTATTGGATCCCAATTACACTTGGGGATCCATGTTTTTTAGTTATCCATTTCTGTCTGGTTTCAAATGCAGGTCGTACAAATCGTCCTGTGGTATTTGGACTCAGGCTGCTCAAAACATATGACCGGGGATCGCTCTCGGCTCAGAAATTTTGTGAAAAAGTTTATCGGGACAGTTAGATTCGGAAACGACCACTTTGGGGCTATTATGGTGTATGGTGATTATGTGTTTGGTGATAGTGTGATTTCAAAAGTTTACTACGTGGAAGGACTTGTGATTCTGATCTCGAAGTGGCTTTCAGAAAACACACATGTTTCGTTAGAGAATTGGACGGAGTTGATCTCCTCAAGGGATGTCGTGGTACAAATTTGTATACCATCTCTATTGAAGACATGATGCGGTCCTCTCCCATTTGCTTACTTTCTAAGGCCTCAAAAAGCAAATCATGGTTATGGCACCAACGTTTGAACCACTTGAACTTCGGCACCATTAATGAGCTATCTCACAAAGATCTTGTTCGAGGCATGCCCAGATTGAAGTATGAAAAGGATCATCTATGCTCATCATTTCAATTGGGTAAAAGCAAGAAACAAACTCATAAACCAAAACCCACCAACTCCAACACCGAAGTACTCCATACTCTTCACATGGATCTGTGCGGACCCATGAGAGTGCAAAGCTTCAATGGGAAAAGATACATTCTTGTTATTGTGGATGACTACTCAAGATTTACATGGGTAAAGTTTTTAAGACACAAAGATGAAACACCCGATATCATTATCAAAATCATCAAGCAGTTGCAAGTAAGGCTCAACAAAACCGTCAGAATCATTCGCACTGATAATGGGACTGAGTTTGTTAACCATCAGCTCGCTCAATTTTATGAAAGTATCGGCATCAGTCATCAGAAGAGTATTCCTCGAACTCCTCAACAAAATGGAGTAGTTGAAAGACGGAATCGCACACTAGTTGAAGTTGCTCGCACTATGCTGATATTTTCAAAGACACCAATGTTTCTATGGGCGGAAGCCATTGCTACTGCTTGCTATACTCAAAATTGGACATTGATACATCCCCTCCACAACAAGACACCATATGAGCTAGTGCACCTCAAAAAGCCTGATCTCTCCTTTCTTCGTGTCTTTGGTGCCCTGTGCTACCCAACTAACGATAGTGAAGACTTAGGGAAACTTAAAGCTAAGGCTGATATTGGGGTATTCGTCGGTTATGCAGCAGATCGAAAAGGGTACCGAATCTACAACAAAAGAACCCGACAAATCATGGAAACAATCCATGTCACGTTTGATGAGCTGACAGAGCATACGGCTTCAGGACACGCCAGTTCTGGACCCTCACCAAATCTTTTGTCTCCTGGACCAATAAGTTCAGGACTTGTACAACCCTCCAATCTCGTCACCTCTTATGTTCCACCTACTTGTGAAGAATTGAAGAAGTTATTTGACCCCATGTTTGATGAGTAATTTGAGTCGCAGCAACCTCAAGCTCCTGAACAACAAGCCGCAGAACCTAATGATATGGCTGTTGATGCTTCTCGAGTCACAAATGATCCATCCACTTCCATTTCACTTGAGCAAGATGCTCCAGAATTTAGCAACTCCCAACATGTGTCAAATGCACTTTCTTCCTCTGAAAGTCAAGAAGCGACAACCAATAATTCATGTGAAAACAATCCTTTTGCCCCTCCCAAAGATGAACCATTTGTCAATGTGTTCGCTCCCGAACCATCCACCGAAGCATCATCTTCAGGAGAATCAATTTCTACCATATCTGTTCACTATCCACAACCTCATGAACATCTCAGAAAATGGACCAATGATCACCCAATTGATAACATCATAGGTACTCCCTCACGACCAGTGTCCACCAGAAAACAGCTTGCTACCGATGCCTTGTGGTGCTTCTTCAACTCAGTTCTATCCAAAGTAGAGCCCAAAGACTTCAAAGATGCCCTTACTAAGGCATCTTGGTTCACCGCAATGCAAGATGAAATCCATGAGTTTGATCGTCTTGATGTATGGGAATTAGTACCACCACCTGAATGTGCGATGATCATTGCTCTCAAATGGGTTTTTAAAGTTAAGCTTGACGAACATGGGGATGTGTTGAAGAATAAGGCTCGTTTAGTTTCGAAAGGATACAGTCAACAAGAGGGTATTGACTTTGAAGAATCATTTGCACCGGTCGTACATATCGAGGCCATTAGAATCTTTCTTGCCAATGCTGCCAGCAGTAACATGATTGTTTATCAAATGGATGTTAAGACTGCCTTCTTGAATGGGGACTTAAAAGAAGTGGTTTATGTTTCTCAACCTGAAGGTTTCGTGGACCCTGGAAGACCAAATCATGTATATCGCTTAAAGAAGGCACTCTATGGTCTCAAACAAGCTCCAAAAGCTTGGTACGACACGCTTTCCAAATTTCTCCTTGCAAATCGATTCACCAAAGGTGTTGTTGATCCTACCTTGTTCACTAGGAAGACTGGGAACAACCTACTTCATGTTCAAATCTATGTTGATGATATCATCTTTGCTTCATCTGATTCCAAGGAATGTGATCGCTTTGCTACGGAAATGAGTTCCCAGTTTCAAATGTCTATGATGGGACAAATGTCTTTCTTCTTGGGGTTACAAATCTCACAAAACCCGAGCGGCATCTTCATAAATCAAGCCAAGTATGCTAGTGACATCCTCAAGAAGTTTGGCTTTGATTCAAGTGACACAGTTGATACACCCATGGTTGAAAGATCCAAACTCGATGATGACTCTGCTGGAATAACCATTGATCAGACCAAATACAGAAGCATGATTGGATCTCTCATGTACCTCACAGCAAGTAGGCCAGACCTTCTTTTCGCCGTGTGCATGTGTGCCAGATATCAATCCAAACCCACCAAAAAGCACTTGGAGGCCGTCAAGAGAATTTTCAGATATCTCCAAGGGACAATCCATATGGGTCTTTGGTACTCTAAAGACAACGCAATGGCTCTAACGGCCTACTCAGATGCTAATCATGCGGGTTGTCAAGATACTCGCAGAATTACTTCTGGAGGTGCTCAATTCTTGGGTGAGAAACTTGTCAGTTGGTCATCCAAAAAGTAGATGTGCACTTCAATATCATCCACAGAAGCTGAATACATAGCCATGTCCTCGTGCTGTGCTCAAATTCTGTGGATGAGATCACAATTATCAGATTCTGGGTATGACTTCAACAAAATCCCAATGTATTGTGATAACAAAAGTGCCATTGCCCTGTGTTGCAACAATGTCCAGCACTCCAGAGCCAAGCATATAGACATTCGTCATCACTTCATCAGAGAACAAGTGGAGAAAGGGATAGTAGAACTCTACTTTGTGAGAACGGAGTTTCAGCTGGCTGATATATTCACAAAGGCTCTTTCTCGGGAAAGGTTTCAGCTTATTCTCCCACGCCTTGGGATGAAGAGCCTCACTCCAGAAACTCTTAAGTCTCTCCAGGAAGAGAATGATGATTGAAGGATTGGTTTCACATATCCTTTGTATATAAGATTTATCAAAAAGAAAATAGAAAAATATAAAACCTATAAAAACCATAAAAATCTGAAAAATCATAAAAATCCAAAAATATTCTTCTCACGACATGTCTCTTGTGTAATCAATATTATGTACGTTTCTAGAAATGTCATTCAACAATGACACGGGATCATACATATGCTTGAGCAAGAGTTTTTCGGTTTCCGAATAAAGTTGTTTCTCAAAAACATGTCGTTTCTCAAAACATTCTTCAAAATTATGGCTTGTAGTCATTTCAGGCTACAACCCGGACTTCAAAATTATGGCTTGCTATTACTTCAAATAGCAACCCGTTTTTCAAGATGGGGAAAACACGTCGCCAAAAGACGGTTGTTCCTTGTACCGGGTGAAGTTCACCTGGGCATGGATTACTTTATATCCATGTTTCCTTGATCTAATGTACGTTTCAGTGCATTATTTCTTGATAAAGAAGAGAAATCTTCTTTTTATCGCCAAATATTTTCCCTTCATGATTTTTCCGGAAAATATTTGTGCAAAACTTGGTGGTACCATGAGATTTTGTTTGGAAATCAATTTGCACTCAAACTTTGATAAAATTTTTCACTCAATCAATGACATAACTTATTTATGTTTTAACATCCGTCATTGATTGAGGGGGAGAGTGATTTCTCAAAATTTTATGTATCATCAAAACTCTCCACACTTTGTACAAAAACCTTGCAATAAAACAATTTGTGATGGTTATGTGTCAGAATGAGAACATTTTCAAAAGAGTTTTCGTTAAAACCTCAAATCTTTTGTAAACTCATCAAATTTGACACATAACAACCTCCCTCACAGATTGAGGGGGAGCAAGAAAAAGGTTCCTTTTATCAGAAAATATCAAAACTGACCGCATTTCTCTCCCAAAAGCTTTCTAACTTATTTAAATCAATTGAGATCCAAAATCTCGAAAGATTTGAAATTTTTGATCGGGGGAGAGAATGTGATTTAAATATGAAATATGATAATCAAAAGTGATCTTTTGGACTCAATAAATAGGCTCCCACATATGTGCTAAACACTTTCGAATGTCGATGCACATATTGAGGGGGAGCAAAAGGCGTTTGTGGAAGTAATACCAAAGACCGACCATTTATCTTTATGCATGGAGTTATAAGGATGGATAAGGTTAGGTATGAGTTCCCATGATCCACCAGAACTGAAAGGGTCTTCCCAGGGACAATCCATAGATAGATTAGAAGTCCTTAGGAATGATTGAAAAAAGGAGTAAAGTGAGAAAGGGAAGAGTGCGGACTGAGATAGAGCTAGGACTGGAACAAACCCAACAAGGTTCTAGTGGTGAAGTCTCGGTAAGCACTTAAGGGGTTGAAGAATTAAAAAGATATGAAATGAGAAAGGGTGAAAAGAAATAGCCCTCCATATATTCAACCTTAGGGCAGAAACCGGGTTCAATGCATAATCTACTAGCGGTTACTAAGATAACACCGGTATTGAAGACAAGACGTCATGGACCCAGTGACGCACTGAACTAAACTTCCCAACCACTCAAGTTCTCTTAAAAGAGCTTGTTTCATTCTCAAGGGGAACCCTGTGCAATGTATCGACCGCTCATTGCGAGCCATGTTGATACCTAATACAGGAGACGCCTACCTAGTCCACAGGAGCGGATCAAAATGCACTATTGAGTCTAGAGCCAAAGAGATCATCCTTAAATCTCGATAGGACACATTCCAAATATGCTTATTGTTTCACACAATATGGAAAATAAGATAAAATATTTAGAGTCCTACGCATTATCCTTTTGGTATTGCCAGAACATCCGAGTGATATGAAAATATTCACAATGAAGATGGAAATCCTTCTAGAGCGATCACCACTCAAGCTCTTGGTAGGTGACATGTGAGATCCATCTTGGATCAATGATCAAGTGAAAACTGGAAAGCAACAATGGTACAATTCAACATTGAATCAAACTTGTTCCAGGACATTGATTGACGGATGCTTTTGCAAAAACCTTTCAATGTGCTCATCAACTAATTTTCGAGCACATTGATTGTGTAAAATCTTTCAAACAAAAGTGTTTTTGATGGAAATGTGATTCAAAATACAAAACTCTCGTTGTGTCTCAAAATGTTTATCATATGACACGCGAGTGATTTCTATAAATCAATTTCTCATCAATCCGTGAATATCAATTCACCGATTCACTCTATCGTGTTGTCTGCTTTGAGACGTTCCGGTATGAGAACATGCTAAGTATGAAGATTCCGAAATGGATTCTTTGGAAAATTCATCACTAAAAGCTGGAAATTCCTATCAAGGAGAGTCTTCATTAAAAAGAGACTCTAGCTTATCACAGGTCGGTTTTCACAAAACCGGAGGGTAGTCTGTCCTCGCAAAACGAATGACAAAGCCATATTCGTTCTCTATCTTTATTGCTAACTGTTTTATTTCAGGGACACATTTAAAGATGGCGTTGATGGCTCGTATTTCCAGCTGAATCGGGTCAATCCATACCTCATGCTCACACATCCTCCTCACTATCACTGACGATGAGAGATTTGCTACAACAAATGTTGAGAGACTACCAACAACGTTTCCGCAACTCTGATGAAAAAGTCTCCTGTTCTACAACTCTAATGTAAAGTCTTCTGATTTAGAAGGGTGTGAGCATGATGGTCCTAAAGTCACTACATCACATGAAGGCGATACTACTGTCGATGAGCTTGGAGATTTACTATGGCTGATGATCTCAAAGAAAGCTCAAAGATCACATATCACAAAGGAATCCAAATCACAAGTTCGTCTGCTTGAAGTACAAAGTGTGCAGAAAGGTGAAGAATCAGAACCTACGAGCTACAAAGATTTATGAATGATTAAAGATCAAAGAGCTTAACTTCCAAGGTGACCTCGCTTAGGGGGAGATTGTTAGGAATACAAATATTCCTTTAAAAGTCTCGGTCACCTAATTATTGTAATAGCATTTAGTTAGCTCGTAGTTAAGTTAGTTATTAGTTAGTTAGTATTAGATTAAGTAACAACGTGGAAGAAGGACGGGTCTTTACCCACTGTATGCCTGATCCACAGCCCAGGTGTGGGCGTTTTTATCTTTCTTTATAGCTTAGTATAAATACCCCTCTCCACATGTGGAGAGGATTGAACCTTCACACTAATCTCAATCTAATATCACATTTTCTCTCTCAAGGTTCCAAGTTCTCTCATCCTTCTTTCTCTCCTATTTCTAACGCCACACAAATCACAAGAACCATCATGTTTGTGACTTGATTGATATTCTACAATACCTATTTAAGCTGAGAAACAGAACCAATAATCTAAATTATGTTATGTTAAAACCTAAACAGCAAATAGTGCTAATGAAAAAGCATTTACACAAAAGCAACTCACAAGGGTAGTTCCAAAGCTAATATGGAGACTTAACTGAGAAATGAATGGATTTACCTCAAGATAGTAACATAAAACTCATGTGAGCTTATCCATAAGCTACTTAACTCAGAATTACCACCTAGAATCCATCTGAATCAGCATAACACCATGTAGAACTAATGTTGACTTTTCATTGACTTTTTGGATTTTTTGTAATAAAATAGTATTTTACACAACTGAGCTCACAACAAGCTATGATTATCTTGAGTGAGCTTAGTGAATAGAAGTTGAAACTTATGAAAGCTATGAAGCACAATTGAGTTTTAGACTAAATAAAAATGGACTGTGAATGAATTCCAAACAGAAACTGAATTACTTTGATTAGCAAGATAAATTTACTCTTGAATAAGAGATTACAAAGCTTAAATGGAAATATTACACTAATTAAAACTACATTCAACCCTAAATTATACTAAGAATATAAACTAACTAACTAACTTCTCTTTCCTTCTTCTCTTTTACTTTTATAGGCCCTGGTGCATTTCTTTGACTTTCCCACTTCTGTTTTGACCCTTGGATATCTTGGATTGATCCTGACCATCAAATTGGATTTTGGCGGGAAAATGAAATTGGCAGGATTAGTGGGTTTGGTGAGGTAATAAATGAGGAGGGGGTTTGGTTTGAGTTGGTGAGAAGTATTAATGAGGTTTGGTAGTGTTGGTGGAAAGGTGAGGAGGGGGGAGACATAGAAGCAGGATATCAGGGAAAGTGGGCAAGGTGATGGTGGTGTTGACTGGTAGTTTGACCCTGGGGGTTTGAGCATTTGACCTGGGTATATTATTTAGGGGTTGGGCTAAGGGGTATAAGTGGGCTTGGGGTGGGCTGTTTTGGGATTGGATCAGGTTTTGGAAGTGGATTGGTTTAAATAATCACAAGGGTCCATTTGGTTTGTAAATATTTCTCAAGGACCAAATTTGTAATTTCTGAAAAGTTAGGGGCTGGAGTTGTGACCTTCCCAAAGTAGTCCAAGGGTGAATTATGCCAATGTTTAAATAACCAAAGGACCACAAAAGTTAATTTTCCATTTTTGAACATCCGAGGACCAAATATGTCAATATCCAAAGTTGAGGGGTCATTGTTGTAATTTCTTAAAACTTTCATTCCCAGGACCATTTATGATAACTTTTGGATTCCCAAAGACTAATGTTGATTTTTATTCAAAATATTTCACCAGGGACTGATTTTGTCAAGTTTGAAACTCCAGGGACTAAACTTGTAAATTCTCAAAATTTTTAAAATTTTTCCCCAAAGGACAAAATATGACAACTTATGATTTCAAAAGGACCTTTGGTGATTTTTCTTTAAAAAAATAAGTGCTCAGGGACTATTTTTGCCAATTTTTGAAAGTTAGGGGACTGAAACTGCCAATTATGCAAACTTTGTGCGTTTTTCATCCGTTTTTACTCATCTTGCATCTGAAACATATAAAACACAATTTTAGAATATTTTCAGTATTTTGATGCATTTTTTAGTGTTTTTAAATGTTTTGCAGCTCAGATTTGACCAAAAATGATGAGTGTTTGAGCACTCATCATTTAGCTTCCTCAATGTGAAGCTTTGGTAGCTTCCCCCCAAACCGACAATCATCTTCATGAGACCACTTCCCTAAGTCATTGAAGTGACGTAAAAAGTCTCATTGTATGACGCTCAAAGACCCAAAGAAAATGATAGCACCGAAGTAACAAGGTGAACCATGGATCATCTCTGTGGTTATCAATCCCGGAATATATGATGAAGCCCGATCACATGACCCTGTTGTACTTCCCCAATGTACACATTACTTTGCGGTTTGGAGCAGTTGTCTGTTCAGGGGAATAAGATATCAACATCTTCACTTCACCAAATGCTTTCTAGTTATCTTATACATACCAACTCAATCCATATTGTACGCATGTATCCAACACATGAAGAAACAATGACACCAAAGTAACAGGTTGAAGCACTGATCATCTCTGCGGATATCTCCTCCGGAATATATGATTAAGCCCGATCACGTGAACTTGTTGCGCATCCTTGATGTACACAAATCTCTCCCCTGATGGTTGCGATCTCATCGGAATCATCATACCATTGTGTACATGAATCATTAACCAGAAGCACTTTATCGTAAGCCATATCAGCTCGTATGAAGACGTCGGTAAGCAGTATCATCTCACACTCCAAATGTCCTTCTCATATTTCTTCCCGCTGAAAGCTGAAGTAGTATATGCCACAAGTATCAAGAGACTACTTTCCCCACGTAGTTGGAATAATACACCAAATGCCATGAGTTAGGACACTGATTATCTCTGCGGTTGTGACATTTGTCTTCTCAGCATAACTTCAATTAAGACGAAGTATTAAGTTCATCACGTGTACTCATTATGCATTCAGATGTATATCTCCTTCCCCCTTGCTGGTTTTGATACCTTATAATCAGCAACACATTTTATGCGCACGTACTTGAAATCTTATGAGAAGAACAACCTTTGGCTTAAATGGATCTGGTGAGAATCAACTGGTATAGAAACACTCACTAATTGGGTTATTACTCCCTCCCAATTAGTAAGCCCATAAATTAACTTGCTCCCTCCCAAACTGACGACCCGTTTGATATAACCTTGATGCTTGTTGAAGAAGTATCTCTTAATTCTACCCAAAATGTCTTCAGTCTCTTAACATGTCATCCACAACGTAAAGTGGATCATAGACTGATAATCTGTAGCTTCTTCACGGGTTTGTTTGGGGAACGTCATGTCGACATTTTCAACTCACTTAGAATGCTTCCAGTTCTTCGATAAAAGCCCCAATGTACACAATTCTCCCTCCATGATGATGACGATCACTTGGAATCATCATAACTGTGTGTACATAAACATATCAACTGGAAGCAACACACAAATCACTACCCCATGAGTAGATGTCGATAACAATTCTCTTCAACAATTCTCTGCAGATCAACCCCTAATTAAACCTCTTTTCACTTCCACTGGCTAATAGTAAATGACCACGTATGGAGAAAACCCGATATCCCAAACTTGAAACTGAAGTAGAGTTCCCCGCTCTTGTGTCTTAAGCTTGCAATAATGTTGGAAGAATGGTGTAGAGAATTTATGCTCCAAGCAAATCTCTAAGCACTCACTACCCAACTAAAGCATGAGGCATTACCACCTCTTGCGATTATCCACAACGACAACGGCGTGTGACACTGAGTACTACATCGTAACTCCTTAAAGTGATAGTTAACCAGGTCTTCAACCATCCACCTCGACTGCTGGTAACTAGATAAACCAAGTCTTCAACTTAAATCTCAAGCACGAGCAAGTTATCGTTGAAAGTCATACATCCAACCACCCCGACTTCAAGATAAACTACGATCACTCCTTTGTGAAAGTCAACTTCAATCTCAAATATGTGATACCCAATCAACTCTGTAGTCACAATTAGTCTTCCTTAGTTAGTGGAACATTAGGTGTCGGAGGAGAGGAGAGTCATTTCACGCATCAATCAACATGTATTTTATTCACACTTCTCCCCCTCAAATATTGCATATGAGGATGTGATTTTTGATTGAACAAGTGAATAGAAATACATGTAGTTTATTCACACTTCTCCCCCTCAAAAATTGCATAAGAGGCTGATCCACTGTTCACACTTCTCCCCCTCAAAAATTGCATTTGAAGATGCCATTTTTGATCGAGTGAATAATAACAAATACAATTTGATGAAGGTAATCCACTTGATGACTGAACAAGCGTGGAACAAGTATGGAGTTTGTTGATGAGAATGGTTAGAAGCAAGAAAATTACACTTCTACAAAAGATAAACGCACACTCAAGCGTACACTTTTCTTTTCATTAATGAACGAGGCCTGAAGTGTTGTCATCAGATGCCATAATGATGAAGTTGAGGACCGATGCTTGAACTGATGTGTTCAAAAATCATTATGATGAAGAACGAGGCCTGAACTGATGTATTCAGACGTCATAGTGAACTTACATCAACATTGACTTTGAGTCTTCTCGTGTGGTGAATGATTGAGGTACCTGAAACTGAGTAAGGACTACCTGCACTAACATTACAAACTTGATTGCATATATATGGGTTAGTGACAAAATTATCCAAACCCTTGGGGGTTTCACGGTCAACCAAGGTATTGCCATTGGTAAGTATCTTTCCGGTAGGTATCCACTTAAGTCCAGCGTCCTTAAAAATTATACCAGTTGGAATCCACTTATGGCAAGGTCTAGGATTACTAAGCTTCTAACGCATAGTGGAAGGCTTATCGATATTCCTAGTCTCCAAAGATTTAGCAGTTTGTGTCCACCTAGGAGAAGTTTTAGGTTTGTTTTGCTTCTTATGCATTGTGGATGACTTACTATAAATCCTAGACTTAACAGGTTGAACTTTAGCAGTGTTCTTCACTAACCTACGAGGGATCATACACAGTTGTGAACCTAAGATTCCATCCTTATGAAGTAATGCCCTTTTCCTAGCCTTTTCTAGATCATAGTTCTTGTATAAGTCCTTTATATCAAAAGTGTTTTGGACCTTACAGCAAGGTTTTGACACTAATTTCAAACTAATCCTAGAGGAGCTGGCTATAGAGGTAACTACTTGTTGAGGCTTATCAGAACTACTAGCAATAATCTTAGGCAAATAATGTGGAGTGACTGGTTTTGTCAAAACTTGTTGCACATCAACTTGGGAGGCAAACCGTGTTTTTGAAAATTTTGGTCGTTCAGATCTAAATGCATTCGGTTGTCTAACAACGGATTGGTTTCTATTCGATTGTAAAACCGGTTTCCCCAAGATTGATGGTTTTGCAAACTTAGTGTTCACACTATTCCCTGTTGCTTTTCTTAGCTCGTTCTTTAGTGCTGAAATAGTGAAACCCTTATCCTGATGTTGAGCCTTGAATTCATCATTTTTGGTAATCAAAAAGGTTGTTTGATCTAATGTCTTAGTTCTCGTTTCTTTGATTGACTCATTGAGATTTTTACAATGCTTTTTCAAAGACTCATTTTCCAAAAGTAATTCAGCCACTTTTAGTTCAAAGTTTCTAGTTAATATCATCACTGGCATTTTTAACCTTAACTTCATTACACATATCACACATCTCAATAACATGTTTTTTCAGGTTGTTGATAGTTAAGTTTTTGGCTTCCAGCTGGGCTTTCAAATCATTAATTATAAAGAATTCACGGAAATCAGGAAGTTCCGGATTTTTACATGGTTGGTTAGTTTGAAGACTTTCATCCTTTTGTTGCATTGCGATTTCAAGTGAAATACAATGTTTTTCAAGTTGTAGAAATCTGTTTGAAAGTTCATTAAACAATTCTTTATCAACCACATCATTTGATTTGAAAGACTCAACCGTGAACAAATAACTTGACTTATCAGCATGTTCAGCATACTGATCACTTTCTCCCCCTTTATGATTCATATTTGTTGAATCAGAAATGATATTGCTATCAGTCTTTTCCAACAAATATGTGTCAAAAGTGGGTTTAATTTGATCAGTATGTTGTCGTTCATTAGAAACCACATCATGTTGATCAGTGACATGTACCTCAGCAGATGGAACTTGGACATTATCTGATCTGTGATTAATATCAATGACATGAGTAGTATAAGTCCAAGAGTTGTCGTTTGTATCATGCTTATCAACCGTAGTGTCACTGCATTGTTGATTCAGCTCCCTTTCATTAATGAAATCCTTGACATTACCCATGAGAATGAGTAGTGTATCTCTAAACGTGTCAACCTCGATTCCCATGTGATCAGCAAAACACTTTAATGTCATCTGACTCTCGTAGTCATAATCCATAGTGAATTTCGAATTGATGAACACTTGAAGTTGTTTGTTGAGTACACAAAGGGCAGCTATGGATCCAATTTTGAAAGATTCTCCTTGGTCAAGTTGTTGTTGTAGTTGATCTAAATTAAGAATCATTGTGCCGGTGAAAGTCTGAACATCTTGACCAAAGAGTGTTGCAAATGCACGTTCAAATCCTATCTTGAATCCAATTCCCTCTAAAAGTACCGAGAGGTGTGAATGAAGTTGTCGAAAACATTCTATGCAGCAATCCTTTGCATTATCGGTCAATTTAAGTGGCTGAAGATGGTGCAAATTACTATCTTGTGAATTAGAGCAGAAAGATTCCATTTTTGTGGTATCAGTTTTGAAACCGGAAGTCTGTTGTGCTTTGTTGGAAACTTTATGTTCATCGTACATGTCGTACAGTTTGAGTATATCAGAGATGACAGGATCTGAATTAATAGACATGATTAAGAACGTGCACGGGATTTTACAATTCTATGATTTAAACTGAGAAATAGATTCTTTCGCGGGATTTTACAAAATCGAGAATAAACCGTGAAATGATGTTGAGTACTTTAAGTAATTGAGTGTGAGATGATAAACATTGCAAGGTACAGTAAGTTTTCTAAGTCAAGTTACAACGAGTCAAATCACACCAAGTCAAATCATAATTAATCAAATTGCAGGAATCAACTCGCAACATCAGATTGTAATTGAACAAGTTGCAACAACTCAAATCGCAACAATTCTCAAATCACAAAACTATTCAACTCGCAGCGTATAATCAACTCACAATAACTTGAACAACTAGCAGTGAGTTATCAACAGGCAGTACGATTTGGTTTGGTTGATGCAATAAGTTATGGTGAAGTAATGGTGAAATTTTGGTCTGAAAACTTAAAACCTCAATAACTTCACTCCGGAGGTTATTTGGACCTCGAAAAATTCATTTCACAACTTTGTAGTGAAACCTCACAATATTCAGCCTGTTCCGGACGTTTTGACAAGTGTTTCGCTGAAAACGGAGTTACGGTTCAAAAGTTATGGCCGTTTGAAGTTTTGACGTAAAAAGTCAACTTTGGTCAAACTGCAACATTAGCAAATCGCAAATCGCCACCAAATCACTGGAGCTAATCGTTGAATAGAGATAATCGCTAGCTGGAGCTAATCACTGAAGAGAGGTAATCGCTAGCTGGAGGTAATCGCTAAAGGAGATAACCGCTAACTGGAGATAACCTCTAACTGGAGATAACCTCTAACTTGAGCTAACCTCTAACTGGAGATAACCTCTAACTGGAGATAACCTCTAACTTGAGCTAACCTCTAACTGGAGATAACCTCTAACTTTTTGAGCTAACCTCTAACTAATAAGACAAAATAGTCACTTTAATGATTTTTTGTCTTTTACCAGTTATTAGACAAAATGCCAAAATAGAGAGCTAATCTCTATACCAAAAAGGCAAGTGTAGAGTTAACCTCTACCAAGAAACTAGCTAACCTCTACCAAGAAACTAACTAACCTCTACCAAGAATCTTGCACCAAATCACATCAAACATCAACCTAACAACTAATTCAACCTACCCAAGTGAAAAACTAAGTACTTCTAAAACCACAAGACACAACAATACCACCAAATCAACAACAACACCACAAACAAAAATCACTTCGAGGTGTTTTCTTGAGACCCATTTCGAACCAAAATAAAAATCACAAAACCAATCTTAAATTCAAGAAAAAAACAATCCTAGGATGAAACCATGGCTCTTGATACCAATTGTATGATACTCATAATCGTAACATATATGGTCTTTGTGATTTGTATGGATCGAATAGCTAGAAATGTAGAGAGAGAAAGTAGATAGAAGTGGGAGCCTTTTAGTGAGAGAAACTAGTGAAATGTATTAGATTAATGAAAGGTCCAACCCACTCCCTTGGTGGGAGAGGGGTATTTATAGTTACAAAGAAAACGCCCACACCTGGGCTGTGGATCGGGTATACAGTGGGTAAAGACCCGTCCGTCCTCCACGGTGTTACTTAAACTAATATACTACTAACTAAATATTAATAAGACTACGAGCTACGCAATGCTAATCTATACTCGGGGTGACCGAGTCTTTCATATGAATATTTATATTCCTAACACTCAATGGTTTTATCAATGAGGAGGTTTATGTGGCACAACCTCCAGGATTCATTGACTTCGCAAAACTTGATTATGTTTATAAGTTAATGAAAGCTTTATATGGACTCAAACAAGCTCATAAGGCTTGGTATGATCGATTAAAAGCTTTTCTTATTAAACATAATTATTCCATGGGAATGGTAGATAACACTTTTTTCACTAAAAAGAAAGACCCAAATCCCATCATTGTTCAAATATATGTTGACGACATTATATTTGGATCGACTTGTCAAGAAATGTATGATGAATTTGCCAAAATCATGCATGATGAGTTCGAGATGAGTATGATGGGTGAACTAAACTTCTTCCTAGGATTACAAATAAAACAATTATAAGATGGAATATTCTTTAACCAATCTAAGTACATTAAGGAAATGCTTAAGAAATTTGGCCTAGAAGACTCAAAACCCATAAAAACTCCCATGTCTACGGAAGTCAAACTTACAAAGGATGATGAAGGTGAGTCCGTAGATAATACTAAGTATAGATGTATGATAGGTAGTTTACTATACTTAACGGCAAGTAAACCCGATATCATGTTTAGTGTTTGCCTTTGTGCCCGCTTTCAAGAGGATCCCAAAATCTCTCACCTAGAAGCGGTTAAGCGTATCTTCCGATACATTAAAGGCACTATACACTTAGGATTATGGTATCCTAAGGGATCCGGCATAGAAACCATCGTCTATGCAGATTCAGATCATGTGGGAGACTACGTAGATAGAAAGAGCACTGGCGGTATTTGCACTTTTATGGGATATTGTCTAACATCTTGGTTCTCAAAGAAACAAACCGCTCTTGCTATTTCTACCACCAAAGCCGAATATGTAAGCGCTGGAAAGGCATGTCAACAAGCACTATGGATGAAACAAGCTCTCATAGACTACGGCATTAGATTAGAAAATGTTCCAATTATGTGCGATAACAAAGGTGCGATAGATTTAAGTAAAAATCAGGTTCAACACACTAGGACTAAACATATAGAAATACGCCACCACTTCCTTAGGGATAATGTACAAAAAGGAAACATATCTATAGAAAAGGTTGCATCGGAAGATAACATTGCGGATATATTTACTAAACCCCTTAAGCGTGAATTATTCAACCACTTGCATTTAGGATTAGGAATGATGGAACAAGTTGACTAAATTTTATTTTATTTACACTACTTATTACTTGCATAAAATTTATTTTTCTTCCACCTCTTCATATCTGAGTCTAGGAATCTATTTTGCACAAAATTAAAGATTGGGAAACCTCATTTTGATTGCATATACATTCTTATAAAACACAATCAAATTTTCTTTAAAACTATTCTCACATCTAGGAAACACATGAAAACCATTTTCCTTGCATCGTTGACTAATGCTAAAAACATTTTCTTAAATCATGCATAAAATCTCACATGAATTATCAAAATATATAATCTAATATATACCATTGATATTCATAAATTGAGCAAAAATCGAATCAAGAAGATTTTGGATTGTTTCTTAGGAAGTTTTCTTATTTGCATTTAGGAGTCGAAACAATCACAACTCCACATTCGTTGCATATAGGCACACACTAGGAGAAAGTCACAAACAATGTTGTCATTTTGTTCCATCACTAGTTTCTCACTCACTAGTTGCCTTTGCCTTTGATCTAAGATAGTTACTCTAGGAAGATTGAGTGCCCTTGCCTTTGCTTGTCTCCTCTAGATTATTATTGATTGCTTGTTTGCTCTATTACTTAAGTGTTTTTTCATGCATGCTATATTATGATTAGATTAGAAGCTATATTGCCTCAAAGAGTTGAATTTTCTAGAATCCAAACCCAAAAACCCAACCTTTCTGTAAATTCTCTGCCAAAAACCCAATTCTGGCAATCTGGAAACCACCAGATGGGCGGCCCCCTTAATTATGTAAGGCAGCACCCTTAATCATTAAGGGGACCGCCCCCTAATTAAGGGGACCGCCCATTCTTCCAAAACCCGAGATTTTACTTACTTTTCATAAAATATAAAAATACAAAAAGAATCATCCCTCACCTCTATACCTAGTTTTTAGGCTTTCTAATCCTAGCGACACTATTCCTGAGTTGAACGATCAATCCCCCGGTACTTGTCACTATACTATACTACAACGATCAGGTACACTGCCTGGTGGGGGTTGTAAGCTTCTCGAGATCCCTCGAGAGGTAAAGCCTGGTGCAATTCCCATGCATCAAGTTTTTGGCGCCGCAGCCCGGGGAATAGTTATTGTCTAGGTTAGAATTTCTTTTTATTAGGTCTACTTGCTAGATTCCTTTCTAGTAAGATTTTTATTTTTATTTTTAGGTTTTCTTTAATCTATCTTTTCTTTGTGTCTTTGTTTGTAAAAACCTTTCCATTGACTATTCCGTTAGCCATTATGGAGAACGCGAATCCACCATACTACCAACCACGAAATTCACCCACTCCAAATGACATCTTGATGTTTAAACAACATGAGGATGAACCTATCTATGATGCATGGGCTCGTTTTAAATATTTATTCCGAAAAGTCCCTCATCATAATTTTGATCTGTGGTCCCAAATTGAAATATGTTACCATCATGTAGACCACTATACCAAAATGGACATTGACCATGCCGCAGATGGGGACCTTTGGGGATTAAGTGTTGATGAAGCATGGGAAACCATAGAGAATTGTGCCATACATGCCAAAAAAATGGATAACCCAACAAACGTTGTTACGGATCAATTAATAGCAAGTTTAATGGAACAAGCAAGAAGATTGTTTGGGGATAAGCCTATAGATGAGATAACTGGGTGCACGGAGTGGTTTGATTTCACCATAATACAAGCTGAGCACATTGGTAATCTTGATAAGATGGAGGATAGAGTTGAAAATCTAAGCCCACCAAGTACCCCACGAGTCCTACCATCGTTTGAGGCACACACACTAAACGTGACTTACCTGGAAGAAGTAGAAGAAACTTTAGGAATCCCAATGGAGGTAGAACCCTTGGACCAAGCACCATTAGAGGATATAGGTTTGAATACTTATAGTGATAACCTTACTCTTAGTTCTAGGGAAGTTCCTAGTTTTGATGAACCAGAGCCTCAACCAAAACCGTTACCTAATCTTCCATCCTTGGATGAAAATTTAGCAATTGAAATAGGTTTCGATCCACCCATCAAACTATATAGTCTGGGTAGTCTTAGGACAAAGGTAGTGGACTCTAAGCCTTGTAGAGAGGAAGCCAATATAGGAGTGGAAAATGAACTTACATGCTTACATCACCCACTTATGATTGATCACAAGAAACATTATGGGTTTAAACTGGGTTTATTAGGTCAAGATGGATTCCCAACTAGGAGTCTCTTGAAGTTGATTGAAAATGATCCCTTTCTAGGAGAAAATCTTAATCCATCCATTAACCCGATTGAATTTGGTAAGGTTATGATGATAGGAGCACACCCCTTTGAGCATATAATTCATCCACCACACTTTCCTCATGAGGCATATTTCCACTCTAAGGGTGTGTATCGCTACTTCCACCCGCACTTAATTCAAAGTGTAGGGAAAACCTCCCCTATTTCCGTTAAATAAGGGTAGAGTCAGGCTCGTGACTCAAACAAAAACAAGCGCTTATTGGGAGGCAACCCAAGCTTTATTTATTTATAAGTTTGTTTGTTTGATTTTATTTGTTTCCGTATGCATGCTTTATTTTTATTGTTTGTGGTTCATGTTTCAAAGTAAATTGTGAAAATGCTTTATTTTGTTTTTAACTTCGTCTTAATTGCATATAAAGGTATTTTGCAAAAGATAAGTGTAAGGGAGATCCAAATTTGTTTATAAGAACAAAATTGAGCATGAACCACAACAATATTAAATGGACGTGTATATTCGTATTTGTTAGAGTCAAATGCTTGTATCGAGTCATAATGATGTTTTGCAGGATTTTCCAGGAAGTAGGACATAAGTTTTTCCAGAAATTTTCCGGAAACTTAACGTAAAGATTTCTGCAGATCACTTCTGACGGCGTCAGGAATTAACTCCTGACGGCGTCATGTGTAAAATTCTGGAAATTTTGCTAGTTTTGTTTTTCTAACTGAGTCTTAAAGTTTTTGTTAAATCTTTAGTTTTATAAACTCCAGGAAATCTGCAAACATTCATTCCACAAGCATTATATCTTACTTTGTTTTCTAGGATTTGTTAGTATATATAGATTGCCGCCGATTTTACGCGAGGTTGCCTTGTTTGTTTTCTCAGGTTTAACAGGTTATGTATGACAAGAAGATGATTTATATTCTGGAAGGGAAGCTTTGATTGTTCATTTTCTGGCAGGAAGATCTAACCTTGTAACCACACTATCCACACTGAAATAATCAGGGGAGTATTTGATTTCATTCTTTTACCTATTTCACTTTTACATTCTTTAATTGAACATTGGGGACAATGTTCATCCTAAGTGTAAGGGGAGGGTAAATGATGATACCTTATAGGATACACTTTCACTTGAGTTTGTTTGTTTGATGGTAGACGTGTAATAAAACAAAGAGAAATACTTGTTAGTGTAATTTTAGCGCCAAATTTAAAATTTTTTACAACATTTAGGAGTGAAACTTTAGCCTTAGCAAGTGTCTCGTGGATAGGAGTCGTATGACTAGCACAAAACCGTACCATTCGGAAAAATTTTCCACCCAAATATGTGAGGTTCTGATGAGGCAAAAAATGAACCAGTTTTAGGGGGTCGTTTAAGCCCGGAATTGAATTTATTTGATCAAATATTACCCTAAATTGTTCCTTTTGTGATTTTAGGTACTTTGGGAGTGAAATCTGGAAAAGGAAGCAATTCGGACGTTTTTGGAGCATAAAAGTGAAGAAAACGCCAAAGACTTAATTTTCCAAGCTCAGAACAGTACCTGACGGCGTCAAGAGGAAAGTCATGACGGCGTCAAGAGTAAAAGTGGTGACAACCCAGTACAAACCTAAAGGCATCACAAGAAGGGCGTCAAGAGTTAATTTTGTGATGGCCTGCATAAGGTGTATACATGACGGCGTCAGACCCAGATCTAGGCAGTCTGAGGAACTATTTGCCGGCGAGATGACGGCGTCAGACATTTGTTCTTGACGCCGTCACCTTCTAAACTCTATATATAGTTTTCTATTTTTCATTCATTAGGGAGGAACTTGTGTGGAGAAACCCTAGGGCCGAACTTTAGCTCGTATTTTACAGCTTTTTCAAGGGTTTTCAACCCTTGAATCCTTTCATGTGCTATTGAGATAAGTCTTCTCTTTAATTCAATCAATATGTCTATGTGTTGGTTGTCTATATCTTGTGCTTGTCTTGATTTCAACATGCTAGGCTAGATCTATCTTGTGTTTTCTTAGATCTAATGAAACCTAGATGTTAATTATGTGTTGATTACTTGTTTATGGTTGTATTGGATGAATGATTTCAATGTTAGGCTTAAGAAAACTGGTAGATCTCCATTGTGTAACATGCTTGAACGTCTTAGGAAACATGAACCGATGTGTACTAGGTTTAATTGGTTGTATTTAATGCATGAGTAAATTCTAATGATCCCATGTTAGGAGCTTCTTAGCCGGCTCGACATAGGAGTGAAGTAGGCACTCATAGGATTGGGGAAGTAAGTACGCCACCCCATGAATGGTATTAAGGAATACAATCCGTCATCCACGCAACTATAACAAGTAATTAACGTGTAAAAGATATCTAGGGAGTAGTGAAATCTAAGTAAACACATTTCTCCCACATATTGCTCACAACTTTAGTTTAATTTAGTTTATTTTCATTTCTAGTATTTTATTTTGATTGCATCTTTAGTATTGGGTTAGTTGACTAGCAAATAATTCCGCCTAAATCCTTCAAACCCGAGATTTTAATTTGCTTTCTAAAGAAATATAAAAATACAAAAAGAATCATCCCTCATCTCTAGACCTAGTCTTTAGGTTTTCTAATCCTAGCGACACTATTCCTAGCTGAACGATCAATCCCCGGTACTTGTCATTATACTATACTACATCGATCAGGTACACTGCCTGGTGGGGGTTGTAAGCTTCTCGAGATCCCTCGAGAGGTAAAGCCTGGTGCAAACCCCACGCATTAAGTTTTTCGCGCCGCAGCCTGGGGAATTGTTATTGTCTAGGTTAGAATCTCTTTTTATTAGGTCTACTTGCTAGATTACTTTCTAGTAAAATTTTATTTTTATTTTTAGGTTCTCTTTAGTCTATCTTAATTCTTCATGTTTTTTGTTCGTAACTTTTCACCACCCGACATCATGGACGATGGGAACATCTTTGAACCCGTCATCCCACCAAAACAAGACCCACCACTAGAACCTCTTAGGCCCCGAACCTTAGGAGAGTATTCCCGACCTAGCCACCAAAGCTATCGAAACATTATTGAGCTCACCGGAGCCAATGTGACCCCCTTGCGATCCGACACCATCCGGTTGGTGCAAAGCGGATGTGCATTCCATGGACTTCGTTCCGAAGATCCAAATCAACATCTCAAGGACTTCCTTAAAATCGTAGAATCCATAGACCTAGATGTTGCAACTAGAGAGACAACCCGATTACGCATATTCCAATTCTCTCTACGTGATCAAGCTAGTCAATGGCTTGAACGTTTACCCGCGGGATCCATCACCACATGGGATGATCTCACCACAAGTTTCCTTGCTCAATTTTTCCCACCGGGGAGAACTACCAAGCTTAGAAATGACATCTTGATGTTCCAACAACATCAAGGTGAAACTCTTTATGAAGCATGGACTCGATTCAAGGACTTACTCCAAAAAGTCCCTCATCACGGCATAGATCTTTGGCTCCAAGTCCAAATCTTCTATGAACATATTGATCTCTCCACAAGGCGAGCCATTGACCAATCGGCCGGTGGTAAGCTACGTGATCTAAGTGTGGAACAATCATGGGAACCCATAGAAGATCTTGCTCCCTATGACAACAAAAGTTGGAATGATCCCCGTGATTTGAACAAAACGGTCAAGGCAATAGCTTCGCCTTCGAACAACTCTAGCACTCCCGACCGTAGGATCATGGAACTTGAAGGTCGAGTCAAGTCTCTCATGAAATCTTACAAAGCTCAAAAGCCTTCAAGCCAAGTAAGCAGAATCGCTTCTGCATGTAAATTGTGTAATGGCCCTCACGAAACTCATAACTACATGGAGCTTCCAAAACGCGCTTATAACGAATTCACATCGTCACACGTTGGTCGAGGCCCTCGAAACTCTGACGAGGCCTATGAGGCATGGAAGGATAAGCCTAATTTCAGAGGGTACCAAACGCAGAGGGTATCCTTCAATGACTCCCCCTCACTCAAATGGTCCGAGCATTTTCCATCACAGAGCACTCCTAGGAAAAGCTGTGAAGATGCCTTGCAAAAATTCATTCTATCTAAAGAATTGCAGCTCTCTACGCTCGAGGCTAAATTTAGACAACAGCAAGCCGATATGAATAACAAGATTTGTAATCTGTTAATGGCTATCAAAGAGCACGCTGTTAATAAACCGATTCAAGCTGAAGAGGTCAAATCTGTTACCATCATGAATCAGCCAACTTCTCCTATGAAAATAAAAAGTCCTAGTAAGCTATTTAAACATCTATCACCAAAAGTAAAAGACGCTGTCAACTCCCTAGGACCGATCCATTTCATAAATACCATCACCACGATATCTGCTTCTACACCCAACCTGAACCAACAACAAAATGAAAATATGGGTCATACAGCTAAAGGTGAAACCTCAAGGTTGGACCACGAATTGGCCAAAAGCCCTACCAACTCATTCAAGCAGTCCGCCACGCAAGAATCTAGCAAATCGGATGAAGGGAAAGAGAGATCGGAAGTACATACGAGAAATCCAGCCATTTTGGGTAAATATATTGTAGAGGAACCCGAGAGAAAAATGGAGGATGATACTAGTGGGAGTAGTGATAGGACTGAGGAATGCAACTCTACAGTTTTCAAGATTTCCTGCACCATTAAGAAAAAGCTCTTAACCGATAGTCATATAGATCCTAGCCTCTCCGTCAACATAATCCCCCTTTTCCTATACCACGAAATCTTCCCTGAACGCATGGGGTATGAGAAAGTCAATAACGCAAGGGTAATAAAAGATTTATCAATCATGATTGGAGGACTTGTCTACAACATTGAACTCACTGTGGTCGAAAACATAGACCCTGTCACCAATCAAACATTAACCAACCTTGTCCTAGGGAAACCATTTATCAATGAATCGGGAATAATACTTGATGAGAAGGATGGTAGTGCATTGCTCACCAATGGTGTCAAGAAGGTAATTTTTTGTTAGGGTAATGAGGAGGTGTACGAGTACCGTCCTTCCCTTGAAGGGAACCTAATTGGATCAAGGGATGGAGGATCAGGGAGAATAAGGCGACGTGATCCGGACAATCTCAAAATTCCTTGCATGATCGGTCACAAGTACTTCGATAATATCTACATTAACGTATTCCTGCCTAAGAATTTTATGTCCCTATTCCATTATAACAATATCTGCAGATGGGGAATGATTTACAAGGGAGAGAATGTGGTTGGTAGAGATCATGAAATCCAGGTGTTCGTAGGAAATATGGAATTCACTATGGAATTTACGATTGTGGACAACATCGAAGACTATGTCGACCCGAGGTTATCACAAGTCGTCTTTGGAGCACCCTTTTGTGAAATCACTAATTTGATAGTTGATGACCGGAACGGAATCATGACCTTCGCTGATGGAATTAGGAGGGTTTCATACCAAACACTGTACAAGAGAAAAGATCTCAAGGAAATCGATTGTGACGGGCTTGATAGGCTAAGTTCCCAACTTATTTTGTGTGATGAAGATGTGCGGAGAGGATGTAAGAACACTTCCGATCTATCATGTGGGTTCTTTAAAGATGTTAGTAAACTTGGTTCTAAGTATCGAGAAGATGTCTTTGAGTTCGAAGACCCGAAATACTTGCACTATGAAAGCGATACTGGCTTAGAAGACGACCTAGAGAGTGAAACCAACGATGAGGTCACGTAGTAACCCATGACCTTTAGTCTAGCTACAAGACTCGTAAATAAAGAAAAGCGCTTCTTGGGAGGCAACCCATGTTTTGTGTGATTTTTATTTTGTTTGTTTGTTATTTGCTTCCGTATGCATGCTTTATTTTTATTGTTGGTAGATCATGTTTCTAAACTAAATAGTGGAAATACTTTATTTTGCTGTTTGGCCTAGTCTTAACTTCATCCAAAGGTATTTTTGCAAAAGATAAGTGTAAGGGGAAACCCCAAATATGTTTTTAAGAAACAAACCGATCATGATTCTCCACAATATTAAGTGAACATGTACATTCGTATTTGTTAGAGTCAAATGCTTGTATCGAGTCATAATGAAGTTTTGCGGGATTTTCCAGGAAGTAGAACCAAATTTTTCCAGAAATTTTCCAGAAACTTAACATAAGAATTTCTGCAGGTCACTTCTGACGGCGTCACGAGTTTACTCTTGACGGCGTCATGTGTAAAAATCTGGAAATTTTACCAGTTTTGTTTTCTAACGGAGTCTTAAAGTTTTTGTTGAATTATTAGTTTTATAATCTCCAGGAAATCTGCAAACATCATTCCACAAGCATTATATCTTATTTTGTTTTCTAGGATTTAGTAATATATGTAGATTGCCGCCGATTTTATGCGAGGTTGCCTTGTCTGTTTTCTCAAGATTTACAGGTTACGTATGACAAGAAGATGATTTATTATTTTGGAAGGGAAGCTTTGATTGTTCATTTTCTTGGAGGAAGATCTAACCTGGCCACCTTATTATCCATATCGAGCGAATCAGGGGAGTATTTGATTTCATTCGTTTTACTTATTTCACTTTTACATTCTTTACTTGAACATTGGGGACAATGTTCATCTTAAGTGTATGGGTAGGGTAAAATGATGACACCTTACATATACACTTTCGCTTGAGTTTGTTTGTTTGATAGTAGATGTGTAATAAAACTATGAGAAATACTTGTTAGTGCAATTTTAGCGCCAAATTTAAAATTTTTTACAATATTTAGGAGTGAAACTTTAGCCATAGCAAGCGTCTCATGGATAGGAGATTGTATGACTAGCAAATAACCGTACCATTCAGAAAAATTTTCCGCCCAAATACGTGAGGTTCGCCTTTAGATTTGATAGGAAAAGCATTTACTATTAGTGCTTATGAGTATACCGATAGCATTTAGATTCTAGAACTTGCGTTAGTGATGCATCCCAAGACCGCTAGTGAGACTACATTCGTGTAGTAGGATTTACTACATGATAAGAGGCATTGGGATCAACCTTCTGTTAAACCCGTATCATAATTACTTGACCATTTAAGTCATATAACTTGGCTAGTTAAGTCAATTAATTTTTCCCACACCTTAGCGTTGTACTCATTTTTAGTACACGAAACCCCTAGTACACCCCTCCGAGCCTATCTTTTCATTTCTAACTTTAAGCATCTTACTTAAAGGAAGAATTTGTTACACCCCACTTAAATTTACACCCAAATCGCCTTAGCCTTCCGTGTATTCACTCATTTTTAGTGCATTATTGTTATGTGTTAAACCATAAGTTAATTATCTAATTGATTACATGGTTGCTAAGTCGAGTCATATCCTTGTACGTATTGTTTTGGGACGATTGGGACTCATGGGTAAAGTACTTATTTTATGGAGTAATGGGGAAGAACATCATATATTACCCCCGTATGTGCGTTAAACTTAAAAGTACTCCAAGTGTTTTGATTTTCTTAATTCGAGTCATTAGATTAGTTTATTGTAAAGTATGTAAAAATTCAAGTGTAAGAGGAATTTTCATTCCCTATGATGTATTATTTTGGATGGTAGGGTAAGAGTGTATGCAATAAAAAAAAAAAAAAAAAAAAAAAAAAAAAAAAAATCGAAAAACCAAGAAAAAGAAAAGAAAAAAATAGAAAAAGAAAAAGAGAAAAAACATACGGACTACCATCCCTTTTCATTCTATGTTTGTTTTATATTTTTGTTATTTTTCATTTATTAGCTTAAGTCGAGTCTAGTCTTGGCTTAGCAACGCCATATTGTACATGTAATTAACCAAGATTGTTAACTCGCCACCAGTAAAGACTGCCTATATCCAACAAAACCGTGTATTCCATATCCCTATGTAACAATTCGCAATTTCAGGTTAACTTTTATTCCCGAAAATTTTACTATTCACTTTCACTATTCACTTTTTACTATTCATTTTCACTATTCGTCTCAGAAATTTTTATTTCATATTCTCGTAAGTTAAACTATTTTAACGATAATCCGAGAGTTTGACGCTCGTCGGATCATTTCTGCAAAAATCACAAAGCCGTGTCCGAGATTTACTTTTAGGTTTAAACGTCCTTCCAGCATCCCGATATATCCATAAAACATTATAAACAATAGAAATATGATTTTCTATCATTTTATGACAATTCCAAAAGTTTTGGAATTTTACGTTTTCCAGTTCAGCGTTTTACGCAAATTGCGCGTTTTAGACCCGTGTTTCCAGTTTTTAGCAGGGTTTTCGCACCCGATAGAACCTACCACTCATTTTATATTTTATTATGGACTATATTGACATGTTTAACCATATTTATAAGTTTCATATTTTTAGGATACCCGGTTTTACGTTTCGTGACTTAAAAACTTACGGTTAGCGATTTAGGGAGTCAAAACTAGCTACATACTTAGGATATTATCATCCAAAGACCATGACTACTCATCTAGTCACCCTTATCCTTGGAAAAACGACTTAGGAGGGGGGGGAGTCACCATGTGTGGTTAAATATTGACTTTAGCCATTAGATCTTACTTAATTACAACTTTGTCACCAAGTTATAGCACTTTCCTAGCAAGCTTCCTAACCTCCTCATTCATAGTATAAATACAAGCTCATTTGCTTCCTTTCTTCATCACCAAAAACGCCACAACATATGTACCTAGCACCTTGATCCTTTGATCTTCAATATACAAGTTACACTACAAAGTTCAATGTCTTAGTATTCTCTACCTAGTTCTTAAGTTTGTTTGGTGATTCCATGGTTGAATTAGGAGCTACACAAGGTTACTAGGGCTGAAGTTAAATGGTTTTCACAAGGGTTATATCAAGGCTAGCAAGGGTTACAAGAGTTATGGTGAAGGGTTTACAAGCTTAGGTTTAGTGTCCTAGTTCCATACTTGACTTCCTTTCTTTAGAAAGCCAAAAGTTGTAAGCAAACCCTTATACACTTTCTTGCTCAATATCATTCATGCTTATTATGTTTCTTTCATGCTATATATGGTCTTTGTATTGTGTTCATGATGTTTAAAAATGGATAAAACGAGTATTGGTATACATATGTTAACTTATGACAAGCAAACAAGCAAACTAGTGATTTTTATGGAAAACCACGACCACAATAGTATAACTTTGATATTTGACACTTACTTACTGTTAAAGAGGACTTAACAAGGAAAACATAGCAATTTGAATCACCCAAAACGAGTACACGAGTCAAAAGTTATGACCATTTGAAGTTAGCGAAACCAAAACGGCAAATCTGCCTAAATAGCATTCTGATCAAATTATGATTTTGAAAGTCCCACTTCTGCTCCGATTCATCAAAAAGTTAAAACACGAAATTTGTCCGGAATGACGTTTTCGTTCAGGAACAAAGAAGCTCGAGCCCTGAAAACGCTTTCTGAGTGATAATGTTCTTCAAATTCTTAACAGCTCATTTTTAGACCAAAGTAACTATATAATTGTTATAATTAGATGAGACCAAGAGGTCTAAAGACCTAAAGCCAAGACCACAACCATGGCTAAAGCCAAGGTTGAGTCTCAAGACCATGGTAACAATGACCAAGGTCATGGCAAAGCCACGGCTAAAGACCATATAACTTTTAAAGATCAAAACTTATATATATTGTTATCAAATACTACAATAGTAGGGAGCCTCATGTGAGGAGTTCATTAAGTAAGCCGTCGAGACGAGTTGTGGATTTACGAGTTAAAGTGTCCTGGCTCCTCGAACGTTTACTCCATGATTTCTGAATTATGTCGGCCCGAACGGTAGTAAGAGATATACATCCTATACATGTTTCATAAACCATTTATATTCAAAGACTTACACTATATACTAAGTACTACATCATGAACATTATGCAAGACATATATTGGCAATTCTTCGTATTCTTAGACGTTACTCCAAACCTAAGTCGCAACGTTCTATTATAGGCTGCTCTTAGAGACTTTCGCGATTCAACTACCACTTTCATTTCTCATTACATAAGCTTAAGGTGAGTCATAGCCCCTACTCTTTTCGTACTTGTTTTAAACTCTTGGGGGGGATACATGCTCAACTACTTGCTTACTTGTACAAATACTCAAAACGTTTATACGTGACTGTGTTATACTTGATTGTCTTATACTTGATGGCATTATACTTGATTTAATACATACATGACTGTCTTTTGTCTTTGGGAAGTGGCTCCCAGTAAACTTATATCTTTGGGAAGTGGCTCCCAGTTTTCTTTGGGAAGTGGCTCCCAGTTGTCTTTGATACATCCTAACATTTGCGAATGTTGGATACATCATAAAAGTGAGGTCTTCGGAGATGAAGTAGAGACTCACTTCTAATTGCTTAAATTGTCTTGATGAACTTATACATGTCTTATTCATACTATATATGTTAGCAGTGGGTTGTGAACACACAGGTTACAAATCTCTTATGGCGGGACTTGTAACTGAGTGGATTCTCAATGCCTTTGCTGTGTGAACATTCTTTAAGGCTTTTCAACTATTTTAAGACAAACTCTATGAACTCACCAACCATTGCGTTGACACTTTAGCATGTTTATCTCAGGTTAGTAAGGCGATAGCTAGTGCGTGGAACTTAGAGTCAAGCTGCATATTCTGAAGACTTACGCTTTTATCATTTACCATTCAAAACACTTGTATACATTTATGTATCATACTTTGGAATCTCATGTTTGTAACTTTGAAATCATTAATCGAATGGTAACTTTTCAAAACGTCTCATTTAGAGTTCGTTTTCTATAACTTGTACTTTGTATTATGAAGTAGCACCCCAATGACACAGTCTTCCGCTGCGGTATTTTGGGGGTGTTACAGATTGGTACCAGAGCCTTGGTTATAGAGAACTAGGTTGCATTTAGTGCCTAGACTATAACTGCTATATACGTTGGGACCTTCCTCTTTATTTGCCTTACACACACTACATACGCATACGCTTCTTGGCAGTTGTTGGTTTAGTTCCACGCTGTTAGATGATGTGACTTTAGTATTATAAGGAGCCCCAGAGATTCGTCGAGTCATTAAAAACATGGAGCTCAGTAATAACTAATTAGTTAACTTGATCTTGTGACAGTTCTTGTTTGATTAGACACAAGATTTGAGTTAAATAATATTATTGCTTAGCTTTAGGGATTTGATGACTTGATTATCTTACTATCGGCCTCAGAAGGCGGATTTTGTTTCGGAAATTCTTAAGTAGGATGATTTAGAATCTCCTTATTTAAATGGATTGGGACGCCTCTTCAGTTAAATAAAGAAATTGTAAATCACCAAACCATAAGTTTATGAGACCTTACTTACATAAATTTGGACGCTTCTTTATGTAAGTAATGTGTTATAAATAAGTGGGCTTAATTGTAGCTGATACAACTCCTTAACCAGAATCTTAGACGAATCAGAGTAAACACCACTATATTAGAGATCCCGAATTCTCTTAGACACAACGTAAGTAGTTAACATCAACTGAACTTCGGGACGAAGTTCTCCTTAAGGGGTACAGACTGTAACAATTCGCAATTTCAGGTTAACTTTTATTCCCGAAAATTTTACTATTCACTTTCACTATTCACTTTTTACTATTCATTTTCACTATTCATCTCAGAAATTTTTATTTCATATTCTCGTAAGTTAAACTATTTTAACGATAATCCGAGAGTTTGACGCTCGTCGGATCATTTCTGCAAAAATCACAAAGCCGTGTCCGAGATTTACTTTTAGGTTTAAACGTCCTTCCAGCATCCCGATATATCCATAAAACATTATAAACAATAGAAATATGATTTTCTATCATTTTATGACAATTCCAAAAGTTTTGGAATTTTACGTTTTCCAGTTCAGCGTTTTACGCAAATTGCGCGTTTTAGACCCGTGTTTCCAGTTTTTAGCAGGGTTTTCGCACCCGATAGAACCTACCACTCATTTTATATTTTATTATGGACTATATTGACATGTTTAACCATATTTATAAGTTTCATATTTTTAGGATACCCGGTTTTACGTTTCGTGACTTAAAAACTTACGGTTAGCGATTTAGGGAGTCAAAACTAGCTACATACTTAGGATATTATCATCCAAAGACCATGACTACTCATCTAGTCACCCTTATCCTTGGAAAAACGACTTAGGAGGGGGGGGAGTCACCATGTGTGGTTAAATATTGACTTTAGCCATTAGATCTTACTTAATTACAACTTTGTCACCAAGTTATAGCACTTTCCTAGCAAGCTTCCTAACCTCCTCATTCATAGTATAAATACAAGCTCATTTGCTTCCTTTCTTCATCACCAAAAACGCCACAACATATGTACCTAGCACCTTGATCCTTTGATCTTCAATATACAAGTTACACTACAAAGTTCAATGTCTTAGTATTCTCTACCTAGTTCTTAAGTTTGTTTGGTGATTCCATGGTTGAATTAGGAGCTACACAAGGTTACTAGGGCTGAAGTTAAATGGTTTTCACAAGGGTTATATCAAGGCTAGCAAGGGTTACAAGAGTTATGGTGAAGGGTTTACAAGCTTAGGTTTAGTGTCCTAGTTCCATACTTGACTTCCTTTCTTTAGAAAGCCAAAAGTTGTAAGCAAACCCTTATACACTTTCTTGCTCAATATCATTTCATGCTTATTATGTTTCTTTCATGCTATATATGGTCTTTGTATTGTGTTCATGATGTTTAAAATGGATAAAACGAGTATTGGTATACATATGTTAACTTATGACAAGCAAACAAGCAAACTAGTGATTTTTATGGAAAACCACGACCACAATAGTATAACTTTGATATTTGACACTTACTTACTGTTAAAGAGGACTTAACAAGGAAAACATAGCAATTTGAATCACCCAAAACGAGTACACGAGTCAAAAGTTATGACCATTTGAAGTTAGCGAAACCAAAACGGCAAATCTGCCTAAATAGCATTCTGATCAAATTATGATTTTGAAAGTCCCACTTCTGCTCCGATTCATCAAAAAGTTAAAACACGAAAGTTGTCCGGAATGACGTTTTCGTTTAGGAATAAAGAAGCTCGAGCCCTGAAAACGCTTTCTGAGTGATAATGTTCTTCAAATTCTTAACAGCCCATTTTTAGACCAAAGTAACTATATAATTGTTATAATTAGATGAGACCAAGAGGTCTAAAGACCTAAAGCCAAGACCACAACCATGGCTAAAGCCAAGGTTGAGTCTCAAGACCATAGTAACAATGACCAAGGTCATGGCAAAGCCACGGCTAAAGACCATATAACTTTTAAAGATCAAAACTTATATATATTGTTATCAAATACTACAATAGTAGGGAGCCTCATGTGAGGAGTTCATTAAGTAAGCCGTCGAGACGAGTTGTGGATTTACGAGTTAAAGTGTCCTGGCTCCTCGAACGTTTACTCCATGACTTCTGAATTATGTCGGCCCGAACGGTAGTAAGAGATATACATCCTATACATGTTTCATAAACCATTTATATTCAAAGACTTACACTATATACTAAGTACTACATCATGAACATTATGCAAGACATATATTGGCAATTCTTCGTATTCTTAGACGTTACTCCAAACCTAAGTCGCAACGTTCTATTATAGGCTGCTCTTAGAGACTTTCGCGATTCAACTACCACTTTCATTTCTCATTACATAAGCTTAAGGTAAGTCATAGCCCCTACTCTTTTCGTACTTGTTTTAAACTCTTGGGGGGGATACATGCTCAACTACTTGCTTACTTGTACAAATACTCAAAACGTTTATACGTGACTGTGTTATACTTGATTGTCTTATACTTGATGGCATTATACTTGATTTAATACATACATGACTGTCTTTTGTCTTTGGGAAGTGGCTCCCAGTTGTCTTTGGGAATTGACTCCCAGTTGTCTTTGATACATCCTAACATTTGCGAATGTTGGATACATCATAAAAGTGAGGTCTTCGGAGATGAAGTAGAGACTCACTTCTAATTGCTGAAATTGTCTTGATGAACTTATACATGTCTTATTCATACTATATATGTTAGCAGTGGGTTGTGAACACACAGGTTACAAGTCTCTTATGGCGGGACTTGTAACTGAGTGGATTCTCAATGCCTTTGCTGTGTGAACATTCTTTAAGGCTTTTCAACTATTTTAAGACAAACTCTATGAACTCACCAACCATTGCGTTGACACTTTAGCATGTTTATCTCAGGTTAGTAAGGCGATAGCTAGTGCGTGGAACTTAGAGTCAAGCTGCATATTCTGAAGACTTACGCTTTTATCATTTACCATTCAAAACACTTGTATACATTTATGTATCATACTTTGGAATCTCATGTTTGTAACTTTGAAATCATTAATCGAATGGTAACTTTTCAAAACGTCTCATTTAGAGTTCGTTTTCTATAACTTGTACTTTGTATTATGAAGTAGCACCCCAATGACACAGTCTTCCGCTGCGGTATTTTGGGGGTGTTACACCCTACACCTAACGTTACAACCCTTTAAAAGACCTCTTTGATAGTTTATCCTACGTGATTACGCCATGTGGTGGAGGTTTGATCCTTTCCCAAGCCTATGGTAATCTATTTTGCTATGACAGGTAGTGAGAGATATCTTCCGTTTCCATATTGTAATTTATACTTTATTACACCCGAGAGATGTGAGTATCTAAACACTATTTGTGAGGTGCTAGTTTATGACCTCCGTGCTTGTCTTTGGTCTTTAGTGGAATGATTATTTGTTGTAATTACTTTTATGTTAGTGTTAAATGACCCCTAACTTGTATTTTGACTAGAATAAAAGCGCATTTGCTTGAGGACAAGCAAATCTCAAGTGTAAGGGTATATGATGAGGCGAAAAATGAACCACTTTTAGGGGGTCGTTTAAGCCTGGAATTGGATTTATTTGATCAAATATTACCCTAAATCGTTCCTTTCGTGATTTTAGGTACTTTGGGAGTGAAATCTGGAAAGGAAGCAATTCGGACGTTTTTGGAGCATAAAAGTGAAGAAAACGTCAAAGACTTAATTTTCCAAGCTGAGAACAGTACCTGACGGCGTCAAGAGGAAAGTCATGACGGCGTCAAGAGTAAAACTGGTGACGACCCAGTACAAACCTGACGGCGTCACAAGAAGGGCGTCAAGAGTTAATTTTGTGTCGGCCTGCATAAGGTTTATACATGACGGCGTCAGACCCAGATCTAGGTAGTCCGAGGAACTATTTGGCGGCGAGATGATGGCGTCAGACATTTGTTCTTGACGCCGTCACCTTCTAAACTCTATATATAGTTTTCTATTTTTCATTCATTAGGGAGGAACTTATGTGGAGAAACCCTAGGGCCGAACTTTAGCTCGTATTTTACAGCTTTTTCAAGGGTTTTCAACCCTTGAATCCTTTCATGTGCTATTGAGATAAGTCTTCTCTTTAATTCAATCAATATGTCTATGTGTTGGTTGTCTAGATCCTGTGCTTGTCTTGATTTCAACATGCTAGGCTAGATCTATCTTGTGTTTGCTTGGATCTAATGAAACCTAGATGTTAATTATGTGTTGATTACTTGTTTATGGTTGTATTGGATGAATGATTTCAATGTTAGGCTTAAGAAAACTGGCAGATCTCCATTGTATAAAACATGAACCGATGTGTACTAGGTTTTATTGGTTGTATTTAATGCATGAGTAAATTCTAATGATCCCATGTTAGGAGCTTCTTAGCCGGCTCGACATAGGAGTGAAGTAGGCACTCATAGGATTGGGGAAGTAAGTACGACACCCCATGAATGGTATTAAGGAATACAATCCGTCATCCACGCAACTATAACAAGTAATTAACGTGTAAAAGATATCTAGGGAGTAGTGAAATCTAAGTAAACACATTTCTCCCACATATTGCTCACAACTTTAGTTTAATTTAGTTTATTTTCATTTCTAGTATTTTATTTTGATTGCATCTTTAGTATTGGGTTAGTTGACTAGCAACTAATTCCGCCCAAATCCTTCAAACCCGAGATTTTAATTTGCTTTCTAAAAAAATATAAAAATACAAAAAGAATCATCCCTCATCTCTAGACCTAGTCTTTAGGTTTTCTAATCCTAGCGACACTATTCCTAGCTGAACGATCAATCCCCCGGTACTTGTCATTATACTAGACTACATCGATCAGGTACACTGCCTGGTGGGGGTTGTAAGCTTCTCGAGATCCCTCGAGAGGTAAAGCCTGGTGCAAACCCCACGCATCAGGTTCGCCTTTAGATTTGATAGGAAAAGCATTTACTATTAGTGCTTATGAGTATACCGGTAGCATTTAGATTCTAGAACTTGCGTTAGTGATGCATCCCGAGACCGCTAGTGAGACTACATTCGTGTAGTAGGATTTACTACATGATAAGAGGCATTAGGATCACCCTTGTGTTAAACCCGTATCATAATTACTTGACCATTTAAGTCATATTACTTGGCTAGTAAAGTCAACTAATTTTTCCCACACCTTAGCATTGTACTCATATTTAGTACACGAAACCCCTAGTACACCCCTCTGAGCCTATCTTTTTGTTTCTAACTTTAAGCATCTTACTTAAAGGAAGAATTTGTTACACCCCACTTAAATGTACACCCAAATCGCCTTAGCCTTCCGTGTATGCACTCATCTTTAGTGTATTATTGTTACATGTTTAAACCCTTAGTTAATTATCTAATAGATTACATGGTTGCTAAGTCGAGTCATATCCTTGTACATATTGTTTTGGGACGATTGGGACTCATGGGTAAAGTACTTGTGTTATGGAGTAATGGGGAAGAACATCATATATTACCCCCATATGTGCATTAATCTTAAAAGTACTCCAAGTGTTTTAATTATCTTAATTCGAGTCATTAGATTACTTTATTGTAAAGTATGTAAAATTTCAAGTGTAAGGGGAATGTTCATTCCCTATGATGTATTATTTCAGATGGTAGGGTAAGAGTGTATGCAAAATATATATATATATATATATATATATATATATATATATATATATATATATATATATATATATATATATACGAGATTTTAGGCCGCCCCTAGCTTTAAGTATTTGATTATCTATATGTATATATATATATATATATATATATATATATATATATATATATATATATATATATATATATATAAAGAATGAGTTCCCATATTGAATGTGAGCATTAATGCCACAAGCCAAGAAAATCAAATATGTGGTTTAAGCTAATGAAATTACTACATTCAAAGCTTATTTTGTAGCTTTTAAGAGCTTTTAAGGTGAAATGTAAATATAATAATAAAAAGAAAGAGAACCTATAAAGCCTCATTGATGAGGAAATTATCAGTATAACTTAAATCATAATGCTATAACTCAACCATAAATCGCAGGTCCCTTGCTATCCATACCTAAAATTCATTTTCAATTAATGTTATAACTCCATTGTACAACCATTTTTTACAAATGCCCAACCCAACCAATTGATGCAAAACCCTTACATGTTTCCATGCTGCATAGCTCCTTTCATCTCCTTACCATTAAATGTGTCAAATCAACTAACATGTAGATTCATTCCTATCATTACGTACCAGCCACAGCTCTTGAGCTTCTTTTGAAAGCTTTTAAGAGCTTTTAAATTTACATAAATATATAAGTCATACATTAAAAAAGAAAAAAAAAGACAACTATAAAGCCTCATTGATGAGGCAAGAACTTTACGAATGCAGCATCTTTACCTCTCTTTCATCTTCTCACCATTAAATGTCCAAGGGGATCTTCCAGCTTCTGTGATGGTATAAATAATCCGGGTCATATCACACAACCACACTTTCCAGCAACAATTGCTTTCACAGTATGTCTAAGCAACAGAAAAAGCACTCCCCCGGTTATACCCTGGATCAGTTGAAGGAAGGAGATGAGGGTCTGATTCTGGTGATGATTTGCAGGAAGTGGGACGTGCATGATATTAATGGTAGATACCTAAGCACAAACGTTGTGGTTTCAGATGAGAAGGTAAAATAATAGAAATCAGGTATGCGTTATCCAACATTTAGAAACATGAAAATCCACAAAACTATTGAGCGATAATCAGAATTAAAAATTGTAGTGATGTTGATGCAACCGTACCAAGCGTGCCTATTTCAGATTGTAAACCACGTAATGGGACTCTTCAAGAGCTCTTAGACATGGGCTGCGACCAAAGAAAAGATGTATTTTACTTTTTACCCCCACCCCGATAATGTCATGAGTTATAGCATGTTACTTGTTTCGTGTTTCACTCGATCTTGGCTTGCAGGGTATAACATTTCACTGTGAAGCTGGAATCATGCACGTTCGGACAAATAACATGTACTACCCTATCAAAGTGTTGCTTGATGGGCTTGAAGAGGTAAGAGTGCATATTTGGTTCATTTGTTGATGCGTTTTAATGAACAGGCTGAAGATGACGCGCCGTTGTTGCCACATGCTTTGCTGAATCTGTAAAGTACAAAGCACGTGTTTGAAATCAAGTCGCACACATACTATAATTATGGCGAGTCTGAGAGCTTCACCTGCGCCAATGTTATCCCATCCCATACTTCTACACTGGTTTAATCTCAACCTTTATTCAATCAAAACAATTCATAATAAGCAAAAACAAACTAAAAGTTGATGACCAGGTAAACAGTTAAAGAGGGAAGGATACTGACTTGATTAATGCAAGAAGGTATGCGTGCAAATGTAAGTAAATACTTAAGTTTCTTGCATGTGAAGTTGGACAGTCCAATACACTTGGTGAGTCCTGATCTCAGGCAATCTTCCATTGCTCTCCAAACGGATTCAATGTCCATAGGAAGAAGATCTACCGGTTTTATTGGGCACGATCCTGGTTTAGCACTTATGGGCCAGTAAATGATGGTTTCTTATATGTCTAGCAAACAACATTGCAATTTTCGTATCTTGCTATAATCAGAAACTGATTACATTGTTATATTTTTGGGTGTGATGTAAAAAATTGCCTTTTTAGCAGGCATGTAATGCAGCACCATGACCACCAACTCCAGCTCCAATTATCACCAGATCATAATGCTATTTTTGAGCTGGGAAAACTGCACATCCTGTCTTCGTAGACTGCAAAAACATGGAGATGGTCGAAAGACGATCAGCAAGGTGTGGTCAGCACAGTGTGTTCGATGAATCAAACAGTGTAGCGTCTTTAAAGATAGTCTCATCTTTACGTGCAGTTGCAACACTCTAGAATAGCTAAACATATCACCAAATACACTGCTAGTTCAACCATTTTTATTTATGTCAAATTTTTCGATCCTACAATTCAACTTTCGAACATCACATGTTTTCTTTTCATGTATTGATCTAAAATGAAAACTACTAATAAATAATTCTATTCCCATGAAATAACAAATATTTCAAACCTCAAACTATTTTTTAAGGGTATAAATTTGTGTTACCTTGGTTCCTTTCGGAATGATAGAACTTGCGTACTCCATGTCCACCAGTGCCTCTCTAAAGCTTCTGTTGATGGCGACGGGTGTATTTAATTTCATGACTTCAGATGTAACACTCTGAGAGTACCTCATCTTCCGTATGTCATCCCATTTTAGCAATTTTCGTGCTTCTTTTGTCTTCGAAGCTTCCAAGTGCTCTGAAAATTTATGTCAAACAATGCTTCAAACGTGAAAGTAGTTTCACATGAAATAACGAAACATGCTTCAGTAACACAGATGGTAAGCAGTCAATTTGTAACATAAATCTTAGTGTATGCTCTAAATCATGAGTTACCTCTACGGCTCTACATCATAGAACATTATTCACTAATTACCAACCGAATTTAACCCTCTCTTCACAGCTCAAGACGATTAAATATCTATAACTGCATAGAAAGTATTTGTAAATGACTAAACGCTAACCTCGGTTCTTAGCTTGAATGGTTGTTTGGAAATAGCTCTAACTCTCATCTTCGATCTTCCACCACCAAAGCTTGCAAACGATTCAGAGATCTGCACGAACAAAATTAGAAAATGAAATGTTGTAAGTGATGCTTACTTGATATCAACACCACCAGTAATATCATCAAGATTACACAGACCGAAACAATTTTGGTAGCCAATAAAAAGTGATTGAACCAATCAGTTCAATAACAAAGTTCACACAAGGTGAGTGGTGTAGTGTGAACTAATATTTGTAGCACATAGAAGTGAATGAACACAATGTTTTAATAGCAAATTAACAGAGTGAGTGCTGTAGTGGCACAAAAATGAAATGTTGTTGTTGCTTATTTGATATCAACACTTTTCTATAGCAATATCAAACACAATGAGTGGTGTAGTATGTATCACAACAGTTGTTATATCGCACACCTGATTATATTATTGATAGTAAACCTTTTGATTCTATGCCGAGTGGTTCTGCTTTTAAAAATTGATTTCTTTTGACTTAATATTTAGGACAGAACTAATTTGATCGATTGAGGCTGGAAGCTTATAAAACTCACCCCATCACGATGCAAATAATCTCATGTTCGCACGAATCCACCCGACCACGTGCCAAACAACCAAATAGGCAAATTAAATAAAGGTATACAAAACATATAAACCATAAAACTTAGGCTCTTCATAAACTACAGTGCAAACAACCAAAGAAGAATGAACAAAATTAAAGATACATTGAAATCCATAAATTGATCAACTTACAGGCTAAACAAAGCCACGCTACGTGCGAGAACCCGCAAGACCGCCATCGAGACTAATCCCTCTCAGGTCACACAACCGTTGTGCAATCTGTCATTAAAACAATTTATCAAACACCTAATATGCGACATGAACAAATTAACAAAATAAATAAAAATTATGCTTTTTCTACCTAAAAAATAGCCATTCCATGACTATAGACCTTGAAATCATCAATGGGTAGGCACGTTGTTACGGAATACCTTTTCCTGTAAAATCCCATGTTAATCAAGTGAGATGGTTAGTAAGTAGTAACACATGATCTATCTTTTAAAAGCCTACAATACACTTTATCTTTTAAAATATCAATGGTATGTATATGATGCGCGTTAAGTGCTAATTGATCTAAATCCTTAATTGGTTGATTGATACAAAACGTTACACTGTGATGATCAATATAAAAACTCATAATAGGATAAATACTAACCAAAGGTAAAGAGACATATCAAACACTCCCAAAACCGGCTTGAGCTATGATGTTCTTGCATTTTTTGTTAATTCTTTTGGACATTATTCACCTGTATCAACCTATCAACCAAAAACTTAATCAAATATCAACCCATTTGAAACCATCAGTGAATTCAACAACATAAAAAAACAAAAACAAAAAGTGCAACGAAAGATCCCTTTTGACATATATATCCTTCAATAAAAAGCAATCGATTATTCTTGACTTAAGCTTTAAAAAATCATATAAAAAAATATAACAGGAGTATATATTTCAGTGCATTGAAACCAAATTCGGCCAGTTCTACCTGTATTTTTAATGCATACATCACCAAAAAAATTTAAATAAAATGGACTATTGTTGTAATAGTGTATAATGTTAGTAATCATGTAAGAAAGCAGAAATCATTCATATTAGAATTTAACAAATGAGTATGAAATTGGAGATTAATTACCTGTAAATGATAGTACCACGAATCAGGCGCAATTAGGTCACCAGTATAATTTTCCCACAATAATCAAACCACCTATTCCACAGGAACGCGCTCCCTTTTTACGGATCTGATTCTGATTTATTGAGGGTTGTTGAACTAAATCGTTTGAGACACCAATCAAAATCGTTAAACCAATTGATTGTATAAATATTTTCGAATAGATCGATGGAAACAAATGAAAATTGATAAAATCTAATCGGTTAGGGTTTTGTGGGAGAGGGTTTGAGAGGATTTAAGTGTGTGTGTGTGTGTGTGTGTTTTTTGTTAGATGGGAATAATGGAATGGAGAGTTGATTAGTTCTTCCGCCCAAAATCACTTGGATCAAATCTACGGCTATTAAAAATCAAAGGGTTTTCAGGTGTCAATTGATTAAGATTTTTGGGGGAGAAAAAATAGGACAACCTTGTATTATATAGGAGGTAGATATATATATATATATATATATATATATATATATATATATATATATATATATATATATAAAAAGAAAAGAGAAAAAAACATACGGACTACCATCCTGTTTCATTCTATGTTTGTTTTATGTTTTTGTTATTTTTGATTTATTAGCTTAAGTCGAGTCTAGTCTTGGCTTAGCAACGCCATATTGTACATGTAATTAACCAAGATTATTAACTCGCCACCAGTAAAGATTGCCTTTATCCAACAAAACCGTGTATTCCATATCCCTACACCTAACGTTATAACCCTTTGAAAGACCTCTTTGATAGTTTATCCTAGGTGCTTACGCCATGTGGTGGAGGTTTGATCCTTTCCCAAGCCTATGGTAATCTATTTTGCTATGACAGGTAGTGAGAGATGTTTTCCATTTCCATATTGTGATGTATACTTTATTACACCCGAGAGATGTGAGCATCTAAACACTATTTGTGAGGTGCTAGTGTATGACCTCCGTGCTTGTCTTTGGTCTTTAGCGGAATGATCATTTGTTGTAATTACTTTTATATTAGTGTTAAATGACCCCTAACTTGTATTTTGACTAGAATAAAAGCGCATTTGCTTGAGGACAAGCAAATCTCAAGTGTAAGGGTATATGATGAGGCGAAAAATGATCCGTTTTTAGGGCGTCATTTAAGCCCGGAATTGAATTTATTTGATCAAATATTGCACTAAATCGTTCCTTTTGTGATTTTAGGTACTTTTGGAGTGAATTCTGGAAAAGGAAGCATTTTGGACGTTTTTGGAGCATGAAAGTGAAGAAAATGGCAAAGTCTTAATTTTCCTTGCTGGGAACAGTACTTGACGGCATCACAAGCTTCTTAATGACGGCGTCAAGAGGAAAACAAGAGGTGAAGAGGATAGAGTCCATGACGGTCCAGAATGTTTTTGCACTAGGGCAAGACGGCGTCACCATAGGCCGTCATGGTCCCTTTACACGTGACGGCCAAGAGGAAAATTGCTCTTGACGGCGTCAGATCTGGATCTAGGCAATCCGATATTATTATGGGCGGCGGGTTGACGGCGTCAGAATTCTCTTCTTGATGCCATCACACTGGAAAATCTATATATAGTTTTGTAATTTTCATTCATTAGAAGAGGACAATTTTAGAAACGACTTGGAGAAACCCTAGCACGATTTTATCAGTATTTTCAAGGGTTTTCACCCCTTGAAACTTTTCATGTTCAATTAAGATAAGTATCCTTTCAATTCATTCAATATGTCTATGTGTTGTTTGAATATATCTTACACTTGTCTTGATTTTAACATGCTAGGCTAGATCTTTTGTGTGTTTGCTTAGATGTAGTGAAACCTAGATGTTGATTATGGGTTGATTGCTTGTTTATAGTTGTTACGGATGAATGATTTCGATGTTAGGCTTAAGAAACCTGGCAGACTTCCATAGTGTAACTTGCTTGAACGTCTTAAGAAACATGAACCAATGCGTACTAGGTTTTTATGGTTGTATTTAATGCATGAGCGAATTCTAATGATCCCATGTTAGGAGCTTCTTGCAGGCTCGACATAGGGGTGAAGTAGGAGCTTATAGAGTTGGGAAAGTACGTACGCCACCCCACGATTGGTATTAAGGAATATAACCCGTCATCCACGCAACTGTAACAAACTATCAACCTGTAAAAGATATCTAGGGAGTAATGAAATCTAAGTAAACACCATTTTCCCATTTATTGTTCACACCACTAGTTTAATTAGCTTTATTTACATTTTTGTTATTTTGTTTTGATTGCATCTTAGTTATTGGGTTAGTTGACTAGCAACTAATTCCGCCCATTCTTCCAAAACCCGATATTTTACTTGCTTTTCATAAAATATAAAAATACAAAATGAATCATCCCTCACCTCTAGACCTAGTTTTTAGGCTTTCTAATCCTAGCGACACTATTCCTGAGTTGAACGATCAATCCCCCAGAACTTGTCACTATACTATACTACAACGATCAGGTGCACTGCCAGGTGGGGGTTGTAAGCTTCTCGAGATCCCTCGAGAGGTAAAGCCTGGTGCAATTCCCACGCATCATCTCCACATTGCCACGGAAATGTAAAAGTTCCATGAAGAAATAAACCAAATCCATGATCTAAGTGATCTCCTTGCTATGCATCTTGCACAACGCAACAAAGGGCAACCTCCATCATCACCCTATGCAAATTTCCTACCTCACTCTCTCAACATGGATGAAGTTTCAAACCACACTCACTTTTGCCCTTGTTGCATCTTCCTTCAAAAACAAATCCTCTACTTGAGTGAAGATATTTCTTGGATCGGATATCTTCTCACTCGTCCTCATCCAATACCACCCTTGACACGATACAACATCGTGAGATCCACCTCTTCCGCTCCATACCCCACTCCATATCCTTCTCCATCAAACAACTAAGCTTTATGCTTATACACTCCTCAACCAAATAAAACACTTAAGTAGAGGATGTTCATTTCTATGCTGTTTCTTTTATTATAATCAATATGCTTCTAGCATATTGAATGTTGTAATGATGTTCATTTCTATGATCATCTTAAAAGATTGAATGAATCTATTTTTATTTGCTTTGCATATATATTTCTTGTATTCTTCACATATTTTTTTGTAGCCAAGCATTCCATAGCTCGTTTCCTTAGTGCTCTCAAATGAGGGGGAGCACACATATAGGGGAGCTTTCTACCCGTTTAACTTCTTTTATAAAGCTTAATCGGCATAACCTTTTTTATTTTACAAAAAGGAGGAGAAGAGAATATTAAACTCTAAATACTTGTCTAAAAATTATTTTTTGGACCTAATGAGTTAAGGTTTTGTAATCATCAAAAAGGGGGAGATTGTTGACATAAATAATGTCTAAAAACATTGTTAACATATTAACAATAATTCTATGTTTTGATAATTACAAAACATAAACTCATTCAACTAAAATTTATGACGTAAACAAGTATTTAGCGTTTAATATCTTTACTTACATCCAAATCACTTAAGGTATGAACAAACAAAGTGTTTATTGCAACCTATGATCAAAGGAAATTTTTCTAAATCACTAGATTTTCTATAAAATGTCATAAGTAATTTATATCATTTACAAAATCATTTTTGGAATTAAAAGAATATGTTTAAATCATTATAAATATATGAATTCAAATTTTTAACCAAAAATGGCAAATTTAATCCAGAAAAACCTTCCTCACAAAAGGACATACAAACCCAACGTTCTGGAGGGGGCGGCCTCCTTAATTCCTAGGCGGCCCCCTTAATGATTAAGGGGACCGGCCCCTAATTAAGGGGACCGGCACGCTCCAGAACAGTATTTGTTTGCCCTATAAATACTGGTTCATTCCACAAATTTTTCTCACCTTTTGCACCCCAAAACTTTCTGATCTAAATCCTCATTTCCATTTCCTATAATCCTTTGATCATATATACATTAATCTTTGTTTCAAAGTGATCCAAGTTTCATCCTTTCAAGTGCAAAAGAAGAATACTTCTATTCTCCAAGACAAGAAGTATTACAACTTGTTGTGACCTCCACATCCAAGTTGTTAGAGCATCATTCATTACATATATTTCTTTGTGATATTTGTTATGAATATTTGGTAGAAGATAGATTAGCTTAGTATGTAGATAGAGTGATTGTTTAGTAGATTGTTGTGAAGTAAAAAGTTGGGAAGTAGATAGTTGTGAAGAAGATTGTTGTGAAGTAGATAGTTGAGAAGTAGATAGTTGTGAAGAAGATAGTTATGAAGTAGATAGGTGTGAAGATAGATAGGTGTGAAGAAGTTGTGTATAAGGTGTGATCAAGTTGTGACGAAGTTGTGGTGTGTATATTGGTGTGTAAGGTTTTCTCCGCCATAAGGGAGCTTGTTGACATAGTGAAGAAAACTCTCAATTTGGGTGCTCGGGGAATGGAGTAGGGCAAGAAAGGTGTCCTTGTAGCCGAACCACTATAAATCTCTTGTCTCGCGGTTTGATCTTTCCATCTCTCATTTATTTCTTTACTTACATTATTATTGCTATATCATACATATATGTTGTTGTTTATATTGTGCAAGACTTGAGTTCATATAATATCGAATCAAAATTTTTGAAAGTAAAGAAAACACACAAACAACCTTTTATAACAAATTAAAAAGACGTAAAACTATTCAACCCCCCCCCCTCTAGTTTTCCACAATTGGTATCATGAGCCATGTCAAGCGAGATTTTTAAAATATATTGTATTTTAAAACTTGCAACGATCTATGGAATCGGAAAAATATTTAGAAGGGCAATCTATGCAAAGACCACCACTATTTGAAAGTGATAGATTTTTATAGTGGAAAAATAGATTCGAAACTTATGTGAAATCTAAAGATCTTGATCTTTGTCATGTTATTACCTTTGGTGATTTTCCTCCCACTCAACAAAATCCAAAAACAAAAATGGATGAAATTGTACCTTTTGAAAAACAAAATGATGATTTGAAAAAGAAACTAGCTAAAAATAGTGAAGCTAAAATGGTAATTTATAATGCGTTACCGCGCAAAGAATATGAAAGAATTTTTATGTGTAAAACCGCCAAAGAAATTTGGGAATCACTACTTATTACTCACCAAGGTAATAGTCAAGTCAAAGACAATAAAATAGATCTTCTTGTACAACAATATGAACAATTTACGATTCCGAAAGAGGAATCAATGGATAATGCTTTTGCTAAATTTAACATTATTATTACAAGTTTAAAGGCACTTGATGAGACATTTTATAGTAAAAATTGTGTTAGGAAATTTCATAGGGCATTGCATCCAAAATGGCAAGCTAAAGTCACGGCAATTGAAGAATCAAAGAATTTGATGACGTTATCACTTGATGAACTTATTGTCAACTTGAAGGTCCATGAAGAAATTATAAGAAGAGATTCGGAAACGGTCAAAGTCAAGAAAGAACAAACTAAATCCATTGCTCTAAAAGCAAAAAAGGAGCCTAGTGACGATGATGATTCAAGTGACGAGAGTGAAGACGAAGAATATGCAATGGCCGTAAGAGAATTCAAGAAATTCTTCAAAAGTCGAGGAAGATTCACTAGATTACCACAAGACGAAAGAAAGTCGTTCCAAAGAAATAGAAGTGATAACTACGGGAAAAGAAAGTGTTTTAGATGTGGAAGTCCAAATCATCTCATTGATGAATGTTTAAAGCCACCGGGTTATGAAAATCAATGAGCCTTCGTTAGTGGAACATGGAGTGATAGTGACAAAGAAGAAGTGGAAAAACCAAGAGACAAAAAATGTTTTGTGGCCAAAGCGACCGATGAAATATGTTTAGGAATAGACTTGGAACCCGACGAATGGATCAAGGATAGCGAATGTTCGAGGCACATGACGGGGAACCGCAAGCTATTTTCTACGTATAAGGCATACAATGGAGGTAACGTTATTTTCGGTAATGACTTGCGTGGAAAAATCATTGGCAAAGGTATGATTTCTCAAGACTCACTTACTATTGAAAATGTTGAGCATGTATATAATTTAACATATAACTTGCTTAGTATAGGCCAAATATGCGATAATAAATGTAGGGTTACCTTTACCGATAGGGATAGCGAAATAGTTAAGAATGGAAAGGTCATAGGTAGAGGAATTAGGAAAGGAGGCATATATGTTATGAAACTAGGAAACAAACAGGAAGATAGGATATGCCTAGCAACCCTAGACGAAAACTCCACTTTGTGGCATAGGAGATTAGGACATGCAAACATGCAACAAATACAATCTTTAGCCTCTAAAGAATTAGTTAGAAACTTGCCTAACCTAAAATACGAAAAAAAAACTTTTGTGATGCTTGTAAAATTGGAAAACAAGCTCATGCTAGTCACAAAGCTAAGAATATAGTATCCACTACTAGGTGCCTAGAATTGTTACATATGAATCTGTTTGGTTCATCCGCTGTGTGGAGCTATGGAGGAAACAATTATACCTTAGTAATAGTATACGACTATTCACGATACACGTGGACTAGGTTTTTAAGTGAAAAAACCCAAGCCTTTGAAAATTTTGAAATATTTAGTAAAATGATTCAAAATAAATTAGGATACACAATAGTAGCCATTAGGACGGACCATGGTAGGGAATTTGATAACGAAGTACAATTCGGAAAATATTGTGATTTAAATGGAATATCTCACAATTTCTCTGCTCCTCGTACTCCTCAATCAAATGGCGTAGTAGAAAGAAAGAATAGGTCACTACAAGAAATGAGTAGAACAATATTAAATGAACAATCCATCCCACAAAAATTTTGGTGTCACGCTGTTGATACATCAACATAGATTATTAATAGGGTATCAATTAGGAGAATTTTAGGAAATACTCCTTATGAGTTACTAAGAGGTAGAAAACCTAACTTAAGCTACTTTAGGGTATTCGGAAGTAAATGTTACATTTTAAACACTAAGGATTACCTTACTAAGTTTGACCCAAAATCACACGAAGGAATATTTTTAGGCTACTCGCAAAATAGTAAAGCATATATAATACTTAACAAACACACTGTGAAAGTAGAAGAATCATTAAATGTAACATTTGATGAAACACCACCACCTCCTAAAACAATACCTTTAGCAGATGATGACTTAGTCGAATATGAAGCTATTGAGGTTAGTAAAACAAAACCCATAGGAAATGATAATCAAAACATAGACTTAGGAAATAACGAAGTCGTAAATATTAAGGAATCTAAATCACATCCATTAGATAACATAATAGGAAGTCTAAATCAAAGAACCCTTAAGTCACAAGCCCAAGATAAAAATAACTTCTTTTGTTTCCTCTCAGCAATAGAACCTAAGAATATTAATGAAGCATTAAAGGATGAAAGTTGGGTTATAGCTATGCAAGAAGAATTAAACCAATTTAAGGCTAATGATGTTTGGGAATTAGTCCCAAATCCAATGAACATGACCATCATAGGAACTAAGTAGGTATATAGGAATAAGTTAGATGAAAATGGAGTAGTAACTAGGAACAAAGCTAGGTTAGTTGCCCAAGGTTATAATCAACAAGAAGGAATTGATTATGACGAAACTTATGCCCCCGTAGCTAGACTAGAATCTATTAGAATATTACTTGCCTATGCATGCGCCTTAGACTTTAAGTTATTTCAAATGGACGTGAAAAGTGCATTCCTCAACGGTTTTATCAATGAGGAGGTTTACGTGGCACAACCTCCAGGATTCATTGACTTCGCAAAACCTGATTATGTTTATTAGTTAAAGAAAGCTTTATATGGACTCAAACAAGCTCCTAAGGCTTGGTATGATCGATTAAAAGCTTTTCTTATTAAACATAATTATTCCATGGGAATGGTAGATAACACTCTTTTCACTAAAAAGAAAGACCCAAATCTCATCATTGTTCAAATATATGTTGACGACATTATATTTGGATCGACTTGTCAAAAAATGTGTGATGAATTTGCAAAAATCATGCATGATGAGTTCGAGATGAGTATGATGGGTGAACTAAACTTCTTCCTAGGATTACAAATAAAACAATTAGAAGATGGAATATTCTTTAACCAATCTAAGTACATTAAGGAAATGCTTAAGAAATTTGGCCTAGAAGACTCAAAACCCAAGAAAACTCCCATGTCTACGGAAGTGAAACTCACAAAGGATGATGAAGGTGAGTCCGTAGATAATACTAAGTATAGAGGTATGATAGGTAGTTTACTATACTTAACGGCAAGTAGACCCGATATCATGTGTAGTGTTTGCCTTTGTGCCCGCTTTCAAGAGGATCCCAAAACCTCTCACCTAGAAGCGGTTAAGCGTATCTTCTGATACATTAAAGGCACTATACACTTAGGATTATGGTATCCTAAGGGATCCAGCATAGAAACCATCGTCTATGCGGATTCGGATCATGCGGGAGACTACATAGATAGAAAGAGCACTAGCGGTATTTGCACTTTATGGGATGTTGTCTAACATCTTGGTTCTCAAAGAAGCAAACCGCTCTTGCTATTTCTACCACCGAAGCCGAATATGTAAGCGCTGGAAAGGCATGTCAACAAGCACTATGGATGAAACAAGCTCTCATAGACTACGGCATTAGGTTAGAAAATGTTCCTATTATGTGTGATAACAAAGGTACGATAGATTTAAGTAAAAATCCGGTTCAACACTCTAGGACTAAACATATACAAATACGCCACCACTTCCTTAGGGATAATGTACAAAAAGGAAACATATCTATAGAAAAGGTTGCATCGGAAGATAACATTGCGGATATATTTACTAAACCCCTTAAGCGTGAATTATTCAACCACTTGCGTTTAGGATTAGGAATGATGGAACAAGTTGACTAAATTTTATTGCATTTACACTACTTATTACTTGCATAAAATTTATTTTTCTTCCACCTCTTCATATCTGAGTCAAGGAATCTATTTCTCACAAAATTAAAGATTGGGAAACCTCATTTTGATTGCATATACATTCTTATAAAACCCAATCAAATTTTCTTTAAAACTATTCTCACATCTAGGAAACACATGAAAACCATTTTCCTTGCATTGTTGACTAATGCTAAAAACATTTTCTTGAATCATGCATAAAATCTCACATGAATTATCAAAATATATAATCTAATATATACCATTGATATTCATGAATTGAGCAAAAATCAAATCAAGAAGATTTTTGATTGTTTCTTCGGAATTTTCTTATTTGCATTTAGGAGTCGAAACAATCACAACTCCACATTTGTTGCATATAGGCACACACTTAGGCAAAGTCACAAACAATGTTGTCATTTTGTTCCATCACTAGTTTCTCACTCAATAGTTGCATTTGCCTTTGATCTAAGATAGTTACTCTAGGAAGATTGAGTGCCCTTTCCTTTGCTTGTCTCCTCTATATTATTATTGATTGCTTGTTTGCTCTATTACTTAAGTGTTTTTGCATGTATGCTATATTATGATTAGATTAGATGCTATATTGCCTCAAAGAGTTGAACTTGCTTGAATCCAAACCCAAAAACACAACCTTTCTGCAAATTCTCTGCCAAAAACCAAATTCTGGCAATCTGGAAACCACCAGATGGGTGGCCCCCTTAATAAAGGGGACTGGCCATCTGATGGTTGGGTTTACAGAATCTTTTCTGCCTTTTAGCCCATTTTATCCTACACTTCCTAATTTTCACCAACATATTTTGTCCTAATCTCCTAAACAAACCTTATCCATCCATAAACACACAAATCTCACACTATAAATATTCCAATCTTCAAAACTCTCTATTCATCTCATCATGACCTTTCCAAACAAACCAAAACCAAAAGCCTCAAGACTAGCAAGGATGACGGAAAAACCCGTTTGGCAAAGAAAAAGCCCTTGAAACAAATCCATCATAACCAATGAAGTTGGAAATCACTCAACACCTCCAACTACTTACTTCCCAAAATTTACACCAAACCCACAAGGACATTCCTTTGATCCTCTTTACAAACCATACAACATTGGCCAAACATCCACCTTCATGCCAAACTACACATCTCAACCTCCAACCACTTATAATGATCCATACAAGTTTGATCAACCATCAAACTACACTTCCAACAATTTCAATTCCAACTACACAACCCCAATTCATCCATATCAACAAAATGATTCTCTCCACATTGCCACGGAAAGGCAAAAGTTCTGTGAAGAAATAAACCAAATCCATGATCTAAGTGATCTCCTTGCTATGCATCTTGCACAACGCAACAAAGGGAACCTCCATCAACACCCTGTGCAAATTGCCTAACTCACTCTCTCAACTTGGATCAAGTTACAAACCACACTCACTCCTTCTTTCATCTTCCTTCAAAAACAAATCCTCTACTTGAGTGAAGATATTTCTTGGATCGAATATCTTCTCACTCGTCCTCATCCAATACCACCCTTGACACGATACAACATCGTGAGATCCACCTCTTCCGCTCCATACCCCACTCCATATCCTTCTCCATCAAACAACTAAGCTTTATGCTTATACACTCCTCAACCAAATAAAACACTCAACCATGGGTTGCAATCAAGTCCAAGAACTCTCTTTGGCAAAGTTAGGACTATGTTGTTTCTTTTATTGTAATCAATATGCTTCTAGCATATTGAATGTTGTAATGATGTTCATTTATATGATCATCTTAAATGATTAAATGAATCTATTTTTATTTGCTTTGCATATATATGTCTTGTATTCTTCACATATTTTTTTGTAGCCAAGCATTCCATAGCTCATTTCCTTAGTGCTCTCAAATGAGGGGAGCACACATAAAGGGGGAGCTTTCTACCCGTTTAACTTCTTTTATGAAGCTTAATCGGCATAACCTAATGAGTTTAAGGTTTTGTAATCATAAAAAGGGGGAGAAGAGAATATTAAACTCTAAATACTTGTCTAAAAATTATTTTTTATACCTAATGAGTTTAAGGTTTTGTAATCATAAAAAAGGGGGAGATTGTTGACATAAATAATGTCTAAAAACATTGTTAACATATTAACAATATCTCTATGTTTTGATAATTACAAAACATAAACTCATTGAACTAAAATTTATGACATAAAAAAGTATTTAACGTTTAATATCTTTACTTACATCCAAATCACTTAAGATATGAACAAACAAAGTGTTTATTGCAACCTATGATCAAAGGAAATTTTTCTAAATCACTAGATTTTCTATAAAATGTCATAAGTAATTTATATCATTTACAAAATCACTTTTGGAATTAAAAGAATATGTTTAAATCATTATAAATATATGAATTCAAATTTTTAACCAAAAATGGCAAATATAATCCAGGAAAACCTTTTCCCCACAAAAGGACAAACAAACCCAACGTTCTGGAGGGGGTGGCCCCCTTAATTCCTAGGCGGCCCCCTTAATGATTAAGGGGACCGGCCCCTAATTAAGGGGACCGGCACACTCCAGAACAGTATTTGTTTGCCCTATAAATATTGGTTCATTCTACAAATTTTCCTCACCTTTTGCACCCCAAAACTTTCTGATCTAAATCCCCATTTCCATTTCCTATAATCCTTTGATCATATATACATTAATATTTGTTTCAAAGTGATCCAAGTTTCATCCTTTCAAGTGCAAAAGAAGAATACTTCTATTCTCCAAGAGAAGAAGTATTACAACTTATTGTGACCTCCACATCCAAGTTGTTAGAGCATCATTCATTACATATATTTCTTTGTGATATTTGTTGTGAATATTTGGTAGAAGATAGATTAGCTTAGTGTGTAGATAGAGTGATTGTTTAGTAGATTGTTGTGAAGTAGATAGTTGGGAAGTAGATAGTTATAAAGAAGATTGTTTTGAAGTAGATAGTTGAGAAGTAGATAGTTGTGAAGAAGATAGTTGTCAAGTAGATAGGTGTGAAGATAGATAGGTATGAAGAAGTTGTGTATAAGGTGTGATCAAGTTGTGACGAAGTTGTGATGTGTATATTGGTGTGTAAGGTTTTCTCCGCCATAAGGGAGCTTGTTGACATAGTGAAGAAAACTCTCGAGTTGGGTGCTCGGGGAGTGTAGTAGGGCAAGGAAGGTGTCCTTGTAGCCGAACCACTATAAATCTCTTGTCTCGCGGTTCGATCTTTCCATCTCTCATTTATTCCTTTACTTACATTATTATTGCTATATCATACATATATGTTGTTGTTTATATTGTGCAAGACTTGAGTTCACATAATATTGAATCAAAATTTTTGAAAGTTAAAAAAACACGCAAACAACCTTTTATAACAAATTAAAAAGACGTAAAACTATTCAACCCCCCCCCCCTTCTAGTTTTCCACAAGTGGAATTGTATGTGTGTTTTTTCGTATAACTAAATGAGGCTAATAGATCTGTTTATCAAAACAGATTCTAGATGACAGTTATGCAGTTGAAGTTGGTTGAAACCAACTTTCATAACTGTTTTTTCAATAGTCACAATTGTTGGGAAAATAAGAGGGGGGAAACAGATTCTAGATGACACTGACAGTGGGACCCCATCAAAGGGCTTTGCCCCTTGACTCCGCAAGGGGGCACAACCCCCTTGAACCCTGCATTTTTGTCATGTTCGAAAACATATTAGCTCAATGAGTGTGCACTCCACACTTCCCTAACTCGTATCCGAACCGAATATGAAATCTCATTAGCCTCTAGTAAATTGTTATTACCTAAATGGCCGTCAATGACACTAAAATCACCAACAAATCCTTCAAAAATGAGTTCATACTTTTAGTGAAGTTTTAGAAATCAGGCCCCCCTTAAACAATAGAGGCCCTGCGCGGTTGCCTATTTCGCACATGCCCAAATCCGGTCATGTGTATTATTGTTATATAAATAAAATTTTCTATATTATTTACATACATAGAAAACTACTTGCAAATTTTTACAACGGAAGATAGATATATAAAAGGTTGATCTTACACTGGCAGATTTTGTGGCCGATTTATATGATAGGTAAATCAAATAACATTAAAAGAGACACGTGGACAAGATTTACACACATAACTTCTCGTTATGTTCTACGTCTCTCACCATTAAACTATAACCGCATTGATAATCCGATTTTATATGTATTCTATGTAAATTGGGTAACCATCATCGATCAATTTAGTTAAACGTACAATTCATTGTAAACTATAGAAGTCAAGTTTTCTTAAATGGACTTGTAGAGAATGTGACACTTGACACACTACATTATATAGACTTCGGTAGACACCACAAAGTTATTACATCCATCATAGATTCATACCTGATTGTCAAGTCTTTAGTTCGTCTAGAAGTTTTGATATTTTAGACAAGTTTCAAGTATTTCAGTTCGTGTAAGTATTCATGTTTTTTTTTTTGTTTTACGCACAAAAGTATTCCAGTTATTCACCTAGTTAGTCAATATTAAAATGTAGTTACGAACTCAGGACTAAAATTAATTAGGTTTATTTTAATTAATCATAAACAAAAATTAGAAATCAGATACACAAAAATCAGTATACTTTGACATATTTTATGTAACTCGTATTTTTTTAGGTCAATATTTACCCATAAACTCACAATTATTTATTTTGAAAGATTACATATTTATTTTGGGTTATTTTAGTTTTGGGTTGAGCGGTTCGTCAATTTCTCGATTTTTTAACACCCCTAAGAGCATGAGGTGCCTTGACCATCGACCCACGTTATTCATGTTTCTTCCTGCGTTAACAAGCACGTTAAGGTACCGTCCGTTCGCGTTATTCCTGCGTTAACGCTGGAAGTTATAGCAACGACGCAGCGTTAAGTGGAAAAAAGGAAACAACATTTTCACAAACACCCCCTATAACGGTTATATTCCTGCGCTTGGTTTAAAAAAAATCATTTCAACCCCTCTAACATATACAAAGCGGCTATGTTGTGTAAAAAAAAATAAATAAAAATAAAAATAAAAAAATAAAAAAATAAAAAAATACACTTATTTGAAAACCCATTTTCAACCAATATAAATACTCATTCAACATACCATTATTTTTCAAATTTCCACAACTCAAATACAACATTTACACACATTCTCTCTAACAAAAAAAATTCCCTTGTTTATTCACAATAGATCCAAATGAATTTAACTTCGAACAAATGAGCTGGTCCGATGTAGATGATGCAACCGACATTGAGTTTATAGTAACTGCATACGAATATCATCAACAATTGGAACAAGCAGAAGCATCACAAGCTCCTGTGCACCATACTAATATCTATCGTGAACGTGAGGTTGCCGAAGAACGCCTGTGTAGCGACTATTTCTATCAAGGTTGCAAGTATACTGACCGGAATTTTCGCAGAAGATTTCGTATGAGCCGGAAACTATTTCTAGAAATAGTCGAAGGTATTGAATCCTATCATTCTGATCCTCTTCCAGAACATTCTAGTTTCTTTAGGAAAGGGCCTGATGCTTGTTGTCGACCTAGCATAAGTGCTCTTATGAAGTGTACATCTGTCATCCGCCAATTGGCGTACGACACCTCACCTGACGCGCTTGAAGAGTATTTCAAATGGGTGAGCATTGTGCACGTGATTGTCTTGATAATTTTAACAAGTGTGTTATTGATCTGTTTATGTCGGAGTATCTAATCAAACCAACTTGGTCTGATGTTCAACGTATTTATGAAAAACATGAACATGAACATGGTTTTCCGGGAATGCTTGGTAGCATTGACTGCATGCATTGGGCGTGGAAAGATTGTCTAGTTGCGTGGCAAGGGCAATTTGGTCGGGGTGATAAAAGATACCCAACATTAATGCTTGAAGCTGTTGCTTCATATGATTTATGGATCTGGCATGCATTTTTTGGGATGGCGGGGGCGAATAACGATCTTAACGTTTTAGATAACTCTCTGTTATTCGACGACCTTCTTTCTGACGAAGCCCCTAGAGCACCTTATATGGTAAATGGTCGAAGGTATGAAAGGGGATATTACTTAGCTGACGGAATTTATCCACAATGGACATCTTTCATCAAATCCTTCACGGCAACAACTGACGAAAAACATGGTTACTTTAAAAGGAAGCAAGAAAGTACACAAAAGGATGTCGAACGTGCTTTTGGTGTGCTTCAGGGACGTTGGGGTATTCTACAACAATCGGCACGTCAAATGGAAATTGTCAAGATAGAACAAATCATGTATACTTGCTTTATTTTGCATAACATGATTTTAAAAGTTCAAAATTTTAAACTACTTGAATATGGCGAAATGTGGGTTGATCCATCACCACGTTTTAGACGAGACAGGTGGATCGACAGATATGACACCCGACGTCGCATTTTCAAAAAATTACGCGACCGAGGTACGCATACTCAACTCCAACAAGACCTTATGGACCATGTTTGGCAAAAACGTCTTCAAGGTCAAGAAGAACAAGAAGATGAAGAATATTCCGAAGACGATGAATAAATATTTGTAATTCCTATGTTTTTCAACACTAATATGTTTCGTATTTTTCTAAAAATTTTCGTAATGTTTTTTTTTTTCATTTTTTTTTAATTCCGTATTATAAGATATTTCATGAATAAATGTTATGTTTTTTAGTAAATGTTGCATTTGTTTCAGTTTAGGGGTTGAAATTAAAAATATTTGAATAAAAGTTGAGTTAAGGTGAGTTAAGATAAAAGATGTTTTTTTTTAGTTAAAGTGAAAAGATTAAATCTGATGTGACGCTAAGATGACATTGAGTTAAGGAATAACTTGTGTTAAGTTACCTAGTGCTCTAACCGTTAAAGGTGTAACTTACCCAGCTACTTTTACTAAATTATAGCACTCACATTTTGACTAAAAAAAAACACACATAAAAATAGTCATGCATTTGTCACATTAAGAGCATGGGGTACGGCTGAGCCATCGCTCGCGCCGTCACTACCAGCCCAAAAAAACCGACGGCGCACCGTACCGGTGGTGGCGCCGTCGGTTGTAACAACCGTGATTTTAGCAGGACGGTTTGACTGATAGTCTTGACTCAGTTGGCGTTTGTTTGATGTGTTATAGGTGATTGTAGTGTTATATGTGTGATATAGGTGAGTTTTAGCACTAAATCTCTTTGCGTAAATGGTTTTATTGTGATTTGGAAAGTTGGAATTTGGGAAAGTTCATTTTGATCACCTTTGTGGTGTAGAAATGACTTGTGTAGTTTTTGGTGTTTTTGTGTTTTTGCGTAACGAGTCTTCGTTCAAGTATTTGAGCGTTAGCAAGTTACGAGGAGTTTGTTTTTATGTGTTATGTTTATAAAAGAGTGTAAAAATCTATTTTTGGAAACTTTATTTTGAAAATGATTATTTTCAGGGTTGTCGGAAAATTAAGGTTTATCGCGAAAGACGTTAGGGTTTTGTTATGGGAATACATAAAATATGAAAAGTATGATGTTTTGAATGTAATAAATAAATTAATAAAAAAATATATATGTATGTAAAAAATTCGGCCAAGAGGGTTTTTAGGGGAAAAAGGAAACCCAATTGTAACCCTATTACAACTCTAAGTTAGGTAATTATCAACCAAATAATATAAATACAAAATCAAAGTCCCCAAAACTATTTTTCCTGCAAATTAAAATCTACCACAAGGGGAAACAAGGAGAAAATTTTAGGGTTTATAGTTTTCAAGCAATAATCAAGAATCAAGGTAAAATCTTTAAACCTTATATTCAATTAATTGATTAATTAATCTAATTCATGTAATATTAAGTATGATGGATTAGGGTTTGTGTTAACTTCTGTAAATTAATGTTATTAAACATGTTGGGATCAATTAATGATAATAGTATGATGATTGATTAAGAGAATTGAGCGTAAAACATGCTAGTTATTGAGTTACGGTTTGGACAGATTTGTAAGGCTGTAAAGATGTGAGTGTAAATAACAGATGGTGATGAGTTAGATCACGAATTTTAGGTCTAAATTGAAGTATAATGAAAGAGCTTTCCAAAAAGTCTAGCCACGATCGATTTTAAGGTCGGTAAGTTGGTCTTTTGATTTTTCTTTGTTAAGGTGTCAAAGCTGTCAAACCGGGACAGATTTTGGGTAAAAGTTTGAGGGTGTCATGTGGTTGTAAAAGTGGTATTTTGACTAGGCCTGCTGGAATAATTAAGTATTAGGTTATATTATACTACCACGAAAAGGATTCGCGATAAAAACTTGTGGAAGTATTTATTTAAAATCAAAACTTTTTTGTGTGCGTTCAGATCCGAATTTGAGTATTTGACAAGTTTGAATTTCATATGAGTATTTGTGTGTGTTATTGGTCCATGGCCTTCTGGGATTAGCTTCTATGCTTATGAGAGACCATGGTGAATTTTTGGTGTGAGTTTTTAAGCTTTATTTGTCGTGATTTTATGTGGGCGAATGTACCCAAAAATTCTGCGTTTTCTAATTTTAAGAGTGCAAGGGATTTAGTGAGTGTTAAGTTATGGTAGTGGTTAGGTGGTGTCTAGGAGATCCATGGTGGGTCATATGAGTCTTAGACATCCATCATATGTGTATTACATGGGTTGTAGCTTTTAGCTTGACCTTGTGTAATGTGGATTATTTTTGTGTGCTATAGATTATGAGTTGCTTTTGTGGAAGCTGCGGAGTTTAAGGTGAGTTCATAGTCCCATATTTTTACATTGTTTTAAACTTGGGATGGGAATGATGCTTGTCTTAAATTGTTTAAGTTAGTGTGATTATGTGTGTGTCAAAAGAGCTTGGACTTATAATGTTATCGTATGCATGCTATGTGTGATTATTTGCTTGTGTGGATATATAAATGTGTTCCAATTATGAGGATGCTTATCATGTTGCTCGCGCATGCGACCTAATTGTGGTTTATTGGGGTCGGGGGACACCATCCGTCCTGATGTAATCATTGTGGGGTCTGAGGACACGAGCCATCCTGATTTAATCATTATGGGGTCGGAGGACACGAGCTGTCCTATTGTAATCATTGTGGGGTCGGAGGACATGAGTCGTCCTGTTGTTGCCTTTGTGTGTAATTATTGACTTGCAAATACATGTAGCTATATGATAACTGTAATTTAATTGTCCAGCTATATTTTGTAATCACAGTGATTTTGGCTGCCTGGCGTGTATGAGTCTTAAACCTATGAATCTCACCAACGTAATGTTGACATTTTAAGCATCATTTTCAGGTGAGCTTTCTAAGGATAAGATAGAAGGATGTGGATAGACGAGACTTTAGCTGCATTGGAAGTGGTTTATCATCTATGTTTGGATTTATGTTTTGTTTTGGTTATTTTATTTTGGGGTATTGTTATAACACTTTGTGCTTGTACATTGTTCTATTTATGTGCATGTAGTTGTTCTCTATGTTACACCAGGTGTTGTGATGATATCCATGAAGTTACATTCGCGCGTTTCCGCCGTTGCGGGGTGTGACAGATTGGTATCAGAGCCTTGGTTATAGAGAATTAGGTGGTTTAACCTAGACTAAAACTTATGAGTCCCTCATATAGTTACATTTAGGATCTATGTGTAATTATAGTATTTTATATGTCTATTTTCCTATATTTATGTGATGTTTTTTTGAGTTTTGGACGTATATTCTATCCCCTATACGTAGTATTGTATATATCGACTTTATTATATCGCCTTCTGCGTGTAAGATGCATCGTTGGACTACCGTTGTCATTATCAGATGCGAGAGAGGTGGTAGGATGAAGCGGACTAACCGCAGAATCCGAGTTCCCGATAGCATGTACCCGTATTCGGACAAGGAGAGGACGTTTATGGGAAACGTTGGTGGAGAAGAAGTGGAGAGGTTTGGAACCACGGTGACTTCTGGAGATGGAGCCATTACCAAATACCATTGGTAGTGTCCTCACTTCACATAGGAGGGAGATGTGGTTTAGTCTAAACCTCGTGATTTGTATGCGCTTGTGAATCATGTGGAATTGGAAGAAAAGAATAGAGATGGTTTTGCATGTTGTCGACTATCTCAACATGTAGGAAACATGAATGGGTGGTTGAGTAAAGATGAAAGGGAGTTAGGATGGAATGGTGTGGATTCGGATCTAGAGTCCACAGCGAGTAGTAAGTTGAATTGATCTGAGTGGGGAGATAAGTGCGAGAGTGGAGTTGAGCCATTATGCGACGTCTTTTGTTTTGTGTTATGTTTTGAAATTTGTATATTGTCTTTTGTCGTCTGGAGCCATGTTGGAGCGTGATCACTCTTGGATATTGGATCGACCTTATCCAAGAGATTTTGATTATAGAGCTTACGTGATCATTGGAATTGTTCCATGCGAGATGAGTGTTTGCGACATTTTGTTTTTGTTTGCATGATTGTTTGCATGATGTGTTGTCATATGAGGGAGTACGCTTGTGAAATGGGGCATAGATAATTATGGTGGCCAACATAATTATACATGCGTCACAACACAAGTGGACTTGCAAGTATGATAGCATGGATTGCATGTTGTATTAGGTGCTATGTGATATATGTGCGTTATCATTGAGATGTGTGGTTATGGAAGCAAGTATGTGTGTGAAATAGGTCTTATAACTATGGTCGCGAACATAATTATAAGGGTATCACACACGTGGACTTGTGACCATTATCGCATTGATTGATGTTTGTTGTTATTTGTTGTGTTAGATGGTATGTGATATCATGTTGGTGATGGCTGTATGGTTAGAGAAGTATTCTCTTAACCGTTTGGGCAGTCGTTATACGTTGCGGTGTGTAGGTGGTAAGATTCCATCCTACCTATCATATGTTGATACCTCAATTATCGGTGGGTACTTATGTTGTGGTATTTAAGTTGATTTGTTTGCTAGAAACTCCGTTTGTATACCTAATTCTTTGGTTGGCATTCCTATTCGTACCATGATGGTACAGATGCCATATTCTTTCTATTCGACGTCGTGATAGGTGTTGTGAAATCGAATTCATTTTGTTGGATACTGGTTCGTTTCTTTGGTTATTTCATACATTCATTCCTCGGATGAATGTTATACTATTCTTCATGTATTGTTGGTTCGTGACGAGTTGGTGTGGATAATTGATCCCTCATTTACACACACCTATTGAATTTTGTGACATGTTTTGTGACCCGTTAGTATCGGTGTTTTTCTATGATTTTGGTTTGATCGTTGTACAAATGAGTCTGTAAGTTCATCGTTGGTTTGCAATGTATTTGCGTGAGTGTTCCCTGGTATGAGATTCGTTTGATGATTATTTTGATTATGTGATTCTCCTATGTTTTTTTTTTTTTTTTTTCCGCATCCAATAAAGGGGTTGTGTTAAAGTCCTTATGGTATTTTAAAATTTGTTTTGGGTATTTCAAGGTCATTTGTGGGAAACTATTATTTTTATGGTGAAAATGAAGTGTGGAAAAAAAATGGTTATGTTAATGTCTTACATAAAATGGTTTATATATATTTCATAAAAAAATGTATAAGTTTAAGATATGTCCTGTGAAAAACGGTGTTCAATTGTTTTTTTTTTTTTAAGAAGGTCGAATACGGGAATAAGAACTGTCTATGGTTCTCATTTACCAAACTTGTTATGTATTTGGTTCATCGATTGTTTCTTTCGTTGAGGTACGCTTGTGGATGTTTTATGGGTACGTGTATTTTATATTTTCTTTGTATGGATGTTCATGAACATTTTATCCGTGTCTATTTTTATTGGGGGAAAATTTCTTATTGTGTTTTTCTAGCTTTGATTTTGATGTTCGTTACTTCGTTAGTCGGTAATTCGTACTCCTTTTGAGTTTGTTGATATACTTTTTTGTTTGACCGGTTTCATGGTTCGCGTCGTTTACTTAGGATAGATTGTCGTTTTGAATATCAATTTGTTCGTTGAAGAGGAAGTATGTGTTTGCCAAGTTGTTCAAGTGAGAGGTTTAGCTTCTAGATGTACGTTCTTCGGATTGCGTGGGCATCGGGGAGGTGGAAGATCCATAAGAGGAACTGTGTGATACATGACTTAAAGTTGGGAAGTAGAACTTGGAGATGATATTTGTATGGAGCAGAAAGTGTTATCTACACAGATCATAAGAATCTTTAGCATATATTTGACAAGAGGCTAATAAATGTTGAAGAAAAGTTGGGTGTGGAATTTCTCAGTGACTACGATTGTCTGATTTGCCACCGTCAAGGAAGGGCGGACATCGTGGTAAGAGCGCTGAGCGGGAGTGAACGAGTGAAACTTAGATGTTTGTGAGCAATTATTATGATAATTCAGTTCGGAGTTAAGAGGATGATGTTGACAGCCTAGAGAGAGAGGTTCAAGGATGAGAACATGTAAGAAGAATGATTACTTGGTTTAGACTAGTAAATGGAAAGGAACGAAGGTGGAGGAATGTACTTTGCGGACCAGCTATTGGTTTCATTGAGAGGAAGCGTAAGGACATCATTCATGCAAGGTATTTGATACATCCGAGAATGGATAAGACGTATTATTACCTTAGCAAGAGGTGTATGGAGGAGTTGGTGAGACTTTTTGCTCGGTGAGATTGGTAAAGACCCTTGGGATGTCGCGTTGATCATCAAGAAACAGGATGAAATACTTACTTCACGATAGTGGTAAACGTGTTATAGAGTTTTGAGAACGCGTATGTAGATGAGTACGACTTATCATTCTCTAACGAGTGAACTAAGTGAGCATACAAATCAGGCGTTGGATGGTGAGCTTAGAGCATAGGTGTGTTTGATTTTGGAGGAAGTCGGGGTATACATTTACCCTTAGCTGAGTTCTCCTATATCAACAATTATCATTCTAGTATTGAGTATGTGTTGTGTGAAAAGTCGTATGGAAGGAAGTGTAGATTTCCTGTTCTATGGGCAAAGGTTGGAACAAGCCAACTAATTGGTCCTGAACTAGAAAGAGAGACTAAAAATAAGGTTTTCTGACTAAGGAAAGACTTAAGGCAGCAAGAGATCACCAAAAGAGTTATGCGGATTATTGCCGTAAGCCCTTAGAGTTTGATGTTAGTGATTTTGTGATGTTAAAGGTATTTCCTTGGAAAAGGTGTTATGTGTTTCGGTAAGAAAGGCAAGTTAACACCGAGATATGTAGTACTGTTTGAGATTTCGGAAAGGATTTGATTTGTGGCATACCTGTTGAAGTTAGCTGAGGTATTGAGTGGTGTACATGATACGTTTCACGTATCTAATGGAAAGAAGTGGTTAGCCGATGCTAGTCTGCATGTGCCAATAGATGAAAGTAAGGTTGACAAGACCCTCCGTTTTATCAAGAAACCTAATGAGATTATGGATCGAGATGTAAAGGGTTTGAAGTGTGGTGAGATAGCGTTGGTAAAGGTATGGTGGGATTCTAAGCGTGGTCCTGAGTTTACTTGGGAGCGTGAGGAAAAAATGTAATTAATGTTTGTTTTATGGGTATTCGTTATTTGTGAGTGCGTCTTGCGGTTACCATTTGGATTTTCATTTGGTTCGAGAGTATCGTACCTATCTGTGAGAAGTCGGTCGGATCTTTGGTGTTATTGATCAGTGTAGTATATCTATTTTCGTGTATCGTTGGAGTGTCGGAGTGTTTTCTATCGTGTGAATTCGAGTATTTAGTCGGTTCACATTTTTGTGATTCTTTCTCTGTGATTTTATGGGGTGGTATTTATCCGCTTAAATATCCATAAATTTTCTTTTGCTGTTGTGAGTGGTGACTCGTGTAGTTGAAATCTCGGGACGCGATTTCCCTAAGTAGGGGATGATGTAACAACCGTGGTTTTAGCAGGACGGTTTGACTGATAGTCTTGACTCGGTTGGCGTTTGTTTGATGTGTTATAGGTGATTGTAGTGTTATATGTGTGATATAGGTGAGTTTTAGCACTAAATCCCTTTGCGTAAATGGTTTTATTGTGATTTGGAAAGTTGGAATTTGAGAAAGTTCATTTGATCACCTTTGTGGTGTAGAAATGACTTGTGTAGTTTTTGGTGTTTTGGTGTTTTTGCGTAACGAGTCTTCGTTCAAGTATTTGAGCGTTAGCAAGTTACGAGGAGTTTGTTTTTATGTGTTATGTTTATAAAAGAGTGTAAAAATCTATTTTTGGAAACTTTATTTTGAAAATGATTATTTTACGGGTTGTCGTAAAATTAAGGTTTATCGCGAAAGACGTTAGGGTTTTGTTATGGGAATACATAAAATATGAAAAGTATGAGGTTTTGAATGTAATAAATAAATTAATAAAAAAATAATAAAAAAATATATATATGTAAAAAATTCGGCCAAGAGGGTTTTTAGGGGAAAAAGGAAACCCAATTGTAACCCAATTACAACTCTAAGTTAGGTAATTATCCACCAAATAATATAAATACAAAATCAAGGTTCCCAAAACTATTTTTCCTGCAAATTAAAATCGACCACAAGGGGAAACAAGGAGAAAATTTTAGGGTTTATAGTTTTCAAGCAATAATCAAGAATTAAGGTAAAATCTTTAAACCTTATATTCAATTAATTGATTAATTAATTTAATTCATGTAATATTAAGTATGATGGATTAGGGTTTGTGTTAACTTCTGTAAATTAATGTTATTAAACATGTTTGGATCAATTAATGATAATAGTATGATTATTGGTTAAGAGAATTGAGCGTAAAACATGCTAGTTATTGAGTTAGGGTTTGGACAGATTTGTAAGGCTGTAAAGATGTGAGTGTAAATAACAGATGGTGATGAGTTAGGTCATGCATTTTAGGTCTAAATTGAAGTATAATGAAAGAGCTTTCCAAAAAGTCCAGCCACGATCGATTTTAAGGTCGGGAAGTCGGTCCTTTGATTTTTCTTTGTTAAGGTGTCAAAGCTGTCAAACCGGGACAGATTTTGGGTAAAAGTTTGAGGGTGTCATGTGGTTATAAAAGTGGTATTTTGACTAGGCCTTCTGGAATAGTTAAGTATTAGGTTATATTAGACTACCACGAAAAGGATTCGCGATAAAAACTTGTGGAAGTATTTATTTAAAATCAAAACGTTTTGGTGTGCGTCCAGATCCGAATTTGAGTAGTTGACAAGTTTGAATTTCATATGAGTATTTGTGTGTGTTATTGGTCCATGGCCTTCTGGGATTAGCTTCTATGCTTATGAGAGACCATGGTGAATTTTTGGTGTGAGTTTTTAAGCTTTATTTGTCGTGATTTTATGTGGGCGAATGTACCCAAAAATTCTGTGTTTTCTGATTTTAAGAGTGCAAGGGATTTAGTGAGTGTTAAGTTATGGTAGTGGTTAGGTGGTGTCTAGGAGATCCATGGTGGGTCATATGAGTCTTAGACATCCATCATATGTGTATTACATGGGTTTTAGCTTTTAGCTTGACCTTGTGTAATGTGGATTATTTTTGTGTGCTATAGATTGTGAGTTGTTTTTGTGGAAGCTGCGGAGTTTAAGGTGAGTTCATAGTCCCATATTTTTACTTTGTTTTAAACTTGGGATGGGAATGATGCTTGTCTTAAATTGTTTAAGTTACTGTGATTATGTTTGTGTCAAAAAAGCTTGGACTTATAATGTTATCGTATGCATGTTATGTGTGATTATTTGCTTGTGTGGATATATAAATGTGTTCCAATTAGGAGGATGCTTATCCTGTTGCTCGCGCATGCGACCTAATTGTGGTTTATTGGGGTCGGGGGACACGAGCCGTCCTGATGTAATCATTGTGGGGTCGGAGGACACGAGCCGTCCTGATGTAATCATTGTGGGGTCGAAGGACACGAGCCGTCCTGATGTAATCATTGTGGGGTCGGAGGACACGAGCCGTCCTGTTGTAATCATTGTGGGGTCGGAGGACACGAGTCGTCCTGTTGTTGCCTTTGTGAGTGATTATTGACTTGCAAATACATGTAGCTATATGATAACTGTAATTTAATTATCCAGCTATATTTTGTAATCACAGTGATTTTGCTTGCCTGGCGTGTATGAGTCTTAAACATATGAATCTCACCAACGTAATGTTGACATTTTAAGCATCATTTTCAGGTGAGCTTTCTAAGGATAAGATAGAAGGATGTGGATAGACGAAACCTTAGTTGCATTGGAAGTGGTTTATCATCTATGTTTGGATTTATGTTTTGTTTTGGTTATTTTACTTTGGGGTATTGTTACAACACTTTGTGTTTGTACATTGCTCTATTTATGTGCATGTAGTTGTTCTCTATGTAGACACCAGGTGTTGTGATGATATCCATGAAGTTACACTCGCGCGTTTCCGCCGTGGCGGGGTGTGACATCGGTGCTCGCTCCGTAACCACGGCTCAGCGCCGTCGGGTATTTTTTTTTCTTTTTTTACTAGATGAATATTGGAACGTTGGCATGTTTTTTGAAAAATCAAATGGTACCAACGGCTATATAGCCGTTTATGACAATTTCCAAAAAAAAAAAAAAAAAAAAAAAAAAAAAAAAAAAAAAAAAAAAACCCTTATTACTCCATACTTCAAACATACTTCCAATCTATTACATCTTTAGTATTTTCAATCATGAATCCAACCAATCCTAACCAAACAATTCTCAACGATCATAATTTCGATCCGTATGATGTTTTTTTTAATGATCGAGAACGCTATCTTCAAAGTTACATGGCGTATGAACAATATTTATCTTTGTATGAAGAAACCGAAGGATCGAGATCGGGTGAAAAGAAAATGAGGGCATACATACCTCGTGAACGAGAAGAGGCGGAACAACGTTTACTCGATGACTATTTTGGCAACGCCGAGAATGATCCTAAATATCCGGAAGATAATTTTAGGCGAAGGTATCGTATGAGCTCTAGACTTTTTAATAAAATTCTCAACGATATATTAACTTATGATGTTCAGCCTCTTCCCGAGTACTTTAGTTTTTTTCACCAACGTCATGATGCTACCGGTCGTGCAAGTATTGGTGCTGTTTTGAAGTGCACATCCGCCATACGCCAATTGGCGTACGGCAATGCTCCTGATGCATTTGATGAGTACTTGCAAATTGGTGAACGTTGTTCACGACAATGTTTAGATTACTTTACTAAATGCATACATGTTTTATACAATGAAAAGTATCTTAGAAAGCCCAATTCAGATGACATTGAAAAAATATATGCATTGCATGAAGAAAAACATCACCTCCCGGGAATGCTCGGGAGTATTAATTGTATGCATTAGGATTGGAAAAATTGAAAGGCCTTACAAGCTCAATTCAAAAGACGTGATCATAAATACCCAACTATTATGTTGGAAGCGGTTGCAGATCAAAGATTATGGATTTGACATGCATATTTTGGGGTTTCAGGGGCAAATAATGATCTTAATGTGTTATATGGTTCCCTTATATTTGATGATGAACTTGCCGGTTTAGCTCCGGAATGTCCGTTTGAAGTAAACGGACATACATATAACAAAGGTTACTATTTAGTCGATGGCATTTATCCAACATGGCCCGTGTTTGTGAAAACGTTTACTGTTGCAAGGTCGGAAAAGATATTGAAATTCAAAAGGGTTCAAGAAAGTGCTAGAAAAGATATTGAACGAGCTTTCGGAGTCCTACAAGGTCGGTGGGGGATTATACGATAATCCGCACGTACTTTTCAAGTCAACACTTTGAAACTAATCATGTATTGTCGTATAATGTTACACAACATGATATTGGAAGACGAAGGATTCGAAGTGAATTTAAGAGAAACATTCGTCGATCCACGCCCGAACATGCCAGATACTTGGATCGAAAGATGTGATTTACATATTAGAAAAAATAAAGAACTTCGAGATCGAAAAGTTCACGATGACCTTCGACAAGACCTTGTGGAGCATTTATGGAACTTGAATAATTAGTTTGTATTTTTTTTTTAATGTAACGTGTGTTTTTTTATATGTAATGTTTGTTTTTAATATTGATGAAGTTTATTTTAAAGGGATATCTTGGCTACAATTATTATAGCCAATTGGCTACAATCCTCATAAAAAAATGCACGCAAAATGACTCAGGGACCCACAGAATAGGATTCAGGGACCAACAAAAAGACTCATGAACCCACATTTTTAGCCTAAAATTGTAGCCAATTAGCTACAACAAATTGTAGCTAATATATTCCCTTATTTTAATTTATATTGTGTATATTTTAATTTAAGTAAAAGAAGAAAAAAAAAATTGGCCGACGGCATCAGAATTTCTGATGCTAACGGATACCCCTGAAATATGATGTCGTGGTATTTCTGGTGCCATAAAGCTTTTTGTTAACATGGCAGCAAAAAAATCTCACGGCACCATCTCACGGCACCAACAGTACCCAGTGCTCTTAAAATAAGATTAAGACATCAAAATCTATAAAGTGTAGCTAAAGGCAGGACCCACATGTGGCTCCCAACAATAAACAACGTACTCTGCGTTTTGATCATTTAATACCCTTTTTTTTTTCTTTCCTACCCACTTTATAAATACAAACATCCGAAATTAAACTCACAATCACAACTAACTCTGATATACCATTAATATATGTATTATTTTTTAGCAAAGATATACCATTAATATGGAGGTCGAGAAAAAACAAGAACAACCACTCCGAGGCGTCCCAGTTTCTGTGACCGTCGACGAGGCCAAGAAACGCAAACGTCGCAGATACATAATCATATGGTCATCGGTACTGGCAACGTTAGTTACTATTGCTTTAGTGTTACTAATATTAGGTCTAACAGTATTTAAAGCCAAGAAACCTGTTTTAACTGTGGACAACGTATCATTAGAAGATTTAGATATTTCCATAAACCCTCTTGCTCTACAAGTTTCCTTAAATCTTTCACTAGGACTTGATATCTCTATCGAAAACCCGAACAAAGTTGGTGTCAAGTACAAAAACAGTTCTGCTATTGTAAGGTACAAAGGCCAAGATATTGGTAATGTTCCTGTTCCAGCTGGCAAGATTGATCTGATGATAAGAAACACTTGAATCTTACCTTAACTGTTTATGCGGATCGGTTGGTTACTAATTCCGAGATATATAGGGAGGTTTTGGGAGGTAACTTGATGTTTACTACGTATACCAGGATAAAGGCTAAAGTTTGTGTTCTTTTTTTTTCATATTCATGTCACGTCTACTTCAACGTGTGATGTCAATGTTGATATAACAAATAGAAGGATCGCCAATCAAACTTGTCAGTATAAGAACAACTTGTATATTGGGTTAATCCCAATCCTTATTCCTACCCATTTTCATGGTCAAACCCGAAGTCAAAGTCAACCCGTATTTAAAAAGTCAACTCTTGCAAATAACTGTCAATTGGCAGTTACATTCGAACCATCATAACTGTTGGTCGAATACCTTTTCATTCGAACCATCACAATGGTTCATTGTACCGTTTCATTATGTATATATAGTACAAATTCTGTAAACAATTACTTGATGACAATTTTATATTTCAAGTTATAAGAAAAAAGCATTTTAGTGTTTATATCATTTTATTTCTCAATTGGTATATTTTGTTTTGAACGTTAGACCATTAGATCCACGTTATTGAGGCCAACAATTGGTATCAGAGCGGTTTGGATTAAACTAACCAATTCATCATATACCTTTTTATTTTTTTCAATCTGTGAATCGAAGAAAAATAGGTCTCGGTATTTTTTCTGCAAATTACAACGAACACAACAACAACAATAGTTGCGTTTCAATCAAAGGATAACTTCAACTAATTGTCGCCTCATAATTTTAAATTACCGGCATCAATTAGAAGGCACCCTTTATATTTTTGCAGAAATTATTCATAATCATACCGAAAATAAGAAGACCCATTTTAATTTGTTTTTATCAAAACATAATTCGACCCAGAAAAAAACCATACGGTTTTGTCATCAAAAAAAAGGGGCAAATTCATTATTGAATCAATACAAGGAACAAACACACCTGTATTATCAACGATTCGATTCATAGCACCCTTATTCTTGAATCACCACTTGATTCAATATAAATACACGGAGGAAAAATCCCAACAGGAACACCACATATCCGTGAAGAAGAAGTGGTCAACCACAGCCAACATCCGGCGGTCAACCACCAGAACATCATAGCAGTACGATCTTACTCAAAAGAGTCAGATTTTTTTATCTCTCAAAGAGATAACAAAGAAGAAGGAAAAGAGGCGTAAAAAACGCTAAGGGCAAAAAAAAAAGAACCGGACAAACATATTAGGGCTTCGTTTTTAAATAAACACCCTCCAGGTTCTATTTTTCCACAATCCACCCTTTATCTTTATTTTATTATACTTAGAGTATTTTGTTTTACAAATATTATACCTAGTATAGTTTTATTTGATAAGTACTTTAGAAAATAACATTTAGTATCTTATCATTTTTTTATATAATAACCTAGTGAAATTTACACTGCTTATTATATTTTAGAAATATCTTTTAGGGAGTAATTAACCTTAGGCTTATTTCATTTTATTTTTATAATCTCCAAGTTTTTTTTTAAAAAAAAACAAACCCTTTTAAGCGCGCTAGAAACTTTATAACACAATTAGTGTTAGATTTTAGGAGATTACTTAGTCATTTATTTTTATTTTAAAAATGACAAACGGTGGAAACGGTGGAAATAAAGAGACTGGTGTAAATAACACCAATCCTCAATTTCAATGCCCAATGTTAAAACCAGCGAATTACTCGTTATGGGCAATTCGCATGCAAATTATTTTAGAAGCAAATGGATTATGGGAAACGATTGAGCCAACTGAAAATACTCAATCATCTGATAAGAAAAAAGAAAAACTTGCAATAGCATACCTTTACCAATCCTTACCCGAAGAACAATTAGTTCAAATAACAAAGCACAAAACCCCAAAGGCAATATGGGACGCTTTAAGAGCTAGACACTTAGGCGAAGAAAGAGTACAACAAGCCAGACTTCAAACACTTAGATCAGAAATGGAGATGTTGACTATGAAGGAAGATGAAACCATCGACACCTTTACAGGAAAACTAACAACTCTAGTAAACAAAGCCGCTAGTCTAGGACACACAATCAAAGACACAAATTTAGTCAGAAAATTACTAAATGCTGTACCGGATAGGTATCTGCAAATAGTAGCATCAATAGAACAATATTCAGACTTAAACACTATGACATTTGAAGAAGCCATAGGAAGACTTAAAACCTATGAAGAAAGGATAAAATATAAGAAAGGAAAACAAGAGAACAATCAAGAAAAATTGATGTTCACAAGACACGAAGGTAGAGGGAGACATTTTAAACGTGGTAATGGAAAACATAAGTATTCACACTACAAAAACCACGATAAATTTAAAGGAGAGAAAAAGGAAGGAGAACATTCTCAAAACAACTTCAAAAGGCCAGATTTTGACCTTAGTAAAGTTATATGTTACAAATGCAACAAAAAGGGACACCTTGCAAACAAGTGTTATTCAAAACCGAAAACAACTGTGCAATCTAATCTTGTCGAGGAAGACTTAGAACCTACATTATTAATGGCAATTTTAGAAGACCCTATAGTAACAAAAATTGAAGATCAAAACATATCTCTTCACGAAGAAGTTGTAGAAGGTAAAGAAACAAATATGGATAGTCTATGGTACTTAGACAATGGAGCAAGTAACCATATGACTGGAGTAAAGGAACATTTCAAAGATTTAGATGAGAAAGTTAGTGGAAAAGTAAAATTCGGAGATGGATCACACATAGAGATTAAAGGAAAAGGTTCAATTCTAATAGAATGTGATGACGAGAAACAAAGAATTATTTCACACGTTTATTACATTCCAAGTCTTAAAAGCAACCTATTGAGCCTTGGACAATTCACCGAAATTGGATGTAAAGTTGTAATGGAAGATAATGAACTACGACTTTATGACATGGACGATAAAATCTTCATAAAAGTCACTAGACAAAGAAACCGTCTATATCAAGCAAGTCTAAGAATAGGAACACCTGTTTGCTTACTTGCAAACTTGAAAGATAACACCTGGTTATGGCACGCGAGACTAGGACATCTCAACTTTGAATCATTAAAATTTATGGCTCAAAGAGAGTTAGTTCAAGGAATTCCCGCCATTAAACATACAACACAAGTCTGTGATGTTTGTTTAATTGGTAAACATAGTAGAGCACCATTTCCAAAGAAAGCTAAAACTAGATCTACATCACCTTTAGATTTAGTATATGGAGATTTATGCGGACCAATCACACCACCAACACCATCTGGAAAGAAATACATATTCTTACTAGTAGACGATTATTCGAGATATATGTGGGCATATTTTCTTGAAACAAAAGATCAAGCATTTGATACTTTCAAGGAATATAAGAACACAATAGAAAAAGAATTAAGGACGACATTAAAAATGTTCAGAACTGATCGAGGTGGAGAATTCACATCAAATGAATTCACACAATATTGCAAAGATAATGGTATTTCACGACAACTTACCGCACCTTACTCACCACAACAAAATGGAGTAGTAGAACGAAGAAACAGGACAATCATGTCTACCACTAGATGTATGATGAAAGCAACTAACATGCCACAAAACTTTTGGGCTGAAGCCGTCAGACATGCAATATACATTTTAAATAGTGTACCTACAAAAGCACTAGAAGACATTACTCCATATGAAGCAATTAAACAAAGAAAGCCAAACTTAGAAAATCTAAGAGTATTCGGCTGCATAGCATATGCTAAGGTACCATCACAACGCTTAACTAAGCTTGATGATAGAAGTAACAAAATGGTATACTTAGGAAATGAACAAGGATCAAAAGCTTATAGATTATTCGATCCAACAACACAAAGGATATGTGTTAGTAGAGATGTTAAGTTCAAAGAGGATGAAGCATGGAATTGGGAAGACTACATGAGTGAACACACCAATAATGAACCTGAATGGGTTGATTTCAGAATAGAAAATTTTGAAAACACACATAAACATCATGAAGAAGATATTCAACATGATGACATTATTCAACCTAATGATGATGACGTTCAACAAGATGATGATTACAATGACTTTCCCAACGACAACAATTTTGATGATAATAATTATACAACATCAGCAACAAACTCACCCTCTCAAACACAAACACCTAATACACCATCTACAGTTTCATCACGAGTAAACCCTCAGATTACACCAAACAACTCAATACAGTCAACTAATCAGAATAGTGGTTCAACATCAACCACATCTTCACACTCACAATATGATCATACACCCGTAAGAGGATTTAGAATTATGACTGATTTACTTGAAGAAACTGAGAGACTATTACTTGTTGAAGATGAACCTAAGAATTATAAGGAAGCATCAAACGACCAAAAATGGATTGAAGCAATGAAGGTCGAAATAGATTCCATCAACAAAAATAATACATGGGAACTAACCACTTTACCCAAAGGACATAGAGCAATAGGTTTAAAGTGGGTATTTAAAACCAAGAAAGATGCAAATGGAAATATAGTCAAGCATAAAGCAAGACTAGTAGCAAAAGGATATATTCAGGAGCATGGCATAGACTTTGAAGAGGTTTTCGCACCCGTAGCAAGAATGGAAACTATAAGATTATTACTCGCCATAGCTGCTAATAACAAATGGGAAGTACATCACCTTGATGTAAAATCTGCATTTCTACATGGAGATTTAAAAGAAGAAGTTTATGTTTCACAACCGGAAGGCTTCATAAAGAAAGAAAATTCAAGAAAAGTCTACAGACTTATTAAGGCACTTTACGGACTAAAACAAGCACCACGTGCATGGAACATAAAACTTGACCAAACTTTGAAATCTTTAGATTTCAAGAAATGTGCGTTAGAACAAGCAATCTACACAAAAGCCACAAAAGATACAACTCTACTTGTAGGAGTCTATGTAGATGACTTAATCATCACAGGCACACCCAAGAAAGAGATCGAAAAATTTAAAGCTCAAATGGAAGACAAATTTGAAATGAGTGACCTCGGATTATTAGCTTATTATCTAGGAATAGAAGTTTCACAAGCTGAAGGAAATATATCTATAAAACAATCTGCCTACGCAACAAAAATCCTAAAGGACGTTGGAATGACAGACTGCAACGAAACTTTAATACCTATGGATCCAGGAACAAGACTAACAAAGAATACTGAAGGAACAATGGTCAACTCAACAGAATATAGAAGTTTAATTGGATGTCTACGATATCTACTTCACACAAGACCCGACTTAAGTTATTCCATTGGATTACTTAGTCGATTTATGCAGGAACCAAAAGAGCAACACATGAAGGCAATAAGACAAGTACTACGTTATGTTAAAGGAACAATCAACTACGGTATCACCTACAGACATAATGGAGGAAACAAGATACAAGGTTTTAGCGATAGTAGTTACGGAGTCAACACTCAAGAAGGCAAAGGAACTACAGGAATCATTTTCTATTATGGTGATTCCCCAATAAGCTGGAGCACGAAGAAACAAGCCACTGTAGCATTATCATCTTGCGAATCTGAATTTATTGCAGCAACAGCAGCAGCAACACAAGCATTATGGTTAAAAAGACTACTTAGCAGGCTTACACACTCAAATGAAGAAAAAGTAACTATTATGGTTGATAACAAATCAGCTATAGAACTAATGAAGAATCCCGTCTTTCACGGAAGAAGTAAACATATTGATACGAAGTATCACTTTATACGTGAATGCGTTGAAAGAGAAGACTTACAAGTTGAATTTATAAGCGGAGAATATCAAAAGGCTGACATACTAACGAAGGCACTACCAAAGATCAAATTTCTAACCATGAGGCAACTCATTGGAGTCAAAGATCTAGGAGATAACGATTGAGATTAAGGGGGAGAATATTGGGTTAATCCCAATCCTTATTCCTACCCATTTTCATGGTCAAACCCGAAGTCAAAGTCAACCCGTATTTAAAAAGTCAACTCTTGCAAATAACTGTCAATTGGCAGTTACATTCGAACCATCATAACTGTTGGTCGAATACCTTTTCATTCGAACCATCACAATGGTTCATTGTACCGTTTCATTATGTATATATAGTACAAATTCTGTAAACAATTACTTGATGACAATTTTATATTTCAAGTTATAAGAAAAAAGCATTTTAGTGTTTATATCATTTTATTTCTCAATTGGTATATTTTGTTTTGAACGTTAGACCATTAGATCCACGTTATTGAGGCCAACATTGTAGTCAGGTTCTATATTATTGTAATTGATTACACGGATAGTCGTTTTTTTAGCGTGTGTACGTATTTATTCCAGGATTTCTTATTGTTGTTCATATCGCCTGGCTTTCTGTTTATTACTACAGTATGAAATAATACTCTTTTTGTTATTATTTATTTATTGTTATTCTATTCTGCATCTTTTTTAGTAATTCATTGTTCAAATTACCAAATTATTTTTCTATAGCTTCTAATAAAATAAACAGGGGAACTAGCTGTTAGTAATTTAGTGTGATTAAGGGAATTGGTTATGATACTTGAAAATGGATTTGGAGGTACGGAGTGTACACCCATTAAGTGAATAACTTCCCGGACCCAAAAGTAAGTTTCCTTGGTACATAAAATTGTTAACTAAATGCCATGTGCAACTTTTTGACATATCATCAAGTTTGGTAAATTTTATGGTTAAAAAATAAGACATGTAAATATATACAAAGTTTGGTCACATTTGTGGTTATAAATAAAACATGTAACTAAGGAAAATTTGGTAAGGATTATGGTTAATTAGAAAGACAAGTAAATATGGTTTTGTGAAGCCACGGTTACTACTTTCTATGATATACGTAGTCAAGTTTGTGGCCAATCAAATTCATTTGCCTAAATTAAGTAACCGACTTAATTGGTGTATATATATAGAACTAGTAGTAAGTCATTTAGTAGTAAAAAGAAGACTTGTTAAAAAAAAAAAAACATTAAAGTTTTCTGTTTCCATGATTTAATATAACAACAAAAGTTTGGGTGTCTCTATAAGAGAAAAAGATACATGAGAAAATAGTCGAAACACGAAATACTTTTTAGCAAACGGGTTCTTGATTTCTGCCAAAATCAAAAACATTACTCTTTGTATTATCCCAAAACAAAATTCGTGTAACCCCGGCAAATAGGGTCGAATTGTTGTTTTTGGAAAGTGATATCACGATACAAAGAGATATCCGGTCAATTGATTTCTTACCTTATATTACACGAATTTCCCCAACAATCAAAAACAACAATTTTTTGGTGAAATCAATGGCGGCTACGATGAAGCACATGACAGCTAATTTCTCCAAACTTGATAAGTTTGAAGGAATTGATTTTCGGAGATGGCAAAAGAAGATGCACTTCTTTCTCACCAGCATGAGCGTGGTTTATGTGTTGAGCACTCCTTGTCCTGAAGATGGTGGTGATGATGATACTGTTGAAAAGATTCGGAAAAGGAGCAAATGGGAGAACGATGACTATATTGCTCGAGGTTTAATCCTCAATGGTATGTCTGATCCCCTTTTTGATATTTACCAAAACCATGAATCTGCTAAAGAACTCTGGGACTCTTTAGAAACCAAGTATATGTCTGAGGATGCTTCTAGTAAAAAGTTCCTAGTGAGTAATTTTAATAATTACAAGATGGTCGATTCTAGACCGGTCATGGAACAATACAATGAGCTTATTCGTATACTTGGTCAATTTACACAACATAAAATGAACATGGATGAGGCTATTCAAGTCTCTAGTGTTATTGACAAACTCCCTCCCTCTTGGAAAGAATTTAAACATTCTTTGAAACACAAAAAGGAGGAGTTAACTCTTGTTGAGTTGGGTAGTCATTTGCGTATTGAGGAATCTCTCAGGGCGCAAGATAATGACAAGCCAAAAAGCAACGATGTTGCTGGTACGTCCTCTGTCAATATGGTGGAACATAAAAAGTCTACCGGATATAATGACAAGAAGGGGAAACGTAAACATCAAGGAGCTAACAAAGCTGATCCCAACAAGAAGTCTAAATTGACTTGTTGGAAGTGTGGTAAATCCGGACACTTGAAACGGGATTGCAGAGTTAATATTGGTAATAAAAATACCAATGGATCTGACACAAGAGGTACGGGAAATGGTCCTAAAAACCAAAACCCGAAAGGATGATGATGTTGCGTGGTGGGTTGACTCAGGTGCTACTACCCATGTGTGCAAGGATAGATGTTGGTTCAAGACTTACGAGTCGGTGACTGACGGATCAGTTCTTCATATGGGAAATGAGTCAACAACCCCTGTTCATGGACGTGGAAGTGTGGATTTGAGTTTTAGTTCTGGAAAAGTTGTGTCTTTGTTTAATGTTTTGCATGTACCACAAATTTGTAAAAACTTGGTTTCAAGTAGTATTTTAAATAATTGTGGTTATAAACAAGTTATTGAATCCGATAAGTTTGTTTTGTCAAAACATGGCATATTTGTAGGTTTTGGTTATTTATGCAATGGTATGTTTAGACTTAACATTAATCACATGAATGTCAACTTTGCTTTTATGTCAACTTCTAGCATAAGTAATACTACTCTTTGGCATGCTAGATTAGGACATGTACACTTTAAAAGAATGCAAGATATGTCTAAAAATGGATTAATACCGGCTTTTGACATAAACTATGAAAAGTGTAAAACATGTATGTTGACAAAGATCACCAAGAAACCATTTCAAAATGTGAAACGTGATTCTAAAATTTTGGAATTGATACACAGTGATTTATGTGATTTGCATGCAACTCCTACTTTAGGGAACAATAAATATTTTGTGACATTTATTGATGATGCTTCTAGGTTTTGCTATGTTTATTTGTTACATACTAAGAATGAAGCATTGGATAAATTTAAAATATATAAAACTGAAGTAGAATTGCAACAAAAGACTTTGATAAAAAGACTTAGAACGGATAGGGGAGGTGAATATATTGATCATACATATTTCCAATCCGTTGGAATTATCCATGAGACTACAGCTCCATATACACCACAACAAAATGGTATATCTGAGAGGAAGAATAGGGTCCTTAAGGAAATGGTTAATTCCATGTTATCCTATTCAGGTTTGAGTGAAGGATTTTGGGGAGAAGCTGTGCTGACAGCTTGTTATTTGCTTAATAGAGTTCCTAACACAAGGAACAAGATTACACCTTATGAACTTTGGAATAAAAAGAAACCAAACTTGAATTATCTTCGGATATGGGGTTGTAGAGCAGTTGTAAGACTGCCTGATCCCAAGATGAAAAGTTTGGGCGAAAGAGGTATAGATTGCATATTTATTGGATATGTTGAACATTCCAAGGCATATAGGTTTTATGTTATAGAACCTAATGAATTTGTCTCAATTAATTCCATAATTGATTCAAGGGATGCAATCTTTGATGAGAATCGTTTCTCATCTATACCTAGACCAAAGGATATGGTTCCAAGCACCAGTGGAACCAATAAGGATTGTAATGATGAAGTCTCTGAAAAGACTGCAGATCAGTCACTTGAGCTTCGGAAAAGCAAAAGAGAAAGGAAACCTAAGTCATTTGGACCAGATTTTCAATTATACTTAATTGAAGGTTCCAGGGATAATGTTTCTTCCCAATATTCCTATTGCTTCAATGTTGAGGATGATCCTAAAACATTTGATGAAGCAATGAAGTCTCAGGATGTTGCTTTCTGGAAAGAAGCAATTAATGATGAGATGGATTCCATCATGGGCAACAACACTTGGGTGTTGACTGATCTACCTCCTGGTTGTAAACCTTTGGGTTGCAAATGGATCTTCAAAAAGAAGATGAAGGTAGATGGAACTATTGAAAAGTTCAAAGCAAGGTTGGTCATTCAAGGCTTTAGACAAAAGTCTGGAATTGACTATTTTGATACTTATGCTCCAGTGGCTCGTATCTCTACCATTAGACTGCTGATTGCTTTGTCAGCAATTCACAATCTGGTCATTCACCAGATGGATGTGAAGACAGCATTCTTGAATGGTGACTTGGATGAGGAGGTTTATATGAACCAACCTCAAGGCTTTGTCATGCCAGGAAATGAAAACAAGGTGTGCAAACTTGTGAAATCCTTGTATGGATTGAAACAGGCACCTAAGCAATGGCATCAAAAGTTTGATGAAGTGGTTTTGTCTAATGGTTATCATTTAAACCAATCTGACAAATGTGTATATAGCAAATTTGATAATTCTGGTAAAGGAGTTATCATTTGTCTATATGTTGATGACATGCTGATCTTTGGGACTGACCAAAATCAGGTTGACTTAACAAAAGAGTTTTTGTCATCAAAGTTCTCCATGAAAGATATGGGGGAGGCTGACGTTATCCTTGGCATAAGGATCAAACGTGAAAGCAAAGGAATTTTGATTTCTCAATCTCATTATATTGAGAAGGTTCTGAAGAAATTCAATTGCTTTGACTGCACTCCAGTGAGTACACCTGTGGATCCAAGTATGAAGTTAATGCCTAACAAAGGTAGAGCTGTATCACAACTTGAGTATTCCAAGGTGGTTGGCTGCTTGATGTATGCCATGACTTGTACAAGGCCTGATATTGCATTTGCTGTGGGAAAACTGAGTAGATATACTAGTAATCCTAGTACTCATCACTGGAAAGCAATTAGGCGGGTACTGGCATATTTGAAGAAAACTATGAACTATAGTTTATCTTATACTGGATTTCCTTCGGTGTTAGAAGGATACACTGATGCGAGTTGGATAACCAATGCTGAAGATCATTCTTCAACAAGTGGTTGGGTATTTTTGCTTGGGGGAGGTGCTATCTCATGGGCTTCCAAGAAGCAAACTTGTATTACCGACTCAACAATGGAATCTGAGTTTGTTGCATTAGCTGCTGCTGGTAAAGAAGCGGAATGGCTAAGAAACTTGATTTATGAGATTCCATTGTGGCCTAAACCTATAGCACCCATTTCTATCCGTTGTGATAGTGCTGCTACATTGGCAAAGGCTTATAGCCAGATGTACAATGGAAAGTCTAGACACTTAGGTGTCAGACATAGCATGATTCGTGAGCTTATCATGAATGGGGTGATTTCTATAGAGTTTGTGAGGTCACAACATAATTTAGCTGATCACTTGACGAAGGGATTGGCTAGAGACTTGGTTAATAAGTCTGCTAAAGGGATGGGTTTAAAGTCCACCTAAATTTCTGATTATAAGATACCCAATTCCCTTCTGATATGAATCAGAAGCTGAATTCAATGTGGAAAGCTTATACTTAGAAATTGGAGCACATGATTTTACATATCATCCCAAGGTATGTGCTCAGACCTGCTGATGGTTAGGTTGAAGTATAACTTCTTAATAGTTCCTTTGAAAAAGTGCAGGAGCAGGTGCACGAATAAAGGGATCTACCTATATGAATGTGAAGTTTTGCCGCTTCAAGAAAGCTTTGGACTTTTAGCTTTGGATACATTCATGAATGGATATGGACACATGGCTTGTATAGTGTCAGTATAGCTTTAAAGTATTTGAAAACCTATGTGTATATTATTTTCAGGTATTCAAATGGGTTGAAGGGTTCAATTCTTAGAACACCCCGATTCTCGAATATTTGGAATGTGTAATATACTAAGATGAAAATTCAATCTTCAAGATATTTTCATTTACGCATAAGTTTTGTTTTGGTTATTTTCTCATGTAGCGGAATTACACTAAATTGGGGAGGATTGTTAGTAATTTAGTGTGATTAAGGGAATTGGTTATGATACTTGAAAATGGGTTTGGAGGTACGGAGTGTACACCCATTAAGTGAATAACTTCCCGGACCCAAAAGTAAGTTTCCTTGGTACATAAAATTGTTAACTAAATGCCATGTGCAACTTTTTGACATATCATCAAGTTTGGTAAATTTTATGGTTAAAAAATAAGACATGTAAATATATACAAAGTTTGGTCACATTTGTGGTTATAAATAAAACATGTAACTAAGGAAAATTTGGTAAGGATTATGGTTAATTAGAAAGACAAGTAAATATGGTTTTGTGAAGCCACGGTTACTACTTTCTATGATATACGTAGTCAAGTTTGTGGCCAATCAAATTCATTTGCCTAAATTAAGTAACCGACTTAATTGGTGTATATATATAGAACTAGTAGTAAGTCATTTAGTAGTAAAAAGAAGACTTGTTAAAAAAAAAAAACATTAAAGTTTTCTGTTTCCATGATTTAATATAACAACAAAAGTTTGGGTGTCTCTATAAGAGAAAAAGATACATGAGAAAATAGTCGAAACACGAAATACTTTTTAGCAAACGGGTTCTTGATTTCTGCCAAAATCAAAAACATTACTCTTTGTATTATCCCAAAACAAAATTCGTGTAACCCCGGCAAATAGGGTCGAATTGTTGTTTTTGGAAAGTGATATCACGATACAAAGAGATATCCGGTCAATTGATTTCTTACCTTATATTACACGAATTTCCCCAACACTAGCTGAAATATTAGTTTTAAAATAAACAAAGGTTGCTGGACTTAAATTCTGGTAGGTCATATAGTTAGGAATTTGTGTGTGCAGAGACCTATTTAAATTCTGTGTTAGAGACACGATAACCCCCATCCTACTTTTTTGTAGTAGGCTAAGCAAGTAGTTCGACTTTGTACAAATTAGAAATAGGAAAATGCTTACTACTTCAACATAAGAGACGTGTGGATGTGAACCTTTTGCCTTCATCTTTTCTCCATGTTTGTCCTTCATGTGAATTTTATTTCTCTTTAGTTTCTCATATTAGAATTTTTAGTGGTTGTACTTTTGAGAGTTCAGATTGCTAAAAGATCCGTCTGAGTTAGAGTCTGAACAGATTCGGCCTGAATGCTACTAATTTGGTAATTAGTAATTACATCAGATGAGTGGGCTGGTCATGTGAAAGGAAGAATCTCTGTTGTGTCATTGAATATTTGATTCGGATATGTATTGTGCTTTAGTTTGAGATTTATGCGTCCACTGGCGTATTCACATCCCAAGTAGTTGTGTGAACCTGTTTAATATGTCATTAAGAGCTCCCACTTTTGGGGACTTTTTAGCTGGAATAAGAAGAGTTTGATGTCTGCAGTAATTTATCTTGCATTGAAGAAGTCAAAACAGTTAGGAGTCATGGAAATCTTATTTTATATTCTAGAAACCTTGAGGTACAAAGTAAAGTATAAGAAGATTATGCAGTATAAAGTGTTGTGACCCACATCATCAAAAGATATGCCTTGTAATTAACCTTGTTGGGGAGATCAACCAAATTCTAGCAGTCATGTTGAATTCCTAGTAGGCTAGTAGCACTGGTATGTTAAATTATCTAAGCAAGTAGTTCGGCTTTGCAAAAATAAAGATCGGAAACAAATTGCAGCATAAGATATGTGTGGATGGTGGAGATGCAAACTTCTGCATTCATATTTTCTTCGTGTTTATCTTTCATGTGAATTTTATTGTCAAAGATAGATTTTAACTTTTAATATTGGAATTATCTTCGGTTCTGCTTTTTGTCAGATTGGAAAAGATCGGACTTTTTTGTAGGCCGAACAGATTCAGCCTGAACTCTAGTATGCTATTTTAGTAATCTCATCAGATGAGTGGGCTGGTCATGTGAAACGAATATTATTTGTTGCTCATGTAATATTTAATTCCAAGATGTATTATGTTTTGATTTGGCTAGTGAAGCTACTTTTGTGTATTATCTTGTTTTATTTGTCAATAGAGAGTTCCTAGTTTTGGGGGTCTTTTAGTACGAAATAAGAAACACGTGAGTATGATAGTCATTTAACATGCATTGAACAAGTCAAACAGTTTGGAGGCATTGAAGACTTATTTCATTTTTTAGACTCATCAAGCTAAAATTAAAGTGAAATAATGACCTTTTTTTTTTTTTTTTTTTTTTTTTTTTTTTTTTTTTTTCTATTTTGTGACGGGTTATGAAATGCATTACCAGTATCCTAGTTGATGAGATCAGCCAAATGTTAGCAATTATGCTGAATTCCTAGCAGATGCTGGTACATTGAAACTTTGACAAGAGGAAAAATAACAAGCATCATGCTTCTGAAAGAACATGGTTAAAACGCGATGACAGTTAGGGAAATGGCTAGGCATGTGGCAATTACGATAAGAACTACAATGCACAGTCATGGCCAAGTTTGAAAACTATGTTAGCAAATCCACTAACTTTAAATAGAAAGCTCGTAGACAGGAAAAGGGGCGATATCGCCCACACTAGTATTTTGGTAATATGAATTTACCAGCTGCCCAGCCTTCCATTTCACTACCTATAGTAGTCATAGACTTTTATTGTTTATGTTTTAATTAGAGTCTACAGTATGATATGAATGGCAACAGGACACGATCAGCTCCTATTCCTGCTTGGAGATGAATAAGTAGGTAATGGTTGGTATCAGAACTAAGAGATCATGTAGGAAAAGCACTGGCATTCAATCATGGAAGTTGAAGCTCATGATATGAAAAAGGATAAAGCTGATGCTGGAAAGTAAATTCAGGAAACGGATAGAAAACATGCTGAAGTTTAAAAGATGCATAAGTGATACTGTTTTTATATGTTTTTTGTTGTTTTTCGTCTTAGTTCTACTACAAGCGATTCCCCATATCCTTGTAAGTGGGATAATACAGAGAAGATGTCTTTTGTATTTGCTTTAGTAGAAAATTTGTCACAAAAAGCATGGTTTATTGAATTTGTTAAGATTTTGCAGTAATACAACATTCACAGGAATCACAGCAACCGAGTACAAGCTGTTATAAGCTACCTAGTTTCTAGGAATCAAATGTTCACAAAAGCATACAGAAAGTTCCTAAAAACTTTTGGTCAACACAACTATATCCCACAATATTGAATTATGTAATATCAGCAAAAACCAATACAGTATAATTGACTTGTGCATTGAATAAATATGATCTCAAAGTCTCATTTTGTACCAATCTCTTTAGAGTCAAGTGAAGATCACTTTAGTACAGATGTCTACAATACATTGAGGGACTAAGGGTGTTTGAGATTGCTTATTATCTAAGCAATGACAAATAGGCAGTGAAATGGTGTGAAAAAATGAAGTAACAAACAATCCAAACACATGATACTGCTTAACAACAATTACATTAGCAGGGGAAAAAAACAAAAAAACAAAAAAAAAACAAAACAAAAAACTCTCAATAAGGACTATTACCACCCCAATTAACAAGAACAGTGAAATTGATTTCATAACAAAAATGTGTAATCACTATGGGGAAATCATGTCCATTCTTATTCGATGATGATAGTTTACAAAACATGCAGACAAGAAACAATAATATTATTGTTTGATGTGCAGTTCAGGGTCCGAGATTGGCCTCCCGTGCTCATGGTGGGTTGGTCAAAACAGAAATCCCTGCCGATGGACGTACATTTAATATTTCAAATAAAACGATATTTGACCTGTTGTTTATGTAGCTATTGTTTTGTTTTTGACCCATATGGTCATTTTGAGATAAAACACAACCGCTCATTCATAAGTTGGCTGCTCAAGTTTATTCTATTCGTGTAGTTTATGTTATGTTTTAGTTCATGTGTATGGTGTGTCATATACATGTTTCTAGTTTAAATCACAAATGGCGCGTTTCTGATTAGTGTGGCATTTCAGTCACATTTCATGTACTTAAACATTTTGGTTAAGTTAGCTGGATTGCCACTTGTAATCTTACATTATAGTATCATAGAGCAATAGACAGAAGAATGAAGATTGAAGCTAACACTGGAAGAGCAGCATGAACTAATACAGATAAACCTGACCATGGTTATTGGTTAAGTTGTTGCAAAGAACAACACTTTATACACAGCACTTAACTAAGGTTGTACTCGTATATACAAAATCTACAATCTATTACTCACTCCGTCCCAAAATAATTGTACCTCGACAAAAAGCAAACATTATCTTACTTTTTGCATAATGACAATTTTACCCTTAACTAATTAATTAATATCTTCTTTAAAGATGTAATATTAATTTCAACCAAAGGTAATACAGTTACTCAATCAAACTTCCCTATCTATTTTTAGCAGTTGACAATTAAATTGGGACATCCGAAAAAAAGAAACGTCCACAATTAATTTGGGACAAATGGAGTACCTATTACGGGATCGTGTAACTGTGTACAAGTTGGTCGTCCTCAAAATGGATGGCTTAAGTATCTATGCCTATAGTGAACATATATCACCAAATGCAACATACTAATTTGGATCCAAGAGTATCTCAACCTGCATATACATTCTCGCCTTTTTCCCAGGAAACATACATATAATCAAGCTACATGGTTGCAAAAGAAAAAGTTTGGCTTATGATCCCATAAAATGAGGAGCTCATGCTGTCTCAGATATTTTGAAACATAATAGCAAAGCAAAAGAAACACTCATCATTGTCTGCCCAAAGTAGGCCATACAAGAGTGATTGATCCAAATAATCTATAGGTCTTTCTTTAGCTATCATACAATCCAGGATTTCACTGTCATTGAGCATGCCTGGGATTTAGTCATCAGCTACATAGCCAACTACTTGAAAACAGTGTATATAGGAGTACTATAGAGACCGCATGGCCATACAGATTTTCAACAATGAGTCTTAGAATCCATAAATTCTACTGACGGAAGCACACTAATGATGGATTCCTGACTCTGAGGTGGAACAAGTTATCAGGGAACATAATCTTATAGACAAGTTTAGGAGATTTGATGAATTAAATCCTAAAACAATGAGTTAGCGGTTTCCATAAGTACAAAATTTCAGCAGTCATGTACCAACTGCTGTAACCTACCCGGTCTCTATAAATGTTACAATGCTAGCAATAGCCTACAGATGGTTCTTGAAACTTTTCACTCACAAGCAACGTTCAGGAGAAGACAGTAAGTGAAATTACCAAATAGAATGTCTACTTGGCTTGTGTGATACTGATAATTATATATTCTAAGGTCACATTTTACTGCAGGTGTCATTTGTAGCATATTAGTGCCATAAGAGGTTGTTTTCATTTGGACTCTTACCATCCAAGATCCAACCAACAAGAACAATGAAGCAACTCAGTCAATAACAAAAATTTGTAAACACAATGGGGAATTGTAGGTCCATTATTGTTTGATGACAAATTACAACACACACAGACGGGAAACAGTAATATTGTTGCTAGATAGACCACACGCAGACAAGATACAGTAATATTGTAGTTGCTAGATAAAACACACAGAATGTAAAATGTATTTCAGAAAGTAAAATCACCAAGGTGATGATGACATATTGCAATCAAGCAGAGCAGATGCTTCAGAACTGAGATTTGTCAAGACTATCGAAATAGGGATGATCCATAGCAGCCTTGGCCGAGATCCTGTCAGCTGGGTCATATTTCAGCATTTGCTGAAAACAAAACAAAATATCACAACATCAGTATATAACGAATCAAAATCATGTTAAAAAAAAAATAAAAAATAAAAAAGCAAAGCATCATCCTGTTAGAGAATAAAAATATACCGATAGAAGATCAATTCCATCAGGGCCCAATGATGGAACAGCACGAGCCAAATTCTGAGGCTCCCACCTCGGATACACATGCCAGTCCTTTAGACTGCTCACCCCTGGCCACTGTTCTTCAGTTGGTGTCCCAAGCAACCTGAAATTTAACATGAGTAAGATTCCCAATTCATGTGTTTGGAACATCATCACTGCATAATACTTGATGTCAAAAGCTGAGATCCAACGAGAAACATCAGTTTAAACACTAGTTGAATACAACTGAATAACACGACGTTTGATACAACCAAAAATAATCAACTCAAACCATAGATAGGAACACTGTGACACTATATATGCATTCAGTGATCCACCCCTTCTTAAATATAGCTGAAAAACATAGTATTGAAAGTTATAAGTTGTAACAGATCATGGTTAGTTCATAACATGGACTGTAAAAAAAAACGCTGGCATCAAAATAAGTAGTTTTGTTCAAATTATCAGTTAGTCTAGTTACTATGAATATGTGTTACCCCTTTTTCCTAAACCGTTTAACGAAACACTGTATACATATTTGTGTTAATTAATAAACATGAGACTAAAGTAAAATTGTAACAACCTGAATATATGAAGCAATTGTTGAAACTCAGAATCGCCAGGAAACAAAGCCTGCCTCCTTGCCATTTCAGCTGTTTCGCAAATTACAATTCAGAATTAGTAAGAGTTTACATTATCAATAACTCCAAATGCTTCAAAAAACAAGCAGATAAGATGTTATGAACTGAAAATACAGTGTCAACCAAATCTCATACTCCGTTTTGAAACATTCAGTAACAATAATAACTAGTGATGTTTCGAATACTAATCAACAGAAAACAAATGACATACCAAAAATACATCCAACAGACCACATATCAACACCAGTAGAGTAATGAGTTGATCCCAACAAAACCTCAGGGGCCCGATACCAAAGTGTAACAATCTGCAAACATAAACCTAATTGATCAACACTTAATAAAAAATATAAATTAAAAAATAATAATAACAAACCCTAACCTCATGAGTATAACACTTAAGTGGAACAGTAAACGCGCGACCTAAACCAAGATCCGCAATCTTTAGAATCCCCTTCTCCTTATCAACAAGCAAATTCTGCGGTTTCAAATCCCGATGCAACACGCCGTGACCATGACAATGAGCAACACCTTTCAACAACTGAAACAGAAAGCTCTGGATCTGTGTCGCTGGCAAGGGAGAAGGATTAGGTCCTTTACGGTGTGTATCGATAAACTTCTTCAAATCAGTATCGAGATACTCAAAAACTAAGTAAAGCAAGGGTTTGCCGTTGTGGTGAATGTGTTGAACGCAGATTAAGCGGACGATGTAGATTGAATTTGAAAGCATTTGGAGAAGTGAGATCTCACGGAGCGCGGTTGGGGGGATTCCTTCTTCGTCCATTTCGAGACGGGTTTTTTTTAAGGCCACGAGTTGCCCGGTGATTTTGTCTTTGGCTTTGTACACTTTTCCATAGGTGCCTTCGCCGACTTTCTCGAGCTTTTCGTACTTGTCTTCCATTGCGGTGGTCATTCGATTTGGTTTTGGGGGTGAGGATGTGGGGGAGATGAAGGAAAGGGGGAAAGGAGCGGATTTATTTTGTTTTTGAAATTGAAAACACAACGGCTGTCGAAACGTGTTTTTCCCTCTCAAGATATTTTGAATTGTTTTCGTTTTTGGGTTGGGCTTTCTTAATAACTTTCTCAAACACTCATTTCGTAATAGCTGTATTTTTATACCATTGATTTCGTGTCTAGTTCAAAATCGAGAAAATTCATTTGGCTGTAACTTGTGGATTACTTTATTTTTTATTTAATTTTTAGCTTCATTTTTGTTGTTAGATTTTTTTAGCTTCAAACTGTAATTAGGTGTTTTTGCTAAAATAAGACCATATTTGATTTTAAAGAAAGCATTACCCATTTTTTTAGCTAATGATCATGTAATTTCTTTCGAAGGATTATATTATGTTTGTTGTTGGACTTTTTTGCTCTAGATATAAACATGCTTCAATTTAAAAGGTTATAAAAATAACCCGATTTACCTCTTTTATTATTTTACTCTAAATATAACTATAAGAGGGAGAGGTGTGGTGACAAGCCTCAAACTCCTCATTTGTGGCTAACGGGTGACACATCACCCCGACACCTCTTCACAACTAACCCCTCCTCACTTATAACTAACCTCAACTTACTCATTTGGGTCCACCACTTACCACTTTTTTTTTTTTTAATTCATTTCAATAAATAAACTAAATTCATTTAACAAATTATACAAAATATTACAACATACTAATTCAAATTTCGAAACAGAGGGCGAGGATATTATTAAAATTTCAAAATTTCAAAAAAGACGGCGGGATATTTTAAAATTTTTAAATTTCAAACAAAACAATGAAAACGTGTGCAAATTCAAAATTCAAATTTCAACTGAGCGGGATAATTTAGAATTCAAATTGAAAATTCAAATTCACATAAAAGGGTGGTTACAACAACACGGAACATTATACAACAGTACAACAATACGGAAAAGAAATACACACGATACGGAAACAGAAATACACACGATACGGAAATAGTTAACATAAAACACAACTACTAATCGTCTCTGTCCCATGCCCTTGTGTTTCTTAGAGCAAACCACACATGTTGATACTTAATCCCTTTCCCATAGCGTTCATAGTAAATACGGTTTGCATTGCTGAGACGACAAGGGTCATCACTTGTACGCAACAACTCTTTGTAAATAGCATTATAGTTTTGACATTCAGCATTCATCCTATTCCATAGAGCCGTAATACTATTTTTATTACGGTGCGGACCATCACTTTGATTGTTGAACCTTTCTGTAACTTCATTCCAAAAGGAACGTTCAGTCACAGCGGATGTAGAATCATGAACTTCAAGCCAAATGGTAGCTAGCACGTATTCCTCTTCCATTGACCAACGGTTTGTCATTGTAGTGTGTGTAAATATTGCAGTGTGTGTAAAATTGAATGATATTGCATGGTATAAATAGGGGTTTATTGAAAGAGGGATACATTTCAAATTTTGAATTTAAAAACAGAGGGCGGGATACATTTGAAATTTTGAATTCAAAACTCTGAGCGGGATAATTTGAAATTTTGAATTCATTTGTCTGAGCGGGATACTTCCACCTCCTCCTCCTATTTATAACCCATTGGGGAACCTTGCTGAATACACACACAATTCACACTCACATTCATCAAAGAATTCTGTCTAGTTCTTCAAAAAGAATGTCTCAAAACGCATCACCTGAAAACGGATCGGTGTACAACACACCACCTGAAGACAATTCCCCACAAAACACACCGCCAGAAGATCTGTTTCTGGTGTTTCAGTATGACAACCCACCACCTCCAACTCCACCAGCAATTATGTTTCCACCGCCAAACAATCAACCACCAAACTTTCCACCTGAAAACCAACTCATCATTCGTCAATTTACTGAGGAAGAACAGTATGAGCTGGATATGGAAGTGGTTTTGGAGTATGAAGCTGAGCAAGCCCGTCAGGAAAGGGAGCGTGAGGCGTACCTCAAAGGAAAACAGGATCTGAAGAACAGAAGAGCAGAATGCCGTTGGGCTCAGGGACTTCCACCTGTGCCATCGAGTGAGGACGACTCAAGTGCCTCCTACTCGAGTCACGAGGGATATGTGTCGGATGATTCATTTTATTGAATCATAGTTTTATGTTTATTTATAGTATCGTTTTTTAGTGGTTCGCATTTCTGTTTCTTAGTTATCGTATCGTAGGTTATTGTTGTAGTCGTTGTTTCAAGTAATATCAATGTTATGCTTAATCGGTGTTTCACAATTTCATTCTTCACTTAACATTTCATACAAATCATTTTCTACAAAATACATACAAAAACAATGTAACCCAAAAAAGAAAAAAAGAAAAAAAGAAGAAAAAAAAGGACAACATTTGCAGGGTTCTCCCTCGTCACGCAGACGACGAGATCCTCTTTGGCGAGCCACGACGAGCTGCAGCTGGTGTGGTGGCGAGCCTTGGCGAGCTCCACGTCGGACGACGAGCATCCTTGGCGAGCCCACACCTCATCCTCTAAGGACTACACTTGTAATATATACAGGATTTAAGTAATGATGATACGTGGTCTTATCAAGCCACCCTAGCCGTTTATGATCTCGATAAACGTTACATATCTGAATTTGGCGCTGTTTCAAATGCTTTCTACTTAGGGGGTTGGCAACACTCCCCTCACCTCAAACCCCTTCACTCACAAACAACCAATCCCCTTATGCCACATCACCCTCCCACTTTTTCCTTCACTCACTCATTTTTTGTTGGCATCACACCCCTCACCCTTCACTCACTCATTTAGGCCCAACGGCTTGATTTTTAATGCTTGTAACATTCAATTTTTTGCTCCTTCACGTGCGGTAAACATCCCCGCTCCTTATCCTTGCCGTGCGGTGGGAGGACACCGGCGGCGGTGTTCCCGCAGGGGAAGGACCCCTCACCGTGCCTCCCCGCACCCACTGCCAACGGCCTTATTAAACCCACTAAAACCATCTCATAACCCATTCCTCTTTCACTAAAACCTAAAATTATTCCAATTCCCAAAATGGCACCAAAAAGAGCATGAGCAATGAATATCCTCAACGAAGTTTGTTAGAATTAATAAACCATGATAATTATAAAAACTGGTAAACACAAATGTAGAAGTGTAGGAACATCTATAACATATAAAGATTAACATAAACTTAAATAGGAACATACCTTTTGGTGATTCTAGCAAAACAAGAATCAATTAATAATCTTTGTTGACATAAATAATGTCTTAAAACATTGTTAGCATATTAACAATGTCTATATGTTTTGATAATTACAAAGCATAAACTCATTAATCTAAAACTTATGACGTAAATAAGTTTTTAGTGCTTAATACTTGTCTTTGCTTCCATATCACTTAAGGTATGAATAAACAAAGGGTTTATTACATTTCATGATCAAAGGAAATTTCTCTAATCACTAGAATTTTTATAAAATGCATTAAACATCTGATATCTTTTACAAAATTACTTTTGGAATTAAAAGAATATGCTTAATTTATTATAAATATATGATTTCAAATTTCCAACCAAAAATGGCAAATTTTATCCAGAAAAATATTCCCCACTAAAAGACAAGAAAAACCAACGTTCTGAAGGGGCGGCCCCCTTAATTCCTTAGGCGGCCCCCTTAATCATTAAGGGAACCGGCCACTAATTAAGGGGACCGGCCACGCTCCAGAACAGTATTTCCCCCCCTATAAATACTGGTTCATCCCTCAGAATTTTCTCACCTTTTGCACTTCTAAACTTTCTGATCTAGATCCACATTTCTATTCTCTTATCCTTTGATCATAAGTGTATAATTCTTTGTTTCAAAGTGATTCAATCTTCATCCTCTCAAGTGCAAGAGAAGAATACTTCTATCCCCCAAGACAAGAAGTATTACAACTTGTTGTGATCTCCACATCCAAGATGTTGGTCCATCATCAAGATTATTTACATATTCTTAGTGAAGATTGTTGTGAATATTTGTTTGTAGGTAGTTGTGCTAGATATATAGATTGTGTGATTAGTTAGTAGCTTGGTGTAAAGAAGAAAAGTTAGGAACTAGATTGGTGTGAAGAAGATAGGTGTGGAGTAGTTAGTTGTGAAGTAGATTGATTTGAAGAAGGTGTGTAGAAGTTGTGACTTAGGTGTGAAGAAGTTGTGGTGTGAATATTGGTGTGTAAATTGGTGTGTATATTGGTGTGTAAGGTTTTCTCCGCCATAAGGGAGCTTGTTGATATAGTGAAGAAAACTCTCGAGTTAGGTGCTCGGGGAGTGGAGTAGGGCAAGGAAGGTGTCCTTGTAGCCGAACCACCATAAATCTCTTGTCTCGCGGTTCGATCTTTCCATCTCTTACTTATTTCATTACTTATCATTGTTATTTATTACTTATTGATTGTTGTTCATATTGTACAAGACTTGAGATCACATATTAGCGAATCTAAGTTTTTAAAAGCTAAGAAAACACTAAAACTATTTTTACAACGAATTAAAAAGACGTAAAACTATTCAACCCGCTTCTAGTTTTCCACAATTGGTATCAGAGCCAGGCTAGCAAGATTTTTAAAATATATTGTATTTTAATACTTGTAACGATCTATGAAATCTGAAAAATATTTAGAAGGGCAATCTATGCAAAGACCACCACTATTTGAAAGTGATGGATTTTTATATTGGAAAAATAGATTTGAAACGTATGTGAAATCAAAAGATCTTGATCTTTGGCATATTATTACCTTTGGTGATTTTCCTCCTATTCAATATAATGTTGAAACTAAAATAAATGAAATTGTATCTTTCGAAGAACAAAATGATGATTTGAAAAAGAAATTAGCAAAAAATAATGAGGCTAAAATGGTCATTTATAATGTGTTACCACGCAAAGAATATGAAAGAATTTTCATGTGTAAAACCGCCAAAGAAATTTGGGATTCTTTACTAATTACTCACCAAGGTAATAGTCAAGTCAAAGATAATAAAATAGATCTTCTTGTACAACAATATGAACAATTTATGATTCCGGAAGAGGAATCAATTGATAATGCTTTTGCTAAGTTTAACACTATTATCACAAGTTTAAAAGCACTTGATGAGACATTTTCTAGTAAAAATTATGTTAGGAAATTTCTTAGGGCATTGCATCCAAAATGGCGAGCTAAGGTCACGACAATTGAAGAATCAAAGAACTTGATGACGTTATCACTAGATGAACTAATTGGCAACTTGAAGGTTCATGAAGAAATCATAAGAAGAGATTCGGAAACGGTCAAAATCAAGAAAGAACAAACCAAATCCATTGCTCTAAAAGCCAAAAAGGAACCTAGTGATGATGATGATTCAAGTGACGAAAGTGAAGACGAAGAATATGCAATGGCCGTAAGAGAATTCAAGAAGTTCTTCAAGAGACAAGGAAGATTCACTAGATCATCACGAGACGAAAGAAAAGCATTACAAAGAAATAGAAGTTACAACTACGGGAAAAGAAAATGCTTTAGATGTGGAAGTCCAAATCATCTCATTGGCGAATGTCTAAAGCCACCTGGTTATGAAAATCAAGGCGCCTTTATTAGTGGAACATGGAGTGATAGTGACAAAGAAGAAGTTGAAAAGCCAAGAGACGAAAAGTGTTTCATGGCAAAAGAAACCGATGAAATATGTTTAGGAATTGACTTGGAACCTGACGAATGGATCAAAGATAGCGGATGTTCGAGGCACATGACAGGGAACCGCAAGCTATTCTCTACATACAAGGCATACAATGGAGGTAACGTTATTTTTGGTAGTGACTTACGTGAAAAAATCATTGGCAAAGGTACGATTTCTCAAGACTCTCTTACTATTGAAAATGTAGAGCATGTAGATAAATTTACATATAACTTGCTTAGTGTAGGACAAATATGTGATAATAAATGTAGAGTCACATTTACCGAAGAGGATAGAGAAATAGTTAAGAATGGAAAAATTATAGGTAGAGGAATTAGGAAATGTGGCATATATGTTATGAAACTAGGAAACAAGCCTGAGGATAGGATATGCCTAACGACCCTAGATGAAAACTCTACATTGTGGCATAGGATATTAGGACATGCTAACATGCAACAAATACAATCTTTGGCCTCTAAGGAATTAGTTAGAAATTTGCCTAATCTAAAATACGACAAGCATTTTTGTGATGCATGTAAAATTGGAAAACAAGCTCATGCTAGTCACAAAGCTAAGAATATAGTATCCACTACTAGGTGCCTAGAATTATTACATATGGATCTTTTCGGTCCATCCGCTGTGCGGAGCTATGGAAGAAACAAATATACCTTAGTAATAGTAGATGACTACTCACGATACACGTGGACTAGGTTCTTAAGTGACAAAACCCAAGCCTTTGAAAAATTTCGAAATATTTAGTAAAATGATTCAAAATAAATTAGGATGCTCAATAGTTGCCATTAGGACGGACCATGGTAGGGAATTTGATAACGAAGTACAATTCGGAAAATATTGTGAGTTAAATGGAATATCTCACAATTTCTCCGCTCCTCGTACTCCCCAATCAAATGGCGTAGTAGAAAGAAAAAATAGGTCACTACAAGAAATGAGTAGAACTATGTTAAATGAACAATCCATCCCACAAAAATTTTGGTGTCACGCCATAGATACATCAACTTATATTTTAAATAGGGTATCAATTAGGAGAATTCTAGGAAAAACTCCTTATGAGTTATTTAGAGGTAGAAAACCAAACTTAAGCTACTTTAGGGTATTTGGAAGTAAATGTTATATTCTAAACACTAAGGATTACCTCACTAAGTTTGATCCAAAATCATATGAATGAATATTTTTAGGATATTCACAAAATAGCAAAGCATATATAATACTTAACAAACACTCCATGAAAGTAGAGGAATCACTAAATGTAACATTTGATGAAACACCACCACCTCCTAAAACATTACCTTTAGAAGATGATGACTTAGTCGAAGATGAAGCTATTGAGGTTAGTAAAACGAAACCCATAGGAAATGATAATGAAGACATTCACTTAGAAAATAACGAAACTGTTAATATTAAAGAATATAGATCACATCCATTAGATAATATAATAGGACATCTTAATCAAAGAACCCTTAGGTCACAAGCCCAAGATAAAAACGATTTCTTTTGTTTCCTCTCAGCAATAGAACCTAAGAATATTAGCTAGGCTTTAAGAGATGAAAGTTGGGTTATAGTTATGCAAGAAGAATTAAATCAATTTAAGGCAAATGATGTTTGGGAATTAGTCCCAAATCCAAAGAATATGACAATCATAGGAACCAAATGGGTATATAGGAATAAGTTAGATGAGAATGGACTAGTTACTAGGAATAAAGCTAGGTTAGTTGCCCAAGGTTATAATCAACAAGAAGGAATTGATTATGACGAAACTTATGCCCACGTAGCTAGACTAGAATCGATTAGGATATTACTTGCCTATGCTTGTGCCCTAGATTTTAAGTTATTCCAAATGGACGTGAAAAGTGCATTCCTTAACGGTTTTATCAATGAGGAGGTATATGTGGCACAACCTCCAGGATTCATTGACTTCGCAAAACCTGATTATGATTATAAGTTAAAGAAAGCTTTGTATGGACTCAAACAAGCTCCCAAAGCTTGGTATGATCGATTAAAATCCTTTCTTATTAAACATGATTATTCCATGGGAATGGTAGATAACACTCTTTTCACTAAAAGGAAAGACCCAAATCTCATCATTGTCCAAATATATGTTGATGACATTATATTTGGATCGACTTGTCAAGACATGTGTGATGAATTTGCCAAAATCATGCATGATGAGTTTGAGATGAGTATGATGGGTGAACTTAACTTCTTCCTAGGATTACAGATAAAACAATTAGAAGATGGAATATTTTTTAACCAATCTAAGTACATTAAGGAAATGCTTAAGAAATTTGGCCTAGAAGACTCAAAACCCATGAAAACTCCCATGTCTACGGAAGTTAAGCTCACAAAGGACGATGAAGGTGAGTCCGTAGACAACACCAAGTATAGAGGAATGATAGGTAGTTTACTATACTTGATGGCAAGTAGACCCGATATCATGTTTAGTGTCTGCCTTTGTGCCCGTTTTCAAGAGGATCTCAAAACGTCTCACCTAGAAGCGGTTAAGCGTATCTTCCGATACGTTAAAGGCACTATACACTTAGGATTATGGTATCCTAAGGGATCCGGCATAGAAACCATCGTCTATGCGGATTCGGATCATGCGGGAGACTACGTAGATAGAAAGAGCAATAGCGGTATTTGCACGTTTATGAGATGTTGTCTAACATCTTGGTTTTCGAAGAAGCAAACCGCTCTTGCTATTTCTACCACCGAAGCCGAATATGTAAGCGCCGAAAAGGCATGTCAACAAGCACTATGGATGAAACAAGCTCTCGTAGACTATGGCATTAGGTTAGAAAATGTCCCCATTATGTGCGATAACAAAGGTGCGATAGATTTAAGTAAAAATCCGGTGCAACACTCTAGGACTAAACACATAGAAATACGCCACCATTTTCTTAGGGATAATGTACAAAAAGGAAATATATCTATTGATACGTGGGAATCGCACCAGGCTTTACCTCTCGAGGGATCTCGAGAAGCTTACAACCCCCACCAGGAAGTGTACCTGATCGTTGTAGTATAGTATAGTGACAAGTACCGGGGGATTGATCGTTCAGCTAGGAATAGTGTCGCTAGGATTAGAAAACCTAATTACTAGTGCTAAAGATGACGGAAGATTATTTTTGTATTTTTTTATATTTTATGAAAGCAATTAAAATCTCGGGGTTTGAAGAATTTGGGCGGAATTAGTTGCTATTCAACTAACCCAATACTAAAATGCAATCAAAATAAAATACTAAAAATGAAATTAAACTAATTATACTAAAGTTGTGAGCAGTAATTGGAGAAAATGTGTTTACTTAGATTTCACTACTCCCTAGACATCTTTTACCCGTTAATTACTTGTTATAATTGCATGGATGACGGATCGTATTCCTTAATACCATTCATGGGGTGGCACACATAACTCCCCAATTCTATGAGCTCTTATCTCCTCCTACACCATGCCCAGCACAACTATAGGGATTGTAAACAGTGGCTCATGCATTAAATACAACCATTAAAGACCTAGTGCGCGTCGGTTCATGTTTCTTAAGACGTTCAAGCATGTTACCAATTGGAGATCTGCCAGTTTTCTTAAGCCTAACATATAAATCATTCATCCAAGACAAGAATAAACAAGTAATCAACACATAATCAACATCTAGGTTTCATTAGATCTAAGCAAACACAAGATAGATCTAGCCTAGCATGATGGAATTAAGACAAGAACAAGATATAGACAACCAACACATAGACATATTGATTGAATTAAAAGAACACTTATCTTGATTACACATGCAAGGTATCAAGGGTTGGAACCCTTGAAAAACCTGTAAAAGTTACACCAAAATCGTACTTAGGGTTTCTCCCAAAACTTCTCTCTTTTTAATGAAAAAATTAGAAAACTATATATAGGAAAAGGGGTCTGACGGCGTCACCTCGCCGCCAAAACTCTTCTCGGACTGCCTAGATCTACTTCTGACGCCGTCATGTGTAATGCATTTCCAGGCCGTCATGACTTTAACTCTTGACGCCCTTCTTCCTGACGCCGTCAAATCTGCTCTGGATCGTCATGGAAATTCATGAAATTTGCTCTTGACGCCGTCAAGGTATTGCTCTTGACGCCGTCACCTACTGTTCCCAGCATGGAAAATTAAGACTTTGGCGTTTTCTTCACTTTTATGCTCCAAAAACGTCCGAATTGCTTCCTTTTCCAGATTTTACTCCCAAAGTACCTAAAATCACAAAATGAACGATTTAGGGCAATATTTGATCAAATAAATTCGAATTCCGGCTTAAATGACCCCCTAAAAATGGATCATTTTTCGCCTCATCATCTATAGAAAAGGTTGCATCGGAAGACAACATTGCGGATATATTCACAAAACCCCTTAAGCGTGAATTATTCAACCACTTGCGTTTAGGATTAGGAATGATGGAACAAGTTGATTAAATTATATTGAATTGGTATAAATTTATACTTGCATAAAATTTATTTGTCTTCCATTCCATCTTTTCTGAGTCTAGGAATCTATTCCGCACAAAAATAAAGATTGGGAAAATTTAGTTTGCATAAACTCCTTTGTAAAACTCAATCAATTCTCTTTAAAAATTATTCTCACATCTAGGAATCATATGAAAATCATTTTCCTTGCATTGTTGACTAATACTAAAACATTGTTTTTCAAAATCATGCATAAACTCTCACATAAATTGTCAAGGTATATAATCTAATATATGTCTTTGACATTTATGATCGAGCAAAAATTGAATCAAGGAGATTATTTGGATTGTTTCTTAGGATCGTTATTTCTTTTTGCATTTAGGAGTCGAAACAATCACAACTCCACATTTGTTGCATATAGACACACACTAGGACAAATTCTCTAATAATATTGTCATCTTGATCCATCATTAGTTTTTCACTCACTAGTTGCCTTTGCCTTTAATCTAAGATAGGTGCCTTAGGAAGCTTAAGTGATTTTGCGTTTACTTACCTCCTCTTGCTTATTATGTGTTGATTATTTGATCTTTTGCCTATGTGTTCTTGCATGCATGCTATATCTTGATTAGATTAGATTCTATATTGCCTAAAGGAATTGAACTTGCTTGAACTCTAATCCAAACACATAACCTTTCTGCATATTTTCTGCCAAAAACCCAATTCTGGACCTGGAAATCACCAGATGGGCGGCCCCCTTAATTTTGTAAGGCGGCCCCCTTAATCATTAAGGGGACCGCTCCCTAATTAAGGGGACCGGCCATCTGATGGTCGGGTTTACAGAATCTTTTCTGCTTTTTAGCCCATTTCAACCTACATTTCCTAATTTTCACCAACACATTTTATCCTAGCTCTCAAAACAAACTTTATCCATCCATAAACACACAAATCTTACACTATAAATACCCTCAATCCTCAAAACTCTTCACTCATCCCTTCATGGCTTCTCCAAACAAACCAAAACCAAAAGTCTCAAGGCTTGCAAGAATGACGGAAAACCCCGTTTGGCGAAGAAAAAGCCCTCGAAACAAATCCATCATAACAAATGAAGTTGGAAGTCACTCAACACCACCAACCACTTACTTCCCAAACTTTCCACCAAATTCACAAGGACATTCATTTGATCCTCTTTACAAACTATACAACATTGGCCAAACATCTTCCTTCATGCCAAACCACTCACCTCATCCTCCAATCACTTGTAATGATCCATACAAGTTTGATCAACCATCCCACTACAACTCCAACTACACAAACCCAATTCATCCATATCAACACAATGACTTTCTCCACATTACCACGGAAAAGCAAAAGTTCCGTGATGAAATATCACAAATCCATGATCTTCGTGATCTCAATGCCATGCATCTTGCACAACGCAACAAAGGGCAACCTCCATCATCACCCTACAACAATTGCCTTCCTCACTCTCTCAACTTGGATCAAGTTACAAACCACACTCACTATTGCCCTTGTTGCATCTTTCTCCAAAAACAAATCCTTTACTTGAGTGAAGATATTTCTTGGATTGAATATCTCCTCACTCGACCTCATCCCATTCCACCCCTAACACGATACAATATCGTAAGGGCCACCTCTTCCGCTCCATACCCCACTCCATATCCTTCTCCATCTAACAACTAAGCTTTATGCTTATGTTATCCTTCAAGCAAATAAAACAATCAACCATGAGTTGCAATCAAGTCCAAGTGCTCTTTTTAGGCAATATAGGACTATGTCTTTTCTTTTTTTTATTATGATTAATATGCCTTAAGCATATTAAATGTTGTAATGCTTTCTATGATGCTTGAATGAATCTATTTTTATAATTATTGCTTTGCATGTATATGTGCCTTGTTCTCTTCTAATATTTTGTGTAGCCAAGATTTCCATAGCTCATTCCCTTGGTGCTCTCAAATGAGGGGGAGTATACATCAAGGGTGAGCATTAACCTTTTTGATTTTACAAAAAGGGGGAAAAGAGAATGTTAAACTCTAAATTCTTGTCTAAAAATTATTTTTTAGACCTAATGAGTTTAAGGTTTTGTAATCATCAAAAAGGGGGAGATTGTTGACATAAATAATGTCTTAAAACATTGTTAGCATATTAACAATGTCTATATGTTTTGATAATTACAAAGCATAAACTCATTAATCTAAAACTTATGACGTAAACAAGTTTTTAGTGCTTAATACTTGTCTTTGCTTCCATATCACTTAAGGTATGAATAAACAAAGGGTTTATTACATTTCATGATCAAAGGAAATTTCTCTAATCACTAGAATTTTTATAAAATGCATTAAATATCTTATATCTTTTACAAAATTACTTTTGGAATTAAAATAATATGTTTAATTCATTATAAATATATGATTTCAAATTTCCAACCAAAAATGGCAAATTTTATCCAGAAAAATATTCCCCACTAAAAGACAAGAAAAACCAATGTTCTGAAGGGGCGGCCCCCTTAATTCCTTAGGCGGCCCCCTTAATCATTAAGGGGACCGGCCACTAATTAAGGGGACCGGCCATGCTCCAGAACAGTATTTCCCCCCCTATAAATACTGGTTCATCCCTCAGAATTTTCTCACCTTTTGCACTTTTAAACTTTCTGATCTAGATCCACATTTCTATTCTCTTATCCTTTGATCATAAGTGTATAATTTTTTGTTTCAAAGTGATTCAATCTTCATCCTCTCAAGTGCAAGAGAAGAATACTTCTATCCCCCAAGACAAGAAGTATTACAACTTGTTGTGATCTCCACATCCAAGTTGTTGGTGCATCATCAAGATTATTTACATATTCTTAGTGAAGATTGTTGTGAATATTTATTTGTAGGTAGTTGTGCTAGATATATAGATTGTGTGATTAGTTAGTAGCTTGGTGTAAAGAAGAAAAGTTAGGAACTAGATTGGTGTGAAGAAGATAGGTGTGGAGTAGTTAGTTGTGAAGTAGATTGATTTGAAGAAGGTGTGTAGAAGTTGTGACTTAGGTGTGAAGAAGTTGTGGTGTAAATATTGGTGTGTAAATTGGTGTGTATATTGGTGTGTAAGGTTTTCTCCGCCATAAGGGAGCTTGTTGATATAGTGAAGAAAACTCTCGAGTTAGGTGCTCGGGGAGTGGAGTAGGGCAAGGAAGGTGTCCTTGTAGCCGAACCACTATAAATCTCTTGTCTCGCGGTTCGATCTTTCCATCTCTTACTTATTTCATTACTTATCATTGTTATTTATTACTTATTGATTGTTGTTCATATTGTGCAAGACTTGAGATCACATATTATCGAATCTAAGTTTTTAAAAGCTAAGAAAACACTAAATCTATTTTTACAACGAATTAAAAAGACGTAAAACTATTCAACCCCCCTTCTAGTTTTCCGCAATCTTGAACAATATGATGAACCCTAATTAGAGTTTGAATTAGGGATCTATGAATAACTCTTTACCATTTTGTTATTCGATCCAAGATGTAAACAATATTGTGTTTACACCACGTTCTTGTACACCCGTACTATTAACGAATTAAAGTTAATGCTAGTTAAAGTATACACAAAACAATATTTGTTTTTAAAAAACAAATGAAGTGACCAAAGAAAACAAATCACCAAAATTCTTTTTGTGATATTGTTGTTGTTACTTGTCGATCACAGAAATCAAAAGAAAAAAGCAAATATAAAAGTTATCTATACATGCACATGCAATATGTACTCATGCATGTATATCTGTGATCATGTCGAGAAGCAAAGAGAAAAGTAGGTTTTGGATTTTAATGTGTAAAAGATGTGTCAAAATAATATCCTTGACTTTGCTTTTATAGGATACAAAACTTACGGAACAAGTTATGGATTGGGTTGGGTTATAAACCCTTGGCCGATCGGATCTAAGAGCCCACAAGGGTTCTAGATCTTTTTTGTTCTCTATTTTTATCCATGGTCCTTATCTTTGTACGTTAGTCAATTTTCGTTAATTACTAACGTTCTTTATTTGTTTTGTGTAATTAATAATTAAGTATAACTTTTTATATTAAATTATTAAACTTTAATTCTCATACGTAAAGTGCAATCCCGTGGTCTCGAGTTCGATTCTAGTCATATACATATTAATATTTATCCACAAACTCTAACAACTCCCACTTGGATATCTATTAATAGTATAATGACATTGGTAAGCGTCTAGCAACACGCCAATGCCCCTAGATCAATTCGAGGTATTTTTCCTGGAAAAACCTTTAATGACTCATCATTATTATTATCCTTTTGTTTCTAATATCACGTTAATAAAGATATGGATCTTAGTCATTCTTTAATTAACAATTTTGTTTCTCGTTGTTTATGATTGAACAAGATTACCAAAACATCTTACTGTATTCCAGATAGACTTTGGACGTGCGCACGCAAACATCTTGTCAACCCCACGAGGGGCCCATCAGTATTAAACTTCAAAACAAATTTGAAGGAACAAATTCTTTCTTGACTACAAGAATAACCCATGAACTTTGCAACACTTCTGAAAACAATTCTTATGACTACCAATTACGGATAGCGGTAAATTGTTTCACAGAAATGCAATACATCCATGACATTTATCTGGTATCTCAAGTCTGAGGATAACTATTTTCATGATTAACTTAATGACAAGATCCATAAAGTAAACTCATGTAGTTGAGATAAGTCCTATATTCAATTCATTGAATATCATATGAAATTGGTATGGCAACGCATCAATATACTTTCAAGTATATTCTAACCAATACTCAGATTTGCCTTAGTTTAATGATATTCCCATATCATTAATTGACAATGGACAATTTAGAATAACATAGCATAAGTGTTATTCACGGATTTAAACATGCAAATATAGGATACAATCTATTATTAATGAAAACAAACATACTAAGTACTTTAATTTATTATAAATTATAATTGCTTAATATCCCTTATCCAAATACTAAATAGATCAATGCATGATAATCTAGTTAATGAATTTTGTCTCTAGTAATGACTTGTTGACAATTATGCCTCAAGTAATGACAATCATACTTGTTGACAAGACATTTATTTCAGCTAACTTTGATCTATCAGAATTTTAAGAATACTTATTTTAAGAATTCAATAAGTAAAATTCTTGTATGTGTACATCCAACTATCTTGATAGCCACATAATATTTCATAAATGGTGTGACATCCTCAATCACCAAAATATGACAATTAAACTTTCAAACATTTTAAAATTTAAAGTATTCTAATTCTTTAATTTATAATGCAACTATGCTCTTAGTTGAGCACAACTAGTTCACATGACTATTAATAAGTATAAAATCCTTCCATGACTATTATTGAGTGTCATCTCAATTATACCAGCATCATTGTATACAAACAATAATGTGCTCTTTTAAATTCCGTAAACTTAATATCCATTGTGTAATATTTGACTTCTTTCAATCTTTCAAGATTTATTGTCAGCTATAATAATTACGCAACAATTTGCCATATTGTTTATACTTAGAATTTAGGAGCAATTCGAGGTTGAGGATCATTATTCTAAGTCCAACCATATTCCATTAGAATATTCATTACACAAGTTATATAATAACTTTTAATTTGATATCAAATATTGTTAAATCATTTAGCATTTAAGCATGATACAACAAATAATATGATGCACATGAAAAATCCTTCAATCAGACTTAGATTTCATTCATGTTCTATCTTTTCAAAGATATATATCCATTTTCTAAATGGATATATATCATGTTCTATTAGAATTATTTACCGCACATGTTTATGAACTTTAGTTCCAAGGTTGTATGTTTTATTTTCTAAATCTTCTAAGTAAAGTTTCATTCCAAATTAAGACTTAACATTTTACTTATATGGAATATTACTTCTTATATGTTATACAACATATACGATTTAGTAAATCAAACATAATACTCTCACTAGCTTTCAGGAATACATAGAAATTATCTTATTTCAATTATAAATCAAAACATAGACTTAATCACTACTAGAAAAAGGTCTATCCTTGACTCGCATTTTATGACGCACGCTACAAGATGACGCGCAAATAGCAAAGTCATAAAATAAGAGTCATAAAGAGTAAATGTTTTGTTGGGGATGACTCGTTTTCAGAAGCGTCATAACATAGGGTCATAATCAGTTAAAAACAATTGATTAAAAACACTCTTTTTACCAAAATCTATCTCTGCTTCATTTTTTTTCTTCCCCAAAACACTTCCCTCTCAATCTCTCAAAATTTCTAACACTAAAAATTTCTCAAAACCTAAAAATTTCTAACACTCCCGCTCTAACACTAAAAATTTCTTCCCTCTCAATCTCTCAAAACCTAATCAAACACCCCTCTCAAAACTCTCAAAACACTCCCGCCCTAATTTCCCATCTCAAACCCCTCTCTAATTTCCCATCTCAAAACACTCGACATTGCCCTAATTTGCCCTAATTTTGAAAGGTATGCCGTAATTTGCCCTAATTTTGTTTTATGTTTTCTGTTTTAATGTAGTTGTAGAGTTTTATTTAGGTTATAAAATCAATTTATTGATTTTTAATGTAGCACACCAGGTGTTTGTGAAAATGTAACTAGGTTTTTGTATCAGTTTTTTGTATCATTATTTTAATGTAGCACACCAGGTGTTTGGTGTTTGTGAATAATTTATAGGCCTCATGTAAGTTAACTGTAAATAATGTAACTTGTTAGTGTTGTGGGTAAACTAGTGTTTGGGGTTCTGGTGTTTGGGGTTCTGGTGTCAAATGATTAAAACCAGTCAAATGATTAAAGTGTTTGGGGTTCTGGTTTAACTAGGTTATATCTATGATTGCGATTATAGCTGATTCAGTGAGGATGAGATTAATGGGCTTATAAGTACTTAAAACCAGTCAAATGATTAAAGTGTTTGATAGATGGGAAGTGAAGCCTGTGTTTGTGAATAGTGTGTCTATACAGAAGGATTGAAGTAATTTGCTTAAATGATTTGTAAGCTGGTGTTCTTGTTTAACATGTATATATAGGCTTCATGTAAGCTGGTGTTTGTGGTTATCTTTTTCTGTTTTAGTTTAATAAGGTTGGTATCAGACTCGACACTTACACGAGATGTTTTCTGTTTTAGAGTTTTTAGGTAATGGATAAATCTTGGATTTTGTCTGATAGATTATCAATCGCATACGAGGAAGGTGTGAATGCCTTTTTAGAGTTTGCACAACACAATAACCCAAATTCTAATGCCATTCCGTGTCCTTGTGTAAATTGTATCAATTTGTGTCACACTTCCATAAAAAACGTTCGTTATCACGTGTTTAAACACGGTTTCGATGAGGATTATATTGATTGGACCTTCCACGGAGAAAATTCATCTACAGATGAAGCTGAATGCCCTAATGAGTCTAGATCTCCCGAGTTTGACTACACAAAGGAGAAGCTACATGACGCCTTCACATATGCAGAGAATGAACCTAATTTATTGAAGTCACTCCTCGAAGAATGCGACAAGCCACTGTATGAAGGGTCTAAGTATAATGCACTAAATGGATTGCTGAAATTCCAACATTTGAAGGGTCAATTTGGTTGGTCTGATACAAGCTTTGATGCTTTATTGGGCGAGCTAAATGATGTTTTGCCTTCAAATAATACAATCCCTAAGTCGATATACGAGGCCAAGAAGTTGCTAAAAGGAATAAGCATAGAATACATTAAGTATCATGCTTGTGAGAATGATTGTGTCTTATTCTGGGATGAGCACAAGGATGCTTCTCAATGTCCAACTTGTGGCACTTCTCGGTGGAAGGAGAATAACAAGAAGGTGTCGAGAAAAGTTGTTTGGTATTTCCCGCCCATTCCTAGATTTAGAAGAATGTTCTTGTCACCAGAAACCGCACATGACCTAACTTGGCACGCGCAAGGTAGGGTCAGTGATGGCAAGCTAAGACATCCTTGTGATTCCCCATCTTGGAAGCTTGTTGACGACAAGTACTAGAAAGAATTTGGAAAGGGAGATAGGAATCTGAGATTAACCTTGTCCGCGGATGGTATAAACCCTCATAAGTCATTAAGTGCAAAGTATAGTTGTTGGCCGGTTACCCTAGCAACATACAATCTGCCTTCTTATTTGTGTATGTCGAGAAAGTTCATGATGTTGACTCTACTGATATCAGGTCCAAGGCAACCTGGTAACAATATTGATGTCTACTTGGCACCACTAATAAAGGATCTGAAAGAGTTGTGGAAACCTGGCGTTAAGACGTATGATGCTTATAAGAAACAGTTCTTCAATCTAAAAGCAGTCTTACTTTGGACTATAAATGACTTTCCCGCGTATGGTGACCTGTCGCGGTGTGTTACTAAAGGTTATAACGCGTGTCCAGTATGCTCAGAGGATACCTACTCACAATGGTTGCCAAAATCCAAAAAAGTATGCTTCCTCAGGCATAGAAGATTCCTCCCACTTACACATCCTTTTCGCAAAAGAAGAAAAGATTTCAATAATGAACCAGAGAGCAATGTTATGAAAAAACCGAGATCGGGTGAAGAAGTTTACGACTATCTGGAAGGTTTTACGACTAAATGGGGGAAGGAGAAAAAGGCAAAGAAGGAAGTTATCTGGAGGGCGTTGAAGAAGAATAAATCAAAGAAGAAAATACCACGTCAGCAGAGAAGGCCAAAAAAGAAAAAGAAACTATTGATGCGAGATCGAAAGTTTGGCGTAAAAAATCAATCTTTTTTGAACTAGAGTACTGGAAGCATTTGCTTGTTCGTCATCAGTTAGATGTTATGCATATAGAAAAAAATGTATGTGAGAGTGTTTATGGGACGTTACTGAATTTGCAAGGCAAGACGAAGGACGGTTTAAAGGCACGACAAGATCTTGAGGAGTTAGGGATTAAGACTGAGTTAATAAGTCAACCAAAGGGGAAGGGTCATTATCTGCCGCCTGCCATATACACATTAAATAGCGAGGAGAAACGCATGTTTTATGACACGCTGTCTAACATTAAAGTGCCTGATGGGTATTCCTCCAATTTCAAGAATCCCGTGTCCGATGATAATTCGAAGATGAATGGATTGAAGTCCAACGACTGTCACGTAATAATGCAACAGATTCTTCCTTTTGCAATAAAGGGGGTGTTAGACGTGAAAGTTAGGAAGACTATTATAAGCTTGTGTCACTTCTTCAACAAGCTGTGTAGTAAAGTAGTTGATGTTAGTAAGCTAGGTAAGCTGCAAAGTCACATCGTAGTAACTTTGTGTTTACTAGAGAAGTATTTTCCGCCTTCGTTTTTCGATGTCATGATTCACTTGATGGTGCATTTAGTCAGAGAGGTGAGGTTATGTGGCCCAGTCCACTTTAGGTGGATGTATCCGTTTGAGAGGTACATGAAAACACTAAAAGGTTATGTACGAAATCATTATCGACCCGAGGGCTGCATGGCAGAATGTTATGTGGCAGAGGAAGCATTAGAATTCTGTTCCGATTCCTTGGAAAACATGAAATCAATTGGCAATCCTCATGATCGTGCTGATGAAAGAAACCGCACTGGTAAACCTTTATCGCAGGCTACCATCTGTGTTGTGAATTCTAAGCTACTTGATCAAGCTCATCTTTATGTATTAGGAAACACCGCCGATGTTGAACCATACATAAAGCAGCATATGTTAGAACTGAAGGATCTTAACCCGCGTCGAAATAATACATGGTTGCAGAGCCAACATAGTCGGACGTTTATTGACTGGTTTAAGAAAGAGGTTGAAAGGCGTTTGGCTAACGGGGAAAATACCGGTGATAGTGTTCGTTGGTTGGCAAAAGGCCCTGATTTTGCTGTTAGTAAATATACCGGGTTTGCTGTAAATGAGTATCAATTCCATACAAAAGAGCGTGATGAATCTAAAACCACTCAAGGTAGTGAAGTATCTATAGTTGCAAATACTATGCAGATTGCTAGTGCAAAAGACTCCAATCCGGTGTACGACGCTGTTACCTACTTCGGTCGTATATTGGAAATATGGGATCTTGATTATCATACATTTACGGTTCCTGTTTTCATGTGTGAGTGGGTAGATAGTCGTGGAGTAAAAAAAGATGATTTAGGATTCACAGTGGTTAACTTTGATAGGCTTGGTCAATGGTCTGAACCCTTCATATTACCTAGTCAAGCAAGACAAGTTTTTTATGTTCAGGACCAACAAGATAGGAACCTGTCTGTTGTTGGCTTCACACCACATAGGATGCATAAGTATGGAGATAATGATGAAACTGATGATGTGTTTGAAACTGATGAAACTTCGGAGGGTGCAAGTAATTCTCCAACGTTGAGCGATGAAGACGAAGAACCAAATGTACCAAGTGAACCAAATGTAAGTCTTCATTTGTTATAAATTCATTGCAATTCTTGTCTGTTTTAATAATATTGTGTATATTTTTAGGATAAATCATGCTATCTTGCGGTCGACGATCCTTCAAATATAGTCGCCAAAGGAACCATAGTGAAGCATACTGTCTCGGGTATTTATTTGAAGTTAAATTACTTATTTAATATTTATATATATTCTTACATATTTAATATTTATTTGTTCATATATTAGATGGGAACATTGAAGTTACGGTGGACACATCTGTTCAAGCAGAAGCTTTGATACCGAATCCAATTCCCGAGGAGTTCGTTGAGACTGTTAAAGATGCCATTAGGTACATGCTAAGCTGGCCGAGTCACCTAGTCATTCCATGCTCTCGTTTGGTAAGACTTTTTTTATAAAACAGTTTAATCATTAGAACAAAATGGTTTGGTAAGACTTTTTTATATTTTTGCAGAACAAGATAGTGGCCAAAAAGAAGGAGAAAAAGGCTGCTAATCAAGGCAAGGAGAAAAGAAGAAAAACAGAAAAAGAACAAAGAAAAGAAGAAGAAAGGAAAGAAGAAGAAGAAGGAAACAGAAAAGAAGAAGAAAGAAAAGAAGAAGAAGAAGAACAAAGAGAGTTGGGCAGTGTGATTCACAAGAAAAAAGAAAAGAAGAAGCGAAAAAGAGAACCCCACAACGAAGAAGAAGTGGCGATGCCAAAAACAGGCACGATGCCAAAAACAGTTGCAGTTGAAGAAGTAAAAAGCCCAGAAACTGTCACCTCCATTGCAAAAGTGACTGAGAAAGGAAATCCGTTGAAAAAAATGATGACAAGAGGTCAGAGGAGAGTAAGGAAAAGAATTGAAGAAAGGATGGGATTGAAAATGACTGCAATGATGGTTGATGGACAAGTTGCAAAGGTCGATTGCATAAAAGTGCAATGCGAGGACGATTTGTTTGGGCACCCCAGTTACACGTACTTAAATTGGAATGATTTTGACAGTCTATTTTCAATGGATGAGTTAAGCGGGGCTGTCATTGCTTCTTATATCATGTAAGTGATAAATTGTAGTTTATAAAAAATTGGTACTTGTATGTTAACAGGACTAATTGAATGTAAACTTTGTATGTTAATTGTTAACAGGTACCTGTATGAGCAAATCAAGAATGGGTCACAAAGAGATCATGGAGTTTGTTTCATGACCCCGACTGCGATCATGCATCATGAACGTAAAGCGAGGGCCAAGAATATCGAGGAGGCAAGTCGAGTTATTTCAAAAAGGTTATCTACAAGGAAGCAAAATGACCTCATCTTATTGCCGTACAATCCCGGGTTAGATTTTCGACAAAATTTAAATTAATTAATAAAAATTAACATTAATTAACAGAATTTGTTTTTTGTTTTTTGTAGAAGACATTGGGTGTTAGGTGTGCTTAACATGAAGACAAGTACCTGCTATTATCTTGATTCCCTATCGGTTAGCGACGTCAATCATCAGTTCAAGCAAATAGTGGATGCGTAAGTAATACAAATTTATAGAATCTTTATGATGTATGATGTAATACTTAACTGGTTAATTCTTTGTAGGGCAATTGCATTGTATGATGTAGAAGCTGGAACCAATATGAGGACTAAAATTAACTGGGTTAATTCTAAGGTTGGTTATTTGTTATGGCTTATTTGCATCTCCTAGCTTATTAATAGTCTAAGTAATACTAGTGTAGAGTGGTTTTTAGTTTTAATCAGCTTAGTATAGGGTAAAATTGCAATACAGATCAGTGTAAGGGTGTTTGGTTTAAGACAGCTTATAGGTTAGTTTGGGTATAATCTGAAAAGCACTGTTCATGTGCCAAGTTTCTGAGTTTGATTGAACTGATTCAAAGGTATTTTAGTTGTTCTCATCAGAAGATAGGGCAGTTTGATGGTTATTTAAAGTCTGCATTAGATATTTTAGTTTTGAGCTCTTATCTGCCCTAATAAGCTTAGAAATAAGCTGAGCTTAATTTGAGTTCATTTTGGCTTTGCTAGTTAGTTCAATGGTGCTTAAGTGAATGCCTATTAGTTGGTCTGCTGTGGAGTAGTCTTGCTCAAATTTTGCGCCAAATTCCTAATCTGCTACCACAGATTGTTTTGCAGCAATTAGTTATCTGCACTGTTTTGCGCCAAATTCCTAATCTGCTACCACAGATTGTTTTGCAGCAATTAGTTATCTGCACTGTTTTGCGCCAATATACCCTGTGCAGACCATTCTTGTTAATCAACTGTAGTTGCATATCATTTTGTGTTTCTTGTGTAGTGCCCACTTCAGCCCGGAAGCACCGAATGTGGGTACTTCGTGTTGAAGTTTATGAAGGAAATAGTTAAACATGGAGTTCGGGCTCTCGAAAATGACAATGTAAGTAGCTAGTTAACTGTTTTAAGTAGTTTAAGTAGTAATTAACTGTTTCTAAAATGTTGTTTTATTTGACTAGATTGGTGGCCCCAGGAATGAGTACACGGAGGCGGATTTCGACGATATTCGAGAAGAATGGGCAATTTATGTGTCGAATTTCATTTTTAGGTAGAAATCGCGCATATTGTAGTAACTTTAACTAATTATCGGTCTATATTTTGACTTGAATTGTTATGTAATGAATTGGCGGTAACGCATGGTTTTGATATATATGAAATGCGTTAATTTTGTACAATTATCAGGTTTATTATATTGTCAATAATTATGTATATAATCAGGTTTTAAAAAACAGGAAAAAAAATGATTTTAAGGTAATGACTCGCAAAAACATATGTCAGAAAAGTGTGTCATAAAAGTTAGTCAAAATGATTTTAAGGGTAATGACACGCAACGTGTGTCATAAGTGCGAGTCATAGAGGGATGACGCACAAATGCCAGTCATGAAGCTTTATGACGGGTCTTTCCTTGACGCGCATTTGCGCGTCATAAGACCTCTTCTTGACTCGCATTTGGAGTCAAGGATTGCCCTTTTTATAGTAGTGAATAATTAAACATAAGAGTAATCTCCTAGATGCATGCATTTATTCATTCATGGATTATTGCACTTTGTATACTTCCAAAGATTTACTTGAATTCATAAACTCCTTTTGATTACTTATTGTCCTCACTCAAGTAATCATTCAAGAAAGAATTTTGATATTCATTGTCAAATTTCATATTCATGAAAATAAATATGACAATTACCAACTTTGTATCTTTAATGTTCTTAGAAAAGAGTATTCAATCATAGTTAATTGCTTAAATATGATTAATAATCTTGTCATAAGATATGCATTAAAATATGTATACAATTATGTCCATATGATTTCTACACAAAGATTTAAACTACTAGGGTTACATTATCTTTGAATAAACTCATCTTCATTCTCTAACTATTAAGAATTAAGATAAATCAAATTTAAAATTTGAATATCTTTATGAACAACATCTATAACATTCATAGTATGAGTAATTTACCCAATTCATTATTTTGGTAATACATCATCATATAATCTTCAGCATATTAATCAAATATCTGAGATATCCAAGTGGATCTATGAATGTGAATTCAATCATCTTGAGGTTTATCATTTACATATTTAGCCTCATCATGATTTTCACTAGTGTGTATTTAGAAGATTATGTATCTTGTAATTTTATCTTTTTCAAGATAAAAACTCTAACTTGCCTTTAGTAATATATAGACTATCTATAAATACTTACCAATTAAAGCTACAATACAATATTCTCTTTTTGGGATATTACAAATACATGTTGACAGTTCCTGACATTCATTTGTTAATAACCTACATATAAGTAGCTTAACAAATTCAGAACTCCAATTTAAGACCTAATGTGATTCATCACATTTCATAATGTCTTATTAATCTTCTAGGAGTCTAATTGAGTATATTCAATCCATACTCAATTTTCTAACCTTGATAACTTTTGGAAGAAAAGAAGTCATAGTTATTTTTAATCAAACAATATAACAAGAGTTTAATTTCCCTAACTGAACATACCATAAATATGTGGTATTTCAATTAGAATTAATATTGTAGGAAGATCTAACAATATATAAGATAACCATATTCCTTTTGGCATACCTATTTACCAACTAATTCAACTTAATGGTATAATAGTATTTCCAAACCAATTGCATGCTTTATAACACAACTGTGGAAAACTAGAAGGGGGGGGGGGGTAGAATTGTTTTCCGTCTTTTTAATTTTATGAAAACTTAGTTGTTTAAAAAAAAACTTTGTTTCTAGTTTATATGAGATCAATACATGTATACTTATAGTACTTATATCTACGCAAGTAAATAATAACAATATGGATGAGTATGACTTATAAGAATTAATATCTACGCAAGTAAACAATAACAATATAGACAAGTATTTTTACGTCCCTTTTTATTTATGAAAACTTAGTTTAGTTTTAAAGTCTTGTTTACTCTTAAAACTTTGATTCGATCTTATGTGAATTCAAGTCTTGAACAATATGAACAACTATATCGAGGTATGAAAAGTAATAACGAAGTAAGCTAAATATGTACAATCAACACATGCATAATATAGACAGTTATAGCTATATACGAGATGTAAGTAAGTAAGCTAAGTAATAAGTTAGAGTTGGAAAGATCTAACCGCGAGACAAAGGATTTATAGTGGTTTGGCTACAAGGACACCTTCCTTGCCCTACTCCACTCCCCGAGTCACCTACTCGAGAGTTTTCTTCACTATGTCAACAAGCTCCCTTATGGCGGAGAAAACCTTACACAACTTTTGCTTACACCAATTAACGACACTAAGATAAATGTCGAGTTCTAATCTTAGCTAGAACCAATCTCACAACTTCTTCACGACTTGGCACACCTTCTTCACAACTTGTACACACCACTACTACTTCACAACTTCACACTACTCCACTACTTCTTCTTCACACCACTACTTATATCTCACTACTTCTATTCACAACTTCTACTCCTAGATCTATCTAGTTACACTACTATCACACCTTTACAATGAATGTACACAACAACTAGACTATATACACAAATCTACAATACTTCACAACTTGATGTTGAAGGAGTATTCTTCTCTTGCCCTTTGAGAGATGAGAGGTGAGGGAATGAATCACTTGAAACAAGGATTAACAATTATATGATCAAAGGGTTTTTAGGAGGATGTTTAGAGAGATTTGGATCTGAAAATTTTCGTGCAAGAGGTGAGAAAAATACTAGGTTTGAGGTGGTATTTATAGGAGAAAATTTCTGACATATTCTGATAGAGGAGCGTGGCCGGCCCCCTTAATTCATGGCTGGCCCTCTTAAAATTAAGGGGGCCGCCCCTTATAATTAAGGGGGTCGCCCAGCTGTAATGGCCAGAATTCTTGTATTTTTCTGGGGAAAGTTTATTTGGTGAAAAACTAACTGATTTTGGTTAAAATTTTGAATTCATATATTTACTATGAATTAAACATTTTCTTTATTACCAAAAATGTCTTTCAAAAATATATAATAAGTTTATTTAATTCTATAAACTTTGTATTATTTAAATAAACATCCCTTTGATCATAAAATGTATTAGTCACTTGTTTATTCATACCTTAAGTGATTATGTTAGATGAGATGATATAAACTTGCTTAAAACTTGTTTATGTATTAACTTTGCGTTTAATGTTCTTATATTTTGTGATCGTCAAAACTTAAGGATATCGAAAAATATTAATAACGTTTTTATACATTATTTATATCAACAATCTCCCCCTTTTTGATGATTACAAAATCTAAATTCATTAAACTAAAAATGAATATATATGCAAGTTTTTAGTGTGAGTTTATATCACTTCTCCCCCTTTTTGTTAACATAAAAAAGGTTATCCCGACGAATGTATAGCTCCCCCTTGAAGTATACTCCCCCTCGTTTTGAGGTCATAAGAAATCGAGATATGGAATGCTTGCAAAAATAGTTAGAGCACAAGCAATATATATATATATATATATATATATATATATATATATATATATATATATATATATATATATATATATATATATATATATATATATATATATATATATATATATATATATATATATATACTAGCTTTCGAAGCCCGCCCGATGGGCGGGCATGACTTATGAATTTCGTTGAAATAAATAAGTTAACGTAAAATAAGATATAAACATACGAATTTTTATATTGAATGAATTAAAAATAAAAATAAATGAAAGTTACAATTATAGAATAATTAAAATATACAAATTTCTTTGTAACAACATAGTATTTGATCTAAACTCAAATGCAAAATAAGGTTTTTTATACACAATATTTGTTGTTGATTTTGCATAATTACCATCTGTATCACAACAAATAATTTTCAATCCATTCTTGCTGGAGACAGCCACATAAAATTGGTCATGGGTGAAAACTTGCCTTTGGAGAAACCGCCCAACTTGTGATAATGTTTGGGCTTGACTTTTATTAACAGTCATTGCAAAACATACCACAACAGGGAATTGCCTACGCTTAAGTTTAATTGGCTACAATCATTTACCAAAATTATGTTTGTCGTTCGATCTTTATTCCATAATGCAATGGCAGCAGACCTGCACATATTTTAAACAACTTTAGATGAACAAAAATCGTATGGAGATAACGGACATAATGACACCTTCGTTCCATTTTTTCTCATTAGCAAGGACACTAATGATATTTCCAAGTGCAAGAAGACCCTTGTTAATATGAACTATTGTTCAATAAATGAGAAGTTTGTAAGCTTTAGTATTCTTAAAGAGAATGGTCGGACGGGTTGGGTAGTGGGTCAAACCTGACTTCAGTTAAACCGAGTCTTTTATAGTAAACGGCGGGGCGGGTCGGGTTGACCACATTTTTCCATTTTTTTTTATAAGCAGATACAACTTGGTTGCATCGACCCGTTGAGATAAAAAAGAAACCCACATCGACCTATCCGTATATTATATCTCTAATAATAATAATCATCAATTCATCATTATGCACATTATTTTAAACGCATTACATTATGAAATGTTTTTTGGCTCTTTCTGATCCAGAAATGTTTTTAGTGGTAGTTGTTCAAATTATTTTACACCAATTATTGCAACTTAAAGACTGGAGTGGATAGTATAAGAGGTCGGTTTATCAGGTTTTGGGTCCAAACGGTGTATCTACAGCCCATTATAAACATTTTCAGTCCAGTTATATCCTGATCCAAACACTCCCTATTTATGCAGTATCCTAATCCAAACACACCTTATTGTTGTAGTTGCCTAATTCGAATACGACATATTTTTTCCGCACATGTAACCATCTAAATGCTCGTTTTTCAAGTAGAAAAGACTCTTCCATTGTCCCAAACCTAAAAATCCATATGTGCAGATTGTAAATTTAAATTTTAATTGAAAAACAAAGGATAAAAACATGACGAAACCATCAAATCGTTTACTAATCTTATTAAGTTTGCTGATTACTAATATTCAAAGAGTGATAGTAAGAGAATGAAATTTAAAACACAATAGGTGCTTCGGCTATTACAAACTCACGTCCTTGTCAACCTTTATGATCTTCTTATTTATTGCTAATGGAAGGTTGTGGTTCTTGAAACCATTGACATTTTCTATTTCCCGATAACAATAATAGAAGACCTTACCATACTGCGTCCAAATGATCAAATATTTGTTGGAAAATGTTAGATTTGAAAAGTACGTATGAATATTGCAAAAGCTTAAATGACACGAAGGTAATGACTAAAAATTTAGGCCTATTGATAATCGAAGAGTTATCTAATTTAAATCCATTACTGGTGGTCATGTTTAAGAACATTTTTTAAAGTTATTTTGGCGGATGACAACTGATTATCATACCAGCTAGGTGTCTAATAAGGTTTAGAGGGACCATGAATATAATGTCAATATATTAATATATTGCACAAATATGACCTCAAAATAAAAGCTTAGTTAACGTTTAATCTTGCTTATTTTTTCGGGATAATGTGCAAGTCTAACACGTAATTATATTCTTCTGATGCAAGTGAACAGGAAATCATACAGGCAAGTGAACAGGAAATCAGAAAGCCTCTGATGCCAGAAGGAGGACTACCTGAAATCAAACATGAAGATGCCCACGTGTTCACTGGAAGAGCAGGAGAGTGACTCCCCGATGGTGTATATGCAGCCAGACAATACATGAGTTACCGTACGCGTCCCCTCTTCACACAGCTGATGCATTGACTCAATAAATCATCAGAATGTTACAATAATTAGCAACATCGTGTTACCTTGCACTGGTTGCTTGCCTTTGTCAGTTGCTATTTGGTGCACATGCTCATAGCCACCTGGAAGGTTATGAAATTCCATGGCATTTTGTACAAAATCATGGCTACTCGTTCGCCCAAGTGATGGAAGTATAGAAAAAAAAGAAGCACATAATACTTACTTCTTGCAAGAAGTCTGCAACTACTTTCCTCTCTGGGCATTTAAATCCCATAGATTCAAAAAACTCGAGCAAGCTGGAGAAGAAATATGATTACTGTCCCTTCAAGAATATGAAAATATTGCTTAAATGAATTCATAATTTGGAATGTGGTAGAACTATCTCACTGTATAGTCTCATAATATAAGTCAAAACTAACCAAAAAGTTACCTTTACGCTTATTCCCTATAAGTAAATTTTCCTGTTGTAACACGTTTTTTTTTGCCCGCCAGATATACCTCCTTTGAGGAGTTTGGCGGCCATGTCTGGTTCTGTTACAGAGGGATGCTGGAACGTTTGTTTCTAGGACTATATTCATAATAGGATAATATGTGGGTTTTTTGGGCTAGTGGCCGGCATGTGTTGTCAATATTCTTTGAATTTTTTAGTTTATGAGTTGTAAGATATTGTATATATGGATCGTGAGCTAGAACTTTCCCCACGAAGGAGTCCCGACTGCACCACAATGGTCAAGGATCCATTTACGGCCCTTAACTATTGCCATGGCCTCTACACCTCTATCGGCTTCTTCTCCAAGTAATCTCAAGGTAATGTAACTAAGCACTAACCCAAATATTGTGCTATGACCCTCAATATGGAATCCCCAACCTCCATCTTCATTCTGTTAGTATAAAACAAAAAAGGGAAAAAATGGACCTAAACATAAATAAAAAAAATATATAATATTAAGTGAAATTTACTAAGAAAATGTTACAGATTACCTGATGCTTGTATATATTACGCTTAATTTATTGCTGATTTGCAAGCGTTAGAATGTTACAGTGCTATCACCTGTTTATAAACATATAACTAAACCACGTAAACATCACATTTTCTACTCACATTTCAAGCAGACTTATTAAAAGATGCCAACGCTAAGATGAGTTTGAAACCATAGCTTAGTTACCAGTGGAGAGAGGAAGAACAAAGGGCCAAAAGATTCAGCAGGCCAGTGACCATCATGGGCTTGAATGGTGGAGTAGAAGCTAATGGCTATTCTGAGTGTAGTTGTTACTGCTTTTTTGGTTACTTCTTCTTTTTCTTCCAGTTTTATTCCTTCTGGTATTTTTGTAACTTGGTTTTCCTTTCTGAGTTATGAGTTAACGAAAACCATTGATTGGGATAAATGTTGTAGGTTACTAAACCAACTAACACATATGACGTGACGATGACAGTAGACACATGTGTTCATTCACATGCATTATTTTTATAAAGAAAATGTTAAATACAGCTTTCTATTCTTCATATTAAAACAAATTGATAAGTCAAGAGAGAGTTAAATTATACATTGAATATGGACATTAATTCTCAGTTATAAATTAATAGCCTAATATACGTTATGCAAATTTGTATGTTTACTCACCTAATAAACATACCGATACTTAAACTCTTAGATGGGCGCTGTGCCAAATTTACCTATGTTATATATATGTGTCTAGTACAGATTACCACGCCTGCCATTTATTCTCCTGCAAAATCATTTTACGCATAACTATTAGGATTTATGTTGTCCCAATTAAATAATAATAATTTAACCATATATATAACAGAGGTAAATTTGGCTCAACTAACGAATTACACTACTGCATTTCATATATTGGCTATTAGTATCTGATTTACAACACTATGGCCAAAAAATAAAAGAAGCTATTACAAAAAAAAAAAAAGTAATAATAATTACTAAAATGATGTTGTGGTTTTTCTACATTGAAAATACACTTTGGCGGGTTAGCCTACTTGAAACTCATTTGACGTGTTTATTAATCAACGCTAAGCATCCATTATAAATAAAGAAAGATCCAAATCAAAACTTTGATAAGTAAATGGCCAGGCCAAAATACCACAAGTAGTTTACTTGTATCTACAAATGAGGCGGGAATCTCGTCACTTTGAATGACATCCGTGCCTTCCACCGCATTAACAACATTGTTATGAATATTAGGAATTGTCAAGTCACTTGTGCTGACCGAAACCATTTAGAATTTCAAACTGTAAGTTTCATTCTGATTTAAGGCCTAGGATGAAAAGAGCTTATAAGTCAACTTTCCCTCAATACGCACAAGGAACTTGTAAAATAAATGCAAGCAAGCATGTATACGTCCTCCCAATATAAATTGTTACATGAGCTTGGTTTAAAACTCAAATTCTTAACAAATTCTATAGGAAAATCGCAAACAGGAATGAGACAGCTATTTTGGCCACATGTGACAATGACATACACACGCCATCAATCATTAATACATTCAATGTAGTCGTCAAAAGGGTATGCCATCTGGTATTACGTAATTGTATAATTCTATCAGCAGATTACTTTTAACTTTATACCTAATATACTATGGGATACATCAGCAACTCATCCAAATCATTTTACAACTACTTTCTTTAAATAATATATTACATCTTAAACGACCATTCACCATATCAGCAAAAGGCAATACTACTCTATTTTTATAAACACTGATTGAGGCAAAAGCAGTCAACTAAATTCAACCACGGATGTGGTCAAACAAGTCAAACTCCTAAGGCTCAATGCTCCGAGGAATACAGTGTTTTCCCGGGGACTAAATATGTCAATTTTTCAAAATCCGGGGACTGAACTTGCAATTTTCACCAATCTTTCACCCAGGGACTAAAAGTGATTTTTATGAATTCCCAAGGACCAAAATTGAGTTTTCATTCAAAATTATCCCACCAGGGACTGAATCTGCCAAAATCTGAAACTCCAGGGACCAAAAGTGTAAATTTCCAAAACTTTTCAATTTTTCACCAAAGGACTAAATATGACATTTTATGATTTCAAAATGACCTTTGGTGATAATTTTTCATATTTTGAATATCCAGGGACTAGTTTTGTCATTTTATGAAAGTTGAGGGACTGAAACTGCCAATTTTGCAAACTTTGTGCGTTTTTCGTTTGTTTTTACTCGTTTTGCATCTAAAACATATAAAACATAATTTTGGAATATTTTCAGTATTTTGATGCATTACTGAGTGTTTTTGTATGTTTTGCAGTTCAGATTAGACCAAAAATGATGAGTGTTTGAGCACTCATCAATCCCCCACACTAAACTATTGCTAGTCCCTAGCAATACTGTTTTGAAAACTTGATGGATTTGAAAAACTCTTTACCAAAAGCCATCACTTCTGGAGTAGCCAGGTGTAAGAACTGTGGCACACCTGATAGCCGTGTGATTTTGAGCAAACCACCAGCTGTCAACGGATTTGAGTAGTCTTTACCAGAAGCCGTTTGCTTCTGGACTAGCCAGCTCTTGATGGAATAGTCAACATCTTGGTGAGCTGATTACCAATTATGGATTTTCCACGGCCTTTACCACAAGCCATAATCTTGCGGGCTAGCCAACTCATTTGTTTTCGGGGAGTTGATGACCCACACAATTTTGGGCAAATTGCCAGCCGTCAACGGATTTGATATGTCTTTACCAAGAGCCGTTTGCTCCTGGACTAGCCAATCCCTTTTGTCGCTTAGACGAGGCGGACTGATTACCAAAAATTTTGAAGCACCAGTGAAAAATTTTTGAAAATTTTGAAATTTTGGCTAAAACGGGGGTATTATATAGTAAAATGTGATAAAATTCGCTAGAATAGCGAATACCCCCCCACACTTATCATGAATATTGTCCTCAATATTCAGAATCCCGGCTATTATGCCGACATTTTGAACGTAAAAGGGCAACATTACAAGCTAAGCGTGGAAAATACCATTTTGTTTTTTCACTCTTGTAATCATAGCATGGGGGACTCCCCCACACTTAGGGTGAAAACCCTATAAGCATGCTATTGTTTTTGTTTACCGAGTCGCTAGCTTGACTCGACCCCGAATTCATTTGTCCTTGGGGAAGCATGATGTGGAAGAGACAATCTCAATCGGACTTTCATTCAAGATGTTTGGACAAACATATGAAGCACGGGAAAGTTCCACACCGATGAGATATACTACCGGCTCAAGATAATGATACATGAGAATGCCGGGATCAAAGATAGTGTCCTCACTCCCGAAGGAGTGAAGGAGAGAAGAAGTCACCTTATAGGTGAAGAAAAGGAAGAAAATCATGATAAAAAGCATGATTTGATCTTCTTCCTCAAGAGGAGGCTCAATAGCCTGAGTTTGGATTTCAAAGGTTAAGCTCGTAAACAACCCGGGAGGGTGGGTGGGAATTTGCAAATTCTCATAATTGAGAGCATCTCCCCCCGGGATATCAAACTGATGAGCGAGTTCACCGGAGAACTCCTCATGAAGAGAATCATTCACAAGATGTGAATCTGGGAACTCATGTTCCGGAGTAGACTCATCACAATCCTCGTCAAAGATTGGATTGTTAGAAATCATAGTGAATTCAGAATCGAATTCAAATAGAGGATTGGTGAGAGTCGTATCGAATGTTTCGGGAACAAAGTGAATATTATTCTCTATTGGATTTTCGGGATCAGAAGTGAGTGACGGATCATGATATAGGAGACTTTCAATTTCTCCCAGATCGGCTTGGAAGTCAAGGAGACCATCATCACTTTCCAATGAAAGTGGATCGATGTGAGCAAGTTCATCAGCGAACTCCTCAAGAAGAGGATCAACATCAGAATGAGGCAGTGGTGCCTCGATATACTCAATGTCTCCATGAGATATACAATCATCGCTAAAATCTGAGAACGTCTCAAAATGATCGTTAGGACACTCAAGAAGTGAAGGAATATCACATACATGATCCAAAGTTCCCTGTGACTCTCCTGGGATTGGGACAAGGATCTCAACACTAGACTTTATTAATTCGTCCGATTCCTTATCAGGAACAGTGCTAAGATGCTCATCCCCCATGATCGGAGAGTGAGTGTGAACCTCGGGTGTGATAATAGCAGACTGAGGGAGATACAAAAGACTAGCACACATAGATTCTATATTTTTCATGTGTTCTTCTGCTAGCAATTCTTGCATACTCTTATCTCCCTGTGCTTCCACGGAAGGAATCTCAACTGATGAACTGGATGAATCTTTGTAATATTCTTTCATTTGAATAGAATCCTCATCATCATCATCAAGAAGAGCAGCATTGCGAAATATGGCACGTGTTTTAGCCGCTCTTTGCTCAGCAAGCAATTCTTCCATGCTCTTTTCGTTTCTGGCCTCTCGTTCTTCAGCAAGTAATTCTGCCATAGATTTCTCACGAGAGCTTTGAAACGATGAAGTGGCTAACTCCTCCTTGAGTTCTTTTAAAATATCAAGAACCTTAAGTAAAATGTCTTGCTCAGTAACAAGAGGAGTTGCTTGGGACATCTGGTATTGTGGAGGTGGGTCTGAATACGAATAGTCGTAATTGTTGCAAGGAAACGGATTCCCTGTTTGACAATCAGAGCTAGTGTGTGGACCTCCACAATAATCACAACAGTAAAACTGATGTGGCTGTGAGTCGTATGTGCTTGTGTCATAATTGTTATCAGGAAACTGCTCATAGACAAGCGTGCTTCCTGATTGACAATCAGAACTGTAGTGCGAACCACCACAGTACTCACAACAGTAAAACTGCTGAGTATCATGGTGTGGTAGCTGGTGGAATGAATCAGTGGTGTCATGGTAAGAATAGGGATCTTGGTTATAGACAGACCCGTTTCCTGACTCTACCATGCCACAACCGGGGCAATTACCACCATTATGAGAACTACCACACCACTGGCAAACCAGAAAGTGTGGATGAGACATAGAAAGAATCAAATGTGTATGGAGGGGTAGGAATGAAGAATCAAAGATGTGAGAGGGTAAAGGTGAATATTTTTGGGTTTTTGGAAATACATTTTGTACAAAGGATAAAGAAAATCTTTTTGGGTTTTGTTTTTATGAAAATATGAACAAGGATGGATAAATGTACAATGGAACGAATTCCAAACACACTAATCAGAAAAACCGTTTAGATAAACGCGCACAACCTCCCCGGCAGCGGCGCCAATTTGATTGAGGCAAAAGCAGTCAACTAAATTCAACCACGGATGTGGTCAAACAAGTCAAACTCCTAAGGCTCAATGCTCCGAGGAATACAGTGTTTTCCCGGGGACTAAATATGTCAATTTTTCAAAATCCGGGGACTGAACTTGCAATTTTCACCAATCTTTCACCCAGGGACTAAAAGTGATTTTTATGAATTCCCAAGGACCAAAATTGAGTTTTCATTCAAAATTATCCCACCAGGGACTGAATCTGCCAAAATCTGAAACTCCAGGGACCAAAAGTGTAAATTTCCAAAACTTTTCAATTTTTCACCAAAGGACTAAATATGACATTTTATGATTTCAAAATGACCTTTGGTGATAATTTTTCATATTTTGAATATCCAGGGACTAGTTTTGTCATTTTATGAAAGTTGAGGGACTGAAACTGCCAATTTTGCAAACTTTGTGCGTTTTTCGTTTGTTTTTACTCGTTTTGCATCTAAAACATATAAAACATAATTTTGGAATATTTTCAGTATTTTGATGCATTACTGAGTGTTTTTGTATGTTTTGCAGTTCAGATTAGACCAAAAATGATGAGTGTTTGAGCACTCATCAAACACATCGTGACTATATCCTGTAAAGTGCTATCACATTGAATTTTGAATATTTTGTATCATCAATGCATCAAATAATCATATTAATTTTACCCATATTTTCTTTAACTAACCATTTCATGTTACAGGATTAGGTGCATGCTCATCAAATTCAGTAAATGAGTTATTCTTGCTCACTTCATTACAGACCAGATTATAATGCACACAGCTTGTTAAGTGCTGTGATATTCGTTCCTTATCTATTTTTCTGTTGTTCGTAAATACATATCTAAATTACTCGTTTCTTGATTTTTTTAAAAACAAAATTTAGTTATTTGCACGCATATGTTAAACGAAGCTCATCTTCAGTCAGTGACTCCACACCCTCTGCTTGGATCATCTTATCATTATCTTTTATCCTAGAACCAATAAAAAAATTGGTGACATAAAATCAACAATCCAACACATACAAACAGTACTACATAACTAATATTTAAATACTTTGCGTGCCTGAAAATTGAAAATCACATAAAAGTTAAATAAATAAACAAAATAAAGAAAAGAGTTGTAAGCATCAATGGTAGGAGTGTGTTACCTGAAAGATTGGAGATGTACCTGAATCTGGTTCAATGACAGTATCTTTCATCAAATTGTACATGCAATTAAAACATATATATTGTGAGCGAGATCTTCTTGTTACTATGAAAATATGATGCATGAGTTCCATTCAGGTCCTCGGTATTAGCAACTGTGGCTTCATTTATAGATTCTGTTTCTTTTATACCCTCACAAGTGCATCTTGTGAGCTTATAACACCATCTGTATCACCTTGGTTTTTCTCTACTGTGCTGAGAAGTTCTGCCTCGGTTACAGTTTCAGTTTGATACATGTAGCTATCAAGCTCATCCATAGAACCATTAGCATCCAATAAGTTGGCTAATGCTATAACCTGCTATACAACCAACTCAAAATAGGAGATAAAAAAAATTCAGTATAGTGTTTAGGATTGCTTACGTGTTTGAGAAGCTTTATCATGCAATAGCCAATTCACACACACTTAAAGAAGCAATTTCCAACACCCCGTTGCTGAAATAAGCAGTTTCATTCAAGCATTAAAAAATGCTCATTTCTATGAAATAAGAGATTCTTTGCTTTAGTTGCATGTTGCGTTAAAAAAGTGCTTCCATTTTGAATACGCAATCTCGACTTGCACACATAAAATCATACTTGTTAATTTTTTTACAGTATATAATATGGGTATAACGGGACTATTTTAGAATTGCTTTAACAAAAACTACCCATTTTGACCCGTTACCCAACCTGCCCATTTTACGACCTCTAGTGAAAACGTATGTAGTATATGAGAACTTACAGTTTTCTCCTTGGCCTCTTGCTCCGAGGCTATCCAATTTGCAGCTTTAAGTACTTCGTCTGGAGCACACAGTGCATAGCTAATAAACCTTGTAGTTGATTTACCATGTATCTCTAGCAAAAGAAACGACACTTTCGGGAAAGTTTGCAAACTCTGCAATATGGATGCCAAAACTTTGATCGCACACCTCCGCTTCAACCTGAATAATCGACATGACAAATAAATAATAGAAAAGTCAGCTATAAAAAATTCATTCCATGCAGAGCAATACCAGATTACCTCTATTGCAGAACCTTAGCATGGCGTACTCCTCCTGTTCGAACTGGGGTATAGAAAAACATTCCTATTTACAGCATTTAACATGACAATTTATAGAAATTCAAAAGAAGAAAGTGCAAAAAATTCTGGTTTCAACAAAAAATATATATACAATAATAGCAAAAAGCAGTGAATATGTAACCTTCCTCCATTAAGCAAGAATTCAACCCTAGGCTAAAGGTTGAAGAGGCCAGTTTCTGGTAGGCTTCTTACTTCCACATTAAGCCCTACAACACCTTAAGATAAAAGTAAACTTATTAAGCAAGTCGTCAACTTACATCTAAATTTGATCAAGTTTTGTCAAAAGGTGATTATTTTGCTAAATATAACAACAAATAAGAATCAAAACACCATGATATAAAATGAAAACGCACTCACCTCAGGGAACGAAGTGATGACGACTGTTGGCCAGTTGGTGTGGGGTTTGGAGGATTTCGAGCAATCCACTTCCGATATACTTTCATTTTTATTGTTTTGTTTTTGTCCCTAGGTTTCAGATAAGCAATGTTGCAATGTTCCGATTGCAACATGAACACAGAGTTAGTATTAGAGAATTACATTAGAAGTTATGCAATAGTAAATTAATAAGATCATAAAATTATAAAAATGGATGTTAATAAAGTTTTAAAACTTTGAGGTAGCCATTCGCGAGGGAGAACTTTTGCATCTTGCACATCTACATATGCCATATAGTCATCTTTGATGATTATACTCCAAGGATCTGCTTAAGTATCCATGCAGCCAAGTCAATCGCCATATATATCTGATCAGGTAGTCAAAGTTTCAATACACAATAAATATGTGATAGATCAACAACTTTCACGTGTTCTGATATCAGATCGAATAGTATTAGTCAAATTTACTAATAAATAATTAAATACTTATGTAGTGCTTCACATGAGTCCTTGCTGAAGAAACACAAAGTTTACCAATTGCAGCAGCAGTGAGAGCTTGTACATTGCGATCGAACTTGACGTTAAAAGCAGAATTAACAACAGCTATAAGATGTTCACGTTCAGCTCCCATAGGCTTTGCAGCCTTGACTCACTGGGCCGCAACCAAGGTGGCAACCGAGGCAACAACCAAGTCTGTTTTGGCCATTTGCTTGTCTTTTCTGGAAGCTGATGCGACTGATGTAGCAGCTGCGATGGTAGTTACTGCTGCTGCTACGCCAACAACACAGACCGTTGTATTAAGTTAAGAAAATTTTAAGTAATGAGAACAGGTAAACATCCTTGCAATCAACCATCACAAATTCATATGTAGAGCTATCTTTGATTATATAATAAGATATTCACGACTGTAATATAAGTGGTAGAACAGTAGATTATATGATATGTTAAATATCTCAATCAAACTAACAATAGCACCAGATCCATTTGAATCCTTCAGGGTTGACAATACTTTGTTGATCATTACATTATACCAGAATAACATAATAAGAATTTTAAAAATCTTCCATAAATTGAGTTGATCACATTAAGCATGAGTAAGCCATAGATACGAAAAGGTATTTTCATAGAGAAAAAGATATGTATATACTTCAAAGCGGTCTTTCCATCTAACCTGATTAAACAAAAAACTTAAATAAACCAATCACAAATCATTGAAACAAAATAAAACTGACCAAGAAATCAGCTTGATAAAATTAACCACATTTGATTAGCATTGTTTTAAGATTTATTACAAAAACATGTGTTCAAAGAAGACGACTAACCTGCAAAGAAGCCATCTAACATGCAAAAACCTGAAAAGAAAGCAACATATGCATACACATTAACAAATACGTAAATCATTAGGGTTTTAGGGTTTTGAGAAAAAGAATATTAGGAATGAAGTGCAATTTTTTTTCCGTATTATATAAAAATCCATCTAAAAACTACATTAAAATTATATGTCGAATTTAAAATAAAAGAAATTAGGAAAACAGATTTTCACATGTCCTTATATATGTTAATTTTGAACATATAATTCAAAAAAATAGATTAGCCTAGTGGTTAGGGGCATTAATAATACTATAAAGGTCTAAGGTTCAAATCTTGTCGAGACCATAATTTTTTAAAAACGAATTTTACCAAAAATAAAATAAAATAAATCAAAACCGAATTATACTAAAAAAATAAAATAAAAACATAAAATCAATAAATTATAAAAATTGCTTACATGGTCAGATGTGATGACATGACAGAAATTGAATTACATGGCAATGACTGGACAATGAGGTGGCAATACGCGTGTAACGCCTCCTGTTATATATATATATATATATATATATATATATATATATATATATATATATATATATATATATATGCATGGAACAAATATAAGATAACTAACAAGAATAATTTAAATAGATTATGTTGAAAACATAATCATTAATACATATATATATATATATATATATATATATATATATATATATATATATATATATATATATATATATATATATATATATGTATGTATTAATGAGCATTTTACAATATCTTAAAATTATAAATCGGATATTGAATAATTTTAAGATGTGGTCGACTTGCTTGAATCGAAGAAGAAGAGCCCACTTTCATATTAATTTTTATGAAAGCATATATATATAGAATAATTTTTTTTTCTATATTATATAGATATTGAAATTTGAGAAAAGCATATATATATATATATATATATATATATATATATATATATATATATATATGCTTTTCTAGCAAATTACACTAGATAATATTAAGTTGCCAACTTGAGGTCTCTTGGACTTGCTTGAAACACAAAAGGTTTGTGGAGATTTTATTTGAAGATGGGAATCATGGTAGTTGGATTTAGTGGAGATAGAATTTTTGTTGGAATGGTGTTTGGAGAGTTTGGTGGTTGTTGATGGGAAGCATGGTAGTAGGCTTCAAGTAAGCTCCATGGGATAGGATTAAAGTTTGGTAGGTTGGTTGGTGATGAGGAGAAGTGTGCATTAAGGGATATTATGGGTGATAATGAAAGGGTGATGTCTAAGGATGCATTTTCAATGGTGAGTTGTGGGTTTGGATCGGTTGATGAATTGTTGGTGTCTTGAGTGAGTGATGGGTTTGAGTTTTTCCTAGTGAGGAGGTATTCAATCAAAGTGAGGTGTTCTTCCAAGAGAATGGTTTATTTTTGGAGGTAAATGTGACAAGGACAATAGTGGGTATGATGCTCAACTTGCTTTAAGTGGAGTGAGTGAGGGAGACAATTTGAGTAGGGTGATAAAGGTGGTTGGTCCAAGTTGCGTTGAGCAAGATGCATGACAAGAAGAGCTCTCAGCTCATGAGCTTCTTTGAGCTCTTCAACTAACTTTAATTGTTTGGAGGAAGGTGATGATGGAGGTGTTGGTGATACTCTTGGTGATGGAAACATTTGTGAGTTTAGGAAGTTGCATGCTTATATAAACTAATCACGCTAAAAAGTATCATTTAACAATTTAAATATTGATTTACATACATGCTCGTGTACATTTTCTTGAATTAATTCGCACATGTGAGCTACCTCAATAGAAAACACTCATATATTACTTGTATATGAAAATGCATTAATAATACATATATCTATATATATTGCATTAGGTTAAATCATCAATTATTCTTGCAACCTTTTCAACTTCATCTCAATCCATAACCGACTTTTAATTCTATACTAATTACTAAATATCATGTGATCAATTCCGGCAAGCCTTTCACTTCCATCTCGATGTTGTATACTTCACATTAAATGCACCGGTTTTTTTTTCGATAAAAGTTTGAACTTTTGCTTATGTTTAAAACTCAACTTTTTTATTTGATATTATAATCTACAAATGGTTTTAAGTCAAAATTATTTATTTTTTCCTTTCTATTTATTACTCAATGTGATATTTTTAATATGCCGTATTTTGCTATTATGGCAAACTCATTTAATGGGCGTAAATATTGGTTTTTCACTAATGATTCTAGATATAGAAAAAAAAAAAAAAAAAAAAAAGTAAAAAAAGAATTTGCGATGCGCGGACCTTCTTCTTCTTAATAATAATTCAATTGCATACGATAAATTCATTCTAATATTTCTTATTGTATTATAGATAGATAATTTAAGTATTAAATTAGCTATCAATAAGTTGTAGAGGAACAAAAGATGGTGTCCAAATGATAGAATAAGATGTAAAAAAAATTGTAAATATAGTTGGTATAATTATTGGTATCGTTAATTAGGTAATAGGGTAAATATATCGAATTTAAGTGTACATTTTAAATCCGCATTTGAATTTTTTTGGTAGCACCCTATGAGGTGTAGGAATGTATAAAAATTATTGGTAGGAGCATTGGGTATATTGTTCATGCACATGATTTATGAAATCTTTTATTTACTTATTAAAATAAATAAATAAATATGCACTTGTAATTGTAATGAAATAAAATTTTGCACTAGCAATGAAATGAGCCTTGTAAATGTGTCAATCTACTAGAAATATGTAGATCAAAATTTGGTCCGGAGTCATAATGCACAAGAGGGTATTTCTAGCTTACGCGATTTAACTAAAAAGTCATGCGTAAAAAGTATAATTGTAAATTTCATGGTAATATATACGAGTTTAGTAAATAGGATTGACCTGTAAAATAGCGGGTTGTTATAATGATGTTCTTAAACGAGCAGGAGTTTTTCTAAAAAGGAGTCCCCGTGAACTTTCTGACGGATCCGCTTGAAGGGAGGTCTTCTTTACGACCGGCTGATGTACTTGTGTTTGGGTGGGCCGGGAGGAAACATGCTTGTGTGGATGTTGCTGGGTGTCCTCTCTTGTTGGGCTCAGGGACAATGGATTTGTTGCGGGACAAACTGTGTTGAAAGCGGAATCGAGCAAAGTTGCTAAACATGAGAAGACTTGTTTAGAAAATCAACACGTGTTTTTTTGCTTTTGATACATTTGATTTCCTAGCTCTGGAGGCATGTGAGTTTTTTACTAGGGTTCAACAGGTTGTGCAAAGTAATTTTTCGACCCCTAAGACACAATACTTCATTTTTAGTAGGAATGAGTTTGCCATCCAAAAGGGGATTGTGACGCAGCTTGTTGCTCGTTTGGCTGACATCTTATTGTAATTGATATTTAATGGAAATTATATCTTAAAAAAAAAAAAAAAAAAAAAAAAAAAAAAAAAAAAAAAAAGTCATCAATCACCGACTTGCTCATTCAGAATCAGTGTTCTAAAAGGCGCGTCTTAGCGCCGCAAAAGCGTCACCTCCACGCCACGCAATAGACCAATGCGTCATGTTAAGGCTTGGCATGAGATGAGGCGCGATAAGGTGTACTGGTATTTGAGGCGTTTAGGAGATTCACTAGTAATTGAAATTTGGGCATCGTATTTGAAGTTTACTGTTATTTGGCGTTTAGGGATTTACTAGTATTTGAAGAAGATTACAAATGTAAAGAGAGTTTCTTGACTTTATTACTTATGTATAACACTTTTTGTAAACTCTATGTATATGAAATATGATATACTAATGAAATATAATATAAATCTATAAACCTATAAATCTATAAATATTTTTTGTCGTCTTAATTCACGCCTTAAAAACGTAATGCCGCCACGCCTCACGCTAAGGCTTGAGGCTTGACCATGCCGCCACGCCACGCCTCACGCTATTTATAACAATCTGTTACATGATTGCTTTCAGGGATTAAACAACTAACCCAGAGACAAATTTGCTTTATAAATTTATAACTTTTTTAGCTAAAATAACTATCCACAATAGGGTAAAATGGGAACCCTTGTAAACTCAACAAAGATTCACAGTAACAGATATCCAAGAAACATCAAAACCAAAAACAATAAATCAGCGACAAGTATGGATCCTAAGCCTATATCAAACATAATCTAACTGCTTACCTTTCAAAACACAAGGCAAAATGCTCTTGCCAAAGACCCAATGTTAGCATTTTTGAGATCTAAAACGTGCATTGATCTGTTTTTACTTTCGGCTAACATAGTCCAACATGAGGACGTTTTGTCTTTGCCAGCAGCATTTTACCCTTTTCATTCTATATCTTCTTGGACTTCAGAAGGACACTGTATCAACTCAAGAATCTTGATCACTTCCTCCATATCTGGACGATTCGATGGGACCTGTGATGCACACACTAAACCAAGTTTGATTACCGAAATACACTCCTCGACTGGGAAATCACCTTTTAACTTTCTGTCAACACATTCTTCAGCCTGACCATTGTCCAATGCTCCCCTAACCATATCACACAATATAACCACGTCGTCCTCCATATACTCCACAGGTTTCTTCCCCGTAACAACCTCAAGGATCAATATTCCAAATCCATAAATGTCACATTTCTCTGTTATTTTAACCGTTTGACACGCAAATTCAGGAGCCATGTACCCAAGAGCACTTTGAATCTTGCTGCTTAATACATGACGGTCCAATGAAGGCAGAAGCGTAGCCAACCCAAAGTCTCCAACTTTAGCTTCACCCGAGCAGTCGATTAAAACATTTGTTGACTTGATGTTGTAATGAATCACCTTCATCTGGTGCAAATGAGCCAAACCCCTTGCTGTACCAAGAATGATATCGAACCTATCTCTCCACAAGAGGGTATTTTTTGAATTTCCTTCGTGGAGATGCTTATACAAGCTCCCACTCGAGATATATTCATTAATTAATAGCTGTAATGATGGTGTCCAATAATAGCCTTCAAGTAAAACAAGGTTAGAATGACGGATCATCCCGAGTTTCTTAACCTCCCTATTAAAATCTTCTTGAGACTTGATCATACTCGCAACATGTAGCTTCTTGATGGCAACGGACCGACCATTTCTGAGTGCCGTCCAGTAAACCACACCAAAACCACCACGCCCGAGCTCACACTCCTTGTTTAACAATGCTTGGGTCCCAGACACAAACTCAGCATCACCAGTAAACATAACAAGTTTTCCATAGTCAGAGCTGGGAGAGCGGGTATGACTGAAATCATCTCCACCAGAAAACGTGAGGGCTACTGCAGCAGATCGTGAAAGAGAGTTCCGGACATGGAGGTTAAGGATAGTAACAACAATCACACCCAAAGCTATAAAAACAGCTGCACCAATGGCTATGATAGCAGAGATACTAAGTATGATTCTTTTGTGACTAAGGTTCAATGAAGTTGACCCGTGGTCTGAATGTGATGGGTTTGGATTCAAGACGATCGGCTTTGGGTGTGCACCTGGGCATGATTGGTTCACTATTGACCCGCATAGTGACGGGTTGTCAAAAACAGAAGAAAGTGGTATTGTATTGAAGAAACCTCCCAGAGGAAGCTCTCCTTCGAGGTCGTTATGGGAGACATTGAATATGTTGAGGTTTGTGAGGTTTGTAAGCTCTTTCGGCAAGCTTCCAGAAAGGTGATTGAATGATAAATCAACATATTCAAGTTCGTTTAAGTTCGCAATACCGGCAGGGATCATACCAGAGATGTTGTTGCGAGACAAGACCCTGCATGTTTAAGATAAAATCATAATTAGGTACTCACTACTTCTGCGTTTTGAATTTTAACAATCTTGTATCAGTGTTTGACAGATTCTGGTTATTTAGAATTTTACCAATGTCAACATTTTTATAGATTGTTCTAAGTATTCAAATTAGAGGACAATGAATTTTACTAACTAGAAGAACATTCTTTGAATAATTATAAGATAACATATCACTATGAAAATTTAGTTCATAGATTTCCAATTACTATATGACTTATTCGTATTATTAACAATGACATTGTGGGGATCAGTGGCCCCATGTAATCACAATAATTATCGAAACACTAAAACCGAGTAACGACTAAGACTTACAGAGTCATTAGAACCGAGCAGTTTTGGATCTGGGCTGGGATTGAGCCAGTGAAGAAGTTACCATCGAGCCTTAGTTCTTCCAACATAGCCGCTCCACCAATCTCATCCGGAATACTGCCATTGAGCCAATTATGGCTTAAGTCAATGATCTTAGCTGCTTTTAATCCTCCCAAACTCTTAGGAACAGAACCAATCAAAGCATTCCATGACAAATTCAATAACACTAAACTGCCAAAATTTCCAAGAGATGAAGGGATCGTCCCAGCCAACGAATTCAAAGATAAATCCAAGATTTCAAGACTGTCAAAAGCGGCAGCACCTTCACCAAAGTCGACACTCCCACTAAACTGATTCCCAGACAAATAAACACCTTTCAACCTTAACCCAAACATCCAAACAGGAATATTCCCAGTTAACAAATTCCAACTAAAATCAACAACCGAAAGATTAACACAACTCCCCAACGACTTAGGCAAGCTCCCAGTAAACCGATTCAAAGAAAGATTCAAAATTTTTAATGATTCAAGATCACCCAACGTACCAGGAACCAAACCTGTAAAATTATTAACGGAAACATCCAATACTTGAACACTTTTAAGACTCCCAAACCATTCCGGCAACTCACCCGAAAAATAATTCCCTCTCAAATTAACCACGTTACACAAACTAAGCTTCTGCAAAGACAAAGGCACCCTCCCAACCAAATAATTATCACTAAAATCAACAACCTTCAACAATAAACATTCACCAACCTTTTCAGGCAACTCACCACTAAAATTATTACTACTTAAATTGAACACCCTTAAATCAAACAAACTTTCAATTTTCGCATACGGAATTCCACCATCAAGATAATTATCACTAAAATCAACCAGCCTTAACCCGCTAATTGACCATATATCATCAGGTAGGTTACCAGACAGCTGATTAGAACTAAAGTCAATATTTTGCAAAGTCAAACATGACCCAATTGACTTTGGTATTTCACCAGTCAACTGATTATGACTTAAAAACAAGCTTCTTAATGACCCACATTGCATAAACATGTCACCAGTTAAAGACCCATGAAAACTATTAAAACTAAAATCAGCAAACTGTAAACTTTTTATAAGCTGTGTAACTACAGGGTTGGAAATAACCCCAGTGAAGTTATTTCTATTAATAGAAAGCTTTTGAAGAAACTGCAACCTTAGTAAGCCTTTACTAATATGACCAGATAAAGAGAAGCCATTTAAGTTTAACTCAGTGACCCGATTTGAATACGGGTCACATGTAACACCGACCCAGTTGCAAGGAGTGTCGTCTTCTTCTTTCCATGAAGTTAGTTTTGAAAAAGGGTCTTGTTTTATGTCGGATTTGAATACGGTTAGGCCTAGTACATCGTCGTTTAGAGCTACATTGGTTGTTGAGCTTCTTGTGAACAAGAGGGTTAGGGTAGTGAAAATGAAGAAGGTGTGAAACGACATCGTGTGGAGGGAGGGAGGGATCTAATAATACATTGTTGTTGTTGTAATAAGGTGTAGTAGAATTGAGATGGAAATTTTTTTATTGGGAGAAAGAAAAGTGTGTGGGAGTGTGCCGTGGTTGTTCTTTTAACAAAGGGAGGGTGATGAGTTTATTTTTCTTGTCATCATGGATGCCGGAAACTAAAGAGGAGACCACTCCATTGCCTTTTTTTTTTTTTTTTTTTTATTTTTTTTTATTGTTTTATTGGTACTAAGGTCGAAACTAAAGAGGAGACCACTCCATTGCCTTTATTTATTTATTTATTTTTTTCCCTTTATTGTTTTATTGGTACGTACTAAGGTGGGCTTGGTTCAAACTCGGAAAAGAGAAAGAAAAAGAAGGTAAGATAATAGTGGGAAAAGGGAAAGGTAAAAAAAATCAATCCCCTAATTTATTGGGTAATGATCCATTACTCACAATTTAGTAATGAGTCATTGCATTATGCTCTGCCAAGCATATTTTTATTATCATCTTTCATATTCCTCACCCTTTATAACCCCCTACCAAGCATGTCCTAACATTTTTAAGACTCTATTCCCAGTTATTGATGAAAACTATCTGACTAAAGTTATTTTACATACCAAACTTTTTTTACGACTCATTTTTATCTTTCAATCTAAAAAAAAATTAATTGTTGAGATTAAAAACATTTAATATTTCACCTATTGTTTATAATTTAAATATCTTTTAAACCGTTAATCATTAGGCGAAAATAATTACATCATCACAACGAGCATTAAATTATCTTTCTATAGACGGACACTTTGATATACTTTTGACAAAAAAAAATTTTTTTTTCATGTTTTTTTCGTTACCGAAATTTGTATGAAAAAATCACATGTGATATATCATATATTATATGTAATATCACATGTGATATTAGTGTTAAATTACATATGATTTTTTCATGAAAATTTCAGTAACGGCAAAAAACGTGAAAAACACAGAAAAAAAATTTGTCGAAAGTATATCAAAGTGCCTATCTATAGAAAGATAATTAAATGCTCGTCGTAACGGCATATTTTTTCGTTTAACGATTAACGATTTGAAAGATATTAATATTTGAAAAAAAAATGATAAAAATGGTTTTTTAAATTGTTGTGACTAATCTCATCCATTAGATCAAATAAAGATGTAGGGTGATGATTAATCCCTTGATATGTAAAAAATTTTGGTCCTCAAATGATCTTAAATCAAACTATTTTATTTTTAGTTCCAAATTATTTTCACTCTTTTTTTAAAATAAAAAGTAAAGATAAAACTTTATTTGTTGAAAGGTACACTGATCTCATTTTTATTAAAGTATGTGTTTCTTTGTCTGAAGAAAATAATTATAAAACGGAGAGAGTAATTTTTAACGTTGTATTTAACGGTGACCAATATCACAATCAATAACTTAACGCCACATTACATTTTCACCATCAGCATTACCATCTAAACTGAAATATTTTCTTGATTAATTAAGGTTACATGCAATTAAAAAATATTAACTGGTTAATATGCGGAGACTATTTAATTAAAAACCCTAGCCACGGATCCATTTATATGTTACAGTCTATATCTAACTACAAGAACATGCAGGTATCCACCGATATTGGTCACGTTTGGAAACCGCTAGACAGTTGTATCTCGTTGTGCTCAGGTGATCTCGATCACCCCTTGGAACCGATCAGCTAAGGGTTAGGGAAACCCTTAGTTGAAGTCGACTATGGGGTTTCGATTGGTGGACGAAAGTGAGGGGATAAGGAAGAGGGTTTAGGGTAGTGTATTGGTTTTATGGATTGTGAAACCCTAATGGAGAATGCCTTGTTTATATAGGAATAGTTTCCTTGTTCAACAAGGAAACCTCCATGTTTAACTTTTACCTTTTAACTCCATAGTGTTTACACTTCAAGTTATTATCTATATAGTATATACTTCTTCTAGTTGTAATGCACCGATGTGACCCTTTAGGCCTTACTTACCGGACGTAATTCACTTATATATAATTAAATATATGTATAAATATATAATATTTGTGCACATTATTCTTTCAGACTCCCACTTTTGCAATATCATTATATACATGTGCAATCAGTGTCTTATAGAGGTCCCTAGCAAGAAAGATATAAGGTAACCGGTCATAATAAGTCTCACACCTTGTAACTGTACTCCTTATTACCTCTAGTTGCCGTAACTGGATAAGGTTCATATAATAGAGTAGAGACTATCCTTTTGCAAGTAATATTCAAGAAAGTACAATATCATGGACAACGATTCAATATGCTTTCTATTCTCGTTCTCATTTCCATGTAACATTAACATGAAGTACAATCATTCAGTGCGGCGCAATTATACTTAATGTTATCTACGAGGGGCTAAAATATCTTCTCTTATTTTTCAAAGAGTCTGCAAATCCCATCTTAACTATTGAATCATTCATCTTTACCTCCCATTGAATCTAACATTAGTGCATAGCGTTACGCTTTTATGCAGTAACTGGAAAGTAGGCTAAACTCAATAAGAAACAAAAATAATTAATCTAATATCTCATGTGGTGAGGATATCTTGCCAAGACTAACTTTTGATCTATTCCATGAAGTTGTCTCACGGTGGGTCACTAAATACTTAGTCCCCGACTAAGTACTCATGAATCTTCGCCTCTCTTATCCATTCTCAGGTGAATAAGACATCAGGTCGATCTTTCACGATAATTGTACACCAAGTCATCACTCCTATAATGCACAAGCAGTTATGGTACGGTTTTCGGGATGTTACAATGCACAAGACAAAAGATTAACAAAATACGCAAAATATTTGGTTGTAAACTTAATGCATTATATAGAACAAGTTCACAAAGCTCTCCCAATACATAAACTTTAATCTTCAAGTCCAAACTAATCAAATAACAACTAAGCCTAATTGAGGTATTTCATTCCTAGAAACGCCACATGTTTATAGTGCTTAGCTTGAGACAATGGTTTAGTCAAGGGATTAGCGGTATTGTATTCTGTAGGATCTGTCTAATTATCGCATATCCTCTTTCCACGATTTCCCGTAAGATGTGAATTTGCGAGGTATGTGCTTAGTTTTGTGATTCTCTATGGTCTCCTTAGCTTGCGCTACATCTCCAATATGTTCATAGTAGATTTCCATAAGATCATAGATACTAGGAACAACTCCAAGATTTGTCAGGAAATTCTTAAGCTACATTGCTTCCTTAGTTGCGTCACTCGCTGCTATGTACTCTCCTTATGTAGTGGAATCAACTATAGTACTCTGATTCGTACTTCCCCAACTGATTGCTCCTCCATTTAACATAGACACATAACCAGAGTATGACTTAAAGTCATCTTTATCAGTTTGGAAACTTGCATCAGTGTGGCCCACCACTCTGAGGTCCTTTTTCTCACCATCACCAAACATTAACATCACATTTTTAGTCCTTTAGTCGCACTTAAGGATGTTCTTAACTGCTCCCTAGTGCCTTACTCGTGGGTTCGTTTAGTACCTGCTCGTAAGGCTAATGGCATACGCGACATCTAGACGAGTACATAACATAGCATACATGATAGACCCTACTGCCGAGGCATAGGGTTGCCCACTTATGTAGCTAATCTCAAATTCTTTATTCGGGAATTGATTTTTAGATAAAGCTACCCCTTGGGCATCGGGACATACCCTTTGTTGGAGTCATTCATTTTTTTATTTACAACTTTGTCCACATATGTATTCTTGCTTAGTCCAACTAGCCCCTTAGTTCTATCACGGATTATCTTAATCCATGGGACATAGGTTACTTCTCCAAGGTCCTTCATCTCAAAACATTTACTCAGCCAACTCTTACCTCCAGTTAGCTTCTTCTTATTGTTTTCAGTGATCAGTATGTCATCGACATACAGAACCAAGAATGTCATATCCTTTCCACTGGATTTTCAGTAAACACATGAGTACATGACTCGAAATCACTCTTAATGAAGCTATAATGTTTTATTTTCTCATCACAGCAGTGATTACAACTTCTAGATGTTTGCTTTAAACCATAAGTAGATTTAAGCAATTTGCAAACCTTATTACTTGGAATCTACAAAACCATCTGCTTGTGCCACATGCACGTCCTCTGTCAAGTTCCCATTAAGGAATGCGGTTTTGATTTCCATTTTCCATATCTCATAATTGTAATATGCAGGTATGCCCATCCAAATTCTTATGTATTTCATCATGGCAAGGCCGGTCCTGAGATTTCGGATGCCCTCAACGAGCCGAGTGAAATATGCCCTTGTAAGATGTGTTGTCAAGTAATCTATGCGATTTACCTACAGTAACCCATTGGTTATGGTGAAACCTACTCTTCTCACGCGGTCACTTTATTGAAGAGCAATATACTAACTTAAATGTTTTGGCATTATTTTTCTAACATCGGGTTCCTATTCCTCGATTCCTAAGGAAAGGCACTAATGAAGCCAGGTCAAGAGTACCGACCATAGTTATACAGATAACCTACATAGCTAAAGAATTACACTATGATGATCTAGACAATAAACATCAAATGCTAAACAAATAAATGAATATACTATTTGAACGACAAACACATAAATCCAAAACAATGCATCAAATCTTTATAAACGAATTAATATGAACAAAGTAGTCATAACACGACTAACACCCAAGGGTGTTAGCCCATAATGTAACTGGAAAATACAACAGAAATCACAAACGATTCACAAATGAAAGACATAATGTAATTACATGCAAACTGATTGAATATACTTCGTATGATGATACGAGACCTTCTTCTCTTGATCTTCTCACTTTTGGGACTAAAATCTTGGTGGAACAAAGCTTTGGATTCAGCTGTGGTGGATTCAGCTATTTATACTGTTCTATCTTGGCCACTAATACGGCGTATTGAGGTCCAATATGCCGTATCTAGGATATCTTGAGTAGGGAATAAGAAAGAATATTCCCAACATATACGTGTGTATCTTTAAATACGGTGTATTGTTTAATAGTGATACATCGTATCCCTTTTGAATCTTGATATACTGGATTGGGGATAAGATCAATATGGGGATAAGATCAACTTGGTCTTTGATTACAGAGCTTTAGATACGGTGTATTGCCAGAGTTTAATACACCGTATGTCTTCATTTTCACCAATACTTAGTGAAATCTTCCAGGTGTTGGCGTATATCTGAAAGTAGATACTTAGTATGCCCTTTGTAGGTTGCATACAGATTCTTCATTTATGCTCCAAATCCCGGTGTTTTCTGTGTCTTTATCGAAATTGATCTATAAATACTAAAAATGACAAAAGTAAACTATTAAGTGTCAATTCATATATAAACATATAATAAATGAGAAATATTCGTGGGATTAATGATAAGTAATTATAGTACTTAGTTGATGTTATCATGTACGTAGGTTAGTCATCAATTAGTGAATTGATCTTTTGTATTAAAATGGGCTTAAATGAACCTAGTATAAGTAAATATGGACTTGTAGATTGATGCCCCCTCTCTTGGGCCGTCGCCCATGTGGCCCATATCCAAATTTGGGCCTGCAGCATGGCCACTGGTGAGAAAGTTTCATCATAGTTAATGTCATGAGTTTGGGTGAAACCTTTCACCACCAACCTTGCTTTATAAGTTTACACATTTCCATCCATGTCGATCTTTTTTCTGAAGACCCACTCACATCCCACAACTTTTCCCATATGAGGTAGATGAACCAGCTCCTAAACTTGATTATCATACATGGATTGCATCTCAGTCTCCATGGCATCCTGCCAATGCGCAGATTTATCCCTAGACAATGCTTCATGATAGGCAATAGGGAACGAAAGATCCACATTATCTACCACAAAACCATAGTATCTTTCAGGCTCATAACGAGTCCTTTGAGATCTACGTAGACTTTGTGTTTCATCAACAACTCTAATGGCTATCTGTTGAGCCTGTACAATGTGTTGGTGACTTACTTCTTCTACAACCTCATGTGTTTCTTTTTCATCTACAGGATTTAGTAGATCTATATCTCTATTCATTTCCTTGTGAATGAAATCCTCCTCAAGAAAAGTACCATTTTGACCTACAAAAACTTTGTTGTCAATTGGTAAATAGAAATAATATCCTTTCATTTCCTTAGGATACCCAACAAACATGCACTTATCCATCTTAAATTCAAGTATGTCAAATGTATGTCTTTTGGCATCCCAAAATCTTCAAATGTGATAAAGACGAAACTTTGCCCTCCCACGATTCATGTAGATTCCTTTGTGCAACTTTACACTAAATATTCTAGTGTGTGAAATAAAGTGTTTTTCTCTCAAAGGGAACCCTCCCAGGTCTAGCAATTTTGGTGATCAACTTTAAACCCTAAAATGATCTTGTGTTGGGTCCCCGACCAGCCCATTCATGCAAACCATAAATGATATGAACAAAAGTTTTAGCAAGTGAGGAAAACTAATGAACATCAACATCTAGGACGTAGGGTTTGCTTGAGAACGACACGTATACACTAATAACACCATTGTCGTTTTCACCTATTATAAAATCGTTATTAATGAATAAATCCACAAGATTTACAAAGGATAGCTTACAGAAAACTACCTTGGTTTTTTGACAAATAAGAAGTCTCCACAATCAAACAACAAATGACTGTTAGCTGCTTTGGTGTTCCTAGGAGAGGACGATTATAACCATAATACTTTGTATTATTTTTTTTGTAGGAATCTATATTTAACTTAGTTTATGACCTGAGTTTATATAGTAAGGGAAACAGTTTTTGCATGTGGGTTGCATAGTAAGTTTTCAACTTCCTATAGGTACGCACATACCTAGTAAGCTAGTCTGAATCTTACTTTCAGCTCTTCTGATTTGACAACTTAGAGTTCCAATGCCTGTTTCACGCATATCGATAAGTACTTGAACTCTCTTCTTGTGTAAGCTTCCTCCTTCTCTTTCTGAGGTTTAGGTTGTATTCAGAGTTAAGTCTTCAGGGTCACTAAGACATTTTTCAGTTCTCAGTGACTCCGGTGTTATCTTTCAGCTCCTTGTATCTTCACTCCTTGGCACCGCATCAGTTTGTGAAATCGTATTTTTCAATTGGTCTTCGACTTCCCTAAAGTCATTCGATCTTATTTAGGCTTTTGAGCTTTATACAACACTCACTGATTTCAGCGAGTCATCTTCTGAGTAATTGTTAGGTCACTGAATTACCCAAGCTTCCTCTTTCCAGGATTTCAACATAAAATAACCTAAGTGTTTAATATCCGTAAATACCTTCAAGTCACTGAGTGAACAGTTGCTCAGTGAGTCATCTTCAGGATGCTTAGACCGAGCCTAAGAAGAAAGGTTCTCCAGTCAGTGAGGCGGAACTCAGTGAGTGGCATCTAAGCCAAGAAGAAGATGATGGATTCAATGAGGATGACAATAACTCATTGAACCCCCAGGACTCCTCAAACTACTAAAGACTGAAGAATGGGCAGGATGAAGCGGGAAAAGTTTGAATGTCTGAATAGGTGTCCCTATCGACCTGAAGTCAAACTTTCCCTGAAAGGAATCAAGTCAGGATGGTGTCATCACTATGCACTAGAAAGGCACATTGTCCTTTACCGAATATAGTCTATTGTAACAGAGAAAAAATACGCAAGCATTTTGTCTTTATTAGCTTAGGTCATCAATTTGTCTTTTTCAGTAAAGATGTAATTCACTTGTGTATAAATAGATAGCATAAGTGAGGAGTAAAAGTTGACAAGTTTATGCAATTAATGCTTAGACATTCAAAAACCTCTTTTACTCCTCCAAAGAACAACATAGTCCCTGAGATAGCTCAGGAGGACCTTTTTGTTGTCACTCAAACATTTTTAGGGTTTAGAGAGGAGTCATACCACACTTGTCGTTTTCAATCCCAAGTGTTATTCCGTAAACACTTGGGTATAATTCTTTTGATTAACTTCTAATAAAGAATGAAATGTTGGAAAATCTTGTCTCTTTATGTTTACGTTTATTTGTTGTTAATCAATTTCATCTGTGTTTAAAAGTCATGGAGCTTGGTTAGTTTAACTCTTTAGTTACTTTTAACCAAGTAAACGGGACCAACAAGTGGTTCAGTAAACTGCAATGGTATAGTTTTTACAAGAATACCTTATGTTAATGGTCTCAAGTATAATCTGATAAGTGTGAGTCAACTATGTGATGCAAAATACATAGTTCAGTTTGATGACAAGAGAGGGACCATCTTTAATGCCAACAAGGAAGTTGTGTTGATTGCTCCCAGTAGGGATGAAGTTTATGTTCCAGACATGTCATCCCTTACTCAAAATAGGACTTGCCTCTTCTCTAAGGCAAGTGAGACTATCAATTGGCTCTAGCATAGGAGACTCTCTCATCTCAATTTCAAAAGCATCAACAACCTGGCCAAACATAACAAGGTTCTTGGCCTTCCATCCTTGGTGTATACCAAAGACAAGCCATGTTCTGCTTGTGAAAAAGGAAAACACCACAGGGCATCATTCAAAACCAAACAAACCTTCTCCATCAAAAGCTGTCTTCACCTCCTTCACATGGATCTCTTTGGACCTGTTAGTCCAATGTCTATCAACCATGAGAAGTATATTGTGGTAATTGTGGATGAATACTCAAGATACACTTGGGTTTACTTCCTGACCAAAAAGAGTCAGGCAGCTGATAAAATCGTGTCCTTTGTCAGGAACATTGAAAATCAAAATGATGTCAAGGTGAAACAAATAAGAACTGACAATGGTGCTGAATTCCGAAACCAGGACCTTGAGTGTTTTTGTGATGAGAAAGGTATATCTCAGAACTTCTCTTCTCCTTATACTCCTGAACAAAATGGAGTAGCTGAAAGGAAGAACATGACACTCATTGAGGCTGCAAAGACAATGTTGAATGGCTCAGTCCTTTCAAAACACTTTTGGACTGAGGCAGTCAAAACAGCCTGCTATACTCAAAATAGGTCCATCATTGTGAAAAGACACAATAAGACTCCTTATGAGATATTCAAAGGAAGGATCCCTGACATCAGCTACTTCCATGTATTTGGGTGCCATGTGTTTATTCATAATCACAAGGATCACTTGGGTAAAATTGATGCCAGAGCTGATGATGGATACTTCCTGGGATATTCTCTTGGGTAAAGCAGCCTACTATCACATCACTGTTGATGAGAGCACTGAATCCATCAGGTTGAGGAAATTGGTATTGATGACTCATCAAGATACCCTCCTGATGAGTATCATCCTGAAAGCAATGCTTCCACTCAATACCAAGCTGATGCAGATATTTCATACTACATCATTCCTCACAATTTGCCTCAACCAACCATCAGTGAAGTCACTGATACACAACAAGTCTCCAATGAGACTACATCCACTGAACCAATTGTTCAGGAACCCTCTAATCAAATTGTTAACCTTGAGGTCACTAATGATCTAAATCCTGAAACATCTCAGAATCCTATGACTGAACCCACTCCTCCAACAAATCAGGCTTCTACAAATTCTAATTCCTATCCTAAACCTCAGGATAGCTAGACTAGGTCCAAAACAATTGAACTTGTAAACATCATTGGCGAGCCCACTAAAGGCATGCTAACCAGAAGCATGGCTGCTAAACTCAAGGCAGCCTTAGCCAATGTGTGTCTCTATGTAGACTTTCTCTCTGACATAGAGCCTAAGAATGTCAAAGAAGCCCTGACATATGAAAGTTGGGTTCAGGCCATGAGAGATGAATTGGAACAATTTGACAGAAACAATGTCATGACCCTAGTTGAATGCCCTCAGGGTGTTTTAGTCATAGGTATGAAGTGGGTCTTCAAAAACAAGACTGATGAGAATGGTACAGTCATCTAAAACAAAGCTAGACTTGTTACCAAAGGATATAATCAACAAGAAGGTATTGATTATGAGGAAACCTTTACACTAGTTGCTAGAATGGAAGCCATCAGGATCTTCCTAGCCTATGCAACATACATGAACTTTAAAGTTTACCAAATGGATGTTAAAAGTGCATTCCAGAATGGTAACATTAAAGAAGATGTTTATGTGCAACAACCTTCTGGCTTTGAAAGTAGTGAATTTCCTAACCATGTCTACAAGCTTAACAAAGCCCTTTATGGACTTAAACAAGAACCCAGGCCATGGTATGAAACACTTTCAGCCTTCCTGATCCAAAATAAGTTTGTCAGAGGAAGGATTGACAACACCCTGTTCATCTATAGAACATAAAGTGTTGTCATCCTTGTTCAAGTATATGTTGATGACATCATCTTTGGCTCAACAAGTTACAAACTTTGCAAACAGTTTGAAAAACTGATGACTACTAAGTTTGAAATAAGCATGATGGGTGAACTTACTTACTTTCTTGGGCTTCAAGTCAAACAAATTGACAAAGGAATATCTATTTGTCAAGAAAAGTACCTGAGGAACCTACTGAAGAAGTATGAGCTCACTGACTGGTCTTCAGTAAAAACTCCTATGGTTCCTCCAAACAACCTTGGTCCTGACCTCACTGGTAAATCAGTGAATCAAACCCTATACAGAGGAATGATAGGGTAACTGATGTACTTACTTGCCTCAAGGCCTGATATCCAATTCTCAGTCTGCCTATGTGCTAGATATCAGGCTGATCTAAAAGAGTCTCATCTCACTGCTATTAAAAGAATCATCAAATACCTGAAGGGTACACCAAACCTTGGTTTGTACTATCCAAAATGCTCAGGTTTTGATCTCAAAGGATACACTGACTCAGACTATGCAAGCTGCAATATGGACATAAAGAGTACCTCAGGATCCTGTCAATTCCTTGGTGGTAAACTTGTGTGTTGGAGTACTAAGAAGCAACAGTCAGTAGCTATGTCATCAGCTGAAGCTGAATATGTGGATGCTGCAGGGTGTTGTGTAAATGTACTTTGGATGAAAAGCCAACTGAGTGACTATGGTATTCAGTACAAGATGGTAACCATCTTTTGTGACAACACCAGTGCCATAGCCATCTCCAACAACCTTGTGCTTCATCAAAGAACCAAACACATTGACATAAGATACCATTTCATCAGGGACCACATCATGAATGGAGAAATTGAATTACATTTCATCCCCACTGAGTATCAGCTAGCTGATATCTTTACAAAACCTTTGGATGAACCCACATGCAGCAGACTGAAAGCTGAGCTGGGCATGTTGGACATTGAATCAGGCAACTGCCTGATGTAAATTTTCTTAGGTCCCTGAATAAACCCATTTCTCAGTGATGTACACCTCATCACTGCTCATCAACACACTGAATGATAAGTCATTTAGGGGGCTCAAGATATCAAATGGCATTGAATACCTAACTAAATGCTCTAAGTACTTAGTTAGCAAATGTCCTAGGTTGGTAACTGAGTTTTATTTAATATAGGAATATATGTTACTTACACAACTGGCATCCATATCTTGAACCCCCACACCTACCTCACCAATTCCACCGATCATTAAATGCTCCCTCTCACATAATCTCTTATGTGGTGACATCACTCTATAAAAGTGTCTTTTGCAGAGCCACGCAACTGTTCATCTAATCATGTTGCGAAAAAATTGGGGTAATGGGAATCGTGCAAATTAATGCGGATGTCAAACAAATTTTATAACACCATTCAAATTAATTACAAAAACCGTTTGATTTCCGAAACTTTACAACCCTAGTTCAAACACACATACGCTTTTTAAAATTAAGTAAACTCTTGCAAAAAAATTTCAAGAACAAAAATTTGATTTCAAACTGTGTGTGTTCCATCTTGTGATCAAAGCCTTTCCAAAAATCAGACCTAATCTTTACACATGGCTTCTTCCAAAGCTGTTACATACGCTCCCAATGTGGAATTCCAGATTGAGGGTGTTGACCTTACCAAAAACAATGTGGTGGGAAATTTTGATTACCCTGAAGGGTTCCCTAAATACCGGATGGTGGTAAAATACCTCCAAAACTGTTTTCTCACCACCGCATTCACAAAACCCCCCTCTATCATCTATCATGATTACTTGAGGGAATTCTGGTGCACCGCGGTGGTTGACAACCCTGATGCACCAAAAGATGCTACCATAAGGTTCTCAGTGGAGAATGGGACCAAGTCCCTGACTCTTAACTACAAGACCTTTGTCAAAGCCACAGGCCTTGACTACATTGAGACCTTTGCTGCCTAACCCAAGGAGGAGGATGTGAAGGCAATTTTGCTAAAACTAGGGCCCTATGATAAACTCCACCCTGATGTGACCCCAGGGGCCCTCCTATCCAAAGCCCCAATCATAAAAACCTGGTTTCCTGCCCCCTGGAGGATCCTGATGACCTTTGTCATTCAGGTCCTTAGGGGAAACAAATCCTCCACTGAGCAACTTAACACTACTCAATCAATGATAGTGTATTGCCTTCTGGAGGGTATAAAAATAGATCTTGGAGAAATTATCTTCAGGGACCTCATTGCAAAATTGGGAGGGAAGTCTAGGCAAAAACTTATGTCATACCCTAGATTCATTTCCTGTGCCCCACAAGACTTGTTGGGGTCTGAGTATATTAAGCTTGATGGCATAGGCTTTGAGCCTAAGGTCTTACATAAGACCAATTACTCTCGTGACCCCACTGAGGTTACACCTATCGCCCTGACCACGTATATGCTAAATGTTATCTAGGGTGACAACAAGATTTCACCCATTCCCTTTCCCACCAAGAAGGTGAAGAGGAAGAAGGGACAGGGGTCCAGGAAGGTGGCTCAACCCAAGTCACTCGCCACTGGTACCTATGTCTCCAAGCCTAAAAAAATGAGGCAACAACAGACCCTGACTGCTGACACCCTCAGGATCATTGCCGACTCACAGACCCTAAAAACAACCGCCAACGGAGGGCACTGAGACATCACACTCAGTGTCCTCAGGCAAACCCATTCCCAAAGGCTCTGCTGACATACACAAGTCAGTGGAGTTGGAATCAACTCAACCTCCACATCCTGTTAAAGACTCTGGAAAATCACAACTAGGGTCTTAGGGAGCAAGGGGTCCTAAATCCTCGGTGGGGCAGCACTACTCCACTGAGACGGGGACCCACATCCTTTCACATCCTGCCAAAGGCTCGGGTAAATCACAACCTAAGCATCAGGGAGTAAAGGTCCCTAAACCTTCGACAGGCCAGCACAAGCCTGTTGGAAAGGGGGACATAACCACTCAGGTGCCTGATGAGGACATTCGCAAATCAAAGCTTTTGTCTGAGGGCACAACTACTCTTCCTAAAGACTCAGAGGGACTTACACAACCCGCTGATATGGACACAACATTCACGATTCCTAAGGATGGCATTGAAAAACACCCGTCGGTGTCTGAAGGGATCTCAAGGGACAAAGACTCAGAGCGAAACATACCACCCGCTGATATGGAACCTAAACCCACCCCTGGCGGTGCGCATATCTTGGGAACTGGCCCTGAGGACCAGGCAGATAAAACCCAGTCTGCTGGATTTGAGGGTTCAGGACCTGGCCAAAACCAAGGCGAGTCTTCTTTTGAAGAGGAGTCGGCTAACCAATTTTTGCAGATTCAGTCTTTGGCAGACATCCAGGCAGCTTTGTACTCAGACGATGAATTTGACAGTGAGGAAGAGGTTTTTGAAGCCGGAGATGACATGAAGATTGAGGAGCAAGTCCTTGAACCAATCTCTCAGTCTCCTCAATCTCCTAACCATGAAGTTGCTGAGTCTCACTCCGAGTCTGAATCCTCTGATGATGATCAAGCTCCTCTCACTGAGAAATTCTTCACCAAGTTCATCAAAAAGGCCACCAATGCCTTATTTCGAGGGGTCACTGATGAAGTTTTTGCTATGCACGCTGAACAAGATGCTCATTACTTCAATCTCAAGGATGCAGTTGAAGAGTTTAATGAAGATGTCAGGGAACAGAATTCCTCCATTAACTTCTCCCTGACACAGATGGTCTAACATCTTAACCAGTTCCTTGAATCCCTCAACAAACTGAATACAGGGGTTCAGTCAATTCAAGAATCGGTTAAGGATGATCCTGAACGCACCAGGAAGCTCCTTCAGGCATTAGAGACCTATCAGCTGAACTCTGTGCATCTCACTGAGCTACTCAACCTGATGAAGTCCTCTAATCTTCAGGCTCTTAGCACCTCAGTGGAGTCTGTTAAATCCTCCCTCGCTGCCTTGGATCAATAAGTGGCAGCTCAGTCTCAGAAGTCAGTCTCTATGGCTTGGAGTTTTGGTTCACGCATGACGGCAATTGAAAATGCTCAGGCGTCACTTGAAGCCAAAGTTTCTATCATTCAGCAGGACACTTCAGACATCAAGACTATGATGACTGAGATCTATCAGGCCTTCAAGGGTTCCTCTCCCTCTGCATCCACCGGTCTAACTTTTGCCATCACCTTAGCTCAGGCAACAGTTGAGGGGGAGAATGCAACTGATGCTCCCTTCACTGAAGCACCAAAAGCCTCAACCAGTCAACCAACGGCTATCGATGTTGCTTCAAGAGGACAACCCTCTCACACTGAGGGGGAGCATGTCACAGAGGCTACTCCCATATCCTCTTATCAGCCTCATGAAGCAACAGTCTCCTCATCACTCAGGCAGGACAAAGGCAAAAGCATACTTACAACACCTGAGCCTGAAATAGTGCTGATGCCTGCTTCTACCCTAGTCAGACATGACCCTGATGAACCCGTCAAAGTTCCATTTAAAATCAATGGAGTGATATATCACCTCACTGACGCTGAAATTCAAGCTCATATGGAAAGAGATGAGATACTGAAGAAGGTGGCTGAGGAAGAAAGGATGAGCAAGCCTGCCCTTATAAAGGTTGTGCATGAAGAGGCTGAAAAGATTGGGTTGTACACTGAGGAACTGGCTAGTGGGCAAGCTGGTGCAGTCTTCAAAAAGGCTCAGGAAGAAGAATTGAGTGCGTTTAAAAAGGAAAGAGAACAAAAGCTCAGGATGGACGCTCATGTCAGGAAAACCAGGATTGAGAGGTATACGTGGGTGATGAAAGAAAGACTCAAACCTAAAACCATCACTGACATTCAGATTCATCGCAACATCAATCCTGCTGTTGTCACCATTTTCAGGGGACCTGATCAAAGAGTAATTGAAGTCCATAAACCATTTAGGTTTGCTGATTTTGGCATTACTGAACTGGATGAGCTTCGACCCATCATTGCCAAGAAGCAAAATGTTGTGGTCCCTGATCTCCTAAAGTCACTGAAGGAGAGGTACGACAAACTGAAGAGAATGCCTGAAGCTCTTGACATCCCTTCTTCCTGCTTCATCAACTGAGACTGCTCCACCAAAGGCTTCCAGAAGGAAAAGAAAGCAAGTTAAACTGGAGCCTGAGATCAAGGTGCCTGGACTAGATTGTAACAGATCTCTTCCTGAAGGAATCACCTTTGTGAACAACATGGTTCTTGAAGCTCCTGAAAGAGGCCTATGCTTCACTGATGAATATGGGAACCCTTCTTTCCAAAGATGGTCTGACATGGACAGGGCTGGGATTAAAGCGGTTCTTATGTACCTCATGTTGGCATCCCCCGTCAAGTGTGCTGAAAATATGAGGTTCTGCCTGGACCTGGAAGCCATGATTGAGGAACATCCTGACAAGCATCTACTGAGATCCAAGAAGGCAAAGCTTGAAGCTCTTGGTTACCATCTGAACATCTGAATCTGCATCACTATCTTCTTTTGTATTTTCTAATTTTATTAGGATCTGTAATAGCTATTAATGAACATTGAAGTTTGTTTTTAAAGTTATCAGTGTCCTAAATAAATTACATTAACACTCAGTAAGAGATGAAGACCCCTGACAACTCACACTGAATCAAGAGACACTTAGGCTATTTGTATATCCAAATAGGGGGAGATTGTTGGGTTACTGAATTACCCAAGCTTCCTCTTTCTAGGATTTGAACATAAAATAACCTAAGTGTTTAATATCCGTAAATACCTTCAAGTCACTAAGTGAACAGTTGCTCAGTGAGTTATCTTCAAGATGCTTAGACCGAGCCTAAGAAGAAAGGTTCTCCAGTCAGTGAGGCGGAACTCAGTGAGTGGCATCTAAGCCAAGAAGAAGATGATGGGTTCAGTGAGGATGACAATAACTCACTGAACCCCTAGGACTCCTCAACAACTACTGAAGACTGAAGACCTGAAGAATGAAGAATGGGCGGGATGAAGCGGGAAAAGCTTGAATGTCTGAACAGGTGTCCCTATTGACCTGAAGTCAAACTTTCCTTGAAAGGCATCAAGTCAGGATTGTGTCATCACTGTGCACTAGAAAGGCACATTGTCCTTTACCCAATATAGTCTATTGTAACAGAGACAAAATACGCAAGCATTTTGTCTCTACTAGCTTAGGTCATCAATTTGTCTTTTTCAGTAAAGTTTTCATTCACTTGTGTATAAATAGATAGCATAAGTGAGGAGTAAAAATTGACAAGTTTGTGCAATTAATGCTTAGACATTCACAAACCTCTTTAACTCCTCCAAAGAACAACATAGTCCCTGAGATAGCTCAGTAGGACCTTTTTGTTGTCACTCAAACATTGTTTGGGTTTAGAGAGGAGTCATATTACACTTGCCGTTTTCAATACCATGTGTTATTCCGCAAATACTTGGGTATAATTGTTTTGATTAACTTCTAATAAAGAAGTAGGCGTTGGAAAATCTTGTCTCTTTATATTTACGTTTATTTGTTGTTAATCAATTTCATATGTGTTTAAAAGTCATGGAGCTTGGTTAGTTTAACTCTTTAGTTACTATTAACCAAGTAAACGGGACCAACAGTAATAATCAGAGAGTCATGTTCTCTGAAAACTCTCAAAAAGTATATCACTTCTGATAACCATCAGGTTTACTTTGATAGTTATGAAGTGACATACTCTCTGATCGTTATCAGATAGTTGATGCTTACTGACCTTCAAAAGGTGAATTAGACTATTTTATATTTAAATACTTGTCAGAAACAATTGGGTTGATTTATCAGACCCAATAATCCCCCCCTCCCCCTATTTAAATATACAACTAGACTAATTATCAGTAATAAGTGAGTATAACGGCTTCTTCTTACATACTGATTTTACATCAGAAAATAAAGATATTACAATTTGCTTCTTCTAATATATTACAAATTGCAAACGACGTGCCTAAATTTATGAGTTTCAATTTCATTGAAGAAATGACTTAGGAAAGATTGCAATAAAGAATTTCTAGAATGACAATAGGTCCACGTTGTGTTTGGATCTCGTCAGTGACTTATTTGAAAACTTAGAGTTGAATTTTATACATAAAAACCAGTCGATATGTTACCAATGATATTGAAAATAAAGGAAAAAAACAAAAAAATCATTTCACATATTGCTCATGTCTTTGATAGCAACAATATTAAATAGTAACTTTGAAAATATGAAACTTTAAAATTACGAAATCATCATTCGTTGGAAAAAACTATTTATTAAAACTTAAAATATTAGAGATTACCACCTGAGATCAGCGTGAACACGGTTAAGACAACATAGTCTGGCGGGGTGGCGATGAGGCCTTCACTATCTGCGAAGGTGGTCGTTTCTAAGTTGAATTTCACCTTTTAAAAAAAAAAAAAAATTGCATTTTGAATAAAAGTTGAGAAAAGCGAAGAGGAGTAATGAGTATTGAGTAATGGAGCGTGTCTGGTGGGGCTGCATTAACTCCATCACATTAACCCATTAAACTTTACTCAACCTCATTACCTATTTTAAATTATTTAATTATATCACTAAAAAAAAGGAAAAGTGACATAAAAGTAACCAACAGAAACATACGACATGATTGTATTTCTGGTCCTTTACATGGTTTCAAGCTCATGCCTACTTCATTATGTAGTCAAAAAATTCGACATAACATGGTTTCTATTATGTGATCCAAAAGTTATCATTTGTAAAATTGTAAATACTTTTCAGTGACTTATACAAATAATAATGAAAATTTAATTTTTACAAGTATTTTGTAATGAACAATGAAACTAACCAGAGTATTTCTTAATGTGTGATAACGAGTATAATAGACTCGCGCGATGCTGCAAGATTGATTATCATTCACTTTTATTACATGATATGAGTGTTTATATGCATGTTTATTTGTAATTTTATGAAACGTGGTTGCTATAAAAATTATACATATATCACATTGTTGGTTCGATTGCATGGTGCAATATTTTTTAGTGTCCAAACGCCATTCGTTTCATATGCTGGTCTAATTGGTTTTGATAATTACTCACAAATTCAGTTTATTGGATGCAATAGCTACAAAATCATAATTTTTTGAACCTTTTATATATGTTTGACTATCGGTTACTTTATTGACATAATGTTGTTAACAAAGGGTGAAAAATAAGAACTTTAAAAGGATAATCATCAAAATAGACCGGGCAACCATGGTGAATTCGGTTCGTGCCTCAAGATCGAAAAATATCTTTTTTAGACAGGGCAACTGATGAAGTGTCACTTTCTGCAAGTGTTGGTTATCTGTCAGTTTTTTGGGCAACATGTCAGTTTTTTGGGTAACAACTGTCAATTTTTGGGCAACTAGGTGCACTTGTCATCATATGGGTCGAGTTGCCCAGTTGCCCTGTCTAAAAAAGACATTTTTGGATCTAGGGGCAAGAACCGAATTCACCATGGTTGCCCGGTCTATTTTGGTGATTATCCCAACTTTAAAACAACTCACTAAACTAAGACCATCCGTAATGGATGGACGTGAAGCTCGGTCACCCGCCAATGAGGACGCGTCTTTGTCAGGAATTATTGTAAACCAGACTTAAGTCTGTTAGTATAAAGTTAAGTCTGGTGGGCATAATTAATACTGTCAGTACAAAGTTAAGTCTAGCAGTGATAGTTAAGTCTGTTAATGTGTTATTTAGTTAAGTCTGTTTATGTAAAACAAAATAGTTTGTTAGAGATATAACAGGAAAGGATATGCGCACGTTTAAATATCTTAGGAGAAGATATGCATTATTCTTTCACACGTTTTGTAACATTAGAGCACTCCCATTCGTAACCCAGGTTAAAACTTAACACACCGCCACGTCAGCTCCACATCAGCTTTAACACTTTAACCTTAACTAAAAAAAAATAATAATAAAATAAAATAAATAAATAAAATAAAATTCCCCAATCATAACTCAGCTTTAACTCAACTTTTCAAATATTTTCAAATTTAACCCTAAACTAAAACTAACATTTCATTTATTGAAAACCATAACATTAATTCTTAAACGAGATTACAATACGCACTAAAAAAAGTTACAACGAAAAAAAAAATACATAACGAAAAAAAAAAACAATACGAAATTATAAAAAAAATTAAACCACAACATAACACACTTATTCATGGTTGACGAGGAGGTAGCCTATATTTTTTTATGATTCGGTCCTTTTCCATATTGACCAACGCCACATAATGTGGATCTTTGCCTTCCGTATCGATCGACAAAAACTCAATCTCCTTCAACCTCGTTTGGATCTTTGCCTGATACGCCATGGCCTCATCTTCACGTTTTGCCCAAAACTCTTGTTGCATAGTCTCCACGATTTGAGACGACGAAACAGACCCTCCGGTACTCGTGCCCCCGGTGCTAGTCGTTGTCTCGGACTTTTGTTTCTTCGCAGCCCGTTTTTTTCCTATCGGGCGTGCTTCTGCATCATGTCCAAACAACGCCTCGTTTGTTTGGCTTGGGACATCACCGGTTAAATCAATCGGATCCGGCGCGTCCCATTTTTTATGAGCACGAAAAACATTCCAAGCCGCCTCATTATTAAACGGGGCTGAATTGTGCTCCGCACGATAATATTCTTTCGCACGTGTGAGGATATCCATATCATTTTCCCTACTTTTTTGATCGCGTTGAGCACGTTTGAAACACGCGTTGAACTTTGCGCAATCACGGCTCAACGTACGTCACTTCCCTTGTATCATATCTTTACCGCGTTTCTGAAAATTGGTTTTATTGAACTCATTTTGAACCCGTTGCCAAAACGTATCTTTCGATTGGGAACGACCGACTTGCGAATCCTCGCTAGCGGCCACCCAACACGTAGCAAGTAATTTTTCTTCTCTTGATTGCCAATGTGTATTGATGCCTTCTTTGTGTCCTTCATCATCGTCGACTGGTTCTTTGTTTCTTTTGGACTTTCATTTAATACGAGATTTGAATTTCTTTGGTGGAGAGGTAGGTGTTTCGGGAACTTCGTTTGTTTCCGTTAGGGAATGTTGGGATTGTTGAGTGAATTGGAGGTTTTGGAAATCGGTATTTAGGGAGTTTTGTTGTTGGCTTTCTTGCCAATACCGTAACACTTGATGTTGTTGGAAAACTTCTTCGCTCGTCATACCAAATTGGTTTGGGTTATCCCAATTCGGATTTGACGATGAACCCGCGTACGGGTTCCCCCACCCACCGAGGAGGTTCGTTAACGAGTCATTGTCGTTGTTGTTTCCTTGTGATATTTTTTTTGGCTATTAGAAGTGTAGACGAGAATAAAATGAGTTGTGAAAGTGTGGTAAAAAGAAGTATGTTGAATGGGTATTTATATTAGTTGAAAAAAGGTTTTGATTTTTTTTTTGTTTTTTTACCAAACTAACCGTTTCTTAACGTTGGGGGGCAGAAAGTATAATTTTTTTTGAATTCCAACGGCTATAAACAATAACGTTGAATGGGTATTTATATTAGTTGAAAAAAGGTTTTGATTTTTTTTTTGTTTTTTTACCAAACTAACCGTTTCTTAACGTTGGGGGGCAGAAAGTATAATTTTTTTTGAATTCCAACGGCTATAAACAATAACGTTAGGGGGGGGGGGGGGGGGTGAATGCATTTTTTTTTAACATCTGATGCATGTTTATGTAGGTTAACCAATTCACACCCCAAGTTAACGCCCACTTAACGCAGGGCCATGCAACCTTAACGTTACTTTAACGCGGGTGAAAATCGATTTAACGCAAGGAGTACGTGATGAATGCGAATGCTCTTAGGGTTTCCTTAGTATATAAAAGGAACCATACAGCATTGTATTAGAGGCCAGTCCCAAAATTAATAGAATATATTATTAGTAATTCATAGTGTGTTCTTCATAACTATTGCTTGTTAAGATTCCGCATTAACAATCAATTACATACTGTTAAGAGTTTCTCATATAGATTAATTTGGTTTTATTCAAGTTATCTGTTGTCTAACAAAGGCTACTTAGATCCATAACTTTGGACCTACAAGTGGTATCAGAGCCTATAGAGGGACTCTGAGTTTGAAGAAACACAAAAACCACAAACAATCAATCACTCACAATCCACCAAAACATGTCTAAACCTAATGATGCGTACACTGAACATCCAAGTGATGATGATGCCTCAAACCATGATGATGTTATCTCAGAAACTAGTAAACCAAAACAACAACAGCAAAGCATGTCTGCAACAACAACCATCTCAAATATCAAACTCCCAATTCTGAAGAAGGAGGAGTTTGATATTTGGGCTATGGAGATGGAGCACTACTTGCAGTATATTGATAATAATGTCTGAAAGGTGATTCAGAATGGAATCTCCAAGAAGAGAATCTCTGTTGGGAAGGATGGTGTTGTTAGGTTGCTTCCACCAGTCTCTACCGTAGAGATCTATGCTGTGGAAAAGGAGAGGAAGGCTAGAACCATCCGGCTGATGGCCATTCCCAAGGAACATCTTAGAAGGTTTCATGGGATGGATGATGCTAAGGAAATCTGGGAAGTAATCAGAACTAGGTTTGGAGGTAATGCTAATTCCAAGAAGATGCAGAAGGCTGTTTTAAAACAAAAGTTTGAAGCTTTCACTATATCTAGTTCTGAGGGGTTGGAAAAAGGCTATGATAGATTCCAACAAATTCTCTCACAGTTGGAAGCTCATGGTCATGAGGTGCCTACGGATGATGTAAATCACAAGTTTCTCAGATCTTTGCCTCTAGAATGGTCACATCTGGCAATGACAATGAGAACCAAAGAAGATGTGGATACTGGATCATATAGGTTAAAACTAGTATTAGTTTGGTAAATTTATTCATAAAAAGTCAAAATCTCATTTCAAATCCTCTAGTGCATACACTGTTAGTGATTTAGCCTGCATAATCATTCAAGTAGTTTCATATTTAGTTTTAGTAGCATAAATTAGTCATACCTTAGCTTAACATTGCATTATCAATTATATTAGATTAGTGGAAAATGCATATTGGTCAAACTTTGCAAAAGTGTAAAAGTCAAAAGTCCAAATCTGAGTTCAAAAGTCCGCCACACAAGATCTTATTTAGAGCTTAATTTGGATTGGAAATTGTTAAAACCTGGTTTTTTGTGTAATTTGGAAGCTTATCTCCTTGAATCAGATGAGTTTGAACATTTTGGAAGTTATTTAAGTGCTTAAATATAAGCTGGAAATCAGCCATTTGGCCTGCAATATGCCCTGCATCAAACCCACTTGTCTCATCAGAGAATATTCATGAGTCCTTCTTAAAGTGTTTATTTGAGCTTATAACTTGGCAATTGATATTTCTAGGAGCTTATAGTTCTGTGCTTATTTGGCCTCTTTTAGCTTATTTACTTAGCTTATTTTAGTTCTACTTTGTGCTTATTTAACCTGCATAACCTTAGTAGGATTAGTATAGTGATCTTGCTTATTAGTTATTGCTTCTGCTTGTTTAGCTTATTTTCCTGCTCATACCAGCTTATTAGGTTAGGGATAAGTGGCTTTTAGCTTATTGAATATTTGGTTTAGCTTTTTGATCTATTTAGTAGGCTGCTAGTTCATTTGCTTTTCATTTTAGCTCACTTTTGTTAAATGTTGGTTATTAGTGCTTATTTCCAGCTTATTTCAAGTTTTCCATCAAAAGTCTTTTTATTAAAGTTTGTTATTCTTACTTATTTTAAATTTTTGCAAAAAGAAAAAATAAAAAAAATAGTTTTCAAAAAAGGTCATTGCTGGGATTTGAACCCTGGCCACCCAGCTCACCACCCACACACACTACCACACGCCCTTGGGACTTTTCTCATCAGACTTTGCACCATTATTTCTTTTATACAACTTTTTCAATTTAAGCTTAATCAAACTGTTTAGCTTATTTCTGCTTAATTTGTAGCTTTTTTTTTTTTTTTTTTTTTTTTTTTTTTACTTTTTAATTTTTTTCTTACGTTCCTGTTATAGCTTAGGACTTTTCCAAAAAAATTTATATTTTTCCGATTTCAATTTCTATTTTTCTTATTTTATTATTTTTATTTAGCTTTTAATTCATAGAAAATTCAAAAATAATCAAAAATTATTGAAACTTTTTCTGGAAATTTTCTTTTTATTAGTAGTATCTAGAGAAATTGAAAAATCTTAGTTTAGACTTATGTTTCTCAAAATTTCAAAAAGGGCTTAGGATTTCCCGAGACTTTTGCATTTTAGGGTAATTTTCATTATTTTTCGAATTTTCTTTTTCCATTAAGTTTCTTATATCATTTAATATATTTCCTAATTTTTTTCATAATTTTCCAAGTTGTTTTGCTATTTTTCTTTTACTTTTCCTTATCATTTAGTATTTAATTCATAATTAATTAAAGAAAATCCAAAAAAATATTTTTCTTTTTCCTGAAATTTTTATTTACCCTTTAGGACTTTTAGAAAGTATTTTTAGGTTTTTAGGTGCCTTCCTAGCTTAGTTTGCTTTTAAGTCGTGTTTAATTTACATTTTTAGCTCGTGTTTTTAATTATACATTTCATTTTAGCTTTAGTTTAATTTGGTAATTAGATTATCTTGTTTAATTGCTTATTTGTGATTTATTTTACTCATATTTAGTTTAAATCTTATATAAATCACTTTTATTCCATTTCACTACACTTTTCACGAATTAAAAATTCTATTCACACCTTCACACGGAATACGACCTCGGGTTATTCATATTTCAATTGAATACCTTTGAGAATACTTACATACTATATTTGATAGACATCAAATTTTGGCGCCGTTGCCGGAGAATGAACTCGGGTCTTCTCAAAGGTAGTCAATTGAAATATGAATAACCCGAGGTCGTATTCCGTGTGAAGGTGTGAATGGAATTCTTAATTCCCGATTAGTGAAAAGTGTAGGAAATGGAATAAAAGTGATTTATTATTTAAACTAAATATGATGAAAATAAAGCACAAATAAGAAATTAAACAAGATAATCTAATTACCAAATTAAACTAAAGCTAAAATGAAATGTATAATTAAAAACGCGAGCTAAAGACGTAAATTAAATGCGACTTAAAACCAAACTAAGCTAGGAAGGTACCTAAAAACCTAAAAGTCCTAAAAGGTAAATAAAAATTTCAGGAAAAAGAAAAATATTTTTTTGGATTTTCTTTAATTAATTATGAATTAAAAAATAATTAAAAAGAAAAAATAAAAGAAAAATAGCAAATCAATTTGGAAAATTATGAAAAATTTAAGGAAACTTTTAAATTATATAAGAAACTAAATGGAAAAATAAAATTTGAAAAATAATGAAAATTACCCTAAAACGCAAAAGTCTCGAGAAATCTTGAGCCCTTTTTAAAATTTTTAGAAAAATAAGTCTAAAATAAGATTTTTTTTTTTTAATTTTCCTAGATTCTACTAATAGAAAGAAAATTTCCAGAAAAAGTTTCACTAAATTTTGATTATTTTTGGATTTTCTATGAATTAATTACTAATAAAAGGAAAATAAAATAATAAAAATAGTAAATGAGAAGTCTATCACTATATCAGAAATGTAGGAAAAATAAGAAAAGTGAAAAAGCTAATTGGAATAAGCAGAAAATAAGCCAAGCAGTTTTAATAAGCTAAAAATGAAAAAGTTACTTAAATAAAATAAGAATGCAAAGCTTGATGAGAAAAGACCCAAGGGCAGAGTGGTAGTGTGTGTGTGTGGTGAGCTGGGTGGTGAGGGTTCAAATCCCAGCAACGTATATTTTTTTAAAACTTTTTTTTTTTCTTTTTGCAAAAACTTAAAGCAAGCAAAAATATGAAACTTTTACAAAAGGACTTTTTATTCAAATAAGAAAAAAGCTGTGAAATAAGCTCTAATGACCAACAGTTAACAAAAGTGAACTTAAATGAAAAGTAAATGAACTAGCAGTCTACTTATGGATCAATAAGCTAATCTTTAGATGTAATAAGATAATTTCTAACTGACCCTAACCTAATTAGCTGAGATAAGCAAGGAGTGATGCTAGAATAAGCAGATTCAAAAACACTTGAGCAAATCAAAATACTAATCCTACTTTGGTGCACAGGCATAAGCTGAGAAAATAAGCTGCTATCTGAAAGCCAACTGAATAAGCTATTCAAAACACCAAATATCAAACACTGAGTCCAATTATTAAACTAGGTATAAGCTTATGGATGTTGACTGTTTGGTAGAGTATGCTGGTTCAGGGCAGTGAAAGGGCTAAACAAGCAGCTTTGATCCAACTTTTAAGTGAGCAAATGATTATGAAAAATGAAATTTCTTTTTGATTCAAGTACAAGCAGCCAAAGATTACAAAATAGCAAGATTTTTCTATTTCCAATCTTTTTTAAATCCTAGAGAAGCTCACAAAGATCTGACCATTTTCTTGTTATTGAAAATTTTGACTTTTGAATTTTTGAAAACTTTGACTTAGATGAAATTCTATTGATCTCTAATGATTTAAATGGATGTAATAAATTATGTTTAAACTAATTTAAGCTATTATACCTATTTATGCTTCTAAAGTTATGAATATGCAACTATAAATACCTATTAGTGAATGCTAAATGATATTTAACTATGATTTTGACTATTTAAACTAATGGCCTATTGATTATTACTGAGTCTTATCAGATTTACCTAATGCAAACTATCTAAACTAATATTAGCCTAACTTTATCACTAGAACTTCAAAAGTACTACTGAACCAAACACCACTTATATACTAACTGTTTTTAATATTTGAATGCAAATGATGATCAAAGGTTATTCTACTGATGCAACTAACTCATTATTCTATATAAATGATTTTGAACTAATAAGATGCAACAATGAACACTTATAATGGACCTATACCCTACTGATGCAATGTAACAGTTACACAGATTACTAGAACAGTTATGGGATTAAATGAATCAAACAATTATAACTAGGCTATAATTAAACCTAAACACACCAAATAAGCACAAACACAGAAATAACAACAGATTCAAACAACTATAAGCTAGAATGCAAGAATTCAAAAACTAAAATATAAAAATGATGGAACTCATTTCACCACCTCAGCTGAACAGAGGTTCATTTGTACTAAGCCTATCTTTAATAGGCTTCAAACAAGGATCTGCAACAACTTCAAAGCAGCTTGAGCTTATTGGAGAAGCTTTGTTTAACTTTTGTTGACTTGAGCTTATGAGAGAATAAATCCAAACTTTCCCTAACTAAACTTTACCAAAGCTATATTAAGCCGAGATAAAGTTGAACTATTGATAAAATAGCTTGATGAAGTTGAGTGATGTGTGCTTATTCACACATCATTTTTAGGCCTTAAATCAGACCAAATACACCAAATACTAACCAAATATGCCAAGAGAATGTGTGTTTTTGTATTTGTGTATGTGCAGGTACGTATATGTGAAAAATGAACAAAAACAAAGCCAAAACCGACAAAAACGAGCACGAGAATGGAAAACGGTCAAAAGCCGGAGCCGGGGAAGCTTAATGATAAAAGGAAGCTCAAAATGTCATAAGAAGTCCTCAGGAATTCATAAAATGATAAGAGTAGTCCCTGATCAAAGTTTGGTGAAATTAGCAAGATTAGTCCCTCAGTTTTCAGATTTTCGCAAAAATAGTCACTTGGAGTAATTTTCAAAGAAAAGTCAAAAAAGGTCCTCCAAGAATTCAGAGAAGTCAAGAAATACCCTTGGGAGAAACTTTAAATGATTTACAGATTTGGTCCCTATGATTTTTGGAATTACAAAAATGGTCCTTTGGTTCGCCTCAAACGGTCAACTAAGTTTACCAGGTGATGGTCAACCAAGTCAAACGTTAAAGCAAATGCTTCCGTGGAATACAGTGTTTCCCCGGGTAGTAATGTCCCAACGAGGTGTGCGATGTTTTATTAAAAACGAATCTGTGATCGAGTGAATTGAATGAGATATGAATAAAGTGTGTGTGAGTGATTACACTAGGGTTTTATAAAATAAAATAGCTTAAATAAGTTCTATGAATAGTTACGTGAAACCTAGATATCTAAAAACGTTTAAACGTACACCAAATTAAAATCAGACGCGATTGCGTACTGAGAAAAAGGTGAGTTTTAAGGAAAATAAACCACAGGGGTTAAAAATGAAAATTCTATAAACTTAAACTTAAAAGAAAATTAAATTAAAAAGAAAATTATTTTTTAGATTATTTTATTATTTATTATTAATTATTTAATTAAAAACTATTTAACTATTTAATTAAAACTAACTTAAATAAAAACTAAAAATGATAAACACCACAAATTAAACTAAAAATTTGAAAAAATAATTTCTAAACCTTAAAATGAACTTGAAGAAAGTATAAAAAAATAAAAATAAATATTTTTGTCTTTTTATGGATTTTCTATTAATTAAAAACTATTTATCTTAATTAAACTAATTAAACTATTTTAAATAACAAATAATACTAAAATAACTTAGAAAATTATGGAAAAATTTATAAAACTATTTTATGACTTATAAAAGCTAGGAAAAATATAAAAACTAGGTGTTTCCTTATAAAAATTAATTATGCTATTTATAACTTAATTATTGATTAATTACTAATAAAACTATTATTAATTATAATAAATACTAAATTACAAAATAAAAATCTGAGAGAATTATTAAAAATACTTTAATATAAAATGAAATTAATAAAAATATAAAATTACAAGTTACTTAATAAAAATCTAAAAATGAAAATTAAAATTAAATTAAATTAAATAGAAACTATCACTTATTTTTATTTTGTCTTTTCTGGATTTTTCTTTTACAAAACTATATTATACCTAAAAATAGACAACTTTTGTAAAAACAACTATTTTATAACTTATTAATAAGCACTGTGGGGGCTTATTACCTCCACAGTTGACTTTGGTTGACTGAATACGCAAATAAGCTCAAATGAGCTTATGTGGGACCCACTATGGATGAATCTGGTTCTAATAAGTATGTTGGACTTGTTTAAGCTAGAATGTGTCAAATAAGCTCAGTAGATAAGCTAATAAGCTAGATTAAGCAATTCCAAAACTCAAATGATACACAGAATTGGGACAGAGTTCATGAGCAATTTCAAGTGGGGTCCACAATGATTCAGGTCAAACTATGGGTCAAAACTAAGAGCCTGGTAGGAGGGGGTTGTAAGGAACTAAGTTGGAGGTGTGGGGCCCACTGAGGTGGCCAGAAATCACCACCAAAGTGGTGGTGATGAACTGAGTCAGCTGGTGCAGGGGAGATGCTTGCCCTGCAAGTGATTTCCCTAGCTTGTGGGGCCCAGGGGGAAATTCCTAAAAATATAACAAATATGGGATACTGAAGTTGAGGTGGTAGACTAGGATTAGGAACAAGTTTCAAGTCTTAACTCTTAACACAAAATTCCTCAAAAATCTTGCAAGTTTTGCAAAATCTGAGATGTGCACAATTTGACTTTTTCTATAAAACTTAAACTTTGACTTTATTGAACTTTGATCCTTCTAAACTAACTGAGATTGATGTAATATGATATAATAAGACTAATTTATACAATTACCACAAAATGTGAGCATGTATGACTGAATTGGGAGTGTCAATCCCAAACAGTTAACTGCTTATGGTATGTGAATGTGAATTTTGACTTTACAACTAATGAGATACTAATTTTATGACTGAGTAGACCTATTTAGACATGAACTAAAATCTTTCAATAACAAACAACAACAATAACAGCCATGAACATGGCTAAAACAGATAATCCAAACACTCCTTTATAACTAACTTTATACTATTACTTTTAATTATTAAACTACAACTATGATTTTTCTTACTAAAACAGATTAAGTGAATGACAATTACACTATTTGAAGTAAAATTATACTGAAGAAACAATAAAAACTAGATAAGCTAAAAATTAAGATTTAGCTTACAATTGATGATAAGCTGAGAAACACAGAACCATGAACCAATCTCACTTCCTAAAGTCTCCCATAAGACATTAGTACCAAGATCATCCAGAATTTATCCTGCTCCTTGCTCCTTACCTTCTTGTTCACTAATTTTTTTTATTTATTTTTGATTTTCTTGCAATTTTTTTTAGTATTTTTCTTTTTCACTGAGTATTGCTAATTTATAGTTTCTAAAAGATTAATAAGCTTTGTCAAGGCTTATATAAGCTAAAAGAAGCCACTCAAACACTTAACAACAACAAATTCACCAAATTGATATTTTTGAAATTTAATGAAATACATAAACTGAGAATCCAACTGAAATTAGAAATTGACTTGAATTAAAGATTGAAACACATGAAATTAACTGAGTACAAGCTGTTTTGATTGAAATTACAACTAAAATTGAAGTTTATACTACCTACGACTAAGTTACACTAAAACTAATCTAATAATACTCCTCTTCTGCTTCTTTTCCCTTTTGTAGAGACTTTTGAGACTCCCACTAGCTTTCTGAAAATATCCCATCTCATCTGAGCCATTGAAATGGTCCAATTAATCCTCACCGTTCAAACATGCTTTTTGGCGCCAAAAGTCCTTTGGGCACTGTAGATTGCGTGGAGAGGTTTTCAAGGGCAATTAAGGGGTTTTGGTATGTTGTGGAGGTGGAGGGGACAAGTGGGAAGAGTGGGTGATGAGGTGGTGGACAGGTGGTGGTGGTTTTGGGATACCAGTGATGGTGGTGGTTTTGGGAAGGAAAGGTTGGCTGGGGTGGTTTTGGTCAAACAAGGGGTTGACCCCGTTTTATTTATTAGGGGTGGATTGGGCTGGGAGGTTTGGGCCTTGGGATTGGGTTGGATCAGGGGTATTGGGTGGGTTGTATTTAAGTTTGGATTGGATTGGTTTTGATAATAATAATAAGGATCCGTTTGGTTTTTTAGTAACAAATCAAAATTGTAATTTCGTGAAAGTTGAGGGTATGTTGTGTAATTTTCCAAAGTTTATCATAAGGACCATATTTATCATTCATGAATAGTACAAGGGCCACTAATGATAATTCTCCATATTTTAATACCCGGGGACCTTTTCTGTCAATTCACCAAACTTCAGGGACCAATTATGCAATTTCACCAAACTTATCACCCAAGGACCATTCCTGCAAAAGATTATTAGTACAAGGACCAAAATTGATTTTCCTCAACGTTTTTACATCTCAGGGACCATTTATGTCAATTTCCAAAGTATAGGGACTAAACTTGTAATTTTGTTAAACTTTGCACCAAAGGACTAAATATGTAACTTTATGATTAAAAAGGACCTTTGGTAACTTTTTCATGTTTTTAGAATAACCAGGGACTAGTTTTGACAACTTTTGAAACTTGAGGGACTGAAACTGCCAATTATGCAAACTTTGTGCGTTTTTCATCTGTTTTTGCATATTTTGCATTTGAAACATATAAAACACACTTTTAAGATATTTTAGGTATTTTGATACATATTTGAGTGTTTTTGGATGTTTTGGCAGCTCAGATTGGTATAAAATGATGAGTATTTAGACACTCATCAATCCCCCACACTAAACTATTGCTAGTCCCTAGCAATCTTTTGAGAAAAACTTAATGGATTTGAAAAACTCTTTACCAAAAGCCATCACTTCTGGAGTAGCCAGATGTAAGAACTGTGGTACACCTGATAACCGTGTGATTTTGAGCAAATCACCAGCTGTCAATGGATTTGATTTGTCTTTACCAAAAGCCGTTTGCTTCTAGACTAGCCAACTCTTGATGGAATAGTCAACATCTTGGTGAGCTGATTACCAATTATGGTTTTTCCACTGCCTTTACCACAAGCCATAATCTTGCGGGCTAGCCACTCATTCGCTTTTTAGGATATGGCGAGTTGAGGTACCATACAATTTTGGGCAAATTGCAAGCCATAAACGGGTTTGAGTTATCTTTACCAAGAACCGTTTGCTCCTGGATTAGCCAATCCTTATGTGGGTTAGACATAGTGGACTGATAACCATTTATTGCGTTCTAAGTGAGAAAAAATTTTAAAATTTTGGCTAAAATGGGGGTTCTTGATGGAACATGTGTTTAAATTCGTTAGAATAACGAATCTCCCCCACACTTAGAACTGAATATTGTCCTCAATATTCAAAGTACCGGGTGTTAAACTAACACTTAGAACGTAAGAAGAAAAATATTCCATAGCCTTTATTTAAGTTTATGTACACACATTTTTTTTTTTTGGAATATATAAATATATATATACAACATGTGGGTTAGTATCTCCCCCACACTTAGGTGGTACACACGGGTGAAAACCCTATATACATGTTACTGTTTTTGATTGCCGAGTCGCTAACTTGACTCGACCCCGAATTCATTTGTCCATGGGGAAGTGGAAGAGACAATCTGCATCGGACTTTCATTCAAGATATTTGGATAAACATTTGAAGCACGTGAAAGTTCCACACCGATGAGATAAGTACCCGGCTCATAATTTATAAATGAGAATGCCGGGGTCAAAGATTATATCCTCACTCCCGAAAGAGTGAAGAACAGGATAAGCCACGGGATATATGAAGAAAAGAAAGAAAGTCATGATTAACTCCTCATCTTCAATAGGAGAATTCATTGTTTCATGAATCTCCTCTTTTAAGCTCGTTTGATCAAGACATATTATGGGTATGTCTAGATCAAAATAGAAATTATCATACTCTGGAGGAGATATGATATGAGTGAGTTCATCGGAGAACTCCTCAAAGGTGAATGATTTGTATTCGGGATTGATTTGAGTGAGTTCATTGGGGAACTCCTCAATAGTAAATGATTCATATACGGGAAAAGAATTATAAGAATGAGAAGTGGTGATACCACTTATCTTCTCTCCCTTATGATCAAAATGGAACGTTTGCAATTCCGGAATAGAATCATTGATCAAAACCTCACTATTCTTGACGGGGATAGGAGATGAAATAGGCTTTTCATTAAAAGCCTCGATTCTAGAGATGAGAAGATTAGCATTTAATAATGTAAGACGAAGAGCTTCGTCTTGGGTTATTTCTTCATCATTCTCTTCTTCTGAGTTGACAAGCTCAGAAGGTAATTCCCCCACATAACTTATGTCTCCACAAGATAAAGAATAGTTCTCATCAGAATCAGAGAACATCTCAATATGATCATTTGGAAAGACAAGAGGGGGAGGAATATCACACATATGATCAAGAATTCCCTGTGACTCACTTGGGATTGAGACAAGGTTCTCAACACTAGACTTTATGAATTCGTCCGATTCCTTTTCAGGAACAGTGTCAAGATGCTCGTCCCCCATGCTCAGAGAGTGAGTGGGAACCTCGGGTGTGATAACAGCAGACTCAGGGAGATGAGAAGGACTAGCAGTAATGGATTCTACAAGTTCCATTATTTATACTGCTAATGATTCAGTTATATTCTTTTCTCCCTGTATTTCTACTGAAGTAGCTTCAACTGAAGTTGAATCAAAAGGTTTCTCAGATAGCTTTGGGATTGGAATAATGGCATTTATTTCCTTAAGAGGAGTTACTTTGAATTGCTTGTCCCCCATTATTAAGATATCTGAATGGTCTTTTGAGTTTTTGTCTTAAATTGGTTCATCCTCATCATTTTCATCCTTAAGATGTAATGAGTTAACAAGAGGTTTTTGTTTCCTAAGAATTTGATCCTTAAGATTGTTTATTCCATCTTGAATGGTTTTGTTGACTTGACTTTGAGCCATAATCATTTTTATCAATTCAGCTTTAGGTAACTCGTCCTGAGGAAGTGGTTGAGGGTATGTGTATTGTGAGGGCTGGTTAAAACCAAATTCATGATTGTTACAAGGAACCTGTTCATAGACAAACTAATTCCTAGTTTGACAATTAGAGCTGTAGTGAGGGCCTCCACAATACTCACAACAGTTGAACTGATGTGGCTGTGAGTCGTATGTGTTTAAGTCATAATTGTTATCAGGAACCTGCTCATAGACAAGCGTGTTTCCCGATTGACAATCAGAACTGTAGTGTGAACCACCACAGTACTCACAACAGTAAAACTGCTGAGTCTCATGGTGTAGAAGTTGGTGGAATGAATCAGTCATGTCAGGGTAGGAATAGGGATTCTGGTTATAGACATACCCGTTTCCTGACTCTACCATGCCACAACTGGGGCAATTACCACCATTATAAGGACTACCACACCATTGACAGACAAGAGGGTGAGAATAAGACATAGGAAGCATCAAAGGGTTTAGGGGGTGAGAAATGAAGAATCAAATAGGTAGGAGTGTAAAGGTGGATATTTTTGTGTTTTGTTTTATAAAAATATGGATAAAAGATGGAAAATATACAATGGATGTATATCCAGAATCACTAATACGCAAAATCGTTTAGAATAAGCGCACAACCTCCCCGGGGAAGCTTAATGATAAAAGGAAGCTCAAAATGTCATAAGAAGTCCTCAGGAATTCATAAAATGATAAGAGTAGTCCCTGATCAAAGTTTGGTGAAATTAGCAAGATTAGTCCCTCAGTTTTCAGATTTTGGCAAAAATAGTCCCTTGGAGTAATTTTCAAAGAAAAGTCAAAAAAGGTCCTCCAAGAATTCAGAGAAGTCAAGAAATACCCTTGGGAGAAACTTTAAATGATTTACAGATTTGGTCCCTATGATTTTTGGAATTACAAAAATGGTCCTTTGGTTCGCCTCAAACGGTCAACTAAGTTTACCAGGTGATGGTCAACCAAGTCAAACGTTTAAAGCAAATGCTTTCGTGGAATACAGTGTTTCCCCGGGTCGTAATGTCCCAACGAGGTGTGCGATGTTTTATTAAAAACGAATCTGTGATCGAGTGAATTGAATGAGATATGAATAAAGTGTGTGTGAGTGATTACACTAGGGTTTTATAAAATAAAATAGCTTAAATAAGTTCTATGAATAGTTACGTGAAACCTAGATATCTAAAAACGTTTAAACGTACACCAAATTAAAATCAGACGCGATTGCGTACTGAGAAAAATGTCAGTTTTAAGGAAAATAAACCACAGGGGTTAAAAATGAAAATTCTATAAACTTAAACTTAAAAGAAAATTAAATTAAAAAGAAAATTATTTTTTAGATTATTTTATTATTTATTATTAATTATTTAATTAAAAACTATTTAACTATTTAATTAAAACTAACTTAAATAAAAACTAAAAATGATAAACACCACAAATTAAACTCAAAATTTACAAAAATAATTTCTAAACTTTAAAATGAACTTGAAGAAAGTATAAAAAAATAAAAATAAATATTTTTGTCTTTTTATGGATTTTCTATTAATTAAAAACTATTTATCTTAATTAAACTAATTAAACTATTTTAAATTATAAATAATACTAAATTAACTTAGAAAGTTATGGAAAAATTTATAAAACTATTTTATGACTTATAAAAGCTAGGAAAAATATAAAAACTAGGTGTTGCCTTATAAAAATTAATTATGCTATTTATAACTTAATTATTGATTAATTACTAATAAAACTATTATTAATTATAATAAATACTAAATTACAAAATAAAAATCTGAGAAAATTATTAAAAATACTTTAATATAAAAGGAAATTAATAAAAATATAAAATTACAAATTACTTGATAAGATCGTTTATAGCTCGAGGTGGTTAGACCTCATCTAGGGATTGCGCAATAATAAAGATAAAGAACATGTACGCAGCGGAATAAACACATCTTTATTATTGCTAACAAGGTTTCTCGTCATCATCTCTACTCTAACATACATCAAAGACCCAATGCTACGTGATCAAGTGTAGCACGGTTACACTCTAACAACTATCTAAGATAGTTGAGGCTTAACATCAATCTACCCTAGGTGTTTCCCATAAAACACCTGTACACACAAGTCTAGGCGTTTCCAGCCCTAGACATACACTCACACGTTTTCTGTATATTACATTGTGGAAGACACACTAAAATCTATTCCCTGTATCTCTTTATATAATAGAGATACTAGGGTTACAAGGAATAAACTAATAAAAAAAAGATATGCTCAGAATCTTTTTCTTTCTTTGCAAGTTTCTTCCTTTGTCTCCATAAGTCCTTCATCTTTCATATTTGTCAATATCAACTCAAAGTATAATTCCCAACATTACTTAATAAAAATCTAAAAATGAAAATTAAAATTAAATTAAATTAAATAGAAACTATCATTTATTTTTATATTGTCTTTTCTGGATTTTTCTTTTACAAAACTATATTATACCTAAAAATAGACAACTTTTGTCAAAACAACTATTTTATAACTTATTAATAAGCACTGTGGGGGCTTATTACCTCCACAATTGACTTTGGTTGACTGAATAAGCAAATAAGCTCAAATGAGCTTATGTGGGACCCACTATGGATGAATCTGGTTCTAATAAGTATGTTGGACTTGTTTAAGCTAGAATATGTCACATAAGCTCAGTAGATAAGCTAATAAGCTAGATTAAGCAATTCCAAAACTCAAATGATACACAAAATTGGGACAGAGTTCATGAGCAATTTCAAGTGGGGTCCACAATGATTCAGGTCAAACTATGGGTCAAAACTAAGAGCCTGGTAGGAGGGGTTGTAAGGAACTAAGTTGGAGGTGTGGGGCCCACTGAGGTGGCCAGAAATCACCACCAAAGTGGTGGTGATGAACTGAGTTAGCTGGTGCAGGGGAGATGCTTGCCCTGCAAGTGATTTACCTAGCTTGTGGGGCCCAGGGGAAAATTCCTAAAAATATAAAAAAGATGGGATACTGAAGTTGAGGTGGTAGACTAGGATTAGGAACAAGTTTCAAGTCTTAACTCTTAACACAAAATTCCTCAAAAATCTTGCAAGTTTTGCAAAATCTGAGATGTGCACAATTTGACTTTTTCTATAAAACTTAAACTTTGACTTTATTGAACTTTGATCCTTCTAAACTAACTGAGATTGATGTAATATGATATAATAAGACTAATTTATGCAATTACCATAAAATGTGAGCATGTATGACTGAATTGGGAGTGTCAATCCCAAACAGTTAACTGCTTATGGTATGTGAATGTGAATTTTGACTTTACAACTAATGAGATACTAATTTTATGACTGATTAGACCTATTTAGACATGAACTAAAATCCTTCAATAACAAACAACAACAATAACAGCCATGAACATGGCTAAAACAGATAATCCAAACACTCCTTTATAACTAACTTTATACTATTACTTTTAATTATTAAACTACAACTATGATTTTTCTTACTAAAACAGATTAAGTGAATGACAATTACACTATTTGAAGTAAAATTATACTGAAGAAACAATAAAAACTAGATAAGCTAAAAATTAAGATTTAGCTTACAATTGATGATAAGCTGAGAAACACAGAACCATGAACCAATCTCTCTTCCTAAAGTCTCCCATAAGATACTAGTACCAAGATCATCCAGAATTTATCCTGCTCCTTGCTCCTTACCTTCTTGTTCACTAATTTTTTATTTATTTTTGATTTTCTTGCAATTTTTTTTAGTATTTTTCTTTTTCACTAAGTATTGCTAATTTATAGTTTCTAAAAGATTAATAAGCTTTGTCAAGGCTTATATAAGCTAAGAGAAGCCACTCAAACACTTAACAACAACAAATTCACCAAATTGATATTTTTGAAATTTAATGAAATACATAAACTGAGAATCCAACTGAAATTAGAAATTGACTTGAATTAAAGATTGAAACACATGAAATTAACTGAGTACAAGCTGTTTTGATTGAAATTACAACTAAAATTGAAGTTTATACTACCTACGACTAAGTTACACTAAAACTAATCTAATAATACTCATCTTCTGCTTCTTTTCCCTTTTGTAGAGACTTTTGAGACTCCCACTAGCTTTCGGACAATATCCCATCTCATCTGAGCCATTGAAATAGTCCAATTAATCCTCACCGTTCAAACATGCTTTTTGGCACCAAAAGTCCTTTGGGCACTGTAGATTGCGTGAAGAGGTTTTCAAGGGCAATTAAGGGGTTTTGGTATGTTGTGGAGGTGGAGGGGACAAGTGGGAAGAGTGGGTGATGAGGTGGTGGACAGGTGGTGGTGGTTTTGGGATACCAGTGATGGTGGTGGTTTTGGGAGGGAAAGGTTGGCTGGGGTGGTTTTGGTCAAACAAGGGGTTGACCCCGTTTTATTTATTAGGGGTGGATTGGGCTGGGAGGTTTGGGCCTTGGGATTGGGTTGGATCAGGGGTATTGGGTGGGTTGTATTTAAGTTTGGATTGGATTGGTTTTGATAATAATAATAAGGATCCGTTTGGTTTTTTAGTAACAAATCAAAATTGTAATTTCGTGAAAGTTGAGGGTATGTTGTGTAATTTTCCAAAGTTTATCATAAGGACCATATTTATCATTCATGAATAGTACAAGGGCCACTAATGATAATTCTCCATATTTTAATACCCGTGGACCTTTTCTGTCAATTCACCAAACTTCAGGGACCAATTATGCAATTTCACCAAACTTATCACCCAAGGACCATTCCTGCAAAATATTATTAGTACAAGGACCAAAATTGATTTTCCTCAAAGTTTTTACATCCCAGGGACCATTTATGTCCATTTCCAAAGTATAGGGACTAAACTTGTAATATTGTGAAACTTTGCACCAAAGGACTAAATATGCAACTTTATGATTAAAAAGGACCTTTGGTGACTTTTTCATGTTTTTAGAATAACCAGGGACTAGTTTGACAACTTTTGAAACTTGAGGGACTGAAACTGCCAATTATGCAAACTTTGTACGTTTTTCATCTGTTTTTGCATATTTTGCATTTGAAACATATAAAACACACTTTTAAGATATTTTAAGTATTTTGATACATATTTGAGTGTTTTTGGATATTTTGGCAGCTCAGATTGGTATAAAATGATGAGTATTTAGACACTCATCATCCTTGTCTAAATAATTACAACAACCGGATCCAAGTTAAATATTAGTCCATAAATCCCCCAAAGCCCAAAACAACAACAAGCCCATCCCCTTAAAAAATATTACCCAGTCCACATCCCATTACCCGGTCAACTTGACCCGGTCAACACCCCTTTAATAAAAACAAACAATAAATCCCCAAATTAAAATTACCCGCGCCCCCATTTCTCTTTTAACCCAGCACATGAACCCTATGTTACTATTCACGTGCAATAAATCCAATTTTACTACAATTAAGGGTACTATGGTCTAATTGCATATGTTTCTAGAAGACCCTGACATGGCATGCCTGCTATGTCAGCGATCCGTATGGTATTGCGTGCACATGATTGGGTAATGATTGAATCCAAGGGACGATATTGATCAGAAGCATCTGGAAATGCATCTAAGGGACTATATTTACTCAAAGAAGCACAAAGAGGCATGGATTGATGAGCTGGACACACCTAGAAGCCTCCTTAGCAGCCTATAAATATCCCCACTCATTCACAGATGTAATGTGTAGTTTTAGTGTGTAGGTCTTTAATATTAGTTTGTGCTCATTTTTCTATTATCATTGTAATTTCCCTTTCAGCTTTGTACTCAAGTTTTTAATATTAATACAATTCAGTTTTTTTTATCTTATTGTCTTTATTTTTGTTAGTTTAATTTGTTTATTACTGTCTACTTAGTTTAATTCAGTTCATTTCAATTTTTCATTTAAGTGTCTGTTTCATTTGAATTGAGAAAAAACCAAAAAAATAAGAAAAAAAAATAAAAAAAAATATTGTTTCAATTTTATACTTAAGTTTCATATAGCTTTTTCTGTTAATTATAAGATCATATAAGCTTGTCTATAGCTTACTGTGACCTTATTCAGTCCTCATCTCTTAAAATTCCAAAAGTCAAACAACAACTTATTTGGAATAAGCTCAGCTTATTATGGAATAAAGGCAACCAAAAGGAGTCCATTGGCCTGTCTTAAAGACAGGCAAGCATAGTGAACCCCCTCTGTTAAGCTGAGGGGGAATTTGCCTGTGAGTTTCTCAATTTATTTTATCTCAATATTGCATAATTAGAATCATTAGTATAGACCTGTTTTATATTGCTTGTTTCTGTCTTATTATTGATAGTTGCATAATATTTAGTCTCATTTCATCATTTCATATCTATTTATGGTTATTTGATAGTAACTGTTTAATTGTCTGTCATACGTTAGATCTGTGCTTGTGAGTGTTTGTGTTTAATTCTGTTTTGCTGTTTGGTTATTTGGTTCAGTTTGATCATAAGTAGCACTGAGGTTGAGGATTGGTTTGGTTTTTCACTATATTGCTGCCTAGTAATTGTGGACAGCCACTTAAGGGGTGTTTGGAATATTGTAGTTTGCTGGTTTTGAGGGTGTTTCAGAGGTTGTGTTTGGTTTAGATAATCAACTTAGGTAATAATTAGGCTTATTCAAATATATTCTAGTAGGGTATTTCTATAAAAAGTCAAATTAGCCTTCAATTGGTCATATCAGTTAGTAATTTAGGATTATTAGTTGCATAATCTTCATAGTAGCTGCATAAACTTGTGTTTTAGTTTATTTCACTCATACTCTAGGTTGTCATAACATTTTCAGTAAGATTAGAGCATTACAAATTCATATTAGTCAAAGTTCTTTCAAAATCAAAAAGTCAAAACTAGTGAAAATCAGTTTTTGGACAAATCTTTGTGAGCTCTTCTAGTATTCATTATCAAATTACCTGGGGTTTACTGATTTTAGAAGCTTAGTAGTTAGTTAATCAAATTCAAAAAGAAATTCTCATTTTCAAACTTATCTGCTTATTGGAATTTGTGCTTTAAGTTGTCTGTGTGATCTCAGTCATACCCTGTGCATCAGCTTGTGGTCAGGATTCTAAGTAACTTTTAGGTTAGTTAATTGGTTTGAGAATCAGTGCTCTTGGAAATTTTGAGTTCTCAGTTGGTCAGTGGATAGTTTGCCCCCATAAGCTTTTATTTGTGAGCTTATTTGCTCAGCTTATTTGACCATTCAAGTTGTGAGGTTTAACCAAGGGTCTGTCTTAAGTTTTAGGCTTGCTATTCTGTTCTATTGTTCATTATCTGTGATTGATGGTTCATATATGTTACATTGTGCCCCTAGTTGCTGATTTCTCTCTTTTGGAACCATAGCTTATTCTGTGTTGGCTTGTGCTTATTTCTATATTGCTTATTTCCATCTGTTTTGCCCATATCTTTGATTCTATGATCATTTGGTCCTAATATTGTTTCAATAAGCTTATTTGAGTCCAAAAATCATTTTGTCAAAGTTTGGGTCAGTTTGGTCAAAGTCTGGTTATTAATAAGCATTTCATGTAAGCTGTTTTAAGCCCATAAGCAATTCCAGTGCTTATTTTTCATTTTTCAAAATTTTCCTAGGGTTAGAATAATATTTTAGATTTTCCCTGAATTTTTCATATTTTTCTGAGTTCATTTGCTATTTTTCTTATTTAATTTTAGATTTTATTCAATTTTTAATACTTTTTAATTACCAAAAATCCCAAAAAAATCAGAAAAAGCCTAAAAAAAATCCAAAAATATTTTAGAAATTAGTTTTCGTTTATTTTAGAATTTTAGAAATTAATTTTGTATTTTTCCCATTTATTTTCAATTTTATTTGCATTTTTATTACTTTTTAATTAGTTTTAATAGTTTTTAATTCCTAGAAATTACATAAAAAGCCAAAAATAATAGTTTTCAGTTTTAAAATTACTTTTTAGTTATTTTAGAATTTTCAAAATTTATTTAGCATTTTTCTCACTTAATTTCCATTTTCTTTTAATTTTTAATTAGTTAAATTAGTTTTTAATTCATAAAAATTAAATAAAAAGTCAAAAAAAAAATATATATTTTTCTTTTTTCTCAAAATTTTCTTTTATCATGTTTAACTTAGGAAAATTATTTTCAAGTCCGTAGGAGTAGTATAACTTAAAATTCACGTTTTATTTCGCGCGTTTACGTTTATTTCGCGTTTAAGCTTACAGTTTTAAGTTTATGTTGCGTTTTAGTTTGTTTACTTGAATTACGTGCTTAAGTGATTAATTGTGCTTCATTTTCATATTCATTAGTGTAATCTCTTTGAAATCACTTTTTCCCACTTTCACGACACGTTTCACGACACGTTTCACGAATCGGGAATTTGAAATTCCATTCACCCTTCACACGGACTACGACCTCGGGTTATCCGTATTTCTTGCGGATTTCTTTGAGTAATACTATACTATATATACTTGATTTGATTTTATCATCAATCATTGAGATTTGAAATTTGTAAATTATTTTTTTTATTCTTATTTTATTTATTTATTTTTATTTTTTTATATTTTTGGAATAAGAGAAACAACTATGGAATATAAAAGTGTAATTAAACTAATTTTACTGGTTATGACCTACTGTAATTGTAAACAAGCTTTAACTACTAAACTTTAAAATTAACAAGTAACTAAATAACAATGATTATATAAAAGCACACTGAATTTCATTAATTAATAAACTGATTACAATATTAAACATGGAAATACATTTGATAAATAAAAATACCAGAGTGACACTACACAAAACCTACACAAGCTAAGTGATGAGGAGGGGGTATTTATAGGCTTGAGGGGAGCTTTGGTGAAGCTTCTAGCATATCCACGTCACTGATCCACACCTCATCTGTGCTTTCTCTAAGTTCCTCACAGCCCTTAGATCAACCTTGGCCTCCAATCTTTAATTCTCAACCCTTAGATGAATTATTTCCCAATCATGTGCACGCACTTTCACACGGATCGCTGCCATGTCAGGTTCTTCTAGAAACAAGTGCAATTTTACTATTATGCCCTTAATTACTGTTAATTTGATCAGGGGTAAACTAGGGTTCATGGGGGTGAATAGTAACTCCTGGGTTTGGTTAATTTTGGGGGGCGGGAAAGGTTTTGGGTATGTTTTTTTATTATTTTGACCGGGTGAGGGTATTGATTTGACCGGGTTGTGGATTAAGGATAAAAAAGGTGGGCTGGGTATTTTGGGCCTGGTTGGTTAAAAGGGATATTGGGTTTTTTATTATTTGGGTTTAGGCATTAAGGATCCGGTTTTCTGTTTAATAGGATTTTAAGTTTTAACTTTCTCAAGGACCAATTATGTAATTCTGAAATCTTGAGGGACCAATCTTGTTAACTTCATAAAGTATTATCCAAGGGCCAATGCTGAGAATCTTTAATAGTTGGAGGACTTGTTTTGCCATTTTCTTCAAAATATCTTCATAAGGACTAATTTTGGTAATTATTGAAAGTTGAGGGACCAAAGTTGTCAATTCTTCAAACTTAAAAGACCAATCTTGAAATTCCTTTAGAGACTATTCTTGAAACTTTATGAATCTTCAGGTTCTTTCTTTGACATTTTGAGCTTTTATTCTTCCCCGGCTCCGGCTTTTGACTCTTTTCCATTCTAGTGCTCGTTTTTGTCGGTTTTGCTTTGTTTTTGTCCATTTTTCACATATCCGTACCTGTACATACATAAATACAAAAAACACACATATTCTTGGCATATTTGGTTAGTATTTGGTATTTTTGGTCTGAATTTAGGTCAATAAAGATGTGTGAATAAGCACACATCAATATATATATATATATATATATATATATATATATATATATATATATATATATATATATATATATATATATATATATATATATATATATATGCCATGTCAGGTTCTTCTAGAAACAAGTGCAATTTTACTATTATGCCCTTAATTGCCGTTAATTTGATCAGGGGTAAACTAGGGTTCATGGGGGTGAATAGTAACTCCTTAGTTTGGTTAATTTTGGGGGACGAGAAAGGTTTTGGGTGTGTTTTTTTTATTATTTTGACCGGGTGCGGGTATTGGTTTGACCGGGTTGTCGATTAAGGATAAAAAAAGGTGGGCTGGGTAATATTTTGGGCTTGGTTGGTTAAAAGGGATATTAGGTTTTTTATTATTTGGGTTTAGGCATTAAGGATCCGGTTTTGTGTTTAATAGGATTTTAAGTTTTAACTTTCTCAAGGACCAATTATGTACTTAAATCTTAAGGGACCAATCCTGTTAACTTTATAAAGTATTATCCAAGGGCCAATGCTGAGAATCTTCAATAGTTGGAGGACTTGTTTTGCCATTTTCTTCAAAATATCTTCACAAGGACTAATTTTGGTAATTGTTGAAAGTTGAGAGACCAAAGTTGTCAATTCTTCAAACTTGAAGGACCAATCTTGAAATTCCTTTAGAGTCTATTCTTAAAACTTTATGAATCTTCAAGGTCTTTTTTTGACATTCTGAGCTTTTATTCTTCCCCGGCTCCGGCTTTTGACTCTTTTCCATTCTCGTGCTTGTTTTTGTCGGTTTGCTTTGTTTTTGTCCATTTTTCACATATCCGTACCTGCACATACACAAATAAAAAAAATACACATATTCTTGGCATATTTGGTTAGTATTTAGTTTTTTTGTTCTGAATTTAGGTCAATAAAGATGTGTGAATAAGCACATATCATATGGCTTCGTGACTGATCTGAGGCCTCCTATTGAAGTTTGATGCTCAGTTTTGAATTTGAACTTAGGCTCAAGATAGTATGGTTTTTCTTTTAGCGGACTCGCACGCACCTTCGACTCCTCCAAGTGTGACTTCCCTTCCTTCTTTACTCTAGAGGCTTCTTTGTTGGGAGGTGTACTGGTAGAACCTGGTTCAAGAGATATTCTTGTGTGTGCGTAGCCTTTGACAAAGTTATTTTCCTCATATTCTATATCATGCTCTCCTAACTCGATGGCCCATTTCGATGTTCTTCGTGACCTATAGGGCTTCGAGAGCATCCATTCGATTGGCTTATCAGTAAGCACCCTGATGGGATGATCTTGAAAATATTTTCGAAGGCGTCTCGCAGCATAAACCAGAGCTAGAATTAACTTTTCTGTCTCTGTGTAGTTATATTCGGCTCCTTGCGAGACCTTGCTGACGAAGTATATTGGTATTTGTATCTTCCTTCTTTCTGCTAAGAGTATTGCACTGATGCCATCGAAGGGTGTTGCGAGATGTAAGAATGACATTTCGCCATTAACTGGAGCTATAAATGTTGGCAAGATTTCCATGCATTCTTTCCACCTCTGAAAGGTTGCTTCAGCTTCCATGGTCTATTTATAGGTCGTTTTATTGGTTCCTACGCTATGAACTTTGAAAAATGTTGAAGACTTGTCGACACCTTTTGATAAGAATCTGTTGAGTGCTTCTAGTCTAGCTTCCTGATTGTGTGTTCCTTCCAATGACTTCTGGATTTGTTTGTTTGAGTGAGCTCTTTCCTCTGAGGGATTAGTTTGTTCCCTCGTTTTGTGAGCTGGTTTTCTTGTGGCTCCCTTTTTTCAACACCGAAGGTAGATCCTCCTCCGTCCTGCTTCTTATGACCATGTAGCTAGCATGAGTTTCCAGATTTCTTCCAATCTGTTTTTTGAAAGCTCTTCCTATTAACCGTTGGTAGTTTCCTTTCGTGTTATTCAAACCGAAGGGCTTTCTTCTTTAACAGTAGGTGCTTTTTCCTACATGAAAGGCTGTCTTTTCTTCATCTCTCTCAGCCATTTGTATCTGGTTATACCCTTTATACGTATTGAGGAGGCATTTCAAGCGAAACTTTGTACATGACTCTGGTCTGCAGTTTGCTTCTTCTGAAGGGTAGCAGTCATTAGGACAGGCCTTGTTAGTGTCCGTGAAGTCTAAGCATATATGCCACCCTCCCCCTGGCTATTTATTGCAATGGGGTTGGTAACCCATAGTGAGTTTTTTAATTCCCTGAGTATTCCTACCCTTACCAACTCGCCTACTTCCTTACAGATGACCATATTCCTTTCGGGGGTTATGTTTTGACGTTTCTGTTTAGTTGGCTCAACGTATCTTGATTCATTAAGCTTGTGCTCCATGACGAAAGGCTTGCCATCGATTATGAGAGTTCTCTGAACCCTTGTCATGTCAGAGTTTGTCCATGCGAATACATCTTTGTGGGCCTTTAGTAGCTCCTTCAATCTTCTCTTGAAGGTGGTAGGAAGCTGCTTCCCAATCGTCACCTTCTGCTCCGGATGGGATTCGTTTATTACCATCTGCTCCTCGATTTCCATATGGTTTGAGGTGTCCCTTGGAAACTCTTGGGAACCTTATTTAGCCTTCTTTTTGACCCCCTGCATTTCTCCTTCATTATAGCTGGAGAATATAGTTCCAACACCGTATGCCGTCTGAAACTTGACCGCCTCGTGCACGGTGGAGACCACGATACCCATTTTTTGCATAGCTGTTCTCCCTATCAGCAAATTATAAGGGGACTTAGACCTTACGATGAGGAAGTTGAGAGTTTCAATCCTTATAAACTTTCCGTCATCGAGTGTTACTTCCAAAGGTACCTCTCCTAAAGGCCACGAGCATTCTCCTGAGAATCCTACCAAAGGCATCTTCGATTCTACTTGTTTTGCCCTGACTGAAGGTTTGAGCTTCATAAAGCAGTGTTCATAGATTACCTCGCAGGAACTTCCACAGTCCATGTATGCCTTGTTTATTTCCAGGTTGGAGATTATAACTTTTATGACCACCGGTGCGTTCGAAGGTTATTTACCTATCTTGGAGGGAAATGTTATTTCCCCTACCTCGTATATCTCTCTCCCAGTGGCCTTCCTCTTCAGACTTGGTTCAACTCGACGTACCATGAGGGTGGGAGCCTCCTGAGGAGTGGTATCCTTCCCTAATTGTGTGTCAGAGGCTTTTTCCTTGCCTTTCTTTATACCCTTAACAAGATGTGCCAGTTGTCCCGATTTTACTGCCTCTTCTATCTGCCTTTTAGTTCTCTGCAGTCGTTCGTTTCATGACCGAAGTCTTCGTGAAAATAGCAGAACTTGGTGGTATCCCTGTTCATTTCATGACCGAAGTTGAGCTTTAGAAGCCTTCTCCGTTGCTAATATCTCCTTTGGCGACTTTGATAGGCTCCCTAATAGGCCATGATTAGGGCTTCTATGGTAGGGAGTGAACCTGTTGTGATTCTTGTTTTTGTTCTTCGATGCTTCCCACGAAGAGTGCTTTGAGAGCTTGCTATGCTCCCGACTTTCAATCGGGGCCCCATTTGTGGATACTTCTTTGGCTTCTATCCAAGTGTATGTCTTCTCCATCATACCCTTATATGTTGCAGGAAGATCGTGTAACACCCCCTAAATTTCAACTAGAGCAGCGGAAGACTTTGTGGGGTATTACTTAGAGGATCGAAGTCAACGTCATAGAAAACGACTCAAAAGAGACGTTTTTAAAGTTATGTTTATCATTCATTAAAAGCAAGTATTCAAGTACAAGGTCGTTCCATAAGTTTTAACATATCATAGAAGATATGAATTATTGAAAGCGAATGACAAAACATTTTATTTAACACCCAAGTTAGGGTTTAGTGCCCACTCCGTGCCTTGAGCTCCTTCGCATTAATTTCGTGAGATAAACATGCTAAAAGTCAACAAAAGTTGAGTGATATTCATAGGTTTAAGTTTAGTAGTTGAACACAAGCTATAAGTGATAATTGCATCGAATTACAATTATAATTTAAAATCAGTTATTATTGCATTAAGCTCATGACACTCATCCGATTAACAGATCTCATCAAAAATGATGGATAATAGTAACAATGGCCCTCGGGGTAGGTTCTTGCCAGTAACCTATTAGATTTCAAATAAAGTGCGTTTGGTAGCTTTCTCCAGCGACCAAACGGGGATTGTCAATCCCTAATAGATCTATCTACAATTATTTACGTTCACCCTACGAGTGACTAAGATTCATGATATGAGGGACTTTTGGCAATAAGGTACTTAAGCAATAACAATATCAAGCATAGCATACCAAGAAAAATACTTGTGTTCAGTTTTTATAGCATGTATCTCCCCAAGAAAACAGTTTTATAAAAGTGGGCTATTAACTCACCTTAGTGGTATAGTGGTAAAAATATCGATACTCAGTTTGCAATAAGGGAACGGCTCCGCACACGACCTAGATAATATATGACAAGTTTTAGTGTTTGATAGTCTTAATGGTTTAATCGCGAGTAGTTTTTGAATACGTGAGTTGTTAATTTAACGATAGTAAAACTTGTGGTTTGATAAAATATCGTAAGTTTAGTTAAGTTATATATATATATATATATATATATATATATATATATATATATATATATATATATATATATAACGTAAAGTTTAATAATAATAATAATAGTTTGAAATAAAATGTAACGTCGTGATGTGAAATCGTAAAATGAAAAATAAAAATAAAAATGTTAATTATAGTATATGGCCCTTGTCTTTTCCAAAATTTTAAACTTTTTACCCTAACGGCGTTAGCGTTACACCGTTAGTCTAAAGTTAAATATATTTACGTTTTACGTCCAAAACTTTATAATTTTTACACTTTTCATCCAAAAGTTTATAAAATCAGTTTTTCATCCTCAAGTTTGTGAAATGACAGTTTTTACCCCAACTTTGTAAAATTGACACTTTTAACCCGAAATTTATAAAATTTGCAAATTTAGTCCAAAATTCACAAAATTCGAAACTTAGTGTTTTTATTTCTTAAATAAGTTAAAAATAGCTTAATGAACTTTTCAAAACTGCTTATTTGTCGAAAAAGCTTAATTATAGCTTAATGGGCTTTTTAAACGAAATACTAGGGCCTGTTAAGCATTTTAAATCCAATGGGCTTACGAAAGTTTTGGGCTTATCTTAGGATGCTAAAAACGTTACTAAACAGCTTATTAAGACAGCTTATATGTTTGGCTTATTTTCTACTGATTGGGCTTTAAGGCCCAATCGGTATTTATTTGTTTTCAAAAATAGTTTCAAGTCGATTTACTTTGCGTTATTTACTATGTCGAGACGTGAGTATTATTATAAATGTTCTATACGAAAATGATAGCTTGTTTGTTGGTCTAACAGGTTATGGATTAAAATGGTAGGCTCGTTACGTAGAATTTAAAGATATGCGTTCGTTTTTAGGCTTGCATGGAACGAGTTTTTATAAGTAAAAGACTTAGAATTTTTCTAAGTGTTTAGCATGTAATGCATGGTCGATGTACTTAGAAATGTGTCTCAAAAATCATTTATACGTGACCCTTAGGTTCAAAACTTTACGTGTCTTGATAAATGGCGTATCAAATATATAGATGGATGAAAAATAAGTAGGTGTCGTTTTAATAGATTACGAGTAATAAAGTGCAAGTGTTTATGTTGTATACGAAAATAATCAAAATGTAGGTTTAGATAAAGATTGAAAAGAGTCGTATGAGACTTACTACACCAAAATGGTGGGGTAAAACGAGACGTAGAGTCGAGGGGAGGGTAGTACGAGAGTGTAGCGTAAGTGTTGGCTCGAACAAGGTTCACAAACAACGATATGTTCTTCCTAAACACCACCCGATTGCCTTGAAATCCTACCAAAGCAATTCGACCCAGGAACTAGAACTAAGGACCTAGTATTTTTGTGAGTTTTGATTTGCATGTAAGTGGAAAACGAGTGCATGCATGCATGGCGTATAAATATGAAACCTTGTGTATCGTAGTGACCAAAATTAATGAGATGGGATGTTTACGTGTTTACCAAAAGTCTTGAAAGTCTAAGGAGTAACATGTTACTCATGGTTTTTGTTTCTAGCTTGTCAACATGCCTCCAAGTTCAAAGAAACGTGTGGTTTCAATTATAAAAATGGTTTGTACTTGTAGTTTCCCTTTTAAAATGAGCTAGTACCTTGCCTAAGAGTATAAAATATACATGTGTGTGTGCATGAAAAGAGGGAGTACTCTTTTGTTTTAAAAATTACATGTCGACTACTATTTATTTTGTAAACGATTTGTAACTTTGGCTAGGCTCGGTGATGATTGATAGAATGTAATATTTAAACCTGAGTTTGAGTTAGAAATGGTTTTAAGAACTTGATAGAAGCAAACGGGGTTCAAAACGGTTTAGTTTTGGATTAGTTGAAATCGGATGGGTTTGTTTTTGGACCAACACTTGGCCTCGTAAAAACGTAGCTAGACTCGACATGGGAAGCTAAAAATCGACACACTTAAAGTTGGCTAGGGGAGGAACGAGGGTGTGTAAAAATATGTAAGTGTCGTGTGTAAGATTTGGGTATACGAGACTCATTTCTGGCTTGGTCTAGTCGAGTATTACGAAATCAAAAAAAGAAAAAGAAAAATGAGCTTGAAGGGTGTGGGCTATGAATAGTAACAGGCCGAAAATAATTATTGGGTATAGGATGAAATTAAGGGTCTGGTTAGGTTTAATTTGGATTAGTAAAAATATTAATTATGATTTGTGAAAGGTTTAGTAAATATTTAGTGAGACGTTTATGTGAGTTCGGACGTTGTCGAACGCGTTTTGTTAAAATACGTTACGTAAGTTTGTAGGTGGTAAAAGTTTAATATTCTCGCGATTTTTAGACTATAGTGGTACATGTGTGAGCATCGTTCCGAGGAAAAAGGGATTATAAACATCGTAGTGATTTCGAGTAACATAGCATATTTGATAAATTTTTTTTTGTTATTGGTAAAAACGTTATTAATTAACGTAATGATATATTAGTCTTTGATTAACTTTTACTATTCATAGGGAAAATTACGGGAGATTACAGATCGGTGGATAAGAATTCCATCAAAGTCCGGTTGCGGAGACCATGTACGAAGCCAGAAATGTACTGGTCTTCATGTAAGCCCAGAATCTGAAGAGTTTCGTCCATGTATCTCGTGACGAAGGCTCTTGTGCTTTCATTATTCTTCTGCTTGATGTTGTGGACTGTTAGGTGAGTTCTTGTGAACTACTTCTACTGGCTAAAGTGTGAACAAAACTTATCCTTAGGTCTTCTAGGTTCACAATGCTGCCCGCTTTCTGACCGTTCCACCAAATACGGGTGGAATCCTTTAAAGTGTATGTGAACATGTGACAAGCTACGGGAATGACCTACTTCTGCATCCTGATTGCCCGCTCGAACAAGTGTAAGAAGTTATCTGGATCCCCTTTCCCATCATAAGTGCCAATGTGCAAGGGCATCTTTAGACCATCGGGTAAGGGATAGTCTTCGATCCATCTCACGAAGGGTGTTGAGGAGCCCGTGGGCTCCGAATATAGACAATTATAAGGTGTTGCACCTATAGGGATTCCGGGATAGGGATTATGGTTAGGGGTATTCCCGAAGGAATTTGGTTAAGGTATGGAGGATAAGGCATATTAATATTGAAGGGGTAACTGTTACTCATGACGTACGGAGGGTACCCCATGGGATGACCGAAGGGCATGCTATTATTAGTTTGTGGGAGACTGGGATTACTTGGTGGTCCACCTTTTGGTGGATAAAATCCTTGAGGACAAAATTGAGGTTGACACTGAGAATACATACCATTGGGAGCATGGCTACCTCCCATGTTAAATGAAGGTGGATTGCCTTCTACGCCGGATGCGTGAGAAGGCTGCAGTGGAACCCCTGTTTCATTTCTCCCCAGGTGAGCGGCTAGCAACGGAGGGAGGTTTATCTCCATGTTTTCCCTTCTTTGGCTCCTTCCATTAGAACCTTCAGCCATTGTCCCTTCCCTTCTGGTGGGATCCCTTTCAGGGAATCCTTCGAAACCAAAGGACCTTCTTTCCATTCTTTGACTAGAGGGAGATCCTATCCTTAATGCTGACTGCATGACCCCTTGTGCTTGGGGCCTCAGTTCCATCTCTATTTCCTCATCATAGTCATCACTAGAATACTCCAGCTCTCTTCGCATCTCCACATTCCGAGCCTGTCTTCTACGAGCTCTTAATAACGATTCCAACACTTCATAGTTGGCTTCGACAAAGGCTGGGCTAATAACAGGCTCCGGGTTAGAAATGTGTCTCAAAAATCGTTTATACGTGACCCTTAGGTTCAAAACTTTACGTGTCTTGATAAATGGCGTATAAAATATATAGATGGATGAAAAATAAGTAGGTGTCGTTTTAATAGATTACGAGTAAGAAAGTGCAAGTGTTTGTGTTGTATATGAAAATAATCAAAATGTAGGTTTAGATAAAGATTGAAAAGAGTCGTATGAGACTTACTACACCAAAATGGTGGGGGTAAAACGAGACGTAGAGTCGAGGGGAAGGTAGTACGAGAGTGTAGCGTGAGTGTTGGCTCGACCAAGGTTCACAAACAACGATATGTTCTTCCTAAACACCACCCGATTGCCTTGAAATCCTACCCAAGCAATTCGACCCAGGAACTAGAACTAAGGACTTAGTATTTTTGTGAGTTTTGATTTGCATGTAAGTGGAAAACGAGTGCATGCATGCATGGCGTATAAATATGAAACCTTGTGTATCCTAGTGACCAAAATTAATGAGATGGGATGTTTACGTGTTTACCAAAAGTCTTGAAAGTGTAAGGAGTAACATGTTACTCATGGTTTTTGTTTCTAGCTTGTCGACATGCCTCCAAGTTCAAAGAAACGTGTGGTTTCAATTATGAAAATAGTTTGTACTTGTAGTTTCCCTTTTAAAATGAGTTAGTACCTTGCCTAAGAGTATAAAATATACATGTGTGTGTGCATGAAAAGAGGGAGTACTCTTTTGTTTTAAAAATTACATGTCGAATACTATTTATTTTGTAAACGATTTGTAACTTTGGCTAGGCTCGGTGATGATTGATAGAATGTAATATTTAAGCCCGAGTTTGAGTTAGAAATGGTTTTAAGAACTTGATAGAATCAAACGGGGTTCAAAACGGTTTAGTTTTGGATTAGTTGAAATCGGATGGGTTTGTTTTTGGACCAACACTTGGCCTCGTAAAAACGTAGCTAGACTCGACATGGGAAGCTAAAAATCGACACACTTAAAGTTGGCTAGGGGAGGAACGAGGGTGTGTAAAAATATGTAAGTGTCGTGCGTAAGATTTGGGCGTACGAGACTCATTTCTGGCTTGGTCTTGTCGAGTATTACGAAATCAAAAAAAAGAAAAATGGGCTTGAAGGGTGTGGGCTGTGAATAGTAACAGGCCGAAAATAATTATTGGGCTTAGGATGAAATTAAGGGTCCGGTTAGGTGTAATTAGGATTAGTAAAAATATTAATTATGATTTGTGAAAGGTTTAGTAAATATTTAGTGTGACGTTTATGTGAGTCTGGACGTTGTCGAACGCGTTTTGTTAAAATACGTTACATAAGTTCGTAGGTGGTAAAAGTTTAATATTCTCGCGATTTTTAGACTATAGTGGTACATGTGTGAGCATCGTTCTGAGGAAAAAGGGATTATAAACATCGTAGTGATTTCGAGTAACATAGCATATTTGATAAAAAAAAAAATTTGTTATTGGTAAAAACGTTATTAATTAACGTAATGATATATTAGTCTTTGATTAACTTTTACTATTCATAGGGAAAATTACTGGAGATTACAGTACCTACCCCTTATTCTGAATTCCGTCCCGGAATTCTAGTCTAAGATGGTTGTCAGGGGTGTGTAGAGAAATAGATGAGGGTATTTGGCGCGAATTTGGTCCTCGCGCTCCCAAGTGTATTCCGGTCCTCGCTTAGAATTCCATCAAACTTTGACTATGGGAATACGGTTTTGTTTTAATTGTTTGACTTCCCGATCCATGATTTCTACTGGTTCTTCTGTAAAGACAAGTTTATCGTCGAGTTGAATCTCTTTGAGTGGGATGACTAGAGATTCGTCGGATAAACACTTCTTAAGGTTAGACACGTGGAAGGTAGGGTGTACTCGGCTAAGTTCTTCTGGCAGCTCTAGCTTATATGCCACTGGTCCAATCCGTTCTAGGATGCTAAATGGTTCGATGTATCTAGGGTTTAATTTTCCACGCTTTCCAAAGCGTATCATTCCTTTCCAAGGAGACACTTTCAACATTACTCTATCTCCAACCTGAAATTCCATAGGTTTTCGTCTTATGTCGGCATAGCTCTTCTGCCTGTCTCTTGCAGCTTGCAGTCGTTGTTTGATCTTAACTATTTTCTCCGTTGTCTCATGAATGAGTTCGGGCCTGGTGAGTTGTATGTCACCAACTTCGGCCCAACAAACGGGTGATCTGCACTTTCTTCCATACAGTGCTTCGAATGGTGCCGCCTTAATACTAGCGTGATAACTATTGTTGTAGGAGAATTCTACCAACGATAAGTGTTTGTCCTAACCTTTTCCGAAGTCGATCACACATGCTCGGAGCATGTCTTCTAAGGTTTGGATGGTTCTTTCACTTTGCCCATCGGTCTGAGGATGGTATGCTGTGCTCATGTCTAATTTAGTACCTAGAGCTTTCTGCAACGATTTCCAGAAATGAGACGTGAATCGACTATCTCGATCAGAGATGATGGAGATAGGCACTCCATGTCGGGTAACAATCTCTTTTAAATACAACTGTGAGAGTGTATTCATTTCGTCGGTTTCTTTGATAGGCAGAAAGTGAGCGGATTTGGTGAGACGATCAATGATGACCCATATGATATCATATCCTGTTGACGTCTTGGGTAGTTTGGTGATGAAGTCCATGGTAATCCGTTCCCATTTCCACATGGGAAATTCGGGTTGTACCAACAATCCTGATGGTTTATGATATTCTGCTTTTACTCTTGCACAAGTTAAACATTTTCCGACATACTCTGCTATGTCGGATTTCATGTTTGGCTACCAATAGAATTTCTTGAGATCCTGGTACATCTTGTCGGAACCTGGGTGGATGGAGTACTTTGATTTGTGTGACTCATGCATGATGAGGTCATGTATACCTCCATAGAGAGGAACCCAACTTCTCTCCTTAAAACAGAGCATTCCGTTTGATCTTCTCACAAAACCATTTGGGTTCTCCGGCATGCCGTAGATTCTTTCATTTGGTCTGTTCTCTTCTCGAAGAGCTTCGGATTGTGCTTGAAGTATTTGCGATGGAAGAGGCGAACAAATTGTTATTCCCAAGGATCGGACCCTGAGAGGTTTTATTCGTTCTTTCCTGCTTAAGGCATCTGCCACAACGTTTGCCTTTCCCAGATGGTAGCGAATCTCACAATCGTAATCGCTAAGCAATTCTAACCATCGGCGTTGCCTCATATTCAACTCCTTCTGATCTAGGATATGTTGAAGACTTTTGTGATCTGTGTATACCGTGCACTTGGTGCCGTATAAATAATGTCTCAATATCTTAAGAGCAAATACTACTGCTCCTAATTCCAAATCATGAGTTGTATAATTTACTTCATGCATCTTGAGTTGTCGTGAAGCATAAGCTATCACTTTGTCCCTTTGCATTAGTACCGCACCTAAACCATGGTACGACGCGTCGCAGTACACTACGAAGTCTTCACTTCCTTCCGGTAGTGCTAAAATCGGGGCTTCATAGAGTTTCTTCTTTAACAACTGAAAAGCCGATTCCTGCTTTTCTTCCCAACTGTACTTCTTGTTCTTTTGTGTTAACTCGGTCAAAGGCTTGGCGATTTCTGAAAAACCTTCAATGAATCGCCTGTAGTAACCGGAAAGACCTAAGAATTGGCGTATTTCCTTGGGGTTGGTAGGAGATGCCTAATCTTTAACGGCCTCGATTTTTACCGGATCCACATGGATGCCTTGACTATCAATAACGTGACCTAGAAATTGTACAGTTCTAATCCAGAAATCACACTTAGAGAACTTTGCATACAGCTCTTCCTTCTTGAGCAACTCTAAGATGATTTTCAAGTGTTCCGCATGTTCTTTCTCATTGTGAGAATAGATTAGGATGTCATCTATGAATACTATCACAAATTTATCCAAGTATGGTTTGCACACTCGATTCATCAAATCCATAAACACTGCGGGCGCATTGGTTAAACCAAATGGCATCATTTGAAATTCGAAGTGTCCGTATCGAGTCCTAAAAGCTGTTTTGGGAATATCTTCCTCTTTAACTCTTAGTTGATGGTACCCTGACCTTAAGTTAATCTTCGAGTAAACACTCGATCCTTGTAGTTGATCAAACAAATCATCGATCCTGGGTAGTGGATACCGATTCTTCATGGTTAATTTGTTTAATTCTCGGTAGTCAATGCACATTCAGAAAGTTCCATCTTTCTTCTTAACGAATAGGACTGGAGCTCCCCAAGGTGATGAACTTGGTCGGATAAAACCCTTATCTGACAATTCTTCTAGTTGTTCAGCCAATTGCTTCATCTCAGACGGGGCTAACCTATAAGGTGCTCTTGCCACCGGTCCTGCTCCAGGCACTAGATCTATCTGGAATTCTACTTGGCGGGTAGGTGGAAGGCCGGGTAAATCGTCAGGGAAAACTTCTGGAAACTCCTTGACGACGGGAACGTCTTCAAGTCGTTTTTCCTTTGATTTATCTTCCGTTACTCAAACCATGAATACTTGACAACCTTGACTCATGTATTTCGCCGTTCTGATGTACGAGATGATACCGTGTCGTGGTTTACTCTTATCGCCTTGGATAGCGAGAGTTTCACCATTAAATGGAACGTGGACTGCTTTCTCATCACAGATGATTCTAGCATGGTGTTTGGATAACCAATCCATTCCGATGACTACATCAAAACTACCTAGCTGAGTAGGCAGGAGGTTGATGGGAAAAGTTTCATTTTGTAAGGTTATGGTGCAATTCTGAATTGCGGTGTCTATGCCAATTAAATCTCCATTGGCCATTTCGATATCATAGGCAGTATCTAACTTAGAGGGGGCAATGTTAAGTAAGGGGCAAAGGAAGTAGACACAAAACTCTTATCGGCTCTGGAGTTAAGTAATACTTTAGCGCTATGATGATTGAGTAGGAACGTACCCGTGACTACGTATGGGTTCGGTGGTGCATTTCCTTCTCCCATCACATATGCTCTCCCATGAGCGTTGCTCGTTTGACCATTTTCTTTGGTACATTGGCTCTTGAAATGGCCAACTTCTCCACAAGTGTAGCATGTTGGTGTCACGGGTTGCAAATTGCTCCCGGTAGTGGGGATCTTGCAATCCTTGGTTTGATGGCCCACTTTTTGACACTTGTACACTTAATGGTGCACTGCCCATAGTGGTGTAACTTGCACTTGTGGCATTGAGGTTTCGGACCCGCATATCCCCCGCCTCCAGTGTCAGTATATGCTTTGGCGGTTTCTTGCCTATGGTTCTGTTGATTGTTGCGGTTGTTGTAGTTGGGGCGGTTTTGATTGTTGTTCCTGGGGTTGTTGTTGGAGTTGTTGTTGTAGTGGTTACCACTGTTGGTGTGAGTGATCCTTTTGTCATCAAGCTTTCGCTTGAGTTCTTTGTTACACTTGACCTCTCGGTCCAACAGTTTCTGAGCGAGGGTCATTGCCACTTCTAGAGTTGGTGGGTTCGATGAGGTAACATCTCCTTCGATGCTCCGAGGGAGTCCTTCGACATACTTTTCCAATGTCCTTTCGAAATCTGGCACCATAGTGGGGCATACTGCCGATAGTTCTTGGAACCTCCTTGTGTATGTCCTAAGATCAATCCCTTTCTCTATTAGCTCGTGAAATTCATCTTCCAACTTTCTCAGCTCAGCACGGGGGCAGTACTTCCTCAGTATCTTTGCTTTGAACTCGGCCTAGGTGAGTTGGAATGCTTCAGTCATCCCCATAGTTTGGGTGATAGAATTCCACCATGACAGGGCATTTTGCAAAAGTGTTCCAGTAGCAAAGGTAACTTTGCAATCTTTCGCACAACCACTCCTTTGAAAGACTATTTCGGTTTGCTCGAACCACTGAGTAAGTCCAGTTACTCCTTCTGTACCCTTGTAGAAAGTTGGTTGACAACCTATAAAATCTTTATAGGTACACTTGCGGGGTACAGAGGTTCCACTTCCTCCTGGTGGTATGCTAGTGCCGCTATTGCGTGCATTCACTTCGTTTTGTCTTTCCAAAACAGCGGCGACACCGTCAGCAATTGCTTTCTCGATATCAGCCGGAGTCATAGTTGGTGTGGTTGTTTTAGTTACAGGTGTTGCGGTCTCAGGTGTTGTAGTTGCAGTCGCTTTCCTTGTCTTAGCCATGACTCTATCAATATCATATATAACCATGTTATGTTGGGAAATTATCACGTAAAATTTATAATATTATAAATAATTATCACGACATGCTTGAATAAATCACAACACACAATAGAAGTATAAATGATTGGTTTGGTTTGAATGGACCGATATTTCCTGTGACAATATATATATATATATGAGAACACAACAACGCATAAAGAAAACAACCATAGAAACATAGATCAACATCAATATATTACAACGTAACTGACAACATAATATTAATAATGTCTCGTTCATTCGTTTTACAAAGAAAACATAATAATACAAGATTCCTTTATTAATGCCACATTGGCATGCTAAGATAGTTCTTAGCTATAATGACATATCCCTAATCTATGGATTCCCTGGTGCATCCCCTAGTCTGCGCTGAAGGTCTTCAATCATAGTCATCATGGTCTCTATTGTCAAGTCTCTGGCTCTCTCTCTAGCATGGGTGTCTCTAATCATACTCCTCAGGTTTAGGACCTGAATGCTGATCCTGTCGATCTCGTCATCCTGTGACTCGATCTCTCCTTGCATCATGATAGCAATACCTCCCAAGGTACGTATCGTCTCAATAGCCTCTTGCAGACGAGTGCTCATCAGCTCAAAACTCTCCTCCATTGCCAACTGACCAATCTCAAGGTTTCCTACATCTTCTCCTATAGCCTCCACCTGCTCTAGTGGGAAATCATCGATAACTCTCACAATGTCATCCAGACGATCCTCATGGCGGGCTATCCTGGCGGCTAGTAAAGGTATGGTATGGTGGATGGGTTCTCCGGTAACTGGAAGAATCCTAGAAGCAGCTGAGGATGAACTCTCTCCTAGTTCCCTAGTACTAGGAGCACCTTCATGAGATCTCCAGTAATGAAGGAGTGGAAGTAAGAAAGACCATCTTCGAGCATCGACCCTCCCGCGGGTCCTAGGACGGGAAGTAGCCTCGGTTACAGTTTGCTCACCAGGGTCAGATAGAGATGAAACCACAATATGAGGCCTCCTACGAGGTGGAGCTGATAGTGAGTTAATGGTTGGTGAATCAGGTGCTGATAAGGGTACAGTGGTGGTCTGTCGATAAAAGACAGTGGTTGGTGGAACTGGGAATAGCCGTATAGTCCTAGGGTGCTCAAGGGATGAGGACGGTGATGGCCTAATTCCAGTCATAGGTGATGTGGGAAATATCACTGGTGCCGGTGGTACAAATGGATTAGGTAGGGGTGGAGATGGTGGTGGTATAGGTGGAGTAGGTGTTGCATGCACCCATTTCCGGGGAGTGTGCTTACAGACAGGACCTCCTCCGTAACGTCGAAAAGGTTGACCAAAGGGTTCTGGCTCATAAATCTGAAGTTGACGCACATGCCTATGCCTGCGATTCTGAGCAGGTGCTGGAGGTGGTGGTATTGGGAGAGAAGTCTCCGAGTCCGAGTCAGATTAAAAGGTGATAGGATGGGAAGATGACGACATGGTACTGTATTAATTCCCGAATAGTAAATGCAAGTCATTAATATAATCATAAACTATGTTAACATTATAAAGAGTTCATATGGTAAACAACATTTTCTAACCGTTGTTGGAGCTGCGAAGGCACGGAGGGCATAACGTTACTTTTGTAAAAATGGTCCGTTTTAAAAGCATAGTTATAGTCCAGTGTTTTTAAAATACACCTGTTTCTCTATAACCTTGACTCTGATGCCAATCTGTAACACCCCCTAAATTTCAACTAGAGTAGCGGAAGACTTTGTGGGGTATTACTTAGAGGATCGATGTCAACGTCATAGAAAACGACTCAAAAGAGACGTTTTTAAAGTTATGTTTATCATTCATTAAAAGCAAGTATTCAAGTACAAGGTCGTTCCATTAGTTTTAACATATCATAGAAGATATGAATTATTGAAAGCGAATGACAAAACATTTTATTTAACACCCAAGTTAGGGTTTAGTGCCCACTCCGTGCCTTGAGCTCCTTCGCATTAATTTCCTGAGATAAACATGCTAAAAGTCAACAAAAGTTGAGTGATATTCATAGGTTTAAGTTTAGTAGTTGAACACAAGCTATAAGTGATAATTGCATCGAATTACAATTATAATTTAAAATCAGTTATTATTGCATTAAGCTCATGACACTCATCTGATTAACAGATCTCATAAAAAATGAAGGATAATAGTAACAATGGTCCTCGAGGTAGGTTCTTGCCAGTAACCTATTAGATTTCAAATAAAGTGCGTTTGGTAGCTTTCTCAACGGGGATTGTCAATCCCTAATAGATCTATCCACAATTATTTACGTTCACCCTACGAGTGACTAAGGTTCATGATATGAGGGACTTTTGGCAATAAGGTACTTAAGCAATAACAATATCAGGCATAGAATACCAAGAAAAATACCTGTGTTCAGTTTTTATAGCATGTATCTCCCCACGAAAACAGTTTTATAAAAGTGGGCTATGAACTCACCTTAGTGGTATAGTGGTAAAAATATCGATACTCAGTTTGCAATAAGGGAACGGCTCCACACACGACCTAGATAATATATGGCAAGTTTTAGTGTTTGATAGTCTTAATGGTTTAATCGCGAGTAGTTTTTGAATACGCGAGTTGTTAATTTAATGATAGTAAAACTTGTGGTTTGATAAAATATCGTAAGTTTAGTTAAGTTATATATATATATATATATATATATATATATATATATATATATATATATATATATATATATATATATATATATATATATATATATATACTAGACTTCAAAGCCCGCCCGATGGGCAGGCATGTCTTGTGATTATCGTTGAAAAAAGTAAGTTGACAAAAAATAAATATATAAACATACTAAATTATATATTGAATGAGCTAAGGACGATATAAGAGCAAAATCATTCCTTCTAGATAACAAAGCGACTTGTAATTATAACTTTGATAGTTTTAGTTAACGTATATCTAATTTGTAATTTTCAATAAAATATAATAGAGCAAATTATGTATGATTTAAATGGACGGGCATGACTTTTATTTATAATTTGGATGGTTTTAGTTAACGTTAATTTTTTTTTTTTTTTTTTTTTTTTTTTTTTTTTTTTTTTTTTTTTTTTTTAATTAACGTCCTACAAAGCATCGCACTGGCACTCGGTGTCCACCCTTTTGAGCTCATTGCAGCATTGTCGCATTTCTTTTTGGTATTATTGTCCTTGCCTGTTGAAGCTCATCAAAAGTGGTCATTTTTTGTCTTTTATATTAAGTATTTGATAGTGAGATGCTTTTTTATTTATTTATTTTATTATTTATTTATTTTTTTTAAATATACTAAGCATAGGCATTTCCTTTATCGTATTCAGTGATCCCATAATTGTATGTCAACTCCAGTATACAGTTTTTATCTTCTGGTCTGTAACCCATCGTTGCAACGGTTTACTATAGAAAACAGCAATTCATTTGCATCAGTATAGACAACAGGGCTCTATTCTAGAAGTGAAAATTTCGACCCATTTACTTATGAACGGGTCTATTTGGGAAAGGTTCTATCTATAACTGGTCCATGTGTAATTAAAATACTTGAACATGAAATGTATTACCTTGAATTCAGGACAATCTCGTTTGCGCTGAAGCTCCAAACCAAAAGCCTAAAGTAATACATACCAATATTAGCAATCAAAAGATGAAAATCACTGAGTGTATATAAAAAATCCAACGCGAAGCATTAGTTGACAAAGTGGCTCGGGCGTCGCACCTCTTTCTATAAGTTCAAAATTATAAACATGAGATCCAATTATATTTATGTTAAAACACATGAAATAATATTGTTTGATGATATGGTTAGAAATATATATTAAATGTAACTTGTACCCATTTTTATCGGAAGCAGCTGCTGTAGTTCAATTCTGGGTGCATTGCTTGTTGCATACATATATATCCATGTCTGACCAATAAAGATACATAAATAACATGACTTATAATGTGTAAGATAGTACCTTATTAGAAAATAAGTGTTGTAGTTGGGCATATTCTGAATTTTCGTGTTTTGAAAATCATATTGATCACCTTGTGTTTCTCTTCTTAGGAAATAGTCACAACACCTCCATTGCTACTATAATATAAATAAGGGTCAGAACCCCGTCCTAATAATTAACCACCCCACAGCTGCAATAACCTCATATGTATGCATTGAGCTACTATTAGGTTGCATGGTGTACTCATCTATCAAACATACTACTCTATCTGTTACTAAGTAAACGATAAGGCATAATCAGTACGATCTATTCATATTAGACAAATAGTGTAATTTTATGTCAGCATGCCAATGAGAGTTTCCAATTTTCCAAAATTAAATCATTTCATATAAGTTTTAGTTTGTTATTGTAATAATAGTATTTTAGTAATCAATATTATTTTGTAATGAACAAATATACATTGAGACAAAGTGTCCGCGTGTCAACTGAAGCATACTAAAACATACCCGTTTCAACCAGACGCATCTTGACCCATTTCCCAACCGCCCAACCTGCCCAGCTTGGGTAACTTTAGGAACTTAAAATCCATTTCCTAAGATGATTCACATCCTTCTGATTATTGTACTAAGGAACCAAAGATCCTGTATGAGCCAAAAATGAATCTACAATATACAAATTTCATATAACCAAAAAGCATTTATTTTATATCAACGGGTATAGTGACTGGTCACAAAGTTTCAACACACGACAGCAGTCCATCATGGGTCACAAAGTCGCTTTGTCTATCGTGATCACGTAATTTGCTTTACCATACATAGAACCTGAAGAAAAAAGTTGATCCTTATCGGTCACTACAAAGAAAGTAAGTATAGTACATGAAATGTGAGGAGCTAACGTATGGTACATTTTCTGCATAAAAATGATGTTTTCGGCAGGACAGGAATCTGTTGCAAGTCGACGTTTTCGCCCTCTGGAGCTTGTATACAGCAACCATTTTCATAACATCAATAGTAATCGTTGCCTATCAGGTATTAAGATGGAAATATTATTTAATATCACAATTAAAATAAATTAACAAATAGTATATATACTCTTACTTTGAACATGTATGTGGGTTGCGTGTAACTATTCGATAAGCCTCTTTTTCACCCATTACTCAACCCGAGAGGTGTGGTTCCTTCTTCGGCTGCTCTCACATCTTCAATGTATTTGTGCTTGGACCGGGCTGCAAGGATCAAAATTACCAAATAAACAGAGAACCAAACCAATAAACACTCCTACTGCCATGCCCATGTCCCAACAGAAAATAAAGGCAACCCTGCGTTAGCTTCTTTTATTTATGTGATCTACTAACCTTTTGTCTCAAGTTAAGCATTAAACTTGGCAATTTGTGATGTTTTTGAACCTGTTCCACCATGGAAACCGATTATTAAAAACTTGGCATAGGGGTATAATCGCTATTCTCAATATTTAATCGCTATATCAATTTTATGACAATAATATCTGAAACTTTGAAGAAAAACAATATAAAAGGATGTATGCTTATTTGACCAATGACCAGTGACCAATTCCCCTTTGGCTATATTATTTTTATATCACATTTCAGATAAAAACACAATCCCAATTGACCATTCATAATCAAACTGGTGAATTCTAGCACCAAACAGAAATGCATGTCGAACAACAGTAGGATAGTTAAAAAGGGGTGAGCCACAACTTACTTTCCATCATCATTACGATTCCAATAATAAAATGTCTATTTCCGGCTCATTATTTATAGCGTAGAATGTCCGTAGTTGGCATCCTGGAATGCAGAATAGTCCAGCTGATGATCATTAAACATGCAAAAATCCATCAAGATATACATAGTCATGTAAAACGAAGCACACGTTACCTGTGAAAGCGAACTTGAATCTTGCTGTGCCACTTTTTCGGCATCAATACAGAAGAGTTGTACAGAAGGAACAACCCTGACATTATACACATTTGCATAACACCGAAGGTTCAATCGAGATACACCGAATACAAAACACGCAAACATAATTCATAACCACAATTGATTATTGATCCTAAATTTTTTTTATTTGCCAACTGCATATTAATCACGATTTTGATCACTGCAATGAAAAGCAAACTGAATAACAAAGGCTCAAAGTGACGTTTTCAAAATATTACCTGAGAATCATGCTGAAAATCAATGAAGGCTTTGGCCTTAGACTGTAACGTTCCATGAATGCTATATCCCAACCTTCCACGAATCTATTTATCTTAGCATAAATGACCAAGCCTATCCCTCAGCGTATATCTCATACCTGCATATATGTGACATACATCAACCATGATCGTTAATTAAAATCTAAAGACTTAATAAGTTGGAAAACCCTTCACTTACTTTTTGACAATGTAGCAAATTTTGGCAGTAAGATCTCCTTTAACGTCCAAGTCACTTAATTCCAGATAATCAATTAATTCTTGGTCAAAGGTTTGACAATGGTCTCGTTTATCAAAAGATACAGTGATACACAAGTTCAAGGGCTCTTTTACGGATTGAAGCATCTGAATCCTGATTTAAAAAAGATGCACTTTTTAAGATAGTGTGTAATAAGGTTTTGTAATAAGCTATAATAAACAGCTTTTTAGTGGCTAAAAGGTAACAATTACCTCTTGTGCAGCATTCAAGGCTCATTAGTCTAATGAATGTACTAATCATTAATGCATGATGATACTTCCACACCACAATCGACCCACATCCAACACAGTATATCTCAACAACAATATGCAGTATCGGTACCGAGTCTCGTCGGTATGCTTAAAAAGTTATTTGAACGGTTTAAAAGTCACTGGAAACATCCTAAGGTGTTTATAAGCTTCTAAAACTGTTTCACATAATACATGAATTAGATACCCAACTAAATTTATTACGACTAACTAATCACCTAAGATGTTATTTGATTAACACCCTGCCTAGGAACACTGTGTAAACAAAGTAGTAGGAAGATATAATATACTGTTACTTGAGGTCTCTAAGCTATGAACAATCCTTACAATTGATATCCATACGGGTATTTGCCACAATGCTAAAACCATTAACCAAAATCTGCAACGTTAGTCACTTCAGAATATAGATAAAAGAATATATTGAACGTTTATGTCTTAAACTGAGCACTAATTATGCAACAGCTATGTAGACTCGTGAAGCTCTGCAAGTTCAAAAGTTCAATCGACACGAACGATTATAGAAGATACATTATGTCTTATATGCAAGTAAAGATCAAAACTAAAAGAAGAGTAACAACCACTTTGACCTCTTAAGTCACAAGAAGCTTCTTAAATATGCATTTTAACAATATGAGCATACTTTAGGTTATGATAACAACAATAAAAATCTTAAAATAACATTTTTGAAAGTTGATCTCACCTGAAAATCGATTAGTAATAGATGTAGATGTATCGAAGACAGTCACTTCTACGGCCAAAAGCCCTAGCCATCTTCACAACATATATCCTTTTAGTGATATTTAATTTGATTCTCGGCTGCCATACTGCTGGAATGAACATGTAATAGATGCCTATAGAATTCACAAAAAACATGATTTACATGAATGAAAGATCATAAAAACAACAAAATGAGATTAAGAGGGTGTTTCAAAATTGCGATAGCATACTTTAATGGCTTATTAGCCTATCGTATTTAGATCAAAATCAGTCAGAAGTTGTAGAAGTTCTAATAGTACTCCTTTTGTGCTTACTGTTAACCCGCATTAAGAAAAAATGTTACAAAATACATACTGCCACGTGTATTACGTGTCTATAAGACATATAACGTATGTAACCATTATCGCATATCTCTATAATAGTAGCATTCTTGCAGGATTCATTATCAACCCAACCACAAATCTAACAAAGAAAAATATTGAGATGCTGAATAATTAGACTCACCTGCAACGCAACTCGATATACAATTTGTTCATTGTTTACATTAACCCTTGCATTATTCAAACTGATATGTGTTAGACTGAAGGAGTAACAAATGAAGACCTTTTTGCATTTCTTATTAAAACTGTTAATTTGCTAATGTCAGACAATCAAGAATACATATATCAGGGTCATCTTCATACATATATATTACAACTCAAGCTATTGATATTACCTGTTTACATATGTTGTCGTGACATATCAATTGTGCCCATAGCTCATGACCTACAAAATCATACAATAACAATACATTTATAAACATGCCATGTATGGATCGATTCATTGTGATCAGTGATCATTTGTGCATGAAACAATAATTGTCGAATCAATTCATACAAATCAAATTAAAAAACAAAACGAAAGAAAAAAAATTATAAATAAAATCATATTAAGAAGCATACGTTTTTGGATCTGTAAAAAAAGCGTGATATAAGATTAGGTTAAGCATCATCATAATATTATTATATTATAAGAATTCAACATGTAACATTAAACATAACAGTTTTTGAATCACTGCTTGAGTCAACTGACCTTGAACCATAAAAAGGATATGTTTGGTAAACTGAAAATAGCAACTTACTAACATGTAGGGAAGAGGTCTAACCTGCAAAGAAACACAAAGTAACAAAGTTTCATCATTAGGGTTTTGAGGAAAAAGAGTCGTACCTTTTTTGTGTATGTGAACAGCCAAACAAAAACCCTAAAAAATTTCCTGTATACGTTTCATGTTATTAGGAAAATCTATTCCTTAAATATAGCTTAACAATATCAATTTTTTAAAGCATGACTTACTTATTTTGTATTGTTATTCACAAAAAAATGGCTTGGTCTAGTGGTTGAAGCATTTGTATGTGGACTACCTGACCCATGTTCGAATCTTGCAAAGGACAATTTTTTTAAAAATTTAATCCGAATTTAATGAATTAAATATACGAATTTAATTAAAAAAACAAAATTAAAAAAAAATATGACATGGCTGATGACATGGCTGAAATTGAATTACTGGGCATTGATTGGGCATTGACTGGACAATGACTGGACATATCCTTCAAATGCCTCCTGTTATATATAATGTATATATATATATATATAACGTAAAGTTTAATAATAATAGTTTGAAATAAAATGTAACGTCGTGATGTGATGTGAAATCATAAAATGAAAAGTAAAAATAAAAATGTTAATTATAGTATATGGCCCTTGTCTTTTCCAATTTTTTACACTTTTTACCCTAACGGCGTTAGCGTTACACCGTTAGTCCAAAGTTAAATATATTTACGTTTTACGTCCAAAACTTTATAATTTTTACACTTTTCATCCAAAAGTTTATAAAATCAGTTTTTCATCCTCAAGTTTGTGAAATGACAGTTTTTACCCCAACTTTGTAAAATTGACACTTTTAACCCGAAATTTATAAAATTTGCAAATTTATTCCAAAATTCACCAAATTCGAAACTTAGTGTTTTTATTTCTTAAATAAGTTAAAAATAGCTTAATGAACTTTTCAAAACTGCTTATTTGTCGAAAAAGCTTAATTATAGCTTAATGGGCTTTTTAAACGAAATACTAGGGCCCGTTAAGCATTTTAAATCCAATGGGCTTACGAAAGTTTTGGGCTTGGTTTTGGGCTTATCTTAGGATGCTAAAAACATTACTAAACAGCTTATTAAGACAGCTTATATGTTTGGCTTATTTTTGACTGATTGGGCTTTAAGGCCCAATCGGTATTTATTTGTTTTCAAAAATAGTTTCAAGTCGATTTACTTTGCGTTATTTACTATGTCGAGACGTGAGTATTATTATAAATGTTCTATACGAAAATGATAGCTTGTTTGTTGGTCTAACAGGTTATGGATTAAAATGGTAGGCTCGTTACGTTGAATTTAAAGATATGCGTTCGTTTTTAGGCTTGCATGGAACGAGTTTTTATAAGTAAAAGACTTAGAATTTTTCTAAGTGTTTAGCATGTAATGCATGGTCGATGTACTTAGAAATGTGTCTCAAAAATCATTTATACGTGACCCTTAGGTTCAAAACTTTACGTGTCTTGATAAATGGCGTATAAAATATATAGATGGATGAAAAATAAGTAGGTGTCGTTTTAATAGATTACGAGTAATAAAGTGCAAGTGTTTGTGTTGTATACGAAAATAATCAAAATGTAGGTTTAGATAAAGATTGAAAAGAGTCGTATGAGACTTACTACACCAAAATGGTGGGGTAAAACGTGACGTAGAGTCGAGGGGAGGGTAGTACGAGAGTGTAGCGTAAGTGTTGGCTCGAACAAGGTTCACAAACAACGATATGTTCTTCCTAAACACCACCCGATTGCCTTGAAATCCTACCAAAGCAATTCGACCCAGGAACTAGAACTAAGGACCTAGTATTTTTGTGAGTTTTGATTTGCATGTAAGTGGAAAACGAGTGCATGCATGCATGGCGTATAAATATGAAACCTTGTGTATCGTAGTGACCAAAATTAATGAGATGGGATGTTTACGTGTTTACCAAACTACTACAAAAAATCTCACAGAAACCGGTCAAAATAGCCCTTAAAGAGTGGTTTTGGAACCACTCTCTGAAGGGGGGTATCTCCATGATCGAAACTTATAGAAACCGGTTTGGTAACCTATCTCTATTAGAAGCATCAACACTGGTTTTCTCTTTAAAACCGGTCTCCATTTTAGAGTAAACAAACATATTTTAATTGGACATTGACACCGGTTCTCCCACAACCTATCTTTAAAGAAGCATCAAACCTATCTTTATATAGAGTAAAAAGATATGTTTTTAACTCAAAACCTGTCTTTTTGGTAAATCTATTTTATTAAAAAAAATCAATTCTAAAATTTTCCTAGAAAATTTTATAAATTATTTTTTTTAATAAAGAAATATATATAAATGAAGCAAATATATATAAACACATTAAAAATTCACCACAAATTTCGAAATCAATTAAGTAAATTAAGATAATACGTCAATTCAACTAAACATAAATCCTAGACAAAATCCAATTTAAAATAGTAGAATTCAACTATAAAAAAAACACTAGAATTCAACATAATTCAACATCGTTATCTGAGATGAATCGCGCCACAATGTAAACCATGCACCAATCACGGCGTTCGACTCTTTGATCTCTAACGGACACTCGTCACTCCAAGGTACCTATACATTAATTAATGAAATAAAAACATCAGCAATCTAAAAAATAAAAATTTGAGGAAAAAAGAAGGCAAATACAACAAGTTCTTTAGCTTTTGATCTCTCAAACCGTTCCAAAGTGCATCTGTAAAATCAGTTTCAAGGTAGATGAATATGCATCACGTTCAAGATCAGTTTCAAGGTACAAAGACAATTACAATTACGTTCTCTAAAATGAACTAGGAATATGTTTAAGTCACCTCTTTACAAACATCTTCGGCCTCCTTACATGATTTCGCATAACTGACAAGAACCTGCAAAATTAAACCATAAGAACGAAAGGTATAATATTCTCTAACCCCTCACTAAAGTATACAACAGAAATATTGTTTAGCTATATGCAATGGAGGCCATTAGCCAGACTAGCAAATGATATTGTCTGTTTGAACATATCTTTAAACCTTTGAAGTAAATATCAAAGACCATTTGCAAATGATATCCTATATGGTATTAAATGTCACTAGGGGTGTCAAAATACCCGACTCGACCCGAACCTGACTAAGCCTATTCGGGTCGGGTTACTCGGGTCAAATTTTGAGTTCGGATTATTCGGGTCAAGCCGAGTAACCCGAATACTAAATATGTTCGGGTATCGGGTTGAAAATGTTTGGCTAACTTGGGTTCGGGTTGACCCGTTTGACCCGAATAAGAGTTTTTTTTAATTTTCTAATATATTATTTTATAAATTATCTATATAAATTAGTACAAATATGCAAATTTACGACTATTTTACTCGTATTCGGGTTGACCCGAACCCAAATTGACACGACCCGAGTTGACCCGATCCCGACTAACCCGAGTTCAAATAGGGTCGGGTTCAGGTATGTTATTTTTAGCCTTGACCCGACTTTGACCCGAGTCGAATTGACCCGAACCCGACCAACCCGACCTAAATGAAACTCGTAAATGTCACTCATAAAAATATAAATATGTAGCTAAAACTATAAAATCATTTGCAAAACCCACGATATGTAAATATATATTATATTTGTACCTTACAACCAGCTTTGCCAAAAGCTAGTGCAATTGCCTTGCCGACACCCCTAAAAGCTCTATTCAGAATAACAACAGGGGCGTCATCTTTATGAATTGCTTCAACACTTGGTTGTTCATTAACAGTCACATGAGGTTTTACACCTGCAAGTCCCAATAAAATCAAAAATTCAACTTTAAATCTAATACTATAAATGTAAAGTAGTTTCAACAGCACATTACACTAGACATACATGTTAGATGTAATATTATAGGAGTTGTTTTAGTGGGGTATGGCCCTTTAAAGTTTATGTTATACTTTGTACTCTGTATAAAGTTGCAACAAATAAAATGTTTCTTAGACCCTCTGTCTTAGCAGTCGTCGTGGGTCCGCACTCCTTTCCAGCTGCCAGCCGTTGATGCTCTTAGCAACTGACAATTTAGGCATGCCTCTGATCCATCTGCCTCCACCAGTTCATATCACCTCTTATATATGCAATGACAGATTTGGATCATTCTGTCTTTGCCTAGGCTTTCGTTGCAACATTCTTAGTGTATAGTTTTAAATGACCAGTAGCCCTTTATTGATTTCTATTCTACCCAAAACATACTCTATATATATACTGTTGGTTTTATAGACAAAATAATAATAGTCGTGTGTTAGGATCGAACTTGAGATCACGGGATTGCACACAATACGTATGAAGAGGAAATGTAATAATTATTTATAAAATGTTATAATTAATTATTAAATACAAAACAATTAAATAATAATTAGTATTATTGATTAATGACTAATTAATTATTAAACGAAGATTAGGAAACTAATTGCTAGACAATACTTGGAAACAAAAGAAGGTTCCGGAATCCCTTGTGGGGATGTAGAACCGATCGGCCCAAAGGAGGCACCCACCTCCTTTGTGTCTTGAGCTCCAAGTAATCTCTAGTATATAAGCAAACCCAAGGTTAAGGTTTTTCTCATAACTTGTACACACACAACTTGGTGTTTTGCTCTCCTTCTCTTGTCTTGGTCGATCATCAAACCGAACACCCTAAGGGTTTCGATTTCTTGCATCTAAAATTGTTTTGTGAAAATTACTTGCATAATCTTTTCCTTGAATTAGTACGTGTGTACAAGAACGTGAATCAAACACACTATTGTTTGATTCTTGGATTGAATTACAAAAAGGTAAGGGGTAATTCATATAATCCTCATAAACCCTAATTAGGGTTCATTAGTTCCGGAAGATTGCATTGATTCTTGTTCGGGCTAGAATCACTACGGTATGTTTACTATTTAAATTAAAGATTAATTAATTACATGTTATTCGATCTATTATAATTGCTTCCGCTCATGCTCACTTTGATGTTATTGGTTTATTTATATGATAGTCATGATATAATAATTCCAACAGTGGCATCTAGAGCCGTTATAATGTGTAATTAATTATCGCAACGCATAAAATTGGACTTGATTCGAATAGTTACATGTTTGTTTTTAGGGTTTGTGTTTTTTTTTTTCCTAACCCTAATTATGGGTCGATTGACCCTTAAGGGGTTTTTAGGGTTTTGATTTTTTTTTTTTTTAATATTGACTAGAAACCCTAAGATGTCATGTAATTGTTTATGCGTTTTAGTAAACGATCTTGGTGCAATATGTTAATTGTTAAGCTAAATCCATGAAAAGTGCATGTTTGCATGGATTTTTATTGTGTTATTTAAATGGTTTAAATTGCTTATATATATTAATGGTTAAGTTATATTAAAACATGTAAATTTATTATAGATGTCGAATTGGGGAAGACTCCAATATTAAGTAATCAATTATGTGCTATGTGGTATTTATTTAATTTTGGCTTACGCAATCGATTTATCGATGTATGTGGCTCTTTTTCTAAGAAAAAGAAAGCCCTAATTGAATTAATACGTTATACGCCTAGATTTGATTATTAATAGGACTTTTTAATAAGATTTGCATGTGGCTACATGTTTTATACATATTTAATTGTTATGATTATGTATATGTGTTTATTTAGTTGTTTTATTTTTTATTGCAAATTACTTGTTTTGTTTATTTATTGTGTTAGACATGTTTATATAAACGAAAAGGGTAATTTTTTGAATAGGAAAATAATACGGACTAAATAATGGCGAAATTGTTTTGGTTTTTAAGAGTTAAAATTTCAAAGGATTGGTTGATTGATGTTTTTGTACGTAATGGTTAAATAGGCTCGACCGAAGTTTACACACTATAAGATGGGTATAAGGATGGCAACGCATTAAATTGTGGCCTTAGATAGACAACATTCATGTCTTAACGCTCGTTTGTGTGTAAATTAGACTTACCGAACAACCATTACATGTACATTGTCATCTTAAGGGTGAATAATCCACAATTCCACAATGATTATCCGAAACACTATGCCTTCGGGCGTATGCAAAAGTACGATATAGTGGACGATAATTGATGGTTATTCTTTAATTGGTGAACCCGATACCTCAATCAAAACTTTGCTATTTTACTCTTAGCAAATTGGTAATAAAAATGTTTTGTAAAACCAATGTTATGAAGTTGTATGCATGCTTCTTCATACATTATTTTGATCACATCAAAATATTAATACCCTTATAAATTAAGTTGAATGCCATCTAATTAAGAACACTTGAAGTTGTAATTTACGTCATAGTGAGACTTGGCGAGATTGCAATGGAAAGGTAAATTTCATAAATTCATTGCTAGCAGATCAACTGATGTAATGGATTTGTGAATTTACGGTTTTTAAGTTAGACGACTTAAATTGAGTAGGAAGTGAGACTTGGACTCAAGGCATTAAGATGGGGACTAAACATGCTTACAATACAAATGTTTTGTGATTGTAAATCCCATATATCTAGGAATTGGACAAATGTTATGCCAATTACTTGTACGACAAGTTACCTCATATTATACTTTCATTACTAGCAGATCAACTGAATGTAATGGAACTATGTTTATGGAGGATCCTAGTTTTCAAGATTATTATATGGATTTATTTTCCTTGGGTATTTTAATTTTCTTGAAAATTTGTATTATCGAAAATACTAATGTTTTGAACTTTCTTTATCTGTAGAAATGGCTCAAACTGATAACACCAACTTACGTTCTGTGTTCAAAACTTACTTTGAACGAGAAAAATTGACTGGCTCGGAAAATTTCAATGATTGGTACCGTTCACTAAGGATTGTCCTGCGAGTGACTGGTCAACTCGAAATCTTGAAAACGCCTTGCCCTGCTGAACCTGAAGGCGAGGCAGCTACTGAAGCTGCTAAAGCCAAATGGAATCTTGATACCAAGGAACATATTGATGTGGCCGCAATGATGTTAGGGGGAATGTCCACAGCTCTTCAAAGACAGTTTGAGGAGTATTTTCCCAAGGACATGATTGATGAACTCAAGAAACTCTATGAGAAACCATCAAATGTAGAGATTTACGATTTGATGGAAGCTCTACATGGTTGTAAGCAAGGTCCTGGTGAACCTGTGAGTGCTCATGTGTTGAAAATGAAAAGTTACATGGATCAACTACAAACACTTGGGAAACCCTATGACAATGATATGGCTGTGCACTTAATCAATAGATCCCTTGATAAGGAATTTAGTGGTTTTGTGAGGAACTTCAATATGCATTGCGTGGGGAAGACTGTAAGTGAATTGCACGCACTGCTCATTGATTATGAGAAAGGTACACCACAAAAGGCTCCTACGCCCCAAGTACTAGCAATACAAGGGGGTAGAATTAACAAGCCAAATGCGAACAAAAAGAAGGGTAAAGGAAAGAAGAAGGATGATAAGAATAAGCAGGTTATGGCTTATCAACCACCTCAACCTAAGAAGAACCCTCCTATCAAGAATAATCCAAAGAAGGATCAAGGATGCCATTACTGCAAGGTGATGGGCCATTGGAAGAGGAATTGTCCTCTTTATCTCGATGACTTGCGAAACAATAAGGTTAAGAAGACTGGGCACATGGGCGCCAGCACTTCAGGTAACTTATTTGTCATTGAATTATTTACTTTATCTCGTAAAATAAATTCCTGGGTATATGATACTGGATGTGGTATTAATATTTGTAATACACTGCAGGGGTTTAGAGAGGAAAGGAGACTAGCTTATGGGGAGCAATTTCTGCATGTGGGCAATGGAGCACAAGCAGCGGTTGAAGCCATAGGAATGTTTGATTTAGTTTTACCTTCGGGTTTAGTACTTTGTTTAAACAATTGTCATTATGCACCTTCTATAATTAGAGGTGTTGTTTCCTTTTCATGTTTGTTGGATCTTGGTTTTTCTCATACTATTGATGGCAATAAAATTTCTGTTTCTTTAAATGGTGTATTTTATTTTAATGCTGTTGCTGTGAATGGTGTGTTTGAAATTGATATGAATAATTGTGTGACTTCCAACAATAATAATAATTCGATGTACAGCATAAGTAAGAGAATGAAGTATGACTTGAATTCGTCTTACCTTTGGCACTGTAGACTTGCCCATATAGGCAAGACTCGCATGCAAAAGCTGCAACGTGAAGGGCTTTTGAATAATATCAATGATGAGTCATTTGATAAATGCGAATCTTGTATTTCTGGGAAGATGACGAAGAAACCTTTTCATAGTAATATGGAAAGAGCTTCGGATCTACTTGGTTTAATACACACGGATGTGTGTGGACCACTTAGACATGTGTCAAGGAGAGGTGCTGTCTACTTCTTAACTTTTACGGATGATTTCAGCCGTTATGGTTATATTTATTTACTTAAGCATAAACATGAGGTGTTTGAAACATTTAAAGTTTTCAAAGCAGAAGTAGAATTGCAATTGGGAAAGAAGATTAAAGCTCTTCGTTCTGATCGAGGTGGTGAATACCTTAGTCAATATTTTAAAGATTTCTTAACTGAGAATGGAATTGTCCAGAATCTCACATCTCCATATACTCCACAACAAAATGGTGTATCTGAGAGAAGGAATCGTACATTGTTGGACATGGTTCGATCAATGTATAATCTTACTAACCTTCCTTTGTCTTTTTGGGATTATGCTCTTGAATCTGCTGTTCGTATTTTGAATATGGTTCCCACCAAGAAGGTTGATAAGACACCATATGAGATATGGACTGGAAAAGCTCCGAACTTGTCTTATTTAAAGGTCTGGGGTTGTGAGGCGTATGTTAAACGTGACTCACAAGATAAACTCCAACAAAGATCTGTTAAATGCATTTTTGTAGGATACCCTAAGGAAACTATGGGTTACTACTTTTACTACCCACCTGAGAACAAAGTGTTTGTTGCAAGATATGGTGATTTTCTTGAAAGTGAATTTGTGGTTCAAGAAATCAGTGGGAGGGTATATGATCTAGAAGATGATCTAAATAATGCATTGCCTTCAGAAAACACTAGCACACTTCCTATAGAACCGGAAAGTCTGGGTCCTCCACCGGAAGTTGAAGTAATTCCCATTCGCAGATCTGCGAGATCTGTGAAAGCTCCTGACCGTCTATGTCTTAATGTAGAGGTCGATCAGCATACACTAGGGGATCTTGATGAACCTACTAGTTATAGAGCTGCCATTAAAAGTCCTCAAAAGGCTAAATGGAAAGCTGCTATGGATGGGGAAATACAATCCATGCATGACAATGAAGTCTGGGAAGAAGTTGACTTACCTCCTGGTGCCAAGGTAGTTGGGAGTAAGTGGCTTTACAAAATCAAGACTGACATGAATGGATATGCACACATTTATAAGGCTCGTCTAGTTGCTAAAGGTTTTACTCAAACTTTTGGAATTGATTACGAGGAGACATTTTCTCCTGTAGCAGACATAAGAGCTATAAGAATACTCATAGCTATAGCAGCATACTATGACTATGAGATTTGGCAAATGGATGTAAAAACCGCTTTCTTAAATGGTCATCTAGATGAAGACATCTATATGGAACAACCAGAAGGGTTTGAAAATCCAAAATTTCCAAAGCGTGTTTGCAAGCTTAAGAGATCCATTTATGGATTAAAGCAAGCATCACGACAATGGAACAAGAGGTTTGATGCTGAAATTAAAAAGTTTGGATTCACTCAAAATCTTGATGAGCCATGTGTGTATCACAAAGCTAGTGGGAGTGATAATGTAACTTTCCTAATTCTATATGTTGATGACATATTGATCATGGGAAAAGACATTCCAAGTTTACAAGCTGTTAAGGCATATCTTGGAAAGTGCTTTTCTATGAAAGATTTAGGAGAAGCTGCATATATTCTGGGAATCAAAATCTATAGAGATAGATCAAGGCGGTTAATTGGATTAAGTCAAAGTGCTTACATTGACAAAATATTGAAAAGATTCAATATGCAAAATTCCAAGAAGGGATATTTGCCGATGGAAGTGAAACATGGCTTATGTAATGAGTATTGTGCTTCAACACCTGAAGAGGTGGATCGCATGAGTAATGTTCCTTATGCTTCGGCTGTAGGATCTATTATGTATGCGGTTAAGTGCACAAGGCCAGATGTGGCGTTTGCTCAAAATATTACCAGTCAATTTCAACAGAATCCAGGTGAAAAACATTGGATTGCTGTTAAACATATTCTTAAGTATTTGAGGAATACAAAAGATATGTTTTTGGTATATGGTGGAAATCCATCTACAGAACTTTGTGTTACAGGTTTCTGTGATGCATCCTTTCAAAGTAATAAAGATGATTCGAAGTCTCAGACGGGTTATGTCTTTGTTATCAATGGAGGAGCTGTAGATTGGAGGAGCAAGAAGCAGAGTACAATTGCGATGTCTGCAACAGAAGCTGAATACATTGCTGCTTCGGAAGCTGCTATGGAGGCTGTTTGGATTAGGAAATTCGTTTCTGGGCTTGGTGTTATGCCTTCAATTGAATTACCTATTAATATGTATTGTGACAATTCTGCTGCAATCATATTTGCCAATGAACCTGGAGTCATGAGAGGCACCAGACATTTTCTACGGAAGTATCACTTTGTTCGTGAAAAGGTTGACGAAGGTGAAATAAATCTGTTGAAGGTTCACACAGATGATAACTTAGCTGATCCGTTTACTAAGGCTTTGGCGAAAGAGAAGCTTAATGAATTAGCCAATGGAATTGGGCTTAAATTAGCTAGTAGTTTCATGCATAACTGTGATTAGTATTTGGATAAAGGATATTGTAAACAATTATTATTTTAATGAAATAAAGTATGTTGGTATGTTTATTTCTATTTGTTAATTATTGTTGTCCTATTTTTGCATGTTTAAAATCCATGAATAAGAGTTATTCTAAATTGTCCGTTGTCAGTTAATAATATGGGAATATTATTAAATTAAGACAAGTATGAAGTTGATATAATATACTTAAGTATATTGATGCGTAGTCATGTCATTTCAGATGATATTCAATGATACTGAATATAGGACTTATCCCAACTATATGATGTTACTTTATGGATCTTGTCATTAAGTAAATCATAAGAAGTTATCCTTAGACTTGAGATGCAAGATAACGGTCATGAATGTAGTACATTTTTGTGGAACAACTTAACGCTATACGTAACTGTTAGTAATAAGGGTTGTTTTCGGAAGTGTTACAAAGTTTGTGTGTTTTGCTTGTAGTCAATAAAGAATTTGTTCCTTCAAATTAATTTTGGAGTTTAATACTGCTGGGCCCCTCGTAGGGTTGTCAAGGTGTTTGCGTGGCCACGCCCAAGGTCTTTTATGAAAGGTTCAAAAGATTTGGTAATCTTGTCAATTTCAAAGAACGAGAAACAGAATGGTTAATTAAGGAATGACCTAGATCCATATCCTTATTAACGTAGTATTAGAAACAAAGGGATAATAATAATGAGAAATCATTAAAAGGTTTTCCAGGAGCCTTACTCAAGTTGTACTAGAGGCATCGACGTGTTGCAAGACGCTAATCGATGTGATCACACTATTATGATATGTCTAAGTGGGAGCTGTTGGTTTTATAGACAAAATAATAATAGTCGTGTGTTAGGATCGAACTTGAGATCACGGGATTGCACACAATACGTATGAAGAGGAAATGTAATAATTATTTATAAAATGTTATAATTAATTATTAAATACAAAACAATTAAATAATAATTAGTATTATTGATTAATGACTAATTAATTATTAAACGAAGATTAGGAAACTAATTGCTAGACAATACTTGGAAACAAAAGAAGGTTCCGGAATCCCTTGTGGGGATGTAGAACCGATCGGCCCAAAGGAGGCACCCACCTCCTTTGTGTCTTGAGCTCCAAGTAATCTCTAGTATATAAGCAAACCCAAGGTTAAGGTTTTTCTCATAACTTGTACACACACAACTTGGTGTTTTGCTCTCCTTCTCTTGTCTTGGTCGATCATCAAACCGAACACCCTAAGGGTTTCGATTTCTTGCATCTAAAATTGTTTTGTGAAAATTACTTGCATAATCTTTTCCTTGAATTAGTACGTGTGTACAAGAACGTGAATCAAACACACTATTGTTTGATTCTTGGATTGAATTACAAAAAGGTAAGGGGTAATTCATATAATCCTCATAAACCCTAATTAGGGTTCATTAGTTCCGGAAGATTGCATTGATTCTTGTTCGGGCTAGAATCACTACGGTATGTTTACTATTTAAATTAAAGATTAATTAATTACATGTTATTCGATCTATTATAATTGCTTCCGCTCATGCTCACTTTGATGTTATTGGTTTATTTATATGATAGTCATGATATAATAATTCCAACATATACATCACGATATACATGAACTTACCCGAAGTAATATTGATTTTAAAAACAGACACAAGTACTTAAGTATACCTTCGGAGCCAAAGTAGCATACCATTCATCCTGTTTTTGAGCTTTAGTTGTGGTTAACCCATCAAATATAAAGAAATTTCTTGCAGCAGTAGTTAAGATCCTGCATATAATAGAGTTAATTAGCAGCACATATAGATAATTACTTGAGTATGAATAAGCAAATAAGATATTATATCTTTTCCTCACCAAAACATGCTATCCAAAATACAATTATAACTACCTGCACTTTAGCAATGTTGGAAATAGTTCACTCCCCATCTTTAACTTTGCCTCAATATAAGCTCCTTCAAATGACTTTGTCTTGCTATTTTTATGAGTCGTTCCATAGTTTGACCAAATAATAGAGACAAATTAGTAAAAGAATATTGTCTTTAGGAACAACAATATTAAAAAATAGTCATTGTGGCGATGTAGTCAAATGTTACAGTAAGTTTTTGAACAACAAACTGACACAAACAACTTATTTGTTACTGTTATGAACTTCTATTTGTATACAATGCTAGGAGCTCATGCATATCCCTCCATTACACAAATCAACCGATGTTCTGTATAACGACTAAAAGGTAAAAGAATCTGTAATAAATGTGTTTGGTATCTTGAGTTAATCGTCACCATTAGTTTTCTTATTGGGTCCTAGCATTGTATAGAAATAGAAGTTAAAAACAGTAACAAATATGTGACATAAGCTTAAGCCAAAGATACATTGTTACATGTATGACAAAAGCAGAAGCATAAACACCCATTTATGATAGCAAACACCACAACCAAACACCCTATTTACGACCACAAACACCACAACCAAATACCCTATTTATGACGGGCCCTATTTTTTACAGCAAACAGCAGGTTGAGACACCCTATTTGTGAGGCAAAAAAGTTAAACCAAACACCCCATTTATGAAAACAGATAGCACAACTAAAACACCCATTTACAACTGATTATGTTGTCTTCATATTGAAAGTAAAGATTTGTTTTAGTGTCACATAATTTTAAATCCCATACAGAGCTTAAAAAACAATTACATTCCAAAATGAAGGCTTTCTTACCTAACAATACAAAAAACATATAAACAAACGCAACTTATTCCAAAATAAAACTCAACAACAACGTTTAATAGACATATTAAACAAGTTAATTGAACAGCAACATCAATTGTAGCAGTTTGGTACCTCCTAATTGGATTAATCTGTTACTAGCTTGGTTGCGTGACGAAGGTGGCCTGTGATGGCAAATATGTGCGACGGTCGTGGTGGTGGTGGTGGTGTATGACGGTGGTTAAGTGGTGGTGGTAAGCGGCAGTATAGGTTAGAGGGTTAGGGTTTGTGAAAGTGAAGGAGGGAAATGTTTAGGATTTTGTGAATGAAGTGAAAATTGGGGAGGGAAGTTGGATTTAACTTTTTTAAAGAACCGCGTCTAGCTATAGAACCGTTTTTCGTTCTTTTCTAGAAGAAAACATGACTCTAAGCCTCTAACGTTTTTCATCATAAAGCCCGGCTTTGAAATAGAAAACATAGCTTTATATGTTTTCCCAAAATACAGAATCCTTTTAGAGCTCGTTTGTCACTAAAATAGGGCTCTATTAAGAGGTGTACAAGGGGGTGAAAAGTCGTTGAGGGATTTGTTTTAACTTTTATTAAGAATTCTTTTATCGCTTTTATTCAAGTAAACGACTAGTTTTTCAAAAAAATTATTTGCACTTATTTTCGGAATTTAGGTGTGCAAGGAGGTGAAGAGTCGTTGAGGGATAGAAGTTCAAAATAGAGATTGTCACAACGGTTGTTTCTTCAAAAATGGTGTCTATAACATAGAGTGATGACGTATAGCCTATATTTGGGCCGCAAGCCCAAATGATAGACATCACTTACACTTAAGCCCATCACGAATGGGCTACCATGACAAATGGTATGGGCTGTGGTATCAACGCTTGGGCTCACGAAGCCCAAAGGCCCAATCTAACCCACCGGGTAACGATAAGGATTATCTATTCAAGGAATAGATATCCTTACCTTGGATAAGCACCACGCGTGCGAAGAGTGAGGAGCAAGAAACACGGTTTCTTAGCCCCTATATATAGAATCACACGATTCTCATTAAAGGTACGATATACAACCCTAACTCTTCAACCAAAACCTAAATTCGATTACTTACTCTCACGCCGGAGTCTAATCGGGGGAGACAATCCCTCGATAAGCCTAACGGTGTTGTTTATTTTCTTAGTACGCAGGTAACAAAGTGCTAAAGAACGAATTGATATAAGAGCAAAGCCCAACAACCAGGTACGCCCAACTTTTGTATCAACAAGTGGCGCCATCCGTGGGACCCTACAACGAACTAGAATGACGAAACACAAGAATTCGAGCCAGCGGACTCCGCAGTCGGAAAAACATGACCACGGAAAGAAGAATCGACAAGATTCAACCTCTAAACAGGTTGCCGGGACAACCAGCGCACCTGATCACCAAGGGGCGGGAACAACCCAGCCTATTCCAACAATGGAACTACCTATAATCTCTTCAGTGGTCCCAAGCGTTGAGGAACTCCAACGCACCCTCTTCACCACTCCTCATCAGGCTACACCCGCAGTGAACAACACTGCGCCGCCAGGCGCGCCTGAACGAAACCGGGCGTCCCATACCGAGGCAGAGATCCTTGCAACGACTGAGGACATACCCGATCTAACTTTGGGTAATTTTGTATCCCAAAATTATGAAACCCTAACCGCCCTCATGCAGGAAGAAGCGGCAAGAAGAGCAGGCGCGGATCTGCAAACCCGACTTAACTTTGGTCCAGAACGTGAACCATCACCATCACGTCACCCACGAGGAGGACGTACAGAACGTACCAATGTCCGTGACAGGTTGGGTACGGTGTCTGATTCACAAAATTCTGGAAACAGCGGTAGGCGCACCAATGTTCATTCCAGACTTGGCAATCGGGGAATACATGATCGATTAGGCCCTCAGCATTCGCCGAGCCAAGGATCGTCCAATCCCAGAAGTAGGCGGATCCAAGACAGATTGGGTAGAAGAAGATCCCCAAGCAGAGATCCCTCAGGCTCCTCTTCTGAAAGGAGCAGGCGCAAACGCCGAAGGAGAGATTATTCTTCCTCCAGCGATTCCTCGGACAACGAGGATAAAGAAACAGGGCACTGGAAATCAAAAGGAAGACGTCGCGAGGAAGAGAACGAGGATATGTCTCTCCCATGGCGACGCCATAAAATTGATGCGTTCACACGTCGCATAAGTGATTACTCAGACGACAGGCGCAGGCGCATGCCCGCTAATGTGAAGACATATGATGGAACAGGTGACCCAGACGACCACCTAAAAATTTTCGAGTCAGCTGCAACTATCGAAAATTGGCCACAGCCTGTGTGGTGTCACATGTTTAATTCCACATTGGTAGGGAACGCGCGCACATGGTTTAGCAAACTCCCACGTAGGAGTATAGGCGGCTTTGAGGAATTACGAAAAGCATTCCACCACAACTTCACCCAGCGAAAGAAGTGCACTAAAAATCCTGTAGAATTGGCAAGGGTGAAGCAACGGCAAGGGGAATCAACTAGCGCCTTTATGGAGCGCTTCAAGGATGAGTGCATACAAGTCAAAGCATGTCCCGAAATACTCAAAATTTCAGGGTTCATGAATGGAATTAATAATCCAGAACTCATCCGAAAGCTCAATGATAGAGTTCCACAGTCTTTCGATGAACTCACAAAACGCACCAGATCCTTTATACAAGGAGAAGCAGCTGCTGCGGATAGCAAAAAAGGATATTCAAACTATAGGCAACAAGAACAGCCGCGGAGACAATCCAATGATCAAAACAATAACCGCGGCAGGAACTACCGCAGTGGAAGAGACAACGACAAGTATACTCCTCTCACTAAAACTCCAAGGGAGATATTTGCAACAGAAGGTGCGAACTTCCCAAAACCACCACCAATTAAAACGGCAGAAGAAAAACGCCAAGGTAGTGGATACTGCGAGTACCACGGCCAAAAGGGCCATACAACTAACGAGTGCGTCCAACTGAAACAACTAATCGAAAAATTAGTGAGAGAAGGAAGGATGGACCACCTCGTAAAAAACATCAAGGAAGGAAAAGAGAGACAGAGAAATGGAGGCAAGAAAGAACCCCCAAAGGAAAAGGCTGATACTATATACATGATACAATCATGGCAGCGCAAAATAAAGCAAAAAGTCAGCCAAAAATTCTCTCCAGAAAAAGAGATATCCTTCCCTACAATAGCTGCGGACAACGCAGTCGTGGAACCTCTGACCATTGAAATACATACAGGGGGACACGACATCCACCGCATGTATATTGATGGAGGAGCATCCGCAGACATTATGTATGATCACTGCTTCAAAAGGCTGCGACCTGAAATCCAAAGTCAGTTGACACCAGCTACAATGTCACTAACAGGATTCACAGGAGAAAAGATTTGGCCCATGGGGCAGTTACGCTTATTGGTGGTCGTAGGAGATGAACAACACTCAACCGCGACATGGATAAATTTTATGGTAATAAAGTCTCCTTCACCATACAATGGTATAATTGGAAGACCAGGAATATCATCCATGCGCGCAGTACCATTCACAGCACACGGAATGCTCAAATTCCCAGTTAAAGGAGGAGTGGTCACTCTCTACAACACAACGGTACCACCAAGAGAATGCATCGCAGTAACAACTGAAGCGGAGACTATTCCAGAACAGCGCACGGAAAAATCGCCAAATTTAAAGGTCGCTATTCACCCAGATTATCCGGAACAACAAGTTTCGATTGGAGGATCTTTATCTGACAAAGGTAAAGCAGCCGTATGTGCACTCTTGCAAAAGAATCTAGACATCTTTGCATGGGAACCAAAGCATATGACGGGAGTACCTCGCTCTATCACAGAGCACAAGTTACAAATCCGACAAGGATACCCTCCAATACGACAAAAGAAGCGCGGCCAGGCACCAGATCGTGCAAAGGCTATTTTGGAAGAAGTACACAAGTTAGTAGACGCGGGCATCATGCGCGAAGTGTACTACCACGACTGGCTTTCAAACCCAGTTATGGTAAAGAAGAGCGATGGTAGTTGGAGGATGTGCGTGGACTTCACGGACCTCAACAAAGCATGCCCGCAGGACTGCTATCCACTGCCAGAGATAGACTGGAAGGTCGAGTCCTTATGTGGGTACCCCTTCAAGTGCTTCCTAGACGCATATAAAGGGTACCATCAGATCCAAATGGCAGTGGAGGATGAAGAAAAAAAAGCTTTCCACACCAGTCAAGGGGTATACTGCTACACAAAAATGCCTTTTGGCTTAAAGAACGCAGGCGCGACATACCAACGGCTGGTGGACACATCTTTCGAAAAACAAGTAGGCCGCAACTTGGAAGTCTACGTTGACGACCTTGTTATAAAAAGCCATACAGAGGACGAATTGGTGCGCGACATCGAGGAAACATTCCGAACGTTGGGGCGGATAAACATGAAATTGAATCCAAAAAAGTGCACCTTTGGCGCAACTGAAGGCATGTTCCTCGGATATTTGATAGAACCCGATGGAATCAAACCATGCCCAGAGAAGACAAAGGCTGTTATTGATCTCCCCTCCCCGCGCACACTCAAAGAAGTCCAGTCACTAAATGGAAAGTTAGCAGGGCTGAATCGCTTCTTATCTAAGTCAGCGGACAAATCCCTTCCCCTCTTTAAAACACTCACGAAGTGCACAAAAAAGGGAGACTTTCGCTGGACTAGCGAAGCAGAAGAAGCTTTTCAACAACTTAAACACCATCTGGCATCTCTTCCCAAACTCGTCGCACCGCGACCAGGGGAAGAATTAATCATGTACTTATCAGCAACCCATGGAGCAGTTAGCGTAGTACTATTGACAGACAGAGACTCCGTCCAGACACCCATATATTTTGTAAGCAAGGCCTTGAAGAAAACAGAGATTAACTACAGTGCTATGGAAAAGCTGGTCTTGGCTCTAGTGTTCGCATCTAAAAGACTGCGCAGATACTTTCAAGCGCATCCAATAGCTGTAATCACTGATCAGCCAATTAAACAAGTTATCTCCAAACCGGATGCATCAGGACGCTTACAAAAATGGAGTGTACTGCTAAGTGAGTACAACATCTCGTACAGGCCGCGCACTGCAATCAAAGGACAAGTCTTAGCCGATTTTATCGTGGAGAAGCCAGATAGCGACATCCCAACATCTGCAGCTAAAACGGACCTACAAGAACCTTGGACACTGTTCACCGATGGATCCTCATGCGCAGATGGATCAGGCGCAGGCCTTATTCTTACAAATCCAGAAGGTATGGAATTCACCTATGCGCTACGCTTTGAATTCACAGCCACAAACAATGAGGCAGAATATGAAGCCCTACTAGCCGGACTACGCATAGCAATCCAACTGGGTGTACGCAACCTAGAAGCAAACGTAGATTCGCGCCTAGTGGCTAACCACGTGCTAGGTGAATACGAAGCCAAGGATGACCACATGATCCAATACCTGGATAAGACAAAATCTTTGATCAAAAACTTTGATAGGTTCACAATAAAACAAGTACCTAGAGGAGATAACAGGAAGGCGGACGCACTCAGCAAGATTGCATCCACAAGCTTCGCACACCTTTCAAAACAGGTATTGGTGGAAACCCTAAAGAACAAGTCAATCTTGGATATGGAGATATCAACGGTGATAGAAGAACAAAATCCTACGTGGATGACACCTATCATCGAATTTATTAGCAAGGGAATCCTATCCCAAGATAATAAAGACGCTCGAAGAATACGGCGCACAGCGCAACGATTCGAATTACGCGACAACGTACTCTATCGACGATCTTTCTTACAACCATGGCTCAGATGTGTTGGACCCCTCCAAGCAGACTATGTACTCCGCGAAATTCATGCTGGGTCATGTAGTATGCACTCAGGGCCACGATCCGTGGTGGCAAGCGCTCTAAGGTCAGGATACTATTTGCCAACAATGCACCGCGACGCACGCGATCTAATAAGAAAGTGCAGCAACTGCCAAGTACATAGGCCTATTCCGCGCCGACCACAGCACGACCTAACACCAATCACCTCACCATGGCCATTTTACAAATGGGGTATTGACATCGCAGGACCTTTCCCCGTCGCAGCTGGAGGAATAAAGTTCCTCATCGTAGCCATAGACTACTTTACAAAGTGGATCGAAGCAAAAACAGTGGTGAACATTACAGGAAACCAAGTCAAGCGCTTTGTTTGGGACAATATTGTCTGCCGCTTCGGCCTACCAGGCAAGATCGTATCAGACAACGGAAAACAATTCTGTGATAACCCATTCAAAGATTGGTGCGCACAATTAAACATCACACAACACTTTGCTTCAGTCAAACACCCACAAACCAATGGCCTAGTTGAGCGCGGTAATCGCAGTCTAGGCGAAGGCATAAAAGCGCGCCTTGACAGACATAAAGGAAGATGGGTAGATGAGCTCTCGCACGTCTTGTGGGCGCATCGCACGACAATCAAAACCAGTACTGGCGACACGCCATTCTCCTTAGTCTATGGAACAGAAGCCGTCATACCAGCCGAGATAGGAATGCCAACTATACGCACGGCAGAGGTCAACGTCACAACAAATGACGAGGAACGGCGCATAGACTTAGATATACTGGAAGAAAGACGCGAACGCGCAGCTATACGTGAAGCAAAGGCTAAGGCAAAAATGAAGAAGTATTATGATGCAAAAGTCAAAAACACTTCATTCAGGCCAGGAGACTTTGTTTACCGCGCCAATGACGCGAGCCACGTAGAAGACACAGGCAAGCTCGGACCCAAATGGGAGGGACCTTACGAGGTCACAGACGCGCTCGGCAACGGCGCGTACAGGTTGCGCGATATGGAAGGTCACGACCTAGCGCGCACTTGGAACATCTGTAATCTCAAAAGATGTTACTTTTAGGCTACGGCCCTTACACAAACACACTCACACCCTACGAGGTGCCCAATAAGTGTTTGTCTTTCTTTTCTTTTTTAGGAATTATGTTTTCCATTTTTTCAATAAACTTGCAAGTATTAATAAAATGTTATGGTTTCTAGCTAACTCCATAGCGCACTTCTACTTTATTGCATATATGTCAATATTGTCTATCTTATATTTTTGCCTACATGGCGTACATGCACCACTTAAAGACCCACGAAGGCATAAAGGATGAGTTAACCTACTAATTTACTCGTTGAATAAGAGGGTTGCAAACCCATCAACATTGGATCACGTATCCTTGCTAAGCGCCTTACTCTTGAGACGTCAAAGTAAGTTTCACATGCGCACCCCACGACGGATGCGCATATACCAAGTACACCGTACGAGCTTAGCAATATAACGAGCCAAGACACTTGGTCAAAAGTAAAACTTAGCAAACAATGCAAGTATACTTAAGTCACGCACTTAAAAGACTTAGTCAAAAATAAAACTTAGCAAACAATGCAAGTATACTTAAGTCACGCACTTAAAAGACTTAGTCAAAAATAATCAAACTTAGCAAACAATGCAAGTGTATTTAAGTTACGAGCTTATAACAAAATGTATCTTATTCCATATTTATTAAATTACAAGGAAAAATACATAAGTTCACAAACAACCTATATGCTATGGCGATGATCATGGCTCTCTTCTGGAGCGGCGGAACTCCCCGCCTCCTTCAGCTTACTCAAGGTTATAGCATCCTGGAGCGACACAGTTGGAACACTCACGGCAACGCCATCAGATCGAGGAAGGTGCGCAGCACCGATGCCGCACATCACAGCCTTGCCCTTAATACCCTTCTTTATGGCAACCCTTTGCTCGTGACGCTCTAGCACCTCCTTCAAAGGGACTTCCTTCTCCAGTGCAAAAGGCTTGAGGATATCACGGGGCCGCGCAAACACTAGGACTTGAAGCTGCGAGACATCAGGTTTGAGATAATAATCTACCTCCTATTTAGCATTCTCCCCAAGATGACGCTGCAACGTCAGACCCGCCATGAGCACATCTATGGGGTCATCTTGGTCGCGCTCCAACCTCCCTATATGCGGCAACTCAAGAACCTTCAGCCCCGCCATCGCCTGCACCAGCTCATCGTACGCCGTTGAGCTATAACCAGGAATCTCCGCCAAGTCTTTCTCCAACAACTTGGCCTCACGGAGCTCCTCCATGACCTGCGAACGGCCACGCGCCATCGCGCAGTGAACAACCTTCCCAAAGGCTTCCACCACCTCCGCAGACTCCAAAGTACTCAGAGCTGCCAGACGAAGCCCATGGCTGATCAACCACCTGCATTCACAAAGTGATAATAAAGTAAGATACGCAATAGAGCGAACAAGCAAATTTAAAAGACAAGGGCGTAAGAATACCTGCGCTCGGCTATCACAGACATAAGATGAGGATACAGCTCCTCGTCATACTCGATGCTGAGGGCGCGCAGCTTCTCCTCATACATCACAAGCGTCTTCTCCATGCGCTCCTTGAACTTTTGCAGGCTAGCATAATGCTCTGCCCTTTTTTCTTCAAGATACGCCCTCGACCACGACGCTTTTGCCTTCACCTGCTCAAGCTTTGACCTCGCATACAGCAGGTCCGCCAAAATGCTCATCTTATCTTGGGCGATTTTCTCAGCATACGCCCTCGACTCCCCAAGCTCCACTTGCGTATCCGCCAATTGTGCGCGGAGGGCCACCAACTCCTCCTCCTTCTGGGCTAGAGCACGGCTCTCCCCAGCATACTTTCCCTTCAGCTGAGCAACAAGCTCAGCTTGGCGGGCAGTGGTCGCAGCCAGCTCATCCATCAGCTGCTGCGCCTTACCACCATCAACAGCCTCGGTATTCCCCTCCTTGTTTTCGTTCTGCGGAGAGGAAACCTCATCGTCCTTCGCGTCGTCATCCCTACGGAACAAAGACAGCCAACAAAAAATTACAACAAGTAATTGCAAAAAAAAAAAAAAAAAAAAAAAAAAAAAGAGAGAAGGAATGCACACTTACAGAAACGGAGAAGCATCAGCCTTCAACCGTGCACCGGAGGTCGAAGTTTCTTCTGCATTCGACTCTGCGTCTTTGATGACGTGTCGAAGCCTCTTGCTGGTGCCACTGGTTCCAGCACCTCCCTTGCGCTTTAAGTTCTGCGCAACTTCTTCCCTCAACACCTCCTCAGGCTTCAGGATCCGAATGCTGTCAGATGACCCTGAGCGCGCCTCCTCGCGCGCCACTTCCACTTCAGGCACCGCCTCCACAGTGGGCGCCACCACTACCTCTGGCGCCACACTCTGGACGGGCGTTACCACAAGTGGTGGCGTGTCCTCGGGGACTGTCGCAGGCAGAACAGTCAAACGCCTCGCGGTCGCTTCCAGCAAAGGCAGCTCCCCCTCCTTCAGAGGACGCACCCCTATGGTCACCTGCTTTGGCTTGTCAAGCTTCACCACTGCGAACAAGTCCATCTCTGCACATACAATAATGAAGCAAGAAAACAACGAAAGATTAGTTGGTAAATGCGCGAAGATACAGAATGAAAAACTTACAAACAATTACAAAGGATGAACACCCACCCCGGCCATCCTCACTCAGGAAAGTGGGAACCTCATCTGCTGCGCCAAAATACGCGCGACTCAATCCTACATGTACCAAAAACTCCTCCGGATAGGGGTTAATGGCCAATCGATTGGCATCTAACGCCTGCGCGTCAGCAATCCTATAGGAACCGGGTGCGGGACGCCCATCCCTTGGTAAAGACGCCTGAGTATAAAACTCAAAATTGGAGGGAAAGACCACGTCGTCTACCCAAAAGAAATATTCCCTCCAATTCTTAAGGGAGTCAACCTTTTCCGTGTAACATTGAAACGCACGCGGGCGCTTCGCAAAGGACACCCAACCATTCGACCACGTTGAGTGGTAAAAGGAGCGGAATAAATCTACAGTTGGTTCTATCGCAAGTAAACGACAGTTCACTTCAAAATTCGACACCTTCGCCGCACCTATACAGTGCAGCTGAGAGATGTGAAGGCGATAATAATTGAGCAAATCGCTCAGAAAAATGGAAATGGGTACGCGGTAATTCGCATACTCAAAAAAATTTCGTGTATAAACCTATCTTCCCTTCGGGGAAGTCAGCTATACACGCATCGACATCTGGAGCCTCGGGATGTACATCCAAAGGCACAAAATAGTCGGAAGAAAACTGCGTGACGTCCTCAACAGACAACGCAGAGCGAAACTCCTCTAATTGAGCGACCATGTTCATCTTAAAACTAAGTGGACGCACACAAAGATTACCTACGGAAGTTCGAAGGTTTTCTAGCAAAAACGCTCTCAAAATGAAGAAGATGAATAGTGGTTGTGTGTGTATTTTACTGTGTGGTGAAAATAAAGGGGGGCGGCACTCTTATATAGGGTGGTAAAAACCCTAATTCACGCCCACGTGGATCCCACTCACAGTAAACGTGTGGCTAGAAGATCAAAAGGTACAACACTTTTTCCCGAATCCCAAGTGATACGTGGACACCACCCCCGATTACCGAGGTAACTATTTTGAACCTGTTAGGTGCATTGCACCTACAAAAAGGCGGTAACAATTTGTTCATTCTCCCGCCACGCTTACCGCTGCTTACATTAAGTCTAGTACCCGCGGCTACGTGCCGCGCATACTAGACTGGGGGGACATGATGACGTATAGCCTATATTTGGGCCGCAAGCCCAAATGATAGACATCACTTACACTTAAGCCCATCACGAATGGGCTACCATGACAAATGGTATGGGCTGTGGTATCAACGCTTGGGCTCACGAAGCCCAAAGGCCCAATCTAACCCACCGGGTAACGATAAGGATTATCTATTCAAGGAATAGATATCCTTACCTTGGATAAGCACCACGCGTGCGAAGAGTGAGGAGCAAGAAACACGGTTTCTTAGCCCCTATATATAGAATCACACGATTCTCATTAAAGGTACGATATACAACCCTAACTCTTCAACCAAAACCTAAATTCGATTACTTACTCTCACGCCGGAGTCTAATCGGGGGAGACAATCCCTCGATAAGCCTGACGGTGTTGTTTATTTTCTTAGTACGCAGGTAACAAAGTGCTAAAGAACGAATTGATATAAGAGCAAAGCCCAACAACCAGGTACGCCCAACTTTTGTATCAACATAGAGACATGTTGTTACCTAAACACTAGTGTCTCAAATTGTGTAAAAAGACCGGTTTTTACCCGCAAACCCAGTTTTAATGCGTTTTGTATTATGAAAACTGGTTTTTTCAAGGAAACCAATCTGAGTTCCTTCCATTCCGCTAGTTTTTTTATCATAGGAATAGGGTTTTATATAACCAGTCTCTATTTGGGGGTGTTTATAGCCTTTTGTGTAGTAGTGAAAAGTCTTGAAAGTCTAAGGAGTAACATGTCACTCATGGTTTTTGTTTCTAGCTTGTCAACATGCCTCCAAGTTCAAAGAAACGTGTGGTTTCAATTATAAAAATGGTTTGTACTTGTAGTTTCCCTTTTAAAATGAGCTAGTACCTTGCCTAAGAGTATAAAATATACATGTGTGTGTGCATGAAAAGAGGGAGTACTCTTTTGTTTTAAAAATTACATGTCGACTACTATTTATTTTGTAAACGATTTGTAACTTTGGCTAGGCTCGGTGATGATTGATAGAATGTAATATTTAAACCTGAGTTTGAGTTAGAAATGGTTTTAAGAACTTGATAGAAGCAAACGGGGTTCAAAACGGTTTAGTTTTGGATTAGTTGAAATCGGATGGGTTTGTTTTTGGACCAACACTTGGCCTCGTAAAAACGTAGCTAGACTCGACATGGGAAGCTAAAAATCGACACACTTAAAGTTGGCTAGGGGAGGAACGAGGGTGAGTAAAAATATGTAAGTGTCGTGTGTAAGATTTGGGCATACGAGACTCATTTCTGGCTTGGTCTAGTCGAGTATTACGAAATCAAAAAAAGAAAAAGAAAAATGAGCTTGAAGGGTGTGGGCTATGAATAGTAACAGGCCGAAAATAATTATTGGGTATAGGATGAAATTAAGGGTCTGGTTAGGTTTAATTTGGATTAGTAAAAATATTAATTATGATTTGTGAAAGGTTTAGTAAATATTTAGTGAGACGTTTATGTGAGTTCGGACGTTGTCGAACGCGTTTTGTTAAAATACGTTACGTAAGTTTGTAGGTGGTAAAAGTTTAATATTCTCGCGATTTTTAGACTATAGTGGTACATGTGTGAGCATCGTTCCGAAGAAAAGGGATTATAAACATCGTAGTGATTTCGAGTAACATAGCATATTTGATAAAATTTTTTTTTGTTATTGGTAAAAACGTTATTAATTAACGTAATGATATATTAGTCTTTGATTAACTTTTACTATTCATAGGGAAAATTACGGGAGATTACAGATCGGTGGATAAGAATTCCATCAAAGTCCGGTTGCGGAGACCATGTACGAAGCCAGAAATGTACTGGTCTTCATGTAAGCCCAGAATCTGAAGAGTTTCGTCCATGTATCTCGTGACGAAGGCTCTTGTGCTTTCATTGTTCTTCTGCTTGATGTTGTGGACTGTTAGGTGAGTTCTTGTGAACTACTTCTACTGGCTAAAGTGTGAACAAAACTTATCCTTAGGTCTTCTAGGTTCACAATGCTGCCCGCTTTCTGACCGTTCCACCAAATACGGGTGGAATCCTTTAAAGTGTATGTGAACATGTGACAAGCTACGGGAATGACCTACTTCTGCATCCTGATTGCCCGCTCGAACAAGTGTAAGAAGTTATCTGGATCCCCTTTCCCATCATAAGTGCCAATGTGCAAGGGCATCTTTAGACCATCGGGTAAGGGATAGTCTTCGATCCATCTCACGAAGGGTGTTGAGGAGCCCGTGGGCTCCGAATATAGACAATTATAAGGTGTTGCACCTATAGGGATTCCGGGATAGGGATTATGGTTAGGGGTATTCCCGAAGGAATTTGGTTAAGGTATGGAGGATAAGGCATATTAATATTGAAGGGGTAACTGTTACTCATGACGTACGGAGGGTACCCCATGGGATGACCGAAGGGCATGCTATTATTAGTTTGTGGGAGACTGGGATTACTTGGTGGTCCACCTTTTGGTGGATAAAATCCTTGAGGACAAAATTGAGGTTGACACTGAGAATACATACCATTGGGAGCATGGCTACCTCCCATGTTAAATGAAGGTGGATTGCCTTCTACGCCGGATGCGTGAGAAGGCTGCAGTGGAACCCCTGTTTCATTTCTCCCCAGGTGAGCGGCTAGCAACGGAGGGAGGTTTATCTCCATGTTTTCCCTTCTTTGGCTCCTTCCATTAGAACCTTCAGCCATTGTCCCTTCCCTTCTGGTGGGATCCCTTTCAGGGAATCCTTCGAAACCAAAGGACCTTCTTTCCATTCTTCGACTAGAGGGAGATCCTATCCTTAATGCTGACTGCATGACCCCTTGTGCTTGGGGCCTCAGTTCCATCTCTATTTCCTCATCATAGTCATCACTAGAATACTCCAGCTCTCTTCTCATCTCCACATTCCGAGCCTGTCTTCTACGAGCTCTTAATAACGATTCCAACACTTCATAGTTGGCTTCGACAAAGGCTGGGCTAATAACAGGCTCCGGGTTAGCTGATGTCGATGCACGATGGTTGGGTGTAATTTCTAGTTGAGATCATGTTGTGAATGTGGAGGCCGTGATTGGGGGAAGGTTGTTAGGGTCGGTTATAGGTATTGGTGTTAAGGTCGAGAAACCTGGTGGGGGTGTAACTTCTCTCTCTTGATTCATGCCGGAAAAGTAGTGAGTATATTTGAGTGGTAATTTGTTTGGGGAATAACGAGACTAATTGTAGCGGGTCCCACGGATGGCAACACTGATTGTACAATAAATTGTATGACCAGGCCTACGATGGTGATCGAAGGATATAGGGGGTGTTGTGGTTGCGCCAAGCTCAAGTTATAACCTGAAATAAGAAATACGAAGACACTACGTTAAGTGATTGCACAGGGGTTGGGCCCTGCGAACTACCTCAGGCATGTGAATAAGTATTTGATATGATGAGTTTATGGGAAATGTAGTAAAGTGGATTAGTAAGGATTGCATACCAGAATTATGGCTCGTCCAATACTATTTATAGGTGATGGAATAACCTTGGAGAGTGTTCACACGTTTCTTGGATATCATGGGGGTGTCTCATGATTTATGGTAACCGCTAGGGTTTAGTGCCCCACTCTTCCTGGTTTAGCGGGGAAGCTAAAGAGAAAGAGGAGACGTGGGTGAGATTTGGTCTTGCTAGAGCCCCGTCCTAATATCATCGTAGGATATACCCCGAAGGGCTTAATCCTTCGATTGGAAAATTCCCAATTGGTAACTAGATCAAAGGTGATTAGTTTTACGCCATTGAAGATTTTAGGAGGCTGACCAGAGCCTTCAATATGTAGGTTGCGAGTAGGCTCGAAGGAGGGTCCTTCGAACTGATCGGAGGGTACATTATCACCAACCCTGTTATGTCTGCATCAAAACCTAAAACAGTTGAACCTAGTTGTGTCTCACACACAAAATCTCCTAGGCAACAAGTTAAACACAAAGAGACACCCGTAGTGAATAGAAAGAATTAGAATGAGAAAAGATGTTTTGTTTGTGGTAGCACTAGGCATTTAATTAAAGATTGTGATTTTCATGAGAAAAGAATGGCTAGAGAGGCTGAACTTAAGAAACACAGCGGTGTTAATACTGGTAATGGAATGGCTAAACCAGTATGGACAAATGTAAACAGAGTTAATCATGCAAATAATTTTGTTCCAAGACCAGTATTAATGAATGCTGGTCGACCAAATTCAATTCTGTTAAGTCAAATATTAAGACTGGTAGGCTAAATGTTAATTCTGTCAGACCTAAGGTTAATACTGGTCATGTAAATGTTACTTTTGTTAAACCCAAACAACTAGTACCTACCAGTAACTCTTATAAAAGGCCACAGGTGAACAAATTCAATCAGAAAAACACTTTTTCTAAACCTCATTCACCTGTAAACAGACACATTATAAAGAATACATCAAACATATCAAAATTTCATATAGTAAAGGGAAATGGGGACACTGCTGTTAAGGCCTCAACATGTTTGACTTGGGATCCTTTTCAAAATGAACTTACATGTAAATCCCAAAGCAACAGTAGATCATGCTCCTATAAGACATACAAATATACTGATCCACAAGGCAGACCCAAGCCTGCACAAGCCTGGGTCCTTAAGAGAACCTAATCTCTTATTTTTATGTGCGGGATCATCCACTTAAAAGCTTAGAAGGTAGAGGTATATTAGATAGTTGATGCTCAGGGCACATGGCTGGTAACAAGGATCACCTGGAAGATTTTGAAGAATTCAAGGGAGGTTCTGTTACTTTTGGAGGTAGCAAAGGTTCTATCACTGGTAAAGATAGAATTAAAGTGGGCAATTTGGAATTTGATAGTGTGTCTTTTGTAAAAGAACTAGGTCATTTTAATCTTTTTTCAATATCATAAATTTGTGATAAGCAGCATTAGGTTCTTTTTAGTGAAACTGAGTTTTTTGTGGTGACTTCTGATTTTAAGATGCCTGATGAAAATTAGATACTTCTAAAAGTCCCTAGGTAACACAAAATGTATATTTTTGATATGAAGACATCTGAACCTGCTAAAGGTTTTACCTGTTTGATTGCAAAAGCCACCCTTGATGAATCTAAATTGTGGCACAGAAGGTTGGGTCATATAAATTTCAAAAATCTAAACAAACTTGTGAAGGGAAACCTTGTAAAAGGTCTACCTTCCAAGGTTTTAAAAAATGACCATGCATGTGTAGCTTTCCATAAGGGTAAACAACATAGGGCCTCTTGTAAGGCCAAATTAGAAAGATCCATCACTAAGCCACTCCACACATTGCATATGGATCTATTTGGGCCTACTTCTGTTAAGAGCATTAAGCATGCTAGTTATTGTCTTGTCACTACTGATGATTGCACTAGATTTTGTTAGGTCTTTTTCTTGTCTTCTAAGGATGAAACAACTGGTATCCTTCAAAAGTTCATGAAGCAGATAGAAAACCAACTCAATCATAGGGTTAAGATTATTAGATTAGATAATGGCACTAAGTTTAAAAATAGAAGTATGCTTGAATTCTGTGGGAACAAGGGTATAAAACAAGAGTATAGCAGTGCAAGAACTCCACAACAAAATGGAGTTGCTGAAAGAATGAACAGGACCCTAATTGAGGCTGCTAGGACTATGCTAGCAGATTCACTTTTACCAACCACTTTTTGGGCTGAAGCAGTTAGTTGTGCTTGCTATATATTTAATAGGGTAAGTGTGACTAAACCTCAGAACAAAACTCCTTATGAGCTTTTATTTGGCCATAAACCAGTTATTAGCTATATAAGACCTTTTCGTTGCCATGTTACTATTCTAGATACTCTTAGTGTGCTTGGCAAGTTTGATGAAAAATATGATGAAGGCTTCTTGGTAGGATACTCACTAAATAGTAAAGCCTTTAGGGTATACAACTTAGTGACAAAAAGGGTAGAAGTAACTCTCCATTTTAACTTTCTTGAAGAGAAACCTAATGTACAAGGAGTAGGTTATAGATGGATGTTTGATATTGATTATCTCACTGACTCTATGAATTATATTTATATTCCTGTCTCTATGGAGAATAAAGCTAACCCTCATGCAGGTTCCACATAAGTAACTAACAATGCAGGTACTCAACATACTTCCAATGCAAATAAGGAAGAAGAGGAAGCTGATGAGCTCATTGTTGTGCCTGCATCAGTCCAGACTTATGTAGCTAAATATGGAATAGGGAAACCTTATACAACTCCAAAGAAGAAGGAAACAGTGTTAAAGCCTCAAGCACAAGAAAAGGAGGCTTCTCCTACTTATGTTTCTGATGAGATTCAAGCTTTCAGGAAGGAATTGGATGCACTTGCTAAAAAACACTTAGGAGCAGTACCTGAAAACAAGCCTACCAATACTTCCTCAGTTAATACTGGTAGTGAACCTGACAAGATTGATTATTCTGATCATGATATTTTTGATGATGAAGTTATGCCAGAGCTTGAGATCTTTCATGAGCCTAATGAAGGGATCTTTACTGAGGCTCCTTATGATGAAGAAGGTGTGGTCACTAAATTCACCAACCTACCTACAGAAGTTGATGTCACTCCTGTTCCTACACTTTGGATTCACAACATTCATCCACAAAGTCAAATACTTGGTGATCCTAAGTTAGCTGTTCAAACCAGAAGACAAGTGCACCAACAATTAGGTGCTCATGTACTTATAAGCTTTATGCAGAAGTAGAGGAGCCTACTCATGAATCTAGCTCACCTGAACCATAACAACCATTACCTACACCTCCACCATCTTCACCTAAACAAACCCAGGTTCCAACTCCAACTCATTAGGAGGAGTCAAATACAATGTCTGTAGATGATCTTTTACAGCTGGTTCCTCAATTGGTTAATAGGATATCTGTGTTGGAAAAGGATCTTAAAGAGACAAAACAGACCATGGGTACTGCTATTGTGACTATAATAAAAAAGGTTAAGAAGATGAAGCTTATCATGAAAGAAAAAGGGGTTGTCTTTATTGATGCAGACGGTGATGAGGCATAAAATTCTTCCAGACAGGGGAGGAATTTAGGAGAGGATACACCATTTCAGACTCCTATACAAGGAAGATCCTCTGGGGATACAGATATTAGTCCTCAAGGTTTGGAAGCAGCTGAGATCTTGGTCAAAAATCTTAGTCAAAGTCACAAGAAAAAAAAGGCTAAGAAAGAGATTTGTGACAGAAGAGGTTAAGTCTGCTGAACAAGTTAAGTCTGGTGAACCTGTTATTGCAAGCAAGAGAGAAGGAAAGCAAGTTCTTGAGGAAACTTCTCAGCCAAAGAAAACAAAGAGGCAACTTAGAGAAGAACAAGCAAATATGGCTGAGATTGCAAGAATCAAAGCTCAAGAAGAAGCTGAAGAAGCAAGACTTGCTGCATTACAAGCAAACGATGCAGAGATTGCTAGGAGAATGGTAGAAGGACTTGAGCAACCATCTGAAGCACATAAGAAGAGAATGGAAGAAGTGTAACAAGCTACAAAGTTTTATACAGATGAAGATTGGGACTTGATTAGAGCAAAACTTGAAGTGAACAGAGATATCTTACCTGACATTGAAGGTGAAGACTTTTCTTAGAAGATGGTTCATATGATAAATGAAAAGAAGAGGCTTCTTAAAGAACAAAGAGAAAGAGAAAGGAAGAATAGGCCTCTAACCAAGGGTGAACAAAGAGAGTACATGATTAATTATGTGAAGAGCCAAGGAAACAATTGGAAGATTACTCAGCTCAGGAAATTGATTCATGATCAACTTAAGTCTGAATTTGAAATGTGTATCAGACATGTCCAAAAATTCATACCGATGGATTTTGAACTTCAAGCTGCAACATTGAAAGACATGGTCCAACACTTCAACCTAAAGAGCCTAAGAAGCAGAAGACTGTCGATGTAGAAGACATTGCTGATATTGCTACGAAGGAACCAATAAAGAAAGAAGAAGAATTGGAGGTCAAGAAGCTAGTTATCAAATGGAATATAAGGAAAAGGGTAGCAAAGAAGGGCTTGAATAAATCTTTTCCAACAAAGTCTGATGTGGAAGAGTACATGGAGAAGAGGGTGGATGAACCTTCCTCTGATTCTTTTACTATGGGATCCATTCCTGAGGGTTCAACACAAAATGCCAAGGTTGTGAAGTGGCAAATCATTAAGCATGGGAACAAAGCAGCTTACCAAATTATTAGGGAAGATAACACATATACTATTTTTGTTAACTTTCTAGTTTTGCTTAATGACTTAACCAGGGATGATCTTAAGGAGCTATATAGGTTGATGATGCTAAAGTATGGAGATATCATACCTGAGGAGGAATTTGAAAGAGTGCTATAGGGGGATCTAAAGACAATGTTTGATCCACCATCTAAAACTGATGAGATTTGGAAGCTACCTTATCAACAAGAAATAGTGAGATGTAGATACTTCCATAGTTGTGTAGTCCACTGTTTGACTTTGAAGACTGCACACATATACATGTTGATAGAGGTGGAGTATCCACTACATCCCATAATTTGCAAAGAAATGCTTAAGAGGAAGCTTTTGGGTGATAGAAAAGATGAGGTATGCTATCAGCTATTGTAGTTAAATGAAAGGCAATCCCAAAAGGAAGCTGTTTGGGGTGTTTGAAAGAATTTTCTAAGCTGATAGGTAGCCATAATGGAATTTGAGAAGGGTAACACTTGGTGAAGGTGCTTTGCACTAACAAAACAAATGGTTATCAGTCCACCCTGTCTAATACACATAAGGACTAGCTAATCCAAGAGCAAACGGCTCATGGTAAAGATATCTCAAATCTATTTATGGCTGACAATTTGCCAAAAATTGTATGGTTATCAACTCACGATATCTGTGATAGTAAAGAGTTGGCTAGTCCAAAAACAAACGGCTTTTGGTAAAGACAAGTCAAATCCGTTGATAGCTAATGATTTACTAAAAATCATATGGTATTTCAACTCACCATGTTTTATGAATAAAGAGTTGAAATAGTTATCAATGTACCATGGTTTTACACCAAACATTGGCTACTCCAGAGTTAATGTGTAGGACCTTAAATCTATCAACTTTAACACAAATATGATAAGTATATGAAGTAAAGATGGTGACTTGATATGATATATGTGTAGCGTATAAGATGTAAAAGAGAGTAATAAGATAAAGAGAACTTTTATTAAAAAACACACACAATACACACACAAGCACACACCTCAAATGAGCTTTGAGGTGTTTATATAATGAGTTATATAAGATGTCCTAAAGGCTTTTCCATGGTCTTGGTATTGGGCTTGGTTTCCTATTACATTTATATGCTTACATAAACTAGCACATGACATATTAGCTTACCAAGACCAAGGCCCAATGACTAAACTATTACATTTCATAACCAACGGCACAAAGTTCTTTCTATGAGAATGACCATCACTTTTCTATTACATATTTTTAATGCTAACAATCTCCCCATAAGGGGTGGTCATTCGAATGATGCTCCACGTGATTAGGTCTTCCGTGTTCTTTGTCTTGAACTTTGTGTGTCGTTGTAGAATAGTCTTTAGTCTTTGTTCCTTCATGCTTTATGATCTTTGGTGACTTACTTTTCATCATACTTTTTTCTTTGGTGATGTTGAGCAATCTGCCTTTCGTCACTTCTGCGTCTGTGGTGGTTGTCTGCCATTCCAACATGCTCATTCGTCTTTAGTCTTTGTGATACATGCATTTGTTATTCCCGTTCTTTCACACCAATCTTTGTCACTTTACTTCTGTAGATTCTTTCACATTGCGTAGAATCTTTCTTTGAACCTTACTTTGCTTTGATCTTTGTGAGAACTTTCCTTTGACGTAGTGATGCATGTATGAGCATGTGGAATCCTTCGCCATGGAGATGATGTATAGCTGCATGAAAACAGTTAGCAATAAATCAACCGGTACTTACAGATAAGGAATTAGAGATCGTCAACAGCATAGTGTGAAGACTCCTTCTAACCCTTACCAAGGCCGTTCCCATTTCGGATACTCCCGAGGGAGCTTACAAGACCTAATAAGTAGCTCAACGAATGGGTGAGTCACTGGGGATCACTCCACGACTGTAGACCATTTGAAACCACCGCGAACACTAAGCGTAACCCATAAAGAATTACCGAAGTGACCTGCTGTCAGGCTGCTTGATGTTGACCCTGGCAGGAATTTCCGTTCAATCATCGAGAAATACATAAGTAAATCCTCTCATAAACGTTCTCGGCAGATTGCTAAGATCGGCGTAGGACTCTTAAGTTTACATCTGGCGTCCTTAATGATGAACAACCAGTGTAGAGTTATCATGTGTTCCTATGGGATCTTTTGATGAATCTCGAGGCTCTAGACTCGATAAGTGCACATTTGGTTTCCTATGCGGAGATTAGGGAGAGGTCTCCTGTTTCAATATCAACCATCTCTAAGAGACAGGTCGATAGATTGCACCGGTTCCCCGTGAAAATAAAGCAAGCTCTTTTAAGAGAACTTGAGTGGCTTAGAAGGTTAAGTGCAGTGCGTCACTGGGTCCATGACGTCTTGTCTTCAATACTGGTGTCACCTTAGTAACAACCAGTAGCATATAAATTGAACCCGGTGTCTGCCCTAAGGTTGAACATATGGAGGGCTATTTCTTTTCACCCTTTTTCACAACTTTTCTTTTTAATTCTTCAACCCCTTCTTTCTCCTTTCTCATTTACTCCTTTTTTCAATCATACCTAAGGACTTCTAATTCTAATCTATTGGATTTGTCCTTGGGTAGATCCCTCCGGCTCTGGCGGATCATAGGACGGTTTTTCCTAACCTTAGTCACCTTATATCTTCATGACTATCCTATTGTTGCCATAAAACCATTCATTTGAAAATCTCTCAAAGTGTTTATGATTATTAAACATCTTTTTTGACACTTTGAGAGTTTTGGTTTCTTTTGAAGGACTCCCCCTTCACATGTGCTCATGTATTTATTTAAGAAATTTGCACATGCGGGAGGAGTTTGTACTTTTTGAATTGATCCACTTTCAGTGAACATGATCGATTCGAGACACACTTACATCACTAGTTAGACTAGCTTGAAATTATTACCCGTCCTGGTCAAGTCCAAAGAAAGTCTCTCGATACGGTACATTCTACTCAGACAAGTCCTATACGAGACACGCTTACATCACTAGTTAGACTAGCTTGAAATTATTACCCGTCCAGGACAAGTCTTTTTGATTACTGACATTTTAAGCTTCGTCAATTCATTGGTACTTTCTGAGTTGAGCTCTTTTGAGATTCAGCCACAATCATTAATCACTTTTAGATCACATTTTAATCATGTCTTCTCCCCCTCAAAAATAGCATTTCGTGATATTTCTGATATCAACTAATTAAGAAAAAGCTTTTTGAGAGAAAGACAGATTTGGTTTTGCATGAATTTGGAATATTTTTGTTTTTGTACTCCCCCTTAATGATAGCTCATTTTAAAATCAATTAAGGGTTTGGAGGGAGTTATCTTGAGCACTAATTTTGAGAGATTTTGAGAAATCTTTTGAACAATCTTGAAAAAGTGCTCAAGAATTCTGTTTGAAAACGAGTTTTTGTTTGAAGTATTTTTCGTTTGTTTAGACTCGAACTTTTTGAAAAAGATTTCGTCTTTGAACGTATGAGTCCTTGATTTGAAAGAATCAGAAGTCATCATTAGGGTCCGGGTTTCGTATTGAAATATACGAAAGCCATAGTGAAGAAACTTCTGAGAAACGACATGTTTTAGAAAAACATTTTAAAGAACTCCCGTTCAAGCATCTATACATGTCCGTATCATTGTTGAATGACATTTCTAGAATCGTAAAGAATATTGATTTATACGAGAGACATGTCGTTAGAAGAATATTTTTGGATTTTTGGATTTTATATTGTTTTTGTATGTTTTGAAAATTTTCTATTTTTGTATTTTGTTTTTGTTGGTTTTTCAAATTTTGTATTTTGTTTTTTCAAAAGTATTTACAGCGAAGCGATTTTGAAAACATTTTTCAAGAAGATTCATGAAGACGTTCTAGCTCCTCAGGAGTTAGGCTTCGCATGCCAGTTTGTCGAACTAAATAATCAAACCGTTCTTTTGGGAGGGCTTTAGTAAATAGATCGGCGAGTTGGTAATCAGTCTTAACGAAAAATAATTCAACAGTACCCTCTTCTACATGTTTTTTGATGAAATGGTAGCGGACTTTGATATGCTTCATCTTTGAGTGGTGTACGGGATTGCACGTGATGGCTATGGCACTTTTTGAGTCATAATACATAGGTATTCTGTCAAAAGTAAAGCCATAATCTGTGAGTTGTGTCCGCATCCAAAGAACTTGGGCACAACACGCAGATAGAGACACATACTCGGCTTCGGCGGCTGATAGCGCAGTACAATCCTGTTTCTTTGACGACTAGCTTACAAGCTTTTCACCAAAAAATTATGCTCCATCTGATGTACTCTTTGCTGTAACTTGATCACCGGCATGGCCTGCATCTAAAAATGCTGTTAGATTAAATCCCGAATCCTTAGGATACCAAAGTCCCATGTTAATGGTTCTTCGTAGGTACCGAAAGATCCGTTTGACCTCTTTGAGGTGAAGTTCGGTAGGCTTTGCCTGAAACCGTGCTAACAAACAAACAGCAAATTGAATATCGGGTCGACTAGCAGTTAGGTACATGAGAGAACCGATCATGCTTTGATATTTCTTCGGATCGATGGGTTTCCCAAACAAATCAACACCTAGTTTTGGCGAAGTGACTATTGGTGTACCAACAGAATCACAGTTATCCATTCCATGTTTTTTCAAAATCTCTATTGTATATTTAGCTTGATTGATAAAAATAACAAGAGGGGATTGATGTATTTGTAAACCAAGAAAGAATTTTAGTTCCCCCATCATGGACATTTCAAATTTGCTTTTCATGAGATTTTCAAAATGTTTTGAATGGTTAGGATTGGTTGATCCAAAAATGATGTCGTCCACGTAAATTTGAATGATCAAAATGTCATCATTGAATTTTTTTGGTAAACAAGGTGTCATCAACTGTTCCTTTGGTGAAATTGTTTTTGAGCAAGAAAGATGATAGTTCGTCATACCACGCTCTTGGATCTTGTTTTAAACCATAAATGGCTTTCTTAAGCTTGTAGACGTAGTCTGGATGATCTTTGTCGATGAATCCCTCTGGCTGACTCACATACACTTCTTCTTTCAGAGTTCCATTCAAGAAAGCTGTCTTAATGTCCATCTGATAGACTGTGATGTTTTTATGAGCTGCATAGGCTAAGAAGATCCGTACTGCTTCAAGTCTAGCTACAGGCGCGAATGATTCTTCAAAATCTATCCCTTCTTCTTGTGGATAACCTTTAGCTACGAGACAAGCTTTGTTGCGAATAACAGTCATTTCCTCATCCAGTTTGTTCTTCCACAACCACTTGAGATCAAGAACACGTATATCAAGTGGTCGTTCAACAAGTTCCCAACTATTATGTAACTGGTATTGAAGAATTTCCTCATGCATTGCTTCTATCCAAGGGTTTTCTGCCATTGCTTCCCGAATGTTTTTTGGTTTTTTGAGGCAGATTGAGCAAACGTAAATGCACAATTTGAGATCGGTGGCAAGTTGTCTCCTTGTCTGAACTGGCTTTGAAGGTTCACCAATAACATGTTCTATTGGATGGTCTTTTGTCCATTGAAACGTAGTACCTTGGGTTTAACGAGTGTGTGTTAGATGGTTCTTGTAACCTTGAAGAAGATTCAGTAGAGTCTGTTGCAAATGGGTTTTCAAATATTTCTTCTTCTTCTAACTCAACATCGTTTGAATTATTTGTTGGTTCTTCTTGAAAAATTGTGTTTTGGTTTTGCTCATCAACTCTTGATTGAACATTTTCAATAACTGGAGTTACTGGAGTAGATGTAGATGATGTTGAGGTAGTTGGTGCTTCAGATTCGACTGTGGTTGATGCATCTTGTGATGGTGGTGGTGGTTGATGGTTTTGAGCGGGTGCAGCGGAATGTTGTTGAGATGCATTTGTCGAAGTTCTACCATAGTATTCATCAAACATTAACTCGAAGAAATTTCCAGTTCTTGTTCTGAAGGTTTGTCCGTGTTTGTTGAATGAGCTCCTTGAGGCACGAGTCCTGAAATGATGTGTCCAGAAGTGTGCTAGTTTGGTGCGGGTCCTAATCCGTTTTGATTAGAAGCCATCGGATTAAGTGCGGGTTCTAGAGCGAGTCTCTCAGAAGCCATTTGTGAAATCTCGTCAAACTTCACATTCATTGTCTCCATTATCCTTTTTGTTCTTCTATTATACACCCTGAATGCCCTCGAGTTTTCTGAATATCCAATGAAGATACCAATATCACCCTTAGCTTTTAACTTCCCTAGATCTTCTCCGTCATTCGTCGGATAGCACAAAGCGCCAAACACGTGAAGGCAAGAGATTTCAGGTTTACGGTTGTTCACTAGCTCATATGGGGTTTTATTGAATTTTGGATGTACTTGGGATCGGTTTTGAGTGAACAAGCAGTGGCAACAACATCAGCCCATAAGAAAAGTGGTGCACTAGAATAAATTAGCATTGTGCAAGCAGCTTCCACAAGAGTTCGATTTCTTCTTTCAACTACCCCATTCTGCTGTGGAGTTCTAACAACTGATGTTTGGTGAGTGATTCCCACATCTTCAAAGTAGGTTCTTAACTCCTGATTTGTGAATTCTGTGCTATTATCTGTTCTTACAATCCTTACTGGAGCTTGAAGTAGAACTTGGATACGCTTGAGAAAGGTGATGATGGTACCTGGTGCTTCGTCTTTTGATCTCAAAAACTTTACCCAAGTATATCTTGAATAATCATCAACAATAACAAGAATATACTTCTTCCCATTAATGCTTTCAACCCTCATTGGGCCACATAAGTCCATGTGCAACATATGTAACCTTGCTTCCGAACTAGGTACAGTTTTGGGTTTATATGATGCTCTTTTACTTTTTCCATGTTCGCATGATGGACATAGATGATCCTTGGTGTATTTGAACTTAGGAAGTCCGGTGACGATGTTGTCTTTGGCTAACTTGTTGATGGTGTCGAATTGAGATGGGATAATTTTCTATGCCACAGCCAGGACTTAGTTTCAGTTGGCCTTGTCATAAGACAAATTGGTGATGTAGAAGCCATTTGGTTGATGTCGATAACATACAAGTTTGTACCACAATTACTAGTTAAGAGAGCATCACCAACCAAATTTCTAATAAAAACCGTGTTTCTCCTAAATGCAACTTCTAAATCTGCATCACAAAACTGCCCAACTGAAAATAAATTGTGTCTGTGGAAAACTAGAAGGGGGGGTTGAATAGTTTTACGTCTTTTTAATTTGTTACAAAAGATTGTTTGAGTGTATTCTTTATTTTCAAAAATTTAGATTCGATAATATGTGATTTCAAGTCTTGCACAATATGAACAACAATAAATATGTACGATATAGCAATAATAATGTAAGTAAAGAAATAAATGAGAGATGGAAAGATCAAACCGCGAGACAAGAGATTTATAGTGGTTCGGCTACAAGGACACCTTCCTTGCCCTACTCCACTCCCCGAGCACCTAACTGGAGAGCTTTCTTCCCTATGTCAACAAGCTCCCTTATGGCGGAGAAAACCTTACACACCAATGTACACACCACAACTTCATCACAACTTAATCACAACTTCTACACAACCTCTTCACACCAATCTACTACACACCAATCTTCGTCACAACTTTCTACTTCACACCTATCTACTTCACACCAATCTTCTTCACTACAATCTACTTCCTAGCTCTTTTCCTTCACAACAAACTACTAACCAATCACACTATCTATAAACTTAACTAAACTATCTACTATCAAATATTCACAACTAATTTCACAAAGAGATAGATACTATTGATGATGCTCTAACAACTTGGATGTGGAGGTCACAACAAGTTGTAATACTTCTTATCTAAGAGGATAGACGTATTCTTGTCTTGCACTTGAGAGGATGATGTTTGGATCACTTTGAAATAAAGATTTATGTATGTATGATCAAAGGATTAAGAGAATAGAAGTGGAGATCTAGAACAGAAAGTTTAGGAGTGCAAAAGGTGAAAAATTCTGTGGAATGAACTAGTATTTATAGGGGACAAAAATACTATTCTGGAGCGTGGCCGGTCCCCTTAATTCATGGCCGGTCCCCTTAATTTTAAGGGGACCGCCCCTTATAATTAAGGGGGCCGCCCAGCTGTAACGGCCAGAAAGTTTGTCATTTAGTAGGGAAAGTTTATTTGGTGAAAAACAAACTGATTTTGGTTAAAAATTTGAATTTATATATTTAGTATGATTAAAACATTTTTCTTTATTACCAAAAGTATTTTTCAAAAATATATAATATGTTTATATAATTAAATAAACTTTGCAGTAATTAATTAAATAACCCTTTGATCATAGATTGCAATAAAACTTTGTTTATTCATACCTTAAGTGATTTGGATGTAAAGAGAATGTTAATCACTAAATACTTGTTTATGTCATAAATTTTAGTTCAATGGGTTTATGTTTTGTAATAATTAAAACATAGAGATATTGATAATATGTTAATAATGTTTTTAGGCATTATTTATGTCAACAATCTCCTCCTTTTTGATTATTACAAAACATTAAACTCAATAGGTCTAAAATTTATTTTTAGACAAGTATTTTAGAGTTTAATATTCTCTTCTCCTCCTTTTTGTAAAATCAAAAAGGTTAAACCGAGTAAGCTTCATAGAAGAAGTTAAACGGGTAGAATGCTTCCCCTCATTTGAGAGCACCAAGGAAACGAGCTATGGAAAGCTTGACTACAAAAAATATGTGAAGAGAACAAGACATATATACGCAAATCAACAATTATGCGAATAAAAATAGATTCATTCAAGCATATATGATAAAATCATAGAAATGATTAGCATTACAATATTCAATATGCTTGAAGCATATTGATTACAATAAAACAAAAGAGAAGACATAGTCCTATATTGCCTAAGAGAGCACTTGGACTTGCTTGCAACGCACGGTTGATTGTTTTATTTTCTTGAAGGGGAACATAAGCATAGAGCTTAGTTGTTAGATGGAGAGGGATATGGAGTGGGGTATAGAGCGGAAGAGGTGAATCTTACGATGTTGTATCGAGTTAAGGGTGGTATTGGATGAGGACGAGTGAGAAGATATTCAATCCAAGAAATATCTTCACTCAAGTAGAGAATTTGTTTTTGAAGAAAGATGCAGCAAGGGCAATAGTGAGTGTGGTTTGTAACTTGATCCAAGTTGAGAGAGTGGGGTAGGCAATTTGCATAGGGTGATGATGGAGGTTGCCCTTTGTTGGGTTGTGCACGATGCATAGCAAGGAGATCACTAAGATCATGGATTTAGGTTATTTCATCACGGAACTTTTGCTTTTCCATGGCAATGTGGAGAGAATCATTGTGTTGATATGGATGAATTGGGTTTGTGTAGTTGGAATTATAGTTTGATGGTTGATCAAACTTGTATGGATCATTATAAGTGGTTGGAGGATGAGATGTGTAGTTTGGCATGAAAGAAGATGTTTGGCCAATGTTGTATGGTTTGTAAAGAGGATCAAATGAATGTCCTTGTGGATTTGGTGTAAAGTTTGGGAAGTAAGTGGTTGGAGGTGTTGAGTGATTTCCAACTTCATTGGTTATGATGGATTTTTTTCGAGGGCTTTTTCTTCACCAAACGGGTTTTTCCGTCATCCTTGCTAGCTTTGAGGCTTTTGGTTTTGGTTTGTTTGGAGAAGTCATGATGGGATGAATGCAGAGTGTTGAAGATTGGGGATATTTATAGTGTAAGATTTGTGTGTTTATGGATGGATAAAGTTTGTTTGGGAGATTAGGACAAAATATGTTGGTGAAAATTGGGTAATATAGGTTGAAATGGGCTAAAAAAGCAGAAAAGATTCGGTAAACCCGACCATCAGATGGCCGGTCCCCTTAATTAGGGGGAGGTCCCCTTAATGATTAAGGGGGCCTCCTTACATAATTAAGGGGGCCGCCCATCTGGTGATTTCTAGATTGCCAGAATTGGGTTTTTGGCAGAAAATTTGCAGAAAGGTTGTGTTTTTGGATTTGAATTCATGCAAGTTAAATTCCTTTAGGCAATATAGCATCTAATCTAATCATGATATAGCATGCATGCAAAAACACTTAAGTAAAATAACAAACAAGCAATAAAGAATAAGCTAGAGGAGAAAAATAAAGGCAATGGCACTTAATCTTCCTATGGCAACTATCATAGATCAAAGGCAAAGGTAACTAGTGAGTTAAAAACTAGTGATGAAACAAGATAACAACATTATGAGTGATTTTGTCGTAGTGTGTGCCTATATGCAACAAATGTGGAGTTGTGATTGTTTCGACTCCTAAATGCAAAGAAAAATAAGTTTCCTAAGAAACAATCCAAAATCTCCTTGATTCGATTTTTGCTCGATTCATGAGTGTCAAAGATATATATTAGATTATATACCTTGACAATTTATGTGAGAGTTTATGCATGATTTCGGAAAAAGGTTTTTTTTTTTTTTTTTTTTTTTTTTTTTTTTTTTTTATTATTTTTTTTTTTGCATTTGTCAACAATGCAAGGAAAATGATGTTCATGTAATTCCTAGATGTGAGAATAGTTCAAAAAAACTTTAATTGGGTTTTACAAGAGAGTATATGCGAAGAAAATAAGGTTTCCCAATCTTTAATTTTGTGCGAAATAGATTTCTAGACTCAGAAATGGAGAAATGGAAGAAAAGTAAATTTTATGCAAAAAAAAAAAAAAAAAAAAAAAAAAAAAAAAAATTGTCTAAATGCAATAGAATTTAGTCAACTTGTTCCATCATTCCTAATCCTAAACGCAAGTGATTGAATAATTCACGCTTAAGGGGTTTAGTGAATATATCCGCAATGCTATCTTCATATGCAACTTTTTCTATAGATATGTTTCCTTTTTATACATTATCTCTAAGGAAGTGGTGGCGTATTTCTATATGTTTAGTCCTAGAGTGTTGCACCGGATTTTTACTTAAATCTATCGCACCTTTGTTATCGCACATAATGGGAATATTTTCTAACCTAATGCCATAGTCTATGAGAGCTTGTTTCATCCATAGTGCTTGTTGACATGCCTTTCCAGCGCTTACATATTCGGCTTCGGTGGTAGAAATAGCAAGAGCGGTTTGCTTCTTCGAAAACCAAGATGTTAGACAACATCCCATAAATGTGCAAATACCGCTAGTGCTTTTTCTATCTACGTAGTCTCCCGCATGATCCGAATCAGCATAGACGATGGTTTCTATGCCGGATCCCTTAGGATACCATAATCCTAAGTGTATAGTGCCTTTAATGTATCAGAAGATACGCTTAACCGCTTCTAGGTGAGAGGTTTTGGGATCCTCTTGAAAACGGGCACAAAGGCAAACACTAAACATGATATCGGGTCTACTTGCCGTCAAGTATAGTAAACTACCTATCATTCCTCTATACTTGGTGTTATCTACGGACTCACCTTCATCATCCTTTGTGAGTTTCACTTCCGTAGACATGGAATTTTCATGGGTTTTGAGTCTTCTAGGCCAAATTTCTTAAGCATTTCCTTAATGTACTTAGATTGGTTAAACAATATTCTATCTTTTAATTGTTTTATTTGTAATCCTAGGAAGAAGTTTAGTTCACCCATCATACTCATCTCAAACTCATCATGCATGATTTTGGCAAATTCATCACACATGTCTTGACAAGTTGATCCAAATATAATGTCATCAACATATATTTGAACAATGATGAGATTTGGGTCTTTCCTTTTTGTGAAAAGAGTGTTATCTACCATTCCATGGAATAATCATGTTTAATAAGGAAAGCTTTTAATCGATCATACCAAGCTTTGGGAGCTTGTTTGAGTCCATACAAAGCTTTCTTTAACTTATAAACATAATCAGGTTTCGCAAAGTCAATGAATCCTGGAGGTTGTGCCACATATACCTCCTCATTGATAAAACTGTTAAGGAATGCACTTTTCACGTCCATTTGGAATAACTTAAAATCTAGGGTGCATGCATAGGCAAGTAATATCCTAATAGATTCTAGTCTAGCTACGGGGGCATAGGTTTTGTCATAATCAATTCCTTCTTGTTGATTATAACCTTGGGCAACTAACCTAGCTTTATTCCTAGTAACTATTCCATTTTCATCTAACTTATTCCTATATACCCATTTAGTTCCTATGATGGTCATATTCATTGGATTTGGGACTAATTCCCAAACATCATTTGCCTTAAATTGATTTAATTCTTCTTGCATAGCTATAACCTAACTTTCCTCTTTTAAAGCCTCATTAATATTCTTAGGTTCTATTGCTGAGAGGAAACAAAAGAAGTTATTTTTATCTTGGGCTTGTGACCTAAGGGTTCTTTGGTTAAGATGTCCTATTATATTATCTAATGGATGTGATCTAGATTCTTTAACATTTATAATTTCATTATTTCCTAAGTCAATGTCTTCATTATCATTTCCTTTGGGTTTTGTTTTACTAACCTCAATAGCTTCATCTTCGGCTAAGTCATCATCTTCTAAAGGTAATGTATTAGGAGGTGGTGGTGTTTCATCAAATGTTACATTTAGTGATTCTTCTACTTTCATAGAGTGTTTGTTAAGTATTATATATGCTTTACTATTTTGTGAGTATCCTAAAAATATTCCTTCATATGATTTTGGATCAAACTTAGTGAGGTAATCCTTAGTGTTTAGAATATAACATTTACTTCCAAATACCCTAAAGTAGCTCAAGTTTAGTTTTCTACCTCTTAGTAACTCATAAGGAGTTTTTCCTAGAATTCTCCTAATTGATACCCTATTAATTATATATGTTGATGTATCTACAGAGTGACACCAAAATTTTTGTGGGATGGATTGTTCATTTAACATTGTTCTACTCATTTCTTGTAGTGACCTATTTTTTCTTTCTACTACGCCATTTGATTGAGGAGTACGAGGAGCGGAGAAATTGTGAGATATTCCATTTAAATCACAATATTTTCCGAATTGTACTTCGTTGTCAAATTCCCTACCATGGTCCGTCCTAATGGCTACTATTGTGCATCCTAATTTATTTTGAATCATTTTACTAAATATTTCGAATTTTTCAAAGGCTTGGGTCTTGTCACTTAAAAACCTAGTCCACGTGTATCGTGAATAGTCATCTACTATTACTAAGGTATATTTGTTTCCTCCATAGCTCCGCACAGTGGATGGACCAAAGAGATCCATATGTAATAATTCTAGGCACCTAGTAGTGGATACTATATTCTTAGCTTTGTGACTAGCATGAACTTGTTTTCCAATTTTAGATGCATCACAAAATGTTTGTCATATTTTAGATTAGGCAAGTTTCTAACTAGTTCTTTAGAGGCCAAAGATTGTATTTGTAACATGTTAGCATGTCCTAATCTCCTATGCCACAATGTGGAGTTTTCGTCTAGGGTCGTTAGGCATATCCTATCCTCAGGTTTGTTTCCTAATTTCATAACATATATGCCTCCTTTCCTAATTCCTCTATCTATAATTTTTCCATTCTTAACTATTTTGCTATCCTCTTCGGTAAAGGTAACTCTACATTTACTATCGCATATTTGCCCTATACTAAGCAAGTTATATGTTAAATTATCTCCAAGTCAATTCCTAAACATATTTCATCAGTTGCTTTTGCCACAAAACATTTTTCGTCTCTTGGTTTTTCCACTTCTTCTTTGTCACTATCACTCCATGTTTTGCTAACAAAGGCGCCTTGATTTTCATAACCCGATGGCTTTAGACATTCACCAATGAGATGATTTGGACTTCTACATCTAAAGCACTTTCTTTTCCCGTAGTTATCACTTCTATTTCTTTGGAACGGTTTTCTTTCGTCTCGTGGTGATCTAGTGAATCTTCCTCGTCTCTTTAAGAATTTATTGAATTCTCTTACGGCCATTGCATATTCTTCGTCTTCACTCTCGTCACTCGAATCATCATCGTCACTAGGTTTCTTTTTGGCTTTTAGAGCAATGGATTTGGTTTGTTCTTTCTTGACTTTGACCGTTTCCGAATCTCTTCTTATAATTTCTTCATGGACCTTCAAGTTGCCAATAAGTTCATCAAGTGATAACGTCATCAAATTCTTTGATTCTTCAATTGCCGTGACCTTAGCTCACCATTTTGGATGCAATGCCCTAAGAAATTTCCTAACACAATTTTTACTAGAAAATGTCTCATCAAGTGCTTTTAAACTTGTGATAATAGTGTTTAATTTAGCAAAAGCATTATCAATTGATTCCTCTTCCGGAATCGTAAATTGTTCATATTGTTGTACAAGAAGATCTATTTTATTATCTTTGACTTGACTATTATCTTGGTGAGTAATAAGTAATGATTCCTAAATTTCTTTGGCGGTTTTACACATAAAAATTCTTTCATATTCTTTACGTAGTAACGCGTTATAAATTACCATTTTAGCTTCATTATTTTTAGCTAATTTCTTTTTCAAATTGTCATTTTGTTTTTCAAAAGGTACAATTTCATCCTTTTTAGTTTCCGGATTTTGTTGAGTGGGAGGAAAATCACCAAAGGTAATAACATGCCAAAGATCAAGATCTTTCGATTTCACATAAGTTTCGAATCTATTTTTCCAATATAAAAATCCATCACTTTCAAATAGTGGTGGTCTTTGCATAGATTGCCCTTCTAAATATTTTTCAGATTCCATAGATCGTTACAAGTTTTAAATTACAATATATTTTAAAAATCTTGCTAGACGTGGCTCTTGATACCAATTGTGGAAAACTAGAAGGGGGGGGGGGGGGTTGAATAGTTTTACGTCTTTTTAATTTGTTACAAAAGATTGTTTGAGTGTATTCTTTATTTTCAAAAATTTAGATTCGATAATATGTGATTTCAAGTCTTGCACAATATGAACAACAATACTTATGTACGATATAGCAAAAATAATGTAAGTAAAGAAATAAATGAGAGATGGAAAGATCGAACCGCGAGAGACAAAAGATTTATTGTGGTTCGGCTACAAGGACACCTTCCTTGCCCTACTCCACTCCCCGAGCACCTAACTCAAGAGTTTTCTTCACTATGTCAACAAGCTCCCTTATGGCGGAGAAAACCTTAAACACCAATGTACACACCACAACTTCGTCACAACTTGATCACAACTTCTACACAACCTCTTCACACCAATCTACTACACACCAATCTTCTTCACAACTTTCTACTTCACACCTATCTACTTCACACTAATCTTTTTCACTACAATATACTTCCTAGCTCTTCTCCTTCACAACAAACTACTCACCAATCACACTATCTATAAACTTAACTAAACTATCTACTATCAAATATTCACAACTAATTTCACAAAGAGATAGATACTATTGATGATGCTCTAACAACTTAGATGTGGAGGTCACAACAAGTTGTAATACTTCTTATCTAAGAGGATAAAGTATTCTTCTCTTGCACTTGAGAGGATGATCTTTGGATCACTTTGAAAGAAAGATTTATGTATGTATGATCAAATGATTAAGAGAATAGAAGTGGAGATCTAGAACAGAAAGTTTAGGAGTGCAAAAGGTGAGGAAATTCTGTGGAATGAACTAGTATTTATAGGGGACAAAAATACTGTTCTGAAGCATGGCCGGTCCCCTTAATTTTAAGGGGACTGCCCCTTATAATTAAGGGGGCCGCTATCACAACTCACCATTTCAGGTCATTTCAGGTTATTTCCCGAACTTTGGAAAAACACTATTCATCAGTTTACTATTCATCATTTTTGGTGTCAGTTTGACATTCCGAGAAGCATTCAGAAATTTTACTATTCATTGAACACTATTCATTGCCGGAAAAGTTTTCACTATTCACTTGCATTACACATTTCATCGTAAATTTAGTTTACGGGTATTCAAATTCGCGTAACCGGATTGGTTTAGGTGCGAATTCATTTCATTATCAGTAAGGAAACTGCATACGGACTAGAGACAGTCTGCATATCATCAGTAGGTCATTTACATGTTATACCACTCTTAGGATTTTCAAATTTATATATTTGATACATTTAACGTTTACGTATAATTATTTATAAATAAACGTTAACACCTGGTTTATAAACACGACGAATATATCTAAATATTCCCACAATGGTCCTGACACATTTTTATATCCATTTTATCATCATAAAAGTTATTACATTCATTTACCCAGTATTTTGGAATTTTACGTTTTCCAGTTCAGCGTTTTACGCGAATTACGCGTTTTTAACCCGCGTTTCCAGTTTTAACAACGTTCAAGCAACCCGATGGAACTTACCATTCATTTTTATTTTATTATGGAGTATTTTGACAAGTTTAGTCATTCTTTCAAGTTTCATATTTTTACGATGCCCGAATTTACGTTTCGCGGTTTAAAACTTTACGTTTTGCGATTAACGGAACCAAAACCGACTCCGTGAACTAGATTACCAAGCTTCCCACACACATTTAACTAACATGTGCATCCCCCCCCCCCCCCCCCATTAGTCTTCACATTGACCATATAATTACAAGTATGCCATTGAAATTAGATAAATATCTACAAAAAACCACCAAAACATAAACAAAGATAATTTTAGAAATCAAAAGCTCATTTCTCATCTTCTCCACTTCATAAGCCACGACCCAAACTCAATATCCATGATCAATCAATTATTTTTCCAAGATCAAAGCTACAAAGTTGTTCATTTCATCATTCTAATCAAGAAACTTACAACAAAAACACAAGTAACACAAGGTTTCTCTTCATCTAATCACCTATTATTTCAAAGTGAGTTATCAAATTTATTTTCATGTTTTCATCTAATTAACACTTGTATCTTATGGTTTTCACGCTTAATTTCATGTACAAGTTAGCTATACCACATTATTTTTGTTAACTTTTTGAACATACAAACCCTAGATTTTGATTTAGGTGTTCCTTTGTTAAATTGACATAATTAGTAGTGATTAGGAACCCATGGCACCCTAAGAAGGTGTATGGTAGTATTAGTATAGATTTGTTGTGTTTACAAGAGATTTGGTTGAAGTAGGAACTAGTTTTGAACCTTGAAAATGGATTTGTAACAAGTAAATATACCTACTGTCCCATTTTGTTAAATTATGGAAAATCAGTAAACATAAAGTAAACTTTGGCAAAATTTTTAGAAAATACTTTCAAAAACGAATCCGTAGGCGAAAGAACGGATTAAAAAGAGTTTATAATGAAGAAGTTATGATTTTTGCAAGTTTATTGACGAAAAGTATATTTTCTGAAAATTGTTGCTGTTGGACGTTTTTCGTCAGACAAAAAGAGGCTTTAGACGTAACCCGGAGGAGTCAAGCTTTCTAAAATATATTACTACATACTAAGACGTAACCGTGGATATAAAGAACAAGTAAAACGGACTTATAACGACAAAGATATTCACGTTTGAATATCAGAAAAACTCATTTCATTTTGACAGCTTTTAGAAATAATAATAACACTACGTACTAAATTCTAGATTTTCTAGAAATATTAACCAAGTACCCAATTTCATAACTAATGATGTATTAGTGATTACAAGTATATTTTCATTACTACAAGGCGTTATTTCAAGGATTTCAAAACGAGGATTTCAACACAAACATTGGTACATACGATATATATATAAGTATATATATTGCAACTAGTTTTATTTTTCTAATAGCCATATTTTTTCCAAGTCTTGGAATATATATTTTTGATAACAACAAGTGTTTTTCAAAGAGTAGAGTGGTATAGGAAACATGTGCATGGACATTCATAACATCATTTGATGATCTAAATTAGATCGTTCATCATTCACATTAGGTTGCGGCTAGTGTGCGCGCCTTGTTTTTCAGCTCATTACATGTTCATGGTTGTTCATTTCACATCATCACAATATCATCAGCTAGAGGTGAGTTTTCATAGCCTCGTTTTCAATTCAATATTTTGATTTCAAATCCCACGGGGGGAATACATTGCATCAATCATTTTAGTACGAGCCCAAGTATTCCAACATATGAACATTGCTTAAGTTGCCTTACCAATCAGTTAAAGTTCCCTGTTTATTATCATGGACCGTTAATTTGCCGGTAAGCGAGAGTGAGTGGATAGATCTATTGAGGGTGACGCCTCCATCCGTGGTAGTGATTACCAACCGTAAGCGGATGCATTTCATGTCTTTTACATTTGAGTGTTCTGGTAAAACATTCGGGAGGGGCATAATTTCATCAGTCATAGCTTCGGGGTCATGAGCTTAAGGTCTATTGTACAATTTTCATGAGATTTTTATCTTGCACTTTTACTTGTGGTGGCCGTACATCATTACATTTTATAAACCTATGGAATTCACCAACATTCATGTTGACGTTTTAGCAATGTATTTCAGGTTATTAAGGTAGCTCATGTGACATGCATTTGGACCTTCATGGAGTCGCAGGGTCGACGCGTCTCATCATTATGTCATGCACTTATGTAAACGTTTGATCTAGTATGACTTGTTTTTCATAAACATGCAACACATTTTGGGGACCTCATTTTGTAAACTCTGGATTATTTCAATGATCAAATGCAGTATTTTCCAAACGACACTTTAGGTCGTTCAATGTAACTGTAACTGTGGCGCTATGACAGACACCCCCAGGTATTCCATTCCGCTGCAAGTCAGGTAAATTGGGGGTGTGAAAGATTGGCATCAGAGCTAAGGTTATAGCGAACTAGGATGTATCTTGGACCCTAGACTATAACCACATCATCATAGCATCTCATCATTTCATCATATGTGCATAATCATGATACATGTTGTTTCATGCATACCCTGTGCGAGTTATTTATACTTATATTTGTATATGTATATCATTTTATTGACCTGGTTCACTAGTGACATGTCTTTAGATACTCACCCTGACATCCTTTTATCGGATTCCGACATTGAAGATGCCTTGTCATCTTCCACTACCATTATACCACCAGTTGCACTTACACCACCATTAGCACTATTGATTTGCCATAGGAATAGGGTTTTCCTATCATTCAGCCCATACATAGAATGCCTTTTGGTAGAGTATTCAGACTTAATCTTAATGGACCTATTATATTGTTTATTTCAAGGGAAATAGCATATTTTCTTTCCATCACTAGTAGAGCACTCACTACTCAGGTACTACCACCACCATCAGTTACTTATTACACTATTGGTCGTCCCACAGTGCGTACTTTAGTTTTACCTCTTAGATGTCGCGAGGTAGCGCGAAAGAGGGTAGTATTCCATTTACTAGTACCATCATTGTCATTTTCTTTTTCCATTTCCACTTGCGATGAACTAGATAACACCTAGTAGATAATACCAATGTCACGGACTCAACAGGAACATCCGCATATTCTTCAGGAATGGTTCAGAACCTACATTATTTGAGATTTGATCGATGCACAACTTCAGACACCACTTCAGGACTATCTCGACCTTATGATGCCACAAACCTGATTTCACACAGAGGGACACCAGGAAGTCCCTAGACCAGACTTATATCCTCACTAGCTTTTACTATTATCCTAGCCACAGAAAGTGTGGGACATAGTCTAAAGAACTTGTTGTCTTTTGATTGTTGTACAAAAAAATATATCAAGTGTGACTCTACTATGTAAGAAATGGTTGTACTATTTGTGATACCGGTTCACGTAGACCGAAATTTTCATGTATTATATTCATGTGTTGTGAATATGATGGCTTTGATTAACTATATATCCTCATGGTCTATTATGAGTTGATGAAGAGAGATTTAAACAAACCACTCCAAACATGACGCAAGCTGCTATTGGACAAGTCATTGCCAAGAACATAGCCACCGCCCTCACTAAGGAACTTACTCACGTGGAATTTATGAGGTGCAATCCTCCCTCCTTTAGCGGAACTAGAGACACAAAGGAATTTCTCAAATGGATCAAGGAAATAGAAACAATATTTCAATGTGGCGACTGTCGTAAGGAAGACAAGGTTAAGTTCGCCACATGCACTTTTCAGGATCATGCCCAGGAATGGTGGACCAAACATATTAAGATGGTGGGAGTTGATGCTGCTTACTCACACTCTTGGGAGAAACTAAGAAGGATGATGAGTATAACATTTGGTGTAGGAAGTGAATTACGAGCAAAGGAACAAGAAACACTAAACTTTACCATGGTAGGAAATGATGTTGACGAGTACACTACTCATTTTTATGAATTAACACGACTAGGTTCTGCAATGGATGAACCAGAAAGCAAGAAACTTGAAAGGTACATTGGGGGACTCTCAAATGAAATTCGTATATTGGTCATCGCATGGGAACCCGATGCCTTGTCTGAAGCTATTAAAATGGCGATCGAGGAAAAGGAACTCATAGTTCACGCCGAGACATCAGGAAACAATAGTGACAATAAAAGGAGGTGGAACAACAATCTAGGTTGCAATGCTGCTCAACAATCACCCAAAGGACAAGAAGTGAATAGAGCCTTTGCTGCAGAACCGCACACGAAGAGAAGGTATATTGGAAAGTTACCTTACTGCAACCTGTGTAATCAACATCACCGAGGTCATTGCAGTAAAACGTGTGGAGTGTGCAAGAAGCAGGGTCATTGGACTGAAGACTGTAGGAAACTCACAAATCAGAAAACCCCAGGGAGTTGCTTCAAATGTGGAAACTTAGGGCATTTCAAGTATGACTGCCCGGAGCTAAGGAACAAGGAAAAATCAGGAACTTGGAATCAAGACTAAATCGCTCAAGGAATAGCGTGAGTTGTTGAAAGAGAACCGTCAGGATATTAGCAACATCAAGGATAACAACAATGCTTCAGCAGGAAGAGCCTTGTTTCAATATATAAACCGTAGTTCGAGCCCTTTAGGGTTGTATCTTTCCTTTTGTACTTACCATTGGTACGATGACATAACCTAGTTGTATTAAGCATTTTCTATCCCAATTGCTCAGACTTCAATCGTTTCGCAACATTTTATCATTGTCTTATTAGGGATTAGGCTGATTTCATTTTTGACGAATTAGTAGACTATCACCATTCGACAAGATTCACCCACGTATCCAATACACCATTCAAGCTATTTTACTATCAATTGGGGAAATTGTTTTACAGAAAAATTTCTGAAGTAAGCTATTTTATTACCATCCTATAAATTGATTTTTCTGTCATTACACCAAGTATTTACTATTATTACACGAGGCAATTTTTATGTTACTTGAAAGAAAACATCAGGATACCATTTTTAATAACAATGCGTTGAACACCATCTAAAACTTTTGAGAAAAGTTATGATATTTTGACAAAATTTAACATCGCATCATTAGTCCTCAATTGTACATAGCCTGATCACCTATGTAAAATTCAGGAAGGATTATGCCATGAAGGAAATAATTACTTTTTCAAATGATTGTTAATAACAATCTTCATTTAAAAGTTTTGTAAACAAAGGAACTCTTCCATAAACATCCCTTTTGCCGAACTATCCCTGGATACTTACCCCACCTGTCACCACTTAGCCATTAAGTTGGATTTTCCCATTGACTTCCCTAAGAGAGACTTTCCGTATCAATTACATGCAGGATTCCTCTATATAATAAAAGCAATGAAAGGATTACAGAACTACTAAACAGAACTAGAAGTATATAGTGAGAGAATTCATAACTCAACAACAATCCTAAGATACTGCGAGACCATCCGAATCATCATATCTGACTTAGTTGTCAAATTCTATCGTTTAAGGGTACTAGCTAAACTGAGCTACAGGATTGAACTCAATAGATGTCTGCAGGACAACACAATAGAAATAAACCAAGCTTCTAATTGAGACTATAGAGCATTTCATTTAAACATGGCCTCATCCATATATAAACTTTCCTGCAGTAAGTTTTCACAAAGGACAATTGTTTGAATCAAGAATATTGATGTAGATTCCCCTAAGGCATTATGTCTCTAGAAATTTCAGATAACCTCACCTTCATACCAAGCAAGGGATCAAACCGGAACATATCTCCTCATCTATATGGGAAAACAGAATAGACATTCATCGACACAACATCAAGTGATACCTTCGTCTTGACAATTACAACGATAAAATATTTCAGGACTTAAGTTAGTCTAAATACCTATGCTTGTAGTTATGCCAGATAACCACCAATAGGCATTATCCAACCTCAGGAACTAAATGTTAGACACCTATGCATTTAAGCGAACATTTCCTATTCTACCATTTTATCCTTGTTAGTGTTTTCACTTTTAAATAAAGTCGATGCGTTTACATAAATCACATACCTTGTGGAAAAATGATTTCTGAAATTCCTATTTTGAACAAGTACGATCCTTTTTGGTCAATCTTTAGCAACACTATTGTACATTGAGAAATATACATAAACATCAAACTTTGGTAAGCCGTCTTAATCACAACATGTTTGAAAACATTTTTCTATTTCATAACTACTGAAATTTTGAATCAATAGGAAAAATATTACTTAGTAAATCATTTGCTCCATTTTCTAAATTCGTTTATTCAGAAAAGGATTTCAACTAAAACTCACAATCGCGAGACAAATTTCTAGAACCAATTTCCTTACCATATCGCTTATGCATTTAGGATTTGTGACTTGACAATAAAGAATATTTGGAATATGTGATGAAGGAATTAGGAGGAACATCACAAATTAATCACGAACTTCAGTAGTGGAGACCAAACCCAATAGACAAAGAAGGACATATGTCTTATCATCTGTTGGAACAAAACACAAGGAATCAAATTGTTACCTATATTCTATCCCTTTCAGATAACGCCGAGTTCGAAGGACCAAACGTTGTGGAATTAGTCACAAAGGTTTATTGTACCCATTTCAGTTATTCCTGTTAAGGAAACCGATTCACCTTGGACTTCAGGAAATCATTTCAGGATTTCCTTCAGAAACCCATTTAGATGTAAACATCACCTATCACCCTCAGACCGATGGTCAAAGCGAGAGAACAATTCAAACATAGGTAGGTATGCTCAGAGCATGAGTGATTGACCCTAGAAATGGTTGGACTAATCATTTATTATAAATCAAATTCATCTACAACAATAGTTATCACACCAACAGCGGGAAACTGGCAGAAGTTAGGTTGGTACATAACACACATCATTTGGATTGGATATCCTGAACAACAAACCATCCAGATTCAAGTGGGAGAACAAACTAAGTTAAAAGTATTGCCTTGGATTGGCATGATAGAAATTGGATAACAAGAAAGGTTGAACCTTTAGTATATTGGGCCATTTAAGATTCATTTTAGAATCGACCAACTAGCATACAAACTTGAGTTCTGGTAGAATTAAACAGTATATATTACCAGTATCACATTTAAAACATTAAGAAGCGCAGACCATCTATTGATGGGCCAAACTCAGAAAAAGCTCAACTTACTTGTCTAGTAGGCATTCATGAAATAACCAGAAATTTCCTACAAGTCAAGAATCAGTTACAAGTTCAATAAGTTGTAAACCATTAACACTTCAAGTTGGTAGGCAGAGTTATGTTAAAAGTTCTGCCTAGGAAAGGCATGACATCATTCAGAAAACTTGGAAAGTTAAACCCGATATACACTGGACCATGTAATATTTCAGACAGAGTAGGCCTAGTTGCCGTCAGACTTGAACATTGTCAGAGAACAACAGGATTACACAAACATATTTCACATTTTCAAATCCACAGAAATGACTTTCAGATGAGTCACTCATAATCCCATTTGGAAAGGAATCCAACCCAAAGTCAAACATAAACCTGGTAGGAGAACAAACAGAAACCTGGAATTCTCGAACATCATCACCTTGTCACCAATACGTTTTCAGAGACCAACAAAAACTGAACTTCGGGACGAAGTTCCTTTTAGAGGGGAAGACTGTCACAACTCACCATTTCAGGTCATTTCCGGTTATTTCCCGAACTTTGGAAAAACACTATTCATCAGTTTACTATTCATCATTTTTGGTGTCAGTTTGACATTCCGAGAAGCATTCAGAAATTTTACTATTCATTGAACACTATTCATTGCCGGAAAAGTTTTCACTATTCACTTGCATTACACATTTCATCGTAAATTTAGTTTACGGGTATTCAAATTTGCGTAACCGGATTGGTTTAGGTGCGAATTCATTTCATTATCAGTAAGGAAACTGTATACAGACTAGAGACAGTCTGCATATCATCAGTAGGTCATTTACATGTTATACCACTCTTAAGATTTTCAAATTTATATATTTGATACATTTAACGTTTACGTATAATTATTTATAAATAAATGTTAACACCCGGTTTATAAACACAACGAATATATCTAAATATTCCCACAATGGTCCCGACACATTTTTATATCCATTTTATCATCATAAAAGTTATTACATTCATTTACCCAGTATTTTGGAATTTTACGTTTTCCAGTTCAGCGTTTTACGCGAATTACGCGTTTTTAACCCGCGTTTCCAGTTTTAACAACGTTCAAGCAACCCGACGGAACTTACCATTCATTTTTATTTTATTATGGAGTATTTTGACAAGTTTAGTCATTCTTTCAAGTTTCATATTTTTACGAAGTCCGAATTTACGTTTCGCGGTTTAAAACTTTACATTTTGCGATTAACGGAACCAAAACCGACTCCGTGAACTAGATTACCAAGCTTCCCACACACATTTAACTAACATGTGCATCCCCCCCCTCATTAGTCTTCACATTGACCATATAATTACAAGTATGCCATTGAAATTAGATAAATATCTACCAAAAACCACCAAAACATAAACATAGATAATTTTAGAAATCAAAAGCTCATTTCTCATCTTCTCCACTTCATAAGCCACGACCCAAACTCAATATCCATGATCAATCCATTATTTTTCCAAGATCAAAGCTACAAAGTTGTTCATTTCATCATTCTAATCATGAAACTTACAACAAAAACACAAGTAACACAAGGTTTCTCATCATCTAATAACCTATTATTTCAAAGTGAGTTATCAAATTTATTTTCATATTTTCATCTAATTAACACTTGTATCTTATGGTTTTCATGCTTAATTTCATGTACAAGTTAGCTATACCACATTATTTTTGTTAACTTTTTGAACATACAAACCCTAGATTTTGATTTAGGTGTTCCTTTGTTAAATTGACATGATTAGTAGTGATTAGGAACCCATGGCACCCTAAGAAGGTGTATGGTAGGATTAGTATAGATTTGTGGTGTTTACAAGAGATTTGGTTGAAGTAGGAACTAGTTTTGAACCTTGAAAATGGATTTGTAACAAGTAAATATACCTACTGTCCCATTTTGTTAAATTCTGAAAAATCAGTAGACATAAAGTAAACTTTGGCAAAATTTTTAGAAAAAATTTCAAAAACGAATCCGTAGGCGAAAGAACGAATTAAAAAGAGTTTATAACGAAGAAGTTATGATTTTTGCAAGTTTATTGACGAAAAGTATATTTTCTGAAAATTGTTGCTGTTGGACATTTTTCGTCGGACAAAAAGAGGCTTTAGACGTAACCCGGAGGAGTCAAGCTTTCCAAAATATATTACTACATACTAAGACGTAACCGTGGATATAAAGAACAAGTAAAACGGACTTATAACGACAAAGATATTCACGTTTGAATATCGGCAAAACTCATTTCATTTTGACAGCTTTTAGAAATAATAATAACACTACGTACTAAATTCTAGATTTTCTAGAAATATTAACCAAGTACCCAATTTCATAACTAATGATGTATTAGTGATTACAAGTATATTTTCATTACTACAAGGCGTTATTTCAATGATTTCAAACCGAGGATTTCAACACAAACATTGGTACATACGATATATATATAAGTTTATATATTGCAACTAGTTTTATTTTTCTAATAGCCATATTTTCCCTAAGTCTTGGAATATATATTTTTGATAACAACAAGTGTTTCTCAAAGAGTAGAGTGGTATAGGAAACATGTGCATGGACATTCATAACATCATTTGATGATCTAAATTAGATCGTTCATCATTCACATTAGGTTGCGGCTAGTGTGCGCGCCTTGTTTTTCAGCTCATTACATGTTCATGGTTGTTCATTTCACATCATCAAAGTATCATCAGCTAGAGGTGAGTTTTCATAGCCCCGTTTTCAATTCAATATTTTGATTTCAAATCCCACAGGGGGAATACATTGCATCAATCATTTTAGTACGAGCCCAAGTATTCAAACATATGTACATTGCTTAAGTTGCCTTACCAATCAGTTAAAGTCCCCTGTTTATTATCATGGACCGTTAATTTGCCGGTAAGCGAGAGTGAGTGGATAGATCTATCGAGGGTGACGCCTCCATCCGTGGTAGTGATTACCAACCGTAAGCGGATGCATTTCATGTCTTTTACATTTGAGTGTTCTGGTAAAACATTTGGGAGGGGCATAATTTCATCAGTCATAGCTTCGGGGTCATGAGCTTAAGGTCTATTGTACAATTTTCATGAGATTTTTATCTTGCACTTTTACTTGTGGTGGCCGTACATCATTACATTTTATAAACCTATGGAATTCACCAACGTTCGTGTTGACGTTTTAGCAATGTATTTCAGGTTATTAAGGTAGCTCATGTGACATGCATTTGGACCTTCATGGAGTCGCGGGGTCGACGCGTCTCATCATTATGTCATGCACTTATGTAAATGTTTGATCTAGTATGACTTGTTTTTCATAAACATGCAACACATTTTGGGGACCTCATTTTGTAAACTCTGGATTATTTCAATGATCAAATGCAGTATTTTCCAAACGACACTTTAGGTCGTTCAATGTAACTGTAACTGTGGTGCTATGACAGACACCCCCAGGTATTCCATTCCGCTGCATGTCAGGTAAATTGGGGGTGTGACAGCCACCCAGCTGTAACGGCCAGAAAGTTTGTCATTTAGTGGGGAAAGTTTATTTGGTGAAAAACTAACTGATTTTTGTTAAAAATTTGAATTCATATATTTAGTATGATTAAAACATTTTTCTTTATTACCAAAACTGTTTTTCAAAAATATATAATATGTTTATATAATTAAATAAACTTTGTAGTTATTAATTAAATACCCCTTTGATCATAGATTGCGATAAACACTTTGTTTATTCATACCTTAAGTGATTTGGATGTAAAGAGAATGTTAATCACTAAATACTTGTTTATGTCATAAATTTTAGTTAAATGGGTTTATGTTTTGTAATAATTAAAACATAGAGATATTGATAATATGTTAATAATGTTTTTAGGCATTATTTACATCAACAGTGTCCCAACCCTTCGTCGTAGTAAACTCGAGTGATTAAAAAATTCCCAAACCGAAGATCTCCATAACCTTGAATAGCTGCTACATGATCATTACCAAAGCGTACAGTTCCCATGAATTTCCAGACGAAATTGATCAGCAGCTTTAAATTCCTGGTCATGTGCTCGGAGCAACCCGAGTCGACGATCCAAAGACAAATTTCGATAACCTGCCAATAACAGAAGAGTTTGTATTTGGAAACCGTTTTAAATTTGGTTCCATGGGGTTAGGAGTAAATTCCGAATCACACACATCAAAGGTTGCTACATGTTTATTTTGAACAACTTCCAATTTGCCATTCTGAAGAATGAACTCTCTACCCGTTGGAATCCATATACAAAACTTAAGGTAGTTCCTAGGCATTCGACTACTAGTGGTAGACCTAAAGCGTGCAACTAATCTTTCTATAGATCTAGATCTAGCACTAGTTCCCTTTGGAACATACTTCTGTTCAGGCGTAACATTCACATTCTTAGAAACACATTCATCATGAACATCATTAATTAAACATTTCTTGCATATTAAACAAACAGAGTCATTACATGCATTAGAACCAGTACTTTCGACATTACATTCAGATGAATCATGTTTCTTATTACAAAGCGATAAATTCCTAGGGTGTTCTTCTACTTCTTTAACTTTATTCTTGCTACTACTTATAGAGGCAGACGATACTCTATTGTTCCTTGTATTGCTCCTAGGCTTTAGCCTGCTGCTCCTAGAGGTGCTTTCTAATCCTGTAGAAGGTAAGGCACACACGTTAGGATTTATATTGTTGTCCTTTTTAGCATCACTAGACTCTTTAGAATTATCCTTTTTGCACGCATTTGTCTTAGATGTGGAGGCAGACGCACTAGTGGGACTAATCCTAAAAAGGCCAAGTGCTATCACTTTTGGTGTATCGACAACCGCTTTTCCTTTATCAACAATCTTATCATGATCACATTGCTTGGGCAAGGGTGTTGGAGTGACTGGTTTTGTCAAATCCTTTTGCTCATCGACTTTTGGAGCAAATCGTGAAATTGACATTTTTGGTTTGTTAACCGTGTTTGAAACATTTGGTTTCTCCGAAGTCGATGGTATTGCAAACTTAGTTTCCTCACCCTTCCCTTTTTAACTTTCAAGCTGAGCCCTCAAAAGATCATTTTGCTCTTTCATGTTCTTGAAGGCACGCTCATACGACAGTTTGTCGTATTTGCATTCTTCGCTTTTTCGATCAAGTTGTTTAAAATGTGACACATTTTCTTTTTCAAGTTTAATAAGAGCATTTTCATATTTTGAAACAATTTCGGAGGTCTCAGCTCTCAGTCGTTCATCGTCTTGAACAGAATATGTTTGTAAAATGACGGACATAATATCAGTAGTCATAACGGCTTTGAAGAGAGAATCATTTAGGTTTTCCAAAACATTGATTTGCTCAAAAGATTCATTAGCCTTCTTTATCAGAGATTTGTGATCCGTGACGAAGTCAGCTGTTTCTTTCAAAAATGCTTGTTCAAAATGAATGACACGAGCATGAATGTTATTAATTTGAGGAGCAAAATCACTTTCAAGAATCTTTTTAAGCTGTAAATGAACCGTGGAATTCTAGTTGATCTCATTAAGTCTCGTTTTAGATTCTAAAGTCGTTTTAAGTTGCTCTATTCTGGTTTTAATATCATCAAGATATCCCCTTGCAGCACTTGTGTTAAAAGTGTTGTTTGAGGAAATCTGTTCCATGTTAGAAATTGATTTGGAAGCAACTACTTTCTTAGAAAACATTTTTGAGAATGGTCGTTTTATGGAAAACACTGATGGTTCTTTTTGTGGAACGAAAGTAATTCCCGAAAGTTTGTTCAATTTGTTGTAATCAATGGGTTTCAAATCCTTTTGTTTCATTTTAGTTATGCTCTCTTCGACAAGTTCCATTGTTTCCACAGAATCCCGAACGACGGGTGGATCATGTTTGGTGTAAATCACATTACCATTATACAAAACATTCTGTTCTTGCTGAGCTTTCTTGAGATTACAAGGATTTGTGTTACCAAGAGCCGTTTTATTTTTCGTATGGTAAATCGGATTAGTTTGATTTGAAATCATTTTCATTGTTGACTTGACTGACCCGACTTAACCACTAATTCTTCTAGATGTGCAATCATGTGTTCTGACTCTATGATTTTGTCCAAAAGTTTATCTTCTTTCTTTGCAAAGTCCTTTTTCAACTCATCCCTTTCTTTTTCAAGATTGGTATAAGCTGTGTTTTGTTTTGAAAGTTGGTTTGTTAACTCAGAAATTTCTTGTTTTAAAGAGTTAATGGTTTTTGTTGAACTTATTTCAAGATTAGCAAACTTGATTTTCCATTCCCTATCTTTAACAAGTAACTTCTTATAACCAATTTCAAGTTCTGACCCACGTTTTTTTATGAATTTGAAAACTTTTTGCATTTTCCTTGTATCTCTGAAGCTCAGTGGTCAATTTCACATTCGTGGCCTTAACATCGCGATTGACCTTTTTCACTTTCGATTTCAATACCACAATTATTTAATAATGATTCAAATAAAGCACGTGTTTCCTCATCATTCTCAGCATGCTATGAAACGAAGCCTCCATTATGATTCACATCTGGAGTTGCTGAAGAAGTATTGCTACTACTTGGCGTATCTAGGTATGTATCATAAGTGAGTGCTAGCTTCTCAGAATGTTGTTCCTCATGAGGAGACATATCAAATATATCATTATTGTGACATGTGTTGAAGTTTGATACCTCAGATGGTGCACTGGTGTCATAAAAAGGAAGTGTGTCAGAATCCGTGTCATACTTAGCTTCCTCAAGATTTGCTATGAAGATGCAGTTCGCATCGATATCCTCTCTGTCTTCCATGTCATCCATAAGAGCCATAAAATCATTTTCCTCTACGTTCAACTGAAACCCTGCTTCATTCTTTTGTGTCAACAGTAATGCTTTCTACAAATACGATGTGTCTCTTTTGTTCGGCTTAGTAGGATAGTTCCTTGCCATATGACCTACACCCTGACAGTTGAAACACTTTACCGGATTACCCTGATTTACATTTCCCAGATTCCCAACAACTGGAGCTGCAACATTCCTATTTTGATTACCCATTGCCTGATTACCAACATTCTGACCCCTCTGATTTCCAACAAACTGACCCATCTGATTCCTTGCATACTGATCATACTGATTCCCTGCATACTGACCTGCATTCTGCATATACTTATTACCCATATTAAATCCAGTAGCATATCCCTGCTGATTCCCATAAACTCCAACCATTTGGCCTCCGTTGCCCATATTGAAACTCGGCTGAGCAATCTGCTTGTTGCGAGTGTTCGATGAAATCCTTTGGTAGCTTTTAGTTGGTGTAGAATAACGTCCTTGGAATGCCTTTGTTAGAAAAGCAAACGCTTGTGTCAAGGCTGCAGTAGCTTCATCATTATCAGTGAATTATGGTTCTTGGAACAGTGGGTATTGTTGTTGTTGAATAACATGTTGTTGTTGCTGTGGGTAGAACTGTTGTTGGTAGACCGGTGTTGGTTGTTGAATGCGTGATGGTTGCATGTAGTTGTGAGTGGAAGATGATGATGGTTATTGTGTGTTCACTAGTAAAGGTGTTGGTGTATTAGCCATTAATGCTAGAGGATCATGCTTTTTAGCAAGTAATTCGGCCCTTACTTCATTAGCCTCAGCTTGATTTTGCTTCAAGAAGTCGTACAACTGATCATAAGTCACTTCATGGAAATTCTTTGTCTGATAAACAATAGTGACGTATCTTCCCCATTCTGGTTGTAGCTCATTCAGAAAATTGGTGTTGTTAGCAATGTTTGTCTGACTGAGGTTGTGTCTTGATAAATCATTCATGATCTTACAGAACCTGAGGGAGTACGACTCTATGGATTCACCAGGAATTGAAGTAAACTTGCGAAGTTCCTTGAGCAATTGTGTTTCCATTTCCTGTTTCCCGATGTCTGTCCCATACATTAACCTCTTGACTCTTTCCCAGACTGCATGAGCACTTCCTTCACTGTCAACAGTTGCATAAGTGGTTTCAGGTAGACCAAGAACAACGAGATGAAATGCTTGATCATCAGCTACAATCTGTTGTCTGTCTTCCTCAGTGTACTCAGTCTCATTATGATCTCTGTGGTATGGTTGTACTAGGGGGGGGGGGTTCCATTAGGATCTCCAGGGTCTAGTACTTGTCTTGGTTTGAAGGGTCCTTCCACAATGGATTTGATAAGAAGCTTTCCATTTGGTTTGCTCTTAAGATAGCGCATCATACGACTAGCCCATTGTGAGTAACCACCCTTTGACAGCATGGAAGGTCGGTTTTCGGCATCGGCTACATGAATATCTTGCTGAGTTGCCATAGATAAATGATAAAGTTGATCTTGGATCGATTCAACGAAGTAGGAGTTGTGTTTAGTGTAAGTTGATGCAAGTTATTATGGTGAAAAATTTGATCTGAAACCTTAAAACCTCAATAACTTTCGTTCGGAGTGGAATTGGGCCTCAAAGCTTGGCTTGAATGATCTTTAGATTGTCCAACGTGTCCTTCTTCTCTGTCTCACGGTCGTTTTGACAGCTGATTCGTCGAAAACAGAGTTACGGTTCAAAAGTTATGGCCGTTTGAAGTTTGGTTGTCAAAAGTTAAATTCTTATGCGTAAACCTTGAACTTATGCGTAAAGAGTGAATCTTAGGCGTAAACAGAATCTTAGGTGTAAAGCAAACGTTAGGCATAAACATAAAGTTAGGCGTAAACAGTAATCTTATGCGTAAGAAAACACTTAAGCGTAAAATTAGTTTTTTATGCGTAAACCCTGAACTTATGCGTAAATAGTGAATCTTAGGCGTAAACAGAATCTTAGGTGTAAAGCAAACGTTAGGCGTAAACATAAAGTTATGCGTAAACAGTAATCTTATGCGTAAGAAAACACTTAAGCGTAAAATTAGTTTTTTATGCGTAAACTATGTGTTTATGCGTAAGATTTATGTTACGCGTAAGGTTTAGCTTATGCGTAAGATTTTTACGCGAAAGGTATGTAACCAAATCTTTCACACTTATCCAAGTGAGTAAGATATCCCAAGTCGAAGTATTCCACAAACTTATCCAAGTCAGGGAAGTACTGAGTACAACTTCTGCGTAAGAACACTTCTGCGTAAAACTTAAGCGTAGGAACCTCACTTATGCGTAGGAAAAGGGTTTTGAGCTTAAACTTACGCGTAGGTAAGTAACTTAGGCGTAGGAAGAGGGTTATATGCCAAAACTTACGCGTAAAAGTACCAAAAAGTACTATTGACAGCTATAAACTTGGGCAGTACGTAAAACTTACGCGTAAGATGACCCAAACAGCTAAAAATCCGATTTTTTCAACCAAAAACACTTTTTCCACTTGTTTCTTTTGATCAAATCTTTCCTAAAACACTTAGAATCACTAAAACTTCAATAAAAACAACAACTTTAACACCAAAACTTGTAAAGATCAAAGCTTTTTGATGAAAAAGTGCACGTATATAAGAAAAATACGCAACTTTTTAACCAAAACTTGATAAAAAACAATTTCCACACCCTCCTAAATCATTGTTAGGCGAATGATACCACTTGTAGGACCTTAAATATTATCAACTTTAACACAAATATGATAAGTATATGAAGTAAAGATGGTGACTCGATATGATATATGTGTGGCGTATAAGATGTAAAAGAGAGTAATATGATGAAGAGAACTTTTATTAAAAAACACACACAATACACACACAAGCACACACCTCAAATGAGCTTTGAGGTGTTTATATAGTGAGCTACATAAGATGCCCTAAAGGCTTTTCCATGGGCTTAGCCTTGGGCTTGGTTTCCTATTACATTTATATGCTTACATAAACTAGCACATGACATATTAGCTTACCAAGACCAAGGCCCAATGACTAAACTATTACATTTCATAACCAACGACACAGAGTTCTTTCTATGAGAATGACCATCACTTTTCTATTACATATTTTTAATGCTAACATAATGGCTAACTGATAAAGAGACATTAAATCCATTAAATTTTCAATGATTCACCTCTCACAGGAGTTCACACACCTGGAAGTGATAAGAATAGTGATGCATGGATTGCGGTCTACACAAAAGTTTTACTTCTAAAGGGATCTTGAGAAGCTTGCAATCCCCACCAGGCAGTGTACCTGACCGATGTAGTATAGTGAGTGGTAAGTACAGGGGATTGATCGTTCTCCACAGGGAATAGTGTTCGTTAGGATTGAAATTAATCTAACTAGGTCTAGAGGTGAGGGATGATTCTTTTTGTATTTTTATATTTTATGGAAAGCAAGTAAAAATCTCGGGTATTGGAAGAGTGAACGGAATTAGTTGCTAGTCAACTAAACCAAATAACTACTTAGACAAATAAAATAAAATAAACCGAAAAAAAATAGTGAAGACTTCTAATATGAGAAAAGCGTGTTTACTTAGATTTCACTACTCCATAGTTATATGTTATTAATTAATTGGTTTGTCACAATTGCATGGGTGAAGGGTTGCATTCGTTTATACCATTCATGGGGCCGTGTACGATCTTCCCCAACTCTATAAGCTTCTATCTCTTCCTATGACGACACGTTAGGTATCCTATAATGGCCTCATTAATAGTCACTTATGCATTTAATACAACCAATAAAACTGTAATACACATCCGATTACATTTCTTAAGATGTTCAAGCAAGTTACCATATAGGAGATTAACCAGTTTTCTTAAGCCTAACACTAAAATCAATCACCCACAACAATCAATGACAAACCAATAACCAACAATCAATAACTAGGTTTCATTAGATCTAAGCAAACACAAGCAAACTTAAGCTAACATGTTAAAAGAAAGAAAAGCATATGATATAATCAAACAACACATAGACATATTGAATGATTAAAGGATAACTCATCTTTAATTGAACATGGAAGAAAAGAGGGTTTGAAACCCTAAAATAGCTGCAAAAGTCGTCTAGGGTTTGCACCCTAAAGTTCCCTACCGAAAGTCCTCTCTTAATGAATGAAAAATTGAAAACTATATAAAGATTTACATAGGTGTTGGATCGATGTATGCTCTGACCAAACTAACTATGTAGCTTATAAAGATTTAGCAATCTTGAATAAATCCAAAACTACTAATAATGAAACGTTGATATAACTCTGTTAAGTATGCGGAATTTACTTCAATAAAGCTAAGAAGAATAACAAAACTTTCAACGATTATATTAAAAACAAACTTTGAACCTGCTTATTATGTAGATTCACTAACAACCCTAATCGCTAAATAACTCTCTAATATCGTACGTACTTCTATCTCTAATAATCTCTTATCGTTAATGTCGTATTCGTATATCTCTAATACCATCCTAGGGGTCCTTTTATAGACATAAGGAAAACCCTAGTCGGTTTACAATTCTTGTACAACAAGTAAACTAATTCTAGAATATTCTAATCTAATAATCATAACTTCACATAACAGTCCTTTAACGATTTGCATATTAGTCCTTTAACAATAGCAGTACTTTGACTTTCTTTACACGAGCAGTACTTTGACCTTTATACCCAAGCAGTACTTTGATCTTCAACAGTACTTTGACTTTATATCCCAACAATCCTCCCCTAACTTGAATTCTACTTGTTTGATTTCAAGTTCCTTTGTGACTCTTTAACTTCAACATCTTTGTCTTCAAGGAAAGATTGTATCTTTAACTTCTGTCTGTCTTGTACTCAACGTGTTTGTATTGTCACCATCAAATTAATCTTTATCAGCAACTAATATTTTCAGCTACTCAGCAACATATGGCAAAATGTACATCAGATCATAAAGTGTCATACTATTCTCATCACTTCCAGGTGTGTTAACTCCTGTGAGAGGTGAATCATTGAAAATTAGTGGATTAGATGCCTCTTTACCAAAGCCATTAACTCTGGAGTAGCCAATGTTTAGGTTAAAAACCATGGTACATTGATAACCATATGATTTTTAGCAAATCATCAGCTATCAACGGATTTGTTAAGTCTTTACCAAGAGCCGTTTGCTTTTGGACTAGCTAGTTCTTTTAGTACAATCACTACCATAGTGAACTAATTACCATACAAATGGATTTTCGATAGCCTTTACCACAAGCCATTATCTTGTAGGCTAGCCAACTCTTCACTATCACAGATATGGTGAGTTGAAAACCATACAATTTTCAGTACATTGTCAGCTATAAATGGATTTGATAATCACATCAGAGCTGTACCCTCATGATGAATCAAACTCTTTCTTGTTTATTAAACATGGTAAGTTGACAACCATTTGTTGTGTAGTACAAGTACTAGCACCATGTGTTACTCTCAAAACAATTTGTTGCTGTCATCTTGTGCTTCAAAAAGTTTTACCTTTTTTTTTTTTTTTTTTTTTTTTAATTTTTAATCAAAAGACTTTACTGGTTTTGTGCTGCAAGCAATACTTTGATAAAGTACTGTTTGTCTAGCAGTACTTTGAATAAAGCACTTATTCTTCAAAAAGATTTATATAACAAAAACCATACCAGTAATCATGCATCATCATTTTCTAAAGTTGTCCATTTGATAAACAATTCAATCACCATAAGTGCTGTTTCATTCTCATGTTCAACTTCCATTCCATGATCTAGCATTCTAATCATGAGATCTCTTGTAAGAGGATATATCCTTTCTGCTAGCATATGAATCATGGTACCATCTTCTAACTCAAGTAAATGCACTCCTGATGATTCAAAAAATCTCCATCTTGTGAGTTCTCAATTTTCTTGAGTATTCCAGAGAGCGTCATTACTTGTTTCTTTATTTCCTAGATGATTATAAGATCACCCAGTAAGACTAATCCCACTCCTGTTGGTGGAATATGCTCAAAATAAGCTTGCACTTGTTGATACGAATGATATAAATCTTCTCTGTCTATCACGTGCAATATGTCCCACAACAATTTGAATACTCTAAAACTTCCATCTTCTCTATGAAAGATAAGATAATCTCCTTCTGATGATTCTACAACAGAAAATGTAGAAATCATAGACTTTATCTCAACAACTTCTAATTGTTTTGGATGCTCAAAATCAACAACTCTTAAATAAGTTCTCAGCTCATCAACTGTATCTGTTCTCAACTCGATCAGTTCATCATTAGTTGTCTTTTTTCTCTTTGAGCTTTTTTTGGCAGCTTTATCTTTTCTTGCATCCATAATCTGCTTTCCCTTCAGAAAACTCATCATGACATTTCTTTGTTGAGCAATGGTTTGTGGTCTTTTTGGTTGAACAATTGGCTCCTTTGATTTTTCAAATTCAGCATCCAATTCAGCCTGCAACTTTCTGGCAGCTTCTTCATTTTTAGCTTCCTCAATAGCTCTTAACTCTGCTAAATTGTGCTTCTTCTTCCTTTTCTTGGATTCTATCATGATTCCTTTTCCTTTATCTTTTGGATCCAACTCTTGAGTAGGTTGAGAAGAAGATTTTAAGACTTGAGGTTGTTCAACTCCAGGAATACTAATACCTCTTGGTCTTGAGATGTTGAGAATAATATTAGCAATGGTCTCATCATCACTAGCAGTATGTTCCCTAATCTATTCTTGAATCAGATTTGAAGAACCAACTTCTTCATCAAAATCCAAAGTTCTTGGTGTAATAAGATATTGCCTAACAACACCTTGAGAAACAGTACCTTGAGCAACAGTACCTTGAGCACCAACACTTTGAACATCAGTACCTTCCAAATCTATTTCTTCTGTATCTCCATTCTTAACATCAATAGTAACAGTCTCATCTTCAAGATTAACTTGCTCAGTTTCATCACTTTTTCTTTGAACAATATCCTGATAAGCAATGTTTTCACAGAGTGGTGTATCCTCATAATGCATCGTATGAGCTTCTACATTTTGATCTTCATGAGGTTCACCATCTTCATTCAGATTCTCATTAACCAAATTCCTCCCCAATGTGAATGAAGATTGCCTTTTGAGTTTATTTCTCTTAGACTTAGATACCTTCTTCGTTTGCTGACCATTCTTTTTCTGTTGCTTCACCCATAACCTGTGATGTTTAACTAGTGGCCAAACAGATCTATGTAATCTCTTGAATTTAGCTTTCAATTTCAATATCTGTGCAGCTTGAGCATCATTCTCTTTCTTCAGCCTTCAAAATTCCCTCGTCAAAGCATAATTATTCATTACTCCCTCATCTTCTCCAAATGTTTGAGACCCATCTGTGGAAGTATAATCATTGGGAGATGGTGGTTGATCTACAACTTGCTCTAAATCATCATGTGCAGCACTTTGCAAAGAAACAGTACCTTCCCTTAGAGCAGTATGTTGAGAAGATTCATGAGCTTGTGATTGAAGATTTGCTGAATCAGAATGCTCAGTATCACTAGGTGAATCAGCTTCATCTCTAACAACTTGTGCTACTTCCAATATATGAGCAGTCAAAGGTGTATTGCGCTTAGAAAACTTGACACTCTTTTTAGCCATGAATGTAAACACCTTTGAAGGAAGTAAGACAACAGGTAAAAAAGCTTGGAGGTTTAGGAAGATTCGCAACCTGTTTGTTCAAGAACAACTGAACAAATCTAGGGTACATCAAAAATGGTGAACCGTTATTGATATGAGAGAGCATACCATCAAAAATCATATATGAGAAATTAAAAGGTTGATTGGTAGCTAATCCCACTAATGCAGAAGCTATGTTTTGACCAAAATGATCCCATGAAGTACTCTTGGGACTCAAGCAATAAAGTAAAACATGAATAAGATATTTCCAATGAGGACTAAATAATGGTTTCTGAAAAGTAGTTTTAGTGAGATCACCTTCATACCCTATATCTCTGAGTGTATCCCGTAGTATTTATCTATCAAAGCGAACAATACCTTCTTCATCATGAAACAATAAATCTTCTCTGATTGTAGCCTCAGTGATTCGAATTGTCCTTCTAGCAACCACAACTTGAATAAAAGATTCATCATCTTGCAAACCAGATTCAGCAGTTGCCCAAAATTGTTGAATCCATGGTCCAATAATGTCAAGATTGACCAAAAGAGCATAATTAATCGAAGACCAGTTAAGAAATCAATAATAGCATGAAAATTGACATTCGACTGTGTATTTTCCAAATTAGCGATCATGATATGCTTACTACAGGTTTCACGATTAGCCATTGGTTGGTTGTAGAAGAGTATGTTCGTCGAAGGTGGATTTGATGAGAAAGTGGTTGCCGAAGATTGAATGGTTGGAAAAGAATAAAGGTGAAAGTAAAAATCGGTAGGAGATATTAGGGTATAAATTAATGGGTAAGATTAGAAAAAAAATAAGGCCCAATTAATGAAGTTACCATTGGAATTGGCATTTACCCCCTCCGTAGCAATTTTGTTGACTTTTACCCCTTATTTTTGACCCTTGAACAGTATCCGACAAAAGAACAGTACTTTCCATCTATTACTAAGCAGTACTTTTCATTGAGTACTAAGCATTACTTTCCACAAACAGATACACAAGAGCAAAAACATCAAAGAATATCTTCAAAAGAATAACTGTGTTGCCTCCCCTCAAACAAAGCATAGGTACTAAATTTACCTTAACAAAACCAATACTTTCAAAAAGCCTTTAAGAAAGTATTCTAAACTAAACAAAGTCCTCCCCTCAAATCTTGCTTAATAATTAATCATACCAATACTGACCACTAAATGGTTGAATCTTGAAACATCAAATCCCTTTGTGAGTAAATCAACTACATTATCATCTGTGTGGACTTTAATCATATTAATAAGCATGTGCTCATAAAAATTACGAATAAAATGATGCCTAATCTGAATGTGCTTGGTCTTGGAATGTTAAACAGGATTCTTCACAATGTAAATTGTACTCTTATTGTCAATGTTGATAGGAGTATTCTTAAAATTGAATCCATAATCCAAGAGCTGATTCTGCAACCAAAGTACTTGTCCACAACAACTTGCAGCAACAACATATTTTGCTTTAGTGGATGATGTTGCCGCGATTGTTTGTTTCTTACATTGCAATGAGACTAATCTCCTTCCAAGATATTGGCATCCTCCAGTGGTTGATCTTCTATCATAATTATCTCCTGCATAATCACTGTCTAAAAAAGCTTCCAAGTGAAAAGGTGAACCCCTAGGATATCACAATCCTAACTTAGGTTATTGCCTGAGATACCTAAAAATCCTCTTGACTGCATTCATATGAGAAACCTTGGGTGTGACTTGATGTCCTGCACATAAACATAAAGCAAATGTTATGTCAGGTCTAGATGCAGTTAAGTACATAAGGCAACCAATCATTGATCTGTAAAGTTTAACATCCACATCTTCTCCATCTTCATCTTTTCCTAATGCTTTAGTAGCATCAATATGTGTGGTGGCTGGCTTGACAATGTTGAAGTTAAACCTTTTAAGAATGTCAGTGACATACTTATCTTGACTAATGAAGATTCCACTACTTGATTGTTTAACTTGAATCCCCAAAAAGTAAGTTAATTCACCCATGGAACTCATTTGAAACTCTTGTTGCATGAGCTGCTCAAATTCTTTCACCATTGACTGTTTTGTGGCTCCAAAAATGATGTCATCCACATAGACTTGAACAAGCATAATATCCTTTTTGTCTCTTTTGATAAACGAAGTCTTATCTATTGCACCTCTCCTGTGACCATGTTGTAATAGAAAGGTGGAGAGTCTTTCATACCAAACTCTACGAGCTTGATGGAGGCCATACAGAGCCTTAATAACTTTATAGACTTTGTTTGGATGTGCAGGATCCTCAAAACCAGGAGGTTGTTTAACATAGACTTCTTCTGTAATTGTGCCATAAAGAAAGGCACTTTTGACATCCATTTGGTAAACAAGAAATCCCATATAAGATGCAAAAGCAAGAAATAACCTTATAGCTTCAATTCTTGCTAAAGGAGCAAACACTTCATCATAGTCCACTCCTTCATCTTGTCGATATACTTGTGCAACCAATCGTGCTTTGTTCTTGATGACATTCCCTCTTTCATCTCTCTTAATCCTGAAAACCCATCTTGTACCAATTAATCTCTTTCCATCTGGTAAATCACATAATACCCAAACATTTTGAAGTTTGAATTATAGAAGTTCTTCTTGCATGGCTTCAACCCAACTCTCATCAGCTAATGCTTGAGATACCTTCTTGGGTTATTCTTGAGATAGAAAGCATGCAAATAGGCATGTTTGTTGATCCTTATGATTCATCCTGTTTTGTTTATAAACAAAGCTAAGTAAAGCAGTATGTTGCTTAAAGAGACCTTTAGCTTTTGTTCTTGTGATTACTCCTGTAGTGGGAGATCCAATGATTTTACTAGCAGGATGATCTTTATGAACTCTTAACGTAGGAGTTGGTGGCACTTCAAGATCATGTTCCAAATTTGTGAGGTCAGGATCTTCATGGGAATTTGAGAAAACGCCTTCATCATTAAGCTCATCATCAATGTCTTCTAACTCAGGCATGTTTGGATCATTTAAATCATCAGTATTAGAATCATCAGTATTGATCCAATTTGATGTACCGAAGACATTAGAAGTACTTTCAACTTGTTCAGCTGTACTTTGATTCAAAGTACTGTAAGAGTAATCTGCGAATTTAGCCTTTTTCTTTTCTGCTTCATAAGCTCTCCTTTGATCTTCTTCATAGGATTTTGCTATGGTTTCTTGAAAAAGCATCCTATTAAGTTCATCTTGAATAGCTTGGTCTTTATCAAATACTATTGAACTTGGTTGAACAGTACTTTTCTCCTTTTCAAGAGTTATTGGTTCTTCATCAGGAACATCTTCAGGTCTAACATTGATTCCATGAACAACGTACTGTGAATCTTCTTCTTTGTGAACAACTTGATTTTCTTCTCTGACAGGAACATAGTTCATAAAAGGAGTCAAAATATCAAGATCAAACATCCAATCAGGACCTTTACCTTTTTGACTTTCTTGATCTTCAAGAAAATCAACATGAAGACATTCTTGAACCTTTCTGGTAGCCTTGTTGTACACTCTAAATCCTTTGCTATTGGTACAGTAACCCAATAGGTATCCTTCATCTAACTTGCCATCAAATTTTCCCAGAGAATCAATAGTATTTAGAATGGTCAGAGGACAGCCAAAAGGTTTCATAAAATGAATGTTTGGTTTCTTTCCCATAAGCAACTCATAAGGTGTCTTCATCTGAGGTTTAGTGATTGAGACTCTATTTAACACATAACAAGCAGTACTTACAGCTTCAGCCTAAAATTGAATAGGTAATAAAGAATCTGCAAGCATTGTTCTTGCTGCTTCTATCAATGTTCTATTCTTCCTTTCTGCAACACCACTCTGCTGTGGAGTTCGAGCAATGCTAAACTCCCTCTTAATTCCTTTCTTGGCACAAAATTCATCCATCAACTTGTTTTTTAATTCAGTCCCATTATCACATCTAATGGATCTTACTTTGAGTCTCAATTGATTTTCAAGGGCTATTATAAGATCATGAATAGCATCAAAGGTTTCATCTTTAAATCCCAAGAAAAAGACCCAACTAAATCTTCTACAATCATCTGTTATAACTAAGCAGTATTTCTTCTTATTTAAGCTTTGAACAGAAACAGGTCCAAGTAGATCCATGTGCAACAACTCCAAAGCCTCTCTAATAGTTCTTTCCTCAATCTTTTTGCATGAAGCTTTATGTTGTTTACCCTTCTTGCAAGCCGAACATGAATGATCGTTCTTGTATGTTGATGATGTACCCTCCGATCAGGTCGAAGGAACCCCCTTCGAGTATGATTGCAACCTACATAATCGAAGGCTCTGGCTAGCCTCCTAAAACTTTCTTCGGTGTAAGACTAATCATCAATGATCTAGTTACCAAATGGGAATTCACCAACTGAAGGACTAATCCCTTCGGGGTAACCTTCAATAAGTTCTAAGGACGGAACGAAGCCAAGCCCAAACATTGGTAAGACCAAGTCTTACCCACGTCTCCTCTTTCTCTTTAGCTTCCCCACTAAACTAGGAAGAGTGGGAAATGAAGCCCTAGTGGCCACCACATGTCATGGGACGCCCTCATGATCTCTGGAATTTGTGCTAACACTCTCCAAGGTTATTTCGTCCCTATAAATAGCCTTGGACGAGTTAGGAATCTGGTATGCAATCTATCCTACTTTACTTTACTATACTTTTCACTTAAATTCTCATACCAAGTACTTATTCACACGCCGGAGGTAGTTCGCAGGGTCCAACCCCTGTGCAATCACTTAACGTAGTGGTTTAGTATTTCTTATTTCAGGTTATATCCAAGCTTGGCGCAATCACAACACCTTTTATACCCTTTGATCTCCATCGAAGTCCTGGTCGTGCAATTTATTGTACAATCAGTGGCGCCATCCGTGGGACCCGCTACAATTAGTCTCGTTATTTTCAAGCAAATAACCAGTCAAATATACCCGCTACTATTCTGGCATGAATCCAGAAAGAGAAGTCACACCTCCACCGGGTTTCTCGACCTTAACACCAATACCATCAATTGACCCTAACAACCTTCCGCCAATTACGGCCTCCACATTCACTACACGATCTAACCCATAAATAACGCCCAATCAGCATGCTTCGACATCTGCTCATCATGAGCCTGTCATTAGCCCTGCCTTCGTTTAAGCCAACTTTGAAGAGTTGGAATCATTACTAAGGGCCCGTAGGAGACAGGTCCGGAACACAGAAATGCGCAGGGAGTTGGAATACTCCAGCGACGATTACGATGAGGAGATGGAAATGGAACCAAGGCCTCAATCGCAGGGGGTCACACACTCAGCTATGAGAATAGGTGATTTATTTGTTTTATAGTATAGTTTTTATTTTACCGAAGAAATGCTTAGGAAAGTATTTCCCCGGGTCGTGTCCCAACGAAGGTGTGAATGGAATTCCGAATTCCCGTTTCGTGAAACGTGTCGTGAAAGTGGTAAAAAGTGATTTGAATGAGATTACACTAATGAAATAGTAAATGAAGCACAAATAATCAACTTAGCACGTAATTCAAGTAAGGCAAATAGAAACGTAACGTAGAAACGAAAAACGTAAGCTAAAACGGAAAATAAACGTTAACGTACGAAATAAAACTACTACTCCTACGGACTTGGAAATAATTTTCAAAAATTAAAAATGATAAAAGAAAATTTTGAGAAAAAGAAAAATATTTTTTTGACTTTTTATTTATTTTTTATGAATTAAAAACTAATTAAACTAATTAAAAATTAAAAGAAAAT